>JALAZF010000758.1:1200000-1800000 GCA_022829125.1 Lathyrus tuberosus | reverse complement strand
TGAATAATGGATGCGTTGAAGAGCAGAACGCCTTCTTCAAACGAACCACAGAGGTGATGAAGGGTCACCTAAAGCCTCTCTACATCACTGGGAAGGTGGAGAATGTACCAGTGAACAAGATATTAGTGGACTGCGGCGCAACAGTAAATCTGATGCCACATTTCTTATTAAACAAGATTGCAAGTATGACACTGATACTAAGCCACACAATATGGTTCTTTTGAATTACGAAGGAAAAGTTGGCTCAACCCTGGGTGTGATATAAGTTGACTTAACAGTTGGGACAATCACTATGCCTACTGTCTTCATGGTAGTGGAAACAAAAGCCAACTACAATCTGCTCTTAGGACAAGAGTGGATACATGACATTGGTGCAGTGCCATCTGTAACACCCCATTTTAATTATTTAATCGCCTGGTTCTATTTTAACTGTTTGGCCTTGTTTGGGTAAGTGTTCGAGTGCGAGAGGGTAGTCATTATAAGGTATTACTGATGAATGTAGGGTAGGGTCTAATGCTAGTAAGGTAGGGGTAACTTGGTATTAATATTATTCTTAGTATTATTATTATTAAAATTATTATTAGTAACATTAGTATTATAATTTTATTAAATAAAAATCTGATGTAATTAATTAGATAATGGGCTAATAGAAAATAATAAGGGTAGTTTGGTAATTAGGGGATGATTAGTGGAAAATTGGTGGGGGTTTAGCCATAATCAGAATTTTAGAGAGAGAAGGAGAAAGGCTAAGAAGAGGAAGAACAAGGGTGTGCTAGGGCTATCATCTTCATCAGAATTTCGCAAGAAATTGATCAAAGATTTGATGTAAGGGAGGAGAATGGGTTAATATTGGTGATTCTATCATGATAGGGTAGTGGGGAGTCCTTAACCCCGTAAGAAATTGTATGATTATTTCTGTTGTGTGGATTTATTGTTGTAAGATTGGTTTGATGACGAAACTATTTGTGAATTGATTTGTCCTATCTTGAATTCTGCTGTTTTTACTGTTGTAAGGATGCATTACGTTGCAGATCTGGTTTTGGTGCAGGTGGTAGGAAGGGAATTAGACATAGAACTCATAGATTTGATCTAGTAATGTTAGAAAAATATGTAAGATGAATAATGGGACCTAAAACTGATGTAGAACTCATTTTAGGATCATTTGGAATGGTAAAATAGGGATCAATGTGGCAGAACTCGGACTGAGATGAGAAAAATGGGTATTTTCACAGCTTCTGGCCATACGCGTACCAAGTAGGGCGATAAGCGTATGGCTGGGCGTACTGAGGGGCCATACGCGTAACACACGTGTTAATACGCGTATGGCAAGGCAGAATGTGAGGCAATACGCGTATGAAGAGAAGGACTACGCGTACAAAGCTCATTACAAAGTTGTGAACGAGAAGAAGGGTAAGCAGAGGTTTGGGGGTACTCCTTACAGTGTACCAGCTGATAAGGGGAAACAAAAAACTGATGTGGGGAAGAAACCAAAGGAGAAAGGAGTAGGTGCCGATACTCTCAAGTGTTTCAGATGTGGTGGTGCGGGTCACCGTGCTAATAACTGTCCAAATGATGTGAAAAAGTGTTTCAAGTGTGGTAAACCTGGTCATGTTATAGCAGATTGTAAGGCCACTATGCCTACCTGTTATAACTGCGGAGAAAAGGGTCACATCAGCACTCACTGTGAGAAGCCAAAGAAATCTTAGGGCAGTGGAAAAGTATTTGCCTTGGTGGGGGCCCAATCCACTGATGAGGAGCGTTCCATCAAAGGTACTTGGTTTATTAATGATATTCCTTTGATTGCTATCATTGACACGGGTGCAACACACTCGTTTATTTCTGTTGACTGTGTGAAGAGATTAGGAATTGTGTCATCTACTCTAGAGCAGAGGATGACGATTAAAACTCCATCTATTGGTTCCGTGTTTACTTATTTGGTGTGTTTGAAGTGTCCGCTGACCATGTTTGATAGAGATTTCAGAGTGGACTTGATTTGTTTGCCACTCGGTAACCTCGATGTTATTTTGGGAATAAACTGGTTGGAGTTCAACCAGGTTTATATTGATTGCTTCAGGAAGACGTTACTGTTTCTTACTCCTGAAGAGGAAGCATTAGGGGATTCACTATCTAGCAGGGAGTTAAGGGCGTTGTTGGAGGATGAAGTGAAGCTGTTTGTGGTGTTTGCCTCGTTATCTGTTGAAAGCAAGACTTCAGTTAATGAATTACCAGTGGTGAATGAATTCCCTGAAGTGTTTCCAGATGACATCACAGAATTGCCTCTGACAAGGGGAGTTGAATTCACTATTGATCTTGTACCGGGTACCAGACCTATCTCTATGGCACCGTACAAGATGTATGCATCAGAATTGGCAGAGTTGAAATCTCAGGTCGGAGAATTGCTCGATAAGAAGTTTATTAGACCAAGTGTGTCGCCGTGGGGGGCTCCAGTGTTGTTGGTGAAAAAGAAGGATAGTAGTATGCGTCTGTGCATTGATTACCGTCAGTTGAATAAAGTGACCATTAAGAATAAGTATCCACTTCCGAGGATTGATGACTTAATGGATCAGCTGGTAGGAGCTCGTGTTTTCAGCAAAATTGATCTGAGGTCGGGATACCATCAGATTAGAGTAAAGGAAGGTGATATTCAGAAGACTGCTTTCAGAACTCGCTACGGACATTACGAATATGCAGAGATGCCTTTCGGAGTGTCTAATGCGCCGGGTGTGTTTATGGAATATATGAATCGCATCTTCCACTCTTATCTGGATCAGTTTATTGTGGTATTTATTGATGATATCCTAATTTATTCTAAGTCTGACGAAGAGCATGCAGGTCACTTGAGAATTGCATTGCAGGTGTTAAAGGATAATAAATTATTTGCAAAATTCTCGAAGTGTGAATTCTGGTTGAAGACCGTGAGTTTCTTGGGACATGTTATTTCTGGTGATGGCATAACGGTAGACCCATCTAAAGTAAGTGCAGTACTTCAGTGGGAACCTCCGAAAACAGCAACGGAAATTAGAAGCTTTCTGGGTTTGGCAGGTTATTACCGAAGACTCATCGAAGGGTTTTCTAATTTGGCGTTGCCATTGACGCAGTTGACCAAAAAGAATCAGGCTTTTGTTTGGGATGCATCGTGCGAAGAAAGTTTTGACGAACTAAAGAAGAAATTAACTTCAGCACCAGTGTTAATTCTACCGAGTCCAAGTGATCCTTTTGTAGTGTATTGTGATGCGTCTAAGATGGGATTAGGCGGTGTGTTAGTGCAAGATGGCAAGGTAGTGGCTTATGCTTCGCGGCAATTGAGGGTGCATGAGAGGAACTATCATACTCATGATCTTGAATTAGCTGCAGTGGTGTTCGTGTTAAAAATCTGGAGGCATTATTTGTATGGATCAAGATTTGAGGTATTCAGTGATCACAAGAGTCTGAAATATTTATTCGATCAGAAGGGGTTGAATATGAGGCAGAGAAGGTGGTTAGAGTTCTTAAAGGATTATGATTTCAATTTGAGTTACCATCCGGGAAAAGCTAATGTTGTGGCAGATGCTCTGAGTCGGAAGACAATCCATATGTCAGCCTTGATGGTGAAAGAAATGGAATTGATTGAGCAGTTCAGAGACTTGAGTATGGTTTGTGAAACTACGCCAGAAAGTATTAGATTGGGTATGTTGAAGGTGAATAATGACTTTTTGGATGTAATTAAAGAAAACCAGAAACTGGATGTGAGGCTAGTGGACTTGATGCCTACAGGAGGAGATGATCCTGATAGTGATTTTAAAGTGGATAATATTGGTGTGTTGAGGTTCCGGGGCAGAATTTGTGTACCGGATAATGAGGAATTGAAAAAGGCAATCTTGGAGGAAAGTCATCGGAGTAGCTTGAGTATTCATCCGGGAGCTACAAAGATGTATCAAGACTTGAAGAAGTTATTTTGGTAGTCCGGTATGAAGAGGGACATAGCTCAGTTTGTTTATGCTTGTTTGATATGTCAGAAGTCAAAGGTGGAACACCAGAAACCGTCGGGATTAATGCAACCGTTGGAGATTCTGGAATGGAAATGGGACAGTATTGCTATGGATTTTGTTACTGGTTTGCCAAATACGGCGAGAGGCTTTGATGCTATTTGGGTAGTGGTGGATCGACTTACGAAATCCGCATATTTTATATCGATTAACATCAGTTTTCCATTGTCGAAGCTGGCGGAGATTTATATCAGAACAATTGTGAAGTTGCATGGTGTTCCGTCGAGCATAGTGTCGGATAGAGATCCGAGGTTTACTTCAGAATTTTGGAAAAGTCTACAGGAAGCCTTGGGTTCCAAATTAAAGTTGAGCTCGGCTTATCACCCATAGACAGATGGTCAATCAGAGAGGACTATCCAGTCGTTGGAAGATTTGCTGAGGGCATGTGTGTTGGAGAAAGGGGGTGCGTGGGATACTCATTTGCCATTGATTGAGTTCACGTATAATAACATTCACCATTCTAGCATTGGAATGGCGCCTTTCGAAGCTTTGTATGGTAGGAGGTGTAGGACACCTCTGCGTTGGTATGAAACAGGTGAGAATGTGGTGCTTGGACCAGAAATTGTGCAACAGACTACTGAGACAATTCAGATGATCCGTGAGAAGATGAAAGCGTCTCAGAGTAGGCAGAAAAGTTATCATGATAATCGGAAGAAAGATTTGGAATTCAGTGAAGGGGATCACGTGTTCCTGAGAGTTAACCCAGTGACCGGGGTGGGACGTGCATTAAAATCATAGAAGTCGGATCCTAAGTTTATTGGACCGTATCAGATCTTGCAGAGAGTTGGTGCAGTTGCTTACAGAGTGGCGTTACCGCCTAAACTTTCGAACTTGCATGATGTGTTCCATGTGTCGCAACTTCGGAAGTATGTATCTGATCCATCTCATGTTATCCAGAGGGATGAGGTGCAGATTAGAGATAATCTTAATGTGGAGACGATGCCTTTAAGGATCGAGGATTGCAAGATGAAACAACTCAGAGGGAAGGAGATACCTCTGGTGAGAGTAGCTTGGGGAGGAGCTGCTGGCGAAAGTGTGACCTGGGAATTGGAGAGCAGGATGCGGGAGTCGTATCCGGAACTGTTTCCATCAGGTACATTTTCGAGGACGAAAATAATTTAAGTGGGGGAGAGTTGTAACACCCCATTTTAATTATTTAATCGTCTGGTTCTATTTTAATTGTTTGGCCTTGTTTGGGTAAGTGTCCGAGTGCGAGAGGGTAGTCATTATAAGGTATTACTGATGAATGTAGGGTAGGGTCTAATGCTAGTAAGGTAGGGGTAACTTGGTATTAATATTATTCTTAGTATTATTATTATTATTAAAATTATTATTAGTAACATTAGTATTATAATTTTATTAAATAAAAATCTGATGTAACTAATTAGATAATGGGCTAATAGAAAATAATAAGGGTAGTTTGGTAATTAAGGGATGATTAGTGAAAAATTGGTGGGGGTTTAGCCATAATCAGAATTTTAGAGAGAGAAGGAGAAAGGCTAAGAAGAGGAAGAACAAGGGTGTGCTAGGGCTATCATCTTCATCAGAATTTCACAGGAAATTGATCAAAGATTCGAGGTAAGGGGGAGAATGGGTTGATATTGGTGATTCTATCATGATAGGGTAGTGGGGAGTCCTTAACCCCGTAAGAAATTGTATGATTATTTCTGTTGTATGGATTTATTGTTGTAAGATTGGCTTGATGACAAAATTATTTGTGAATTAATTTGTCCTATCTTGAATTTTGCTGTTGTTACTGTTGTAAGGATGCATTACGTTGCAGATCTGATTTTGGTGCAGGTGGTAGGAAGGGAATTAGACATAGAACTCATATATTTGATCTAATAATGTTAGAAAAAGATGTAAGATGAATAATGGGACATAAAACCGATGTAGAACTCATTTTAGGATCATTTGGAATGGTAGAATTGGGATCAATGTGGCAGAACTCGAACTGAGATGAGAAAAATGGGTATTTTCACAGCTTCTGCCCATACGCGTACCAAGGAGGGCGATACGCGTATGGCTGGGCGTACTGAGGGGCCATACGCGTAACACACGTGTTAATACGCGTATGGCAAGACAGAATGTGAGGCAATACGCGTATGAAGAGAGGGACTACGCGTAATAGGAGGGCTGTACGCGTAATGGGTTGGAATTTGGGAATTTCAGTGTGAAAACGTCTCTGTCCGTACGCATAAGGCACAAGGCATTACGCGTAAGGACTTGGGCACTTGAGGCATTACGCGTAAGGGGGAGAGGCATTACGCGTATGGATGGGCGAGCGAACAGGGCAATACGCGTATGGCCCAGGGCAATACGTGTATGGCCAGCGTGAGTGCAGAATTTTGCCGTTTCGCGATTTCTTTCCCGATTTCGCGTCCAATGCAGTTTCTTATGGTTTGGGAGGTTGGGATTAGATGCCAGAACTTGAGTAGTGTGGAATTGGTGACGAAAATAATTAGTTTAATAATTTTAGGGAATTAATTAATTAATAGTTGATTTATGTTGTGTGAAGTAATCGTATGGTGTTGGATGTTGATGTGTGATTCAGGTGTGATCAGGAGGATCATGAACATGTATAAATATGCTATTGTACATGTGTTTTATATGCATAATTTTGTCATGCATTTCATGGTGTTGGTGGGATGAATCATTGCTCAGGAGGAGTGTATGTGATTCATCCGTACTCTGATATGGAGAACGGTGGAGATAGATCATTGCCAAGTAGGGGTGTATATGATTTGTCCGAGTTCGATTGAATGAACCATGATGTTAGTACCACATGCATTGTGTCTAATGTTGAGTCGCATTGCACCATTATTGATATGTGTTGTTTGTATGGTGATGATTTGTTGACCAGTGAGTCGTAATTGTATGATTGTGTGTGAATACTTACTATTATCATGTATTGTTCACTGTTAAGTATTGAATGTAATTCTCACCCCTTTGTTGTTGTTGTGTCTGTGCTTTTTCGGAAGTACAGATAATCCAGGTACTTAGGTTGCTGGAGTGCGTGTTGCTTATTCGAGTCGTAGGAGTCGCTCTGATACGTAACACGGGAATTATGGGGATTTCAATTATTTGTTATTCGTTATTCATTTTTGTTACGTATCTTTCTTTTTGATGAATTTATGGTGAACCACGAGTTTATGTGGAGTTTTTCGAAGTTGTTGGCATGTGGTCGTGAAATGAATAAATAAATTATTTTCCGCTGTTTTATTTCATTTAATAAAAGGAGTTTTGATGTTGGTTTTATGAATGTGGCATCCTACTTTGTTTTTGGTGTAAAAACTCTGATTATTTCATAGGATTTTGTGTATTTTTCAAAAATGGGAAAATGGGGTGTTACACCATCTTCGATGCATCAACGAATCACCATTTGGAGGCCAGATGGCATAGTCGAGAACATTGAAGCTGATCAGAGGTGTTTTAAGGCACCAATAAATCATGTCGACAGAAGATAGCTTGACAAGCACTTGGCTCATATTGCCCCTTATGGCCCATCAGATTTTGAGTTTGTCCCAGATGATGAAACATTTTTCTCATTATACTTACATCCCATCGATGGATTCCGTTGGGATAAGGAGGTGCCAGGAGAAAGGCTCTCATACCTTGGCGAGCCTGCAGTAGACCCCACAGGGTGGGGAAGTGAATTCAGTGACAATGACTGAGTTCGAAGCATTGAGAAGAATTTCGGCCTATGTGGCTGAAACCAAATTACAAGCGGCTTTGGAAGCTGCTAATGAATATATGGCCATCGAGGCCAATTCCGGATTCCACCAAGAAGGTCTTGGTAAGGACTTCGACCCAGAGCCACTTGATAAGGTTCAGGGTGTAAAACAAGGCCAGAGAGGCTTTATGCCATCTATAAGGATGAGCCTTAGGGGTTTGAAAAGGATCCGCTGGCGAACAATATTAAGATGCTAGCGCAAGATCCATTATAAGAAATTGACCTAAGAGAGGGGGCAACCAGAAGGCCAACATATGTCAGCGCCAATCTTGACCCACAACTTAAGGTCGAAGTCACCCAGTTGCTGCAGAAGTTTAAAGACTATTTCGCCTGGGACTATGATGAGATGTCTGGTTTGAGTAGAGAGTTGGTCGAACATAAGTTGCCAATCAAGCCTGGGAAGAAGCCAGTCAAACAGAATCTAAGACGGTTTGCCCCAGAAATTCTCTCAAAGATAAAAGAGGAAGTCGAAAGACTTCTTCGATGTAAAATCATCCGTACTTCCAGGAAGGGGATTTTCTAGGCTTTGTGGTCCACAAAAAGGGGATCGAGATCAACCAGAATAAGACCAAAGCCATCATGGAAGCGAAAGCGCCATCAACAAAAATGGAGCTGCAATCACTGCTGGGCAAGATTAATTTCTTGAGAAGGTTCATATCGAACTTAAGCGGAAAAACGCAGGTCTTTTAACCATTACTTCGATCCAACAAAGATGGGTTCGACTGGGGGCAAGATCAGCAGGAAGCCTTCGACAAGATCAAGGAATACCTGAGTCATCCTCCAATTCTTTTACCACCTTATAGGAATAGGAGTATGAGATTGTACATAGTTGCGTCAGACAAAACCTTAGGGAGCATGTTGGCTCAAGAGGATGAGAATGGCGTTGAAAGGGCCATGTATTACCTTAGTAGAGTTTTAAATGATGCAGAAACTAGGTATAACATGATCGAAAAGTTATGCTTATGCTTGTATTTTTCTTGTATGAAATTAAAGCAATATATAAAGCCAGTTGATGTGTATATTTCGTCTCATTTTGATGTTATTAAACATATGTTGTCTAAACCTATCTTGCATAGTTGAATTGGTAAATGGGCACTAGCATTGACTGAGTACCCTTTAACATATAAGCCTTTAAAGGCAGTTAAAGGACAAGTGGTAGCAGACTTTATAGTCGACCACTCCATAAATGAAAGCACTGTGAATTACGTCGAACTGGAACCTTGGAGGTTATACTTCGATGTCTCTAGCCACAAAGATGGAACAGGCGTAGTGTCGCGGTGAGAATTGGATACCAAGCTATTATATTAACTTGAATCACATTTCTTTTATTTCACCACTGTCTTTGATTTATCCAAGGGAAGGGAGAAAGATCGAATTACCCACAATGCAATGCAAATGCAAACTAAGATTCTAAAGTTTGGGGGTTGGTTATACCTAGGGAAGTTGTTAGCACCCTAGATATATGTAGTACTCTACAGGAACCTCTTGTTTTATTTATGTTATTTGTTTTTTTGTTTGCTAAGGGTTTAAGGGTAGGAAGCCCTAAGATTCTATTCCTAAGCGTGCTCGACAAGATATCGCATCTTGTGCCTACATATCCTGTCGAGAAAAGGAATCATAGAACTTGTAGTTCCTCTCTAAAGGATACTAAAGTTGTTTAAAAGTTTAGGAGAGAAGATGAGTCATCATCTTAAGAAACCACCACAGTTTTTTTGAAAATTGTTTGTATTTTGTGGGGTATGGGATTGTATGTCCCTTCTTTCAGATGATTCACATCTAATTCTCTTGTGTGGAGAATTAGGTGAGCTAAAGATGTTTGATTGATTTTAAGGGGGACTAACTTAGGAAGTCTATCCTAAATTTGTCTAATTAATTCTTATCTTAAGGGTATAAAACCTAAAGGGAGGTATGATGTAAATGAAATGCACCATGCACAATAATTTTATTATCATGCATGGGATTTTCCCTTGGATATTAATGCAATCGATTATTAGATTTAAGCGAGAATATTAGCAAAGTGCTGCTAGTCTTGTGTCTAGTGACCAAAAGGTTGAATGCGATGCCTAAAGGCAATCGACTTACATGGGTAGAAAATGGGCTCGACGTTGGATCGAGAGTTTTATGTTTTGAAAGGGTTTAGAGCAAATAAAATGCACACATACATATAATGATAAACAAACAAAAGCAAAGAGCAAGGCATAATATCAATCAAAGGTTCTAATCTATTTCACACAAGCGTACGACTAAGCGCGACGGGATTCTAAATGACGGCTTATAGGAAAAAGAGTTTGATTAATTTTAGGGGAATTAATAAAAGGTTTTTAATTACTTAAGAATTAAACATGTTAGAGATTATTAATTTAAAAAAAGTTTAAAGGTCTCTTATTAATAAAAAAAGCTTTAATTATAAAAAAAAATTCTTGTTATTATTTAGTTTAAAGTTAAATTAAAGAGAATTATTTAAAGAGGAAAAAAGAGTTTTTCTTATTAATTAAGAAGAATTAATTTTAATATTTAAAAAGTTTTTATTGTTTATATTATAAAGAGTTATTTAAAGAAAAAAGGTTTTTAAAAGAGTTTTCTTAAAAAAAAAAATTTAATTTTAGTATTTTAATAAAATTTTTATTATTTAAAAAAAAAGGTTTTACTAATTTGAAAAAGGGTTTTAACAAAAGTTTTTTAATTTATGTAGTTATATTTTATTTAAAAGAGTGATATTTTAAAAAAGAAGTTATTATATTTTTTACAAAAGTTTCTACATACTTAAATTAGTTATTAAAAAAAAGTGATTATTTAGAAAAATGAAATTATTTAATTAAAAAAAGTTAGATTAATTAAAAAAGGTTTTGATTAGTTAAAACGGAGGTATCTGGTGTTATGCGAAGGGGAGGGTCCATCATGGACCCTCAAATCATAACCGTGTGAGGTGTGTGTGTTGTGAATCTGAGGTATAAAGGGCGAGGGTGCAAGATATGTATTGTGTGTGCGCGTGTACAGAAACCAAACGACATGCGAAAAAAGAAAACAAACAAGTCTCAAACGGCCTCACTTTCTTTTCTCGCCTCTTCGTACCTCTCTCGTTCTCTCTATCTCTCAAAATGGAAACTAGGATTTTGAAACCCTAGCGGCGCCGTCGCTCACCGTTCGACACTCGTCGTCTCCGTTCATCTCTTCTCTCACCTAGATCAAACAATTACAATAATAACCCTGGCCCCAGCAAGCCCTAACCACAATTTACTATATCATCAGATTACATATTACAATTATGAGCAAAAGGAGATAAAAGCGAAAGCGATGGAGTGAAATGGAAGAAGTTAGCAGCGATGGCGGGGTGAGGTGGTCGTTGACGAGCGGCTTTTCACAGATAAGTTGAAAATTCCTCTCTTTCTCCTCTCTGCGTTGTAAGATGTGTGTGTGTGTGTGTGTGTGGTTTGCTTCAATCCTTTGGCCTTGTGTGTTGTAGAGTTTCGAAAATCATTTTGACGATGATTGATGGCGATGAGGAAACTCATATTGAGATTCTGAGCCTTTTCAGTTTATGTATTGTTGGTGATGGTTTTGCTCTGTTGTGTATGATTAAAGATGTGATGCTTTAATTGTGAGCTTGCTTTTGGTGTGTTGAATGGTTTGTTTAAAGTTTGATGTTGGTTTCTGGTATGGATTGATTTGTTTTTTTTTTGTCTGTTTGGGACTTTGGTGCGGTTGCGAATTTTGATGTTAAGTGTTTGGTGGTTATGGTTCAAATTTTTTATGATGGCCCCCTCTCGTTTGTGAATGCTTCGTTTTTATAGGCTTCACAAGAATTGAAATCTGATTTGGAATGAATGCTAAGAATCAACTTGTTTTGGAAAGTTTTTTTCTTTAGAATCTGTTTGAACATGTTGGAACCCTATTTTGGAAGGAATTTGAAAGTTGTCTGAACCTGCTTTTATGATGATAATTTCGTTTCTGTCTTGGTTCTAACATCATTCCAACATATAATGATATGCTTTGAAAGCAAATGATGATAATATTCATATTCGATATGAACATGTTTGCAGCATGTCTTTTTCCAAATCATTGTGATAATGAATTCCCATTCTTGCTTGATCACGTCTAAAAATTGTAATTGATGATGATCCTGTCTGGAATCTGCTATTGAAGCTAGCTTTTACAATGAGTGCTTTTCCATTTTTACCTCAGCATGTTTTGTGATTCTGATTGTTTTTGGAAAGAAATGAATTTCTATGTTGGATTGTTTTGGAATGTTTTTGAAGATGTTTGAATATGTTTTGGGAATAATTGAAACAATGCTTTGATGATGTCTGGTGGCGATTTTGGAAAGGAATTAAAGCCATATTTTTATGCTTTGAATTTGTCTGACAGTCTTGAAAAGGTCTTCATTTTCAGCTTAAATATATCGGCGTGTCGTTTTGGGAACATTATGAATATGGACTGAGCATGTTTGCATATGTTTGATTTTTTTTATTAACCAAATGTATCTGACGAGGCATTCTATTAATGGCAATTGCAGAATTACTGCTCCAATAACACTGCAGCAACTTTGGCAGCCTTGGCGTGTCCTTAAGTTATGGAATAGGTGAACCAAATCCATTAAAGTCAACTAAAACTCAAATCAGGGCAATAGCCTACTTAGTATAAAAGGAAGCAGGTTGTGCTGCTTGACATGATTTTGGATTTGTTTGTTTCATGTGACGTACCACCGATCCTTGTCGATGGCATCACAACAGCGCTATCATCATGCTAGATTAGGTTGAGATGGTTTTGTAGATAATGCCAAGGAGTGGATCTTGGAATACAATAGAATATTATATAGTCCCTTTTTAATATTGAATTTTCTGGTGTTCATATTGCATTCTTGTGATGATTAGAGATAAACAACCCATCATAAAGATGTATTGGAAATAAATGAACCAACATTTTATTGTACAATTATAAAGACTAATATGTAGCTGTTGTATAAACATGTGAGAAATTGTATGAAGTCTTTTTGAATACATAAAGGGTGCACGTTGAGAACTTGGACCAAGGATGAGATGATAACAAAGTAATATCTTTTGCTAACAAATGTATCTTCACGTCCAAAAATGGTTGTCATCAATGCCTTTATCATAAAATTGTATTCATAACTTGATAATGCGCGAAGAAATTGCACGTTAACTCTTAATGGCAGGGCTTGAAATATAATGTACAACTTGGGCCCTTATGATAGGATTAGAATGGATTAGGTAATTCAATATAGAAATTGAACTAAAATTGAAACTTTGTATGCTTAGATATAAACCCTTCAAAATGGCTTTGAGACAACTTTTAAAAACAAACTTGAAGTCACAAAAACTATTAACTCCAACTCTGCCAACCTCTTTTGGGATAAACATACCTTAACAAATCTTGTGAATTTAATCTAACATCAAAACCTCGAATCAATTTGAAATTTCAATGAGACTTGTCTTGTGAATATATCTTATATTTGAATATGGAATTCAAACTGAATTTGAATTTCCCTAAACTCTGAGTTTTAGACTTTGGCGATAAATCCTAAATAAAGGCCTTGAAATTCCACAACTCTCTTGATCATAAGTTGAATAGAAAAGTCTGTATTTACTTTAAAATGAAAGTACCCCTTCCTTGATTTTGAACATAAAATAAGTGCCATTCTGCATCGATTAATCCTGGCTATTCAACAATGAATTTATTGACGTCTTGGATCTTGAACTGGAAATCCAACTTGGAATCCACATTTTATGCATTTGTGAGGATTTCAAACTTCTGTCAATGGTCAAGGTATCTTGAACCTTTAATTTCCAATAATCTTCAAACTTGCTTGAAGAAGACTTGACAGCTTCGAAAATATAAATATTCTTCCTAAAACAGAGGGCATGTGCGCTTCATACTTGTACCACACGTGGATTAGAATCATAGGAATGATGTAGGACTTTCAAAACTTGATCTTGTAAACTTGTGAAGACAATGGACTTGAATTTGCATTCTGGAATTCAACCTTCTACTTCCTCCAAATTGAACTTTCTTTGATGGACCAAAACTTAAGAACAAAGATCAAACACACCTCTTCAATTTGAGGAGCTGAAGGAGGGGGAGAAAGATGCCATCTTGCAGTATTACTGCCACGCAACCAGTGACCAGTCTTTAGGGGACCAAATTCCATATCAGAGGGTATAAGGACTTAACCTTTGAGGGGGGGGGGAACCGAGGAGTCTGAGGGAAGAAAAATGTTTGGTAGTGGTTTTAGGGACTAAAGGGATAAGCACAATCTTACAGGACCAGAGAACCTCCATAATCACACACACACAGTGCAGCCTTCAGGACCTTGAATCTTCTGCAGTAGCACCTGTCCTCACAAATGAAACAAACAGCCAAAAACTAGATAAAGCGGTTAGTTATGCACGAAATGATTGCCCTAATATGTTATGCAAAGAACAAGGCGAGGATCTTAGGGTAAAAAATTAGGGTGCGACACATAGGCGTGCTAATTATTTCTCCTGAAAAAATTCCAACAAAATTCAAGTACAAGGTCGAAGGACTTTGTTCCAACAACGAGGCTGAGTATGAAGCCTTAATAGTTGGGCTTGAAATTTTGTTAGAATTGGGGGCAACTCGAGTCGAAATAATGGGAGACTCAGAGTTGGTCATAAAACAAATTACAAAGGAGTACAAATGTGTTAAGGAAAATCTTATCATGTACTTTGTAATAGCCAACAGACTACTGGAGAAATTCGAAGTGGTAAGCATTTGACACATACCTCGATTAGAGAATCAAGTGGCCAATGACTTGGCTCAGATTGCTTCTGGGTATAAGGTTTCGAGGGAAAATTTACAAGAGGCAATCGAAGCTAGAGGTAAAGTCGTGGTTGTTGGGCTGTGCCCATCAGATTTAGAAGTGACGAAGCTTGGATACGCCGATGATGGAAATTTTGAGATTTTTGCAATAGACAGCTTGACGGACAAGGACTAGAGGAAGCCCATAGTCGAATACTTACACAATCCAACAGCATCCACAGAGCAGAAAGTCAGGTATCAAGCTCTAAGTTATGTACTTCGAGGTAATGATTTATTTAAAAAGACCCCTGAGGGAGTCTTACTTAAATGCCTAAGTGAATTAGAGGCATATCTTGCCCTTTCGACTGTCCATAGTGGGGCATGTGGGGCACACCAAGTAGTGTCGCACCTCGAAAAAATCGCTTAATCGAAGACACGACCCTCGCGCGAAAGGCGCGGAAAACGGTTCGACAGAGTCGCCACCGAACTTTATTTATCCCAAAAATAGGGAAAGGAAAATATCGAGAAAACCTTTAAGGAGTGGATATTCAAAGAAGGACACAGCCACTTTAGGATCAGATTCACCATCAGTTTTTTCTTTTTACAATCATAAAAAAAAAGGAAAGAAAAATGCACGATTAAAGAGGATCCATCATCTTTAAAAACAACACCATCACCTCTTTTTATACAGGACAAAATCATTTTCTAAAACAAATAAAAGGAAAACACACGCTCAGACTTTGGATTCATCACCGCGTTCATCGAAGGCATAAGAAAAAGAAAAGCTCCAACCTACTCCTCAGAAACGTTTCCGTCTCAATCCCACTCGATTTTCGCTTACTTTCCGTCTCAAGTTCGCGATTCACTCTGCTCGGTTCACTCTCTCTCGCAATCGTTCAGATTTGGGTTCAGGTTAGAAGGTTTATATTTGGTTTGGGTTTGTTTATCTTGTTCTCTCTCTTTATCTCAATCTCTCTGATCTGGTTTTTGAATGCGTTTGGGGTTGTTGTAGAAAGATGAAAGTTTGTTTCATTGGGTTGAGATGAGGAAGATAGTGTATAAAGGGTTGTTGATTTGCGGTTTGAAGAAATTGAGGTTAAAGGTGGGTGAAGGTGGCGGCTAGGGTTCCCTCTTCAAGGGTGAGAAATTGATTCATTTATAGGAGATTTATGGGGGTATAATGGGAATGGAAATTGTGAAAAGAATTGTAACGTGAGCTGGAAAATTGGTTCTGCGTATGAGTTGATTTTTGTGACGTTTTGGGGGGTGAATACCAGTTTTGGTGAGGCTTGCGAATCCATTTTGTGGGGCCAAGTGAGGACGATGCAGTTTGTGTGTAATAGTTGGGAGACGTGGTTGTACAAATTGCAGGTTTGTGTACGAAATTATGCAGGGTGCGTTGTGAGTGATATTTGTGGCTCTGTTGTCGTTTTGTGGCTGGTACCTTGTGCGATAACGGTTTGTGAATTATCGTGTGCAGGTGAAGGCAGCTTGTGAAGGCAAGGTTTGGCTCGTGGCTTAATGGTCTTCTTTTTCTTGTAATTTCATGAGTCTTTTTGCTTAATATTTGTAACTGGTTGGAATGGTTTGGTAATGTAATGGGCTTGAAAAAGAATTTGGACTTTGTTGAATTTGTAGAATGAATTATGTTTTGGATTTTGGTTTGTAATTAAAATGAGATGTGAATTTAGAAATGGATTTGAATGTTGATTAAGAATTGGATATTGGATATTAAAGAGTGGATAATGAATATAAAAAACGAAAAGAAAAGAGAAATGGATATTTATAAAATGGATTGAAAATGGGTATTTATTGGATAATGAGATGAAATTAAACATGGATATGGAAATGGCTCAAAATGGATATGGATTAACTTGGAAATGATATTAGGATATTAAATGATGGATTGAAAAATGGGTAAATAGCAAAATGGTTAATGACTAATGGATATATAAAAAAAATGGGTTAAAATGATTAGAAGGAAGTGGATTTTTATAGAAATGGATTTTTTATGGATATAGATATTGAATGAGTAGTTTGTGGAATTGGTAAATTATATGTTGAAATGGATATTTAAAAAAAAAATGGTTAAAAACTAGATATGACTTAAAATGGATAAGAAATAAAAGAGAGATGAAGTGGAAGACAACATATTTTTTGGATTTTCTGAGTAATGGTTAGTGGACGGATGTACAGATGAAATTATACACAGGTAGGACAAATTTGGGGTATGACAGATGCCCCTATCTAATTGGCTTGAACCGAGTTAGATGAACCGATATGGCGTTCACCTTTCGAGGTAGAAGACAATTAGATATAAAGAAGACCACAAATTTGTTCGAGAAGAAAGAAAATGTTGGGGAGTTGAATATTGAGAAATCTGATGCCAAAAAGACGACAGACCTATCACCAAAAGGATGATAGTGCACACACACACACATACCCTTCCACCAAAAGGATGGAAATGATGTCAAAGCCTCCTATTACCGACGAGATAATAGGGCACACACACACACAGAGACCCTTCCACCAAAAGGATGGATATGAGGTCAAAGCCTACTATTACCGACAAGATAATAGGGCACACACGCACACAGAGACCCTTCCACCAAAAGGATGAAAATGAGGTCAACGCATGCTATTACCGACGAGATAATAGGGCACACACACACACAGACCCTTCCACCAAAGGGATGGAAATGAGGTCAACGCCTGCTATTATCGACGAGATAATAGGGCACACACGCACACAGACCCTTCCACCAAAAGGATGGAAATGAGGTCAACACCTGCTATTACCGACGAGATAATAGGGCACACACGCACACAAAGACCCTTCCACCAAAAGGATGAAAATAAGGTCAACGCCTGCTATTACCGACGAGATAATAGGGCACACAACACAGCCTGCTACTATCAAAAGGATAGTAGGGCACACACACACAGCCTGCTACTATCAAAAGGATAGTATGGCACACAACACAGCCTGTTATTACCAAAAGGATAATAGGGCACACACACACACAGCCTGCTATTACCAAAAGGATAATAGGGCACACACGCACACAGACCCTTCCACCAAAAGGATGAAAATGAGGTCAACGCCTGCTATTACCAAAAGGATAATAGGGCACACACACGCACACAGATCCTTCCACCAAAAGGATGGAAATGAGGTCAAAGCCTGTTATTACCGACGAGATAATAGGGCACACACACACACAGACCCTTCCACCAAAAGGATGGAAATGAGGTCAACGCCTGCTATTACCAAAAGGATAATAGGGCACACACACGCACATAGACCCTTCCACCAAAAGGATGGAAATGAGGTTACAACCTGCTATTACCAAAAGGATAATAGAGCACACAACACAACCTGCTATTACCAAAAGGATAATAGGGCACACAACACAGCCTGCTACTACCAAAAGGATAGTATGGCACGCAACACACAACCTGCTACTACCAAAAGGATAGTATGGCACACAACACAGTCTGCTATTACCAAAAGGATAATAGGGCATACACACACATAGCCTGCTATTACCAAAAGGATAATAGGGCACACACATACAGCCTGCTACTACCAAAAGGATAGTATGGCACACAACACAGCCTGCTACTACCAAAAGGATAGTATGGCACGCAACACAGCCTGCTATTACCAAAAGGATAATAGGGCACACACGCATCTAACACCAAAAGGATGACAGACCTATCACCAAAAGGATGACAGTAAACACATCTTACTACTACCAAAAGGATAATAGCAAGCAAAACGGTAACAAAGGCTTTCACTCACCAAAATGATGACACACAGACCAAGGGTTTACTGGCTACTACCATCAAAAGGATGATAGGAACTTCCTACTTGCGAGGACTAACACCAAAAGGATGAAGGTTAAGTTGACTTGACATGGATGGCTACCACCAAAAGGATGATAGAAAAGTTTTTATTTGAGGGTTACCAACACCAAAAGGATGTAGGTTGAATTGAGTTGATTGGGTTTGGCTATCACCAAAAGGATGATAGTAAGGCAATTGAAAAAAGGTCAAGTTTGCTGGGGATGTGATGGGATTTATTTGGAGACATCAACAAAAGGTTAAAGTAAAGAAATCAATGAGGAGAGCCTACGAAAAGGAAAGGGAAACAGTGAAAAATGGAGAAGGTAACCCAAAGACAAGCTCTACAGGTGAGGGTTCTCCATCCCTTTGCTAAAATGCATCGTGGAGGAGATGGTCACCCACGTCTTGCACGAGATCCACAAGGAATCAACTCCCAACATCTCGGGGGAGGATCCCTCGCCCGGAAAGCCCTTCGAGCAGGGTACTACTGGCCAACCATGCATCAAGATGCAAAAGAACACATGAAGAAATACGAAAAAATGCCAACGGCACGGGGACATGCACCTGGCTCCACCTAACGAGCTCAAAGCTATGTCTCCCCGTGGCCATTCATATGGTAGGGCCTGGACATCCTAGGGCCATTCGTAGTAGGGTTAAACTAGAATAAGTACTTGATAGTAGGCGTTGACTACTTCACAAAGTGGATAGAAGCGGAGGCTCTGGCAAAAATAACGGCCCTCAACATACTTCGTTTCTACAAACGAAACATCCTTGCATGCTTTGGCATTCCCCAAGCAATAGTCACAGACAATGGGACACAGTTCACGGACAGGAAGTTCCAGGATTTCGTCGCTCAACTGGGCACAAAACAACACTTCGCATCTGTCGAACACCCCCAAACTAACGGGCTAGCTAAAGCAGCAAATCTGGTAATCCTACGAGGCCTCAAGCGAAGGCTAGACGAAATGAAGAAAGCTTGGGTCGAAGAGCTTCACAGCGTCCTATGGGCGTACCACATAAATCCCCACAGTCGGCGCCACTGATCGTGAAGGCTGATCAGAACCTGAAGTGGGCCAAGAGGAACGTCTGTGATGCTGGGTGTGTGAGATGAGGAGGGGTGTACCTGCAAGGCACTCCGATGCTAAAGTAAGAATCAGGAGAGAGAAAGACAAGTACAAAAGTATGAGTTTCTTAGAATTATTTTGAATATCTGACCCTCTCAAATGAGAGGGTTTTTATAATGCCCCCAGCGCGTAGCCAACGGTCCCTATTTTCGGGGCGGAATAACCGTTTCCTGAAGAATAGGTAACTGCCAAAAACTAGCCGTTATGACGGGCAGAGATGCCCAAAACTAGCCGTTGCCATGGGAAAAGGCGTAGTTCCGGGCACAGGCGTCATGACCATTCTTGGATGAAGGATCTGTGCGTAACGGCCAGGAATGCCGGGGAGGAGAAAATGACCTTGAGGTTCACCTGTCCATATGTGCCCGGTAGAGGGGCAGAAAGGTAAATGATGCCCCGCACCAGCTGGACTTAGGCAATTGGGCATTTTGGAAGCAGAAGTGGATTGGGCCATGCCAAGCCATTAGTCCAGTCCAGAACAGGTTGACTTCTAAAACTCGGTCTGTAACAATAAATAATGAACAAACTAATAGAATCTACGCATGTCCACCATAGACAATGTGTGTTATCTGAGATAATTTTGTATAGATTTCACCATCTAGGTTTACCATACCCATGGAGTCATTTGAATGAAATGCTACCATTTGTAGTTGTTACAGGTCATTCATACTAGGTAGAGGCAGTGGTACGTCATCTGAAGCTCCTCCATCATGGTAGGGATGGGAATATGTCAGACCAGGTCAAGCCTTAAAAGACATGAGTCTTGCCTACGATAAATTCGTAAGGCATGAGTCTGCCCCATGGCCTATTATAAGCTTCTTTTTTTGGTTTGGCGTGGCCTTTTTAAAAGTCTGGTCTGGCTAAAAGCCTGTTTCACATTAAAACTTTCAAATAGTCCAATTTACCTAGTTTTTTAAATAGATAACACAGTCTCTTATATACTATTTAGTCTATTTTATAATATATGCATTTATAGGTTGGCCTATAAAGCTTTATAGGCTTTTTTTAATAGCCTAAGTTTGGTCTTTTAATTAAATAGGCTTTCAAAAAAACCTAAGCCTAGACCTTTTTATTAAATAGGTCAAGCCAGGCCAGACTTAAATAGGTCATACTATAGGCTCCTGCAAGCCGTCCTGACCTATTCATATCCCTAATCATGGGAAGGTCTAACATCATTTGAAGGCTAAATACAGAGTCGTCTCAAACTTTTGAGAGGCCTTGTGTAAGAAGCTGAAGTTAACTTTATTTTAGTCGTGAATTTTTTTATGGGGCCCTATTTAACCAAGAAATATGTGTATGGAGGCTCTTTTTTCCCTAGCTTAATCATGAAAATTTTGTGAGGCTCTGTGCTATATACCGCCTTGCACGCCCTCAAAGACGGTCCTGGATAAATAGATGGGGTGTCACGAGGATGTGATACTTTAAAGTACCACTCTAAATATCCCTTCAAACACTCCTTAGGAAAAAAAGGATCCAGTACGTTTTCTCTAATATCAATGGCATTGCTGACAACATCAGACCTAAACTGTCTATCAATGCCCACATATGGCACAACATGGACTGGTCTAGGAATGCCCTGAATATACCCAATCTGACATAGACACCTCTCACTTAAATATCTAACCACAGAATTCTCTCATCGCAGATAACCCAAAAAAAGGCAGTGTCATCGAACTCCCGATGCACTTTATGGTTTGCATAGGGTGTCCGTATGACATCATCTACAATCAGAGTATCAATCTTCCGCCTGTACTCCAAAATACTTCCTGAATGAAAATGTATAGATCGCCATTTGGTGGCCTGTGGAGGCCATCAATGATATAACCACGATCATGTCTGTCACAAATGGACGAGAAATGCTTAAGTATTGGATACTACACGATAAACACAAATTACATATACATAATATTTTTGACAAATAAGAATTAAATAAATAAAACATAATAAGTATCCATATTTAAAATAGTCTCGTATAACCGAGTTGTCTTATCTCAAAGGAAGACTTCAAGGGCAGTTTATAATATCGTCAAAGAAGTACAACCCCTTGCCCAATCGAGATGCGCAAAGTCACCCAACAGTGATATCTATTTGGCATCGATGTATACATGAGACTTATCCGCTAATATTGTACATCCTATAAGATGCAACATGTATATCCTAGTAGGCACCTTATACATAAAGTGTTCCACCAAATTATGATACATATCCTGAAGCCAAGAGAGACGAAAGTGATCACCCTTTGTTAGATCTAAACTTAAACTCGGTGTAACGCTCACGTATGTCTTAACACTCATATACGCAATATGCTTGTTCATCACCAGGGAAATGAAGAAGTTACATGTAACGGAAGATGGAAGAGGTTTGAAACACCATCCAGGGTAATCGTCATCTCACCAAATAGAATATAAAATGAGGATGTCTCTTTCTGCCACCGCTCAACAAAAGTGGATACCAATGGAGCGTCGAGAATGGTGAGGGAACATTCCTCCAACGCCAGCAGGTCGTTATCAGCGACAATCGCCTTAACCTCATATAACATCTTCACATCATATAATTTCTTCAACTTCGACCCATAGGTGGGTGTTGCTCCCGGGATTTTCATCCTAGTACAAACATGAAAGTGGCACCGAAACAGAGTCGCCAGCAATGTGTATTTATCCCAAGAGAGGGAAAGAAAACACCGCAAAAACCTGAGGGAAGGAAAGAGCATGGTCTTACGACTAGGAGAACTGGGTTCGGGAGTCGGTTACGCGAAGGGAAGGTATTAGCACCCCCACGCGTCCATCGTACCCGATGGATCCACGCTTGCTACTTCAATCAAAGGGTGTAAGGAAAGATACTGGAAAAAGAACTGGAAAAGGAATGAAAAGAGAAAGAGGAACAAATGTAGGGAAAATAAAAGAAGTGCTCGAATGGGCCCTACCCCACTGCCTACGTATCTCATCGGGAACATGAGAATCAGAGTGACGTAGTTCCCCTCACCTAGGGAAAAGTTGTTTGTGTTTTTCAGTGGAAACGTCGACGTTCGCGTTCCAGCAGGTAGGTGTTACAGCTCGCTGTAGGGAGACTTAGGCGTTACCTGTTTGCGGTAGAATAGAAATGACGCATCCTTAGGGAAGGAGTGAATGAGATGAGGAGAGAATTCCCGAAGGAAAGACGTTATTGTTTGTTTGAAGTTTTTTAGGAAGAAGTGTTTTTTGCAGTTATTTGTAACTTGCATTGCACCCAAGTCTACAACATAGGAACGAATACGTCGCGTATCGTCCCCAACAGGACGTACACTAGGTACCCTAGAAGAATGAAGGGAAACCCCCCCCCCCCAATATTCACTTCCCACATTTAAGGCTCATGCGCAATACCCGTTTAACCTTTATTAAGTGTTTTTTACTTTTGCTTTGAGATGAGAAAAGAAAAGACTCAAAAGAGAAAGAGGTGAAAACTAAGGGAGACTAAGACTCAATCTTAATGTTAGCATGCTTGGAGATCCTATGGTTAATTTGGTTTAGCAAACCTACTCCTAGAAGAAAGAAGAAGAAGAACAAAAGAAGCAACTTACTTCCAAAATGGAAGTTAAGTTGATCTTAAAGAGGGATGAAGAAGAAATTACTCAAGGAAAGCATGTACATGCTTATCAAACACAAATTTGAATTATTAAAAGCAATAAGAGAAGAGGAGGGAGAGAAGTGTATGTGGAACTAGGTCCACACACTTACTTACCTTTAGCACCTACATGAAAATGTTAGTTCAAAACAATTTACAAGTAGTGCAATAAGAAAAGGAATAACAAGTGGTGAACAAACAAGTTAAGAATTAAAGGCTAAAGATCCTAAGAGATGAGACTCAATCAAGGTCAGAACCTAGGCTCTAAGGGTGTTCTCTAATGTTAATTGATCAATCAAGAATAAACTATGCACAACTAAAGATCTTAAACACCAAAGAAATGAATCATGGAAGAAATAGGTGAATAATGAGTGGACATGCAAGGTGATCATGCATTAATGCTACACATAATGTCAAAGTCAGAATGTGGATGACCTAAACATGTGCCTAAACATGATGTACAAATGTCAAATAAGGCATACAATCAAGCATCCAAGCATTAAGAGTGATTAGGAGAAGAGGTGAGAAGATATGAACATGAATTTACCATGGAAAGAAAACATTCAAGGCATAAGTCAAACCTAAAAAAATAAGATGAAACTCAAGTATCAAAGTCAGAATTGATATGACATGTTAAAGATGCACAAATGATCATGGCAAAAGCACATAGCAATCAAGTCCATACAACTTAGCAAACATGTAAGAAGAAGTCATATAAAATAATGAATACCTCATACTTGAGAAGAAATGCAAAAGATGCAACATGGCATACAAGTATGAATGCTTATGGATAGGTCAGTAGCAAATCATGGATAAAAATGAAAATTAGATGATAATATGATCATATTATAAGCACACAACCAAACATGAAAAGCATAAGATGAAGTCATAAGAAAAATTAGGTCAAAAAGTCCCAGAAGATGCATCATATAAAACAAAGGATCAACACATGCCAAATGGACTTAACAATGATCAAACAAAGTTTCTAAGAGTCTAAACATGTTACTTAAATCCAAACAAAAGACCTCAAATAATGGCATAAATGCCTCATGCAATGAAGGTTAAAGAAAGGCATATAAAGTTCAAGCAAAACTTCCTTCAAACACAAGCACACAAACATATGTCAAAGTGCATTCAAAAATTATGGAATTAGAATGCAAGTGACCTCAACCAGGGACTAATCACATATCAACATCCTATACAAAAAATCAGAAAGGAAAGACCTCAAACAATCAAGCAATAGTCACTTATGAATCATGGACCAAAGTGAAAGGATGGGGGACCTAAATGCAATAAAAGAAAGTTCTAAAAATGAAAAAAAATATATTTTTATGAAGTTTTGGATGTTACTGAATGGATACAAAAAGATTGATGCAAAAATGTTTAAGGAGCTATGAGAAATAAATCTTTGAAATGAAGATATGAAAATAGAAACAAGTTTCAAAAGAAATAAAAGAAAATTATGGAAGAATATTAAAATATTCACAAAATAAAAATTAAAAATGATAGAAAATTATTTAAACATGTTAAGATATCACATGAATTTTTGTAGCATTTTTCATGATGTTTTGGTATTTTTAAAAATCAATTATGAAACAAGTATAAAAAAGAAATTAAAAGAAAGAAAGAGAAAGCAGGGGGGTGCAGAGAAGTAGAATGCTAGTTAAAAATATGTGTGTGGTTGTGTGTGATGAGTGTACATGCAATTAATGATCAAATGCAATCATAGCCACACGATCAGGTCAACCAAAATTAATCACTAAAGCAATCACATCTAACCATCCACAACACACGCACACCAAAATAATCATGCACGCATACACACAATAACACTCAGACTAAGATAAATTGCACGCTTGATGCACATGACTTCATTAATGCGTTGGCAACATACCAACCATTGGATCAGTTTTGATAGGATCAATCATACATGATGAACGGATCATACTGAAGACACACAATAATAACCATGGAACACATGCACTCAAACATTCAGATTATAAAGGGATTTTAATGTGTTGGCAACATATCAACCACACGATTCAATAGATCAAACGGTCACAATTCAAACTTGTAAAACCCTAGAATTAAAACTCACCGGCCGGAGAAGGACCTCCGGTCATCTTCTCCGGCGAGCAACCACCACCTGCAACCTCACATATGTCCAGAAATACATAATTCGCATACCAAAATGAAGAGGAAGTAAAGCACATCATGATTATGCAATTATTTTTCATAGATCATGCACGTACATGACAAACCGAATCAATACATTTTACCCTAAAATCACACCTAAACTCCTAAAGAGCCTATCAACTAGCCAGGACACACACAGCTTCTAATAAGCTTTGAATCAACACCAAAAGAGCAAAGTAAATAAGAAATCATGCAAGAGAGGTTTGGAAATCGTGGCACCTGAAACTTGCAGAACTTGGAGTGGTTGAGAAAACCAGAGAAAAGCTTGAGATCCTGAGCTTCTAGATCTTCAACCTTAGCAAAATAAATGCTACTTGATGTGGAGATCTTGAGAACAAAAAAAAAATTACAAACTGTGATGATGCTATGCTTGGACAATGGAACTTCTTCTCCTTTGTTCTTGATCAGTAATGGAATGTTGAAGATGATGAAGGTGAAATGTAGAAAAAGATTGTTGAAGTCGTGTGAAATCAGAGAGAAAGTAGAGAGAGTTTGAGAGAGTTTTTGGAGTGAAAATGGAAAAATGAAAGTTAGAAATTGAGATTGTGAGTGAAATTTAGATTTATAGGTTGAGTTAAGAGTGAACCAGTGGTAGTTAACTGAGTGAGTTTAGTGAGTTGATGTGGGTAACTGAGTTGTCCCTAACTAACTGAGTCAAGTTAGTTAGGGCGAGTAGACAAAGGTTATGTTATGGTGTAGTATGTTTAGGATGTTATGGTGGAGTGGAGGTGAATCAGTGATGATGGAATCACAGCTGCACAAGCTTGCTAAGCAAGTTTCGTTTCTTTCTTCTTTGGTGCATAGAGAATAGTGTGTAACCTAGTGTGTAAGGATGTGTTTGTCTAAATGAGGCAATGTGGAGAATGATGTTGAAGCATGCGTGGGGTTGGTGTGAATTAACAACAACAATAATATTATTTTTCTGATTTTGTAGCAGCTTGATACCAATGGAAACATGGTGGTTTGGTGGTGAATATCTCTCATGTTAATGCATGGTTTAATGGGGTTTTGGTGTCAAATGAAAGAGGAGATATCATGGAACAAGTTTGATGTTGGTTTTGGATTGAAATGAGGTTTGGAAGAGGTTGGAAAATAGCTTAGAACATCCAGGTTTGAAACTGGTGGAAGGGCGAGGCATGTTGTGGCATGGCGTGGCAAGATAGCACATGAATTTTCAGCATGATCATACCTACTTGGGACCACCATAACTATCTCATAACTTGCTCAAATGAAAATTTGTCCAACATGAACATTGAAGAGGGCATTGAAATGAACAACTTTGATGTTGGAAAGTTTTCCATTTGAAACTTCCATCAATGAGAAAAATGGGTGGACATTTGGCACACCAAGTGTTTGTCAAAATGATGGCCGGTGGGCTTGGTCACGCTTGGTCATGACTTGGTTTGTGACCTAGTTTTGCCAAACTTTGGTTGATCATATCTCCCTCAATATTCATCCAATGGAGATGTTCTTTATATGGATTTGAAGCTTAGAACATGAACTTTAATTGGCTCAACTTGGGTCTAAAGTTTGGAGCTTTTATCTTGGAGAAAGAGAGCCTCAAAGTAGGGTGCAAAATGGTCCAAACTTGCCATTTTTGGAAACCCTAAAGTTTCTATTTTTGGCAGTTTTGTGATTTCTTGATTTTTCATAATTCCTCCATCATTTCTTGATCAAATCTTGTCCAATGAACCTATACAACATGAATTTCATGAATTTGACCTTAAAAAGTTAGGGGGTTGACTTTTTTAACTGCACAGTTGACTTTTTTCCCCAATTTCTTGACTATCAAGCAACTGATCAATTGAAACCCTTCTGAAACCAATTGATGAGCAATTTTCCATCCATATACACTTAAGAACATAAGGAATACTATGAGATCAAGTATTGCCCAAAAAATCAGAGATAAACTGATTTTAGGTCAAACCCTAATTTTGGCACCCTCTGGTTAGGAGGAAATAACACATCCTTTAAATCCAAATTCCTCTGAATATGATGTATATTCTATCTAACAAAGAAGAGATATGGCATTTGGAGGTGATGAAAACTCAAAGAGCTTGCCCATTTGAGGGTCAGATCCCCATTTTGACTGCCTTGTGTAGGAGATGGTGCACTGTCCAATCTTCTTGATGAATTCTCCTCTTCTCATGCCTTGTGGGACCAATTGAGATGACATATGACATAAGAGACCCTTTAGGCTTGTGGGAGACCCTTGGCTCTTATTTCCTTTGCTTTGGATGATCAACACCTTTGAGAATCACTGATCCCATGCCCTTATGCAAGATGCAATGCAATGCTTAATGTTTTATTTTTCTATGCTTGAATGCAATGCAATGCAATGCTTAATGTTTTATTTTTCTATGCTTGAATGCAATGCAATGCAATGAAAGCTCATGCTAAATGATATGAAGAAACGAGAGGGAAAATTTTAGGTTATTACAGCTATCCCTATTCAATCACTGTAGACCTGAATGGATGATAGCGATTGCTGTCAGACTTTCAAGGTATGGAGGGATTGAATACCAAAAATAACCCAAAAATTTGCACTCTGTGGAGAAGAAGAAAAGGGACATAAACCTAACCAAATGAAATCTGCTTGAATAGAACCATGATGATAACCATACTGCTGGAGAGATGTCTTTTGAACGACGCCAGACGACTACTGGCCTGCCACACTACGGGTGGACTTTAGCAATGTCTTTTAGCACAACGCCAGACGACTACTGGCTTGCCACACTACGGGTGGACTTTAGCAATGTCTTTTAACACGATGCCAGACGATTACTGGCTTGCCACACTGCGGGTGGACTTTAGCAATGTCTTTTAGAACGACGCCAGACGACTACTGGCTCGCCACGCTGCGGGTGGACTTTAGCAATGTCTTTTGGAACGACGCCATACGACTACTGGATTGCCACACTACGGGTGGACTTTAACAACGTCTTTTGGAACGACGCCAGACGACTACTGGCTTGCCACACTACGGGTGTGTTAGTTCTTGGATTGGCTGGAATTTTGGTAAAACAAAGTATGTTCAATGTTGATGTCAAGGTGCTGATGTTGCAACATTGAGTCTTAACACTGGGCTGTGTTAAGTAGTTAATTTGCTGAAGTTGGATGTCTGATGTCACATGGCGATGTTGTGACATTAGATCTGTAGAATTAATAACATCAGGTTGTGATGTTGTTAGGGTTTGCGTGTTAGCTGGAATTGTGGAGAGCAAGCTGTCTCATTGGATGCGAATATCTTGGGATAGATATTCTCTGCTGCATAGGAGATCTGGTGCAGATTTGTAGGAGATTTAAAAGGTTGAAGATTTGAAAAGATTTTAGGAGAAAATCTGTTTTAAATATTCAGTTTTAAATAACAAATCAGGTCAGATATTGTAGCAGGTCCAAGACCAATTCAAGGAGCTATATAAAGCGCACCAGTACTAGAGAAAAATGACGAAGAAAGTGAGCCAAAGACTGAGAGTCGTTTTGTGTCTTCGTGCATGTTTTGTAAGCCATTCGAGAGTGAATTGGTATTGTGATTTTGAGTTGTTCTTGATCAAAGCTGTGAAGCAGAATCAAGTAGTGGGTTTCAAAGTGTGTGATCTTTGAAGTGTTTTGGGGATTGAGTAGTGTTCTCATATCTAAGTGGTTTCTTAGGTAGAAAGTCACTAGTAGGAATTAAGTTTAGGAGATTGTCAACTGGGTTGTTGAGTCTGTAAATTAATTCTACAAGTAGTGAATTTCATCCCTGGCTTGGTAGCCCCCAGACGTAGGTAGTTAGGCCGAACTGGGTGAACAATTTGGTGTGTTATTTGTTACTGTTATTGCTGTTCATTTGCAGAGTGTGTTGTTGTGACATCGCACCTTAACATCACACGTCTGATACCAGAATTTCAATTGGTATCAGAGCAGACATCCTGTCTGTCTCTGGGTGAGATCTAGGGAAGTTACTTTCTGGTGTAAAGATGGACAAAGAAGTTGGAGGATTCGTCAACAGACCCCCTATTTTGGATGGATCCAATTATGACTATTGGAAGCCAAGGATGACCACTTTCTTAAAATCCTTGGACAGCAGGGCTTGGAAGGCTATTGTTAAAGAGTGGAAAGCACCTGTTGTGTGTGAGAAAGATGATACTAGCAAAGATAAAGAAGGCACCTCAAATCCAAAGCCTGAAGAAGAATGGACCAAGGAAGAAGATGAGCTTGCCCTTGGAAATTCCAAAGCTCTAAATGTAATTTTCAATGGAGTGGATAAGAATATCTTCAGGTTAATCAATTCCTGTGAAGTTGCTAAGGAAGCATGTGATATTTTGAAGGCTACTCATGAAGGAACGTCTAGAGTGAAGATGTCTAGACTTCAGCTTCTAACATCAAAGTTTGAAAGTCTGAAGATGAAGGAAGATGAGACTATTCATGACTTCCACATGAGTGTTCTTGAGCTGGCCAATGTATCTAGTGCTCTTGGAGAGGAAATGTCAGAAGAAAAGCTTGTAAGGAAGATTCTTAGGCCCCTTCCTAAGAGGTAAAAGATGAAGGTGACTGCTATTGAAGAAGCCCAAGACATCAGCAAGATAAGAGTTGATGAACTCATTGGATCTCTTCAAACTTTTGAGCTTGGTTTGAATGAAGAAGAACCTGAAAAGAAGCCCAAGGGTATTGCTCTGGTCTCCACTCCTGCAGAAGCTAAGGAAGTCAAAGATGATGATTCTCAGGAAGATTTGTCTCAAGCCATTGCTATGTTGGGAAGGCAGTTCAACAAAGTGTTAAAAAGGTGAAACAATAACTACAAGCCTAGTGTCAAGAACATCTCTTCTGACATCAGCAAGCCAAAAGAGAAAGATGAAGAGAAGACTGCCCAGGATAGAGGTGTTCAGTGCTTTGAATGTGAAGGGTATGGACATGTCAAGAAAGAATGTCCCACATTCTTGAAGAAGCAGGAGAAGGGCATGTCAGTTTCCTGGTCTGAATCTGATAGTGAAAGTGAAGGTGAGTCAGCAAGGCATGTTAGAGCCCTAACAGGAACTGTTGTGTCTGATGATGATAGTGATGGAGAAATAACTTATGAGGAGTTAGCATCTACTTATCGAGAGATGTGTTTAAAAAGTGCTGAGATTTGTCAAGAAAACAAGTGCCACAAGCAACAGATTGCTCAGCTTGAGAATGAAAAAGCTGATCTGGAAAATGAAGTTGTACTAGTTAAAGCTCACCTTGATCAAATGACCAAGTCTGTTAGGATGCTGAGCTGTGGTACAGACACACTTGATAAGATCCTTCAGACAGAAAAGGTTGCTGGTGATAAGTCTGGTATAGGATATGTGGCAAGCACTTCAGGAGCAAAGGAGGAGGTGTCCCAACCAATGTCTCAAACAAAGAGACAGGATCCTACCCCTAAGAGGGTTGTTCAACCTCAGAATGTTGAGAAAAGGAATGGTCCCCATCAGAGGAAGATGCAGTCTCAAGGAGCCAGTCAGTATATGCCTCCCCAATATCACAAGAGCATGCAAGCTGCAAGGTTCAAACAGAACATGTCTCATCAGATGTCTCAACATCAGGAAAACTGGTATGGATATGGATTCAACAATACTGTGCCTCATAACTATGGAAGAAGGAAGCCTCGTCACCATAGGAGACAGCCTAGAAGACAAAATCCTCAGTACAGAAGAAGACATTCCAACTATGGAAGAAGAAGACAACATTATGGGTGGCAGCCACAACATTATCATCAAAGTGGTAAAAGATTTAACCACCTTAGAGATGGCAGAGAAAGATGCTTCTATTGTGGAAGGTTTGGACATATGCAGTACTCTTGTTTTAAATTGCATGGTTATCCACAATCTGCTCCTCAAGGCAAACCAAAGGAGGTCAGACCTAAAGTTGCTAAACAATGGGTTCCTAAAGAGAAGGTGAAATGTCTTTTAGCCCACACCTCAGATGGACTTGTTGCCATGGATGCATGGTACTTTGACAGTGGATGTTTTATGCACATGACTGGATCAAAGGAGCAGTTGGTGGAGTTCAATCCTTGCCATGCAAATAAGGTCGTGTTTGGCAATGGAGAAAAAGGAGTAGTAGAAGGAAGTGGAAGAGTGAAAAATCCTGATGGTCTTACCCTTGATAGTGTGATCCTTGTCCAAGGTTTGAAGGCTAATCTGATCAGCATAAGCCAATTGTGTGATGAAGGGTACAAAGTTAACTACACTAAAGATGAGTGTGTGGTTTCTGATGAGCATAATCAGGTTGTTATGAAGGGTGCCAGAACCAAAGATAATTGCTATCAGTGGATTTCCCTTGAAGGTAATTCAACTAATAATGCTCAAGTTAATGTTATAACATCAGACTATGACGTCAGGATGCTGGAAGGTCACTCAGAGTTAATGACTTCTGATGTGAATTTTTTGAAAAATTTAAAAGGAAAGTTTGTGTGGAGGGAGAAAGTCATTTACACTCAAAATCAAGCTCCTTGCCTTAGACCATCATTTCCTAGTGTTGCAACATCACGCTTCTTCAAAGCCCTGTTCTCGCGACTGTTCATCTCCTTTGCTTTCAAGAATCAATCCTTACTAAATCTCACCTATCTCAACGGATTCATGGCTTCTCCATCCAAGAAATCTGCGTGTCAAAGTTCTACAAAAGGAATGACTAGGGTTTCCTCAGAAGAGGGATTTGCGGAAGAAGCTTTGAATGTAGAACCCATCTCTATGATGCTTCCAGTCTCAGGAAATACTAGACCTGAGAAATATCAACCTGTGAGAGCTTCAAAAGGTAGTACCTCTAATCAATCCACTCGCAAGAAGTTTGACGATAGCGAGAGTAGGGCATTTGTGAGGAGTGTGCTATTTGGAGACAAACCTAGAACTACCAACCCTCGTCCACAAACTGTTGAGGAAAGGGTAGATGTTGATAAGAGCATGGGGCAGATCGTTGACAAAATCCTTGAGAAAGGACTTCCTATTAAGGGTATATCTAGACCCCTGAGACAAATGGTTGTTGATCAGTGTACAAGAGAAAAGAGTGACATGCAATCTACTGATACAAATCTTCACAGATTAGCTGTCTCCGTAATCAAAGATGCTGAGAAGGAAGTTGAAGTTGATACTGAAGTAAGTAGTGGAGAAGATGAAATTCATGTTGAAGGGGATGTCAGAACATCGCCTAGTAGGGATGCTGAGACTACTCCTGGAGGAGAAAAGAGTACTGATGTGGTTAATGTTGATGACTTATCTGATGATGAAGTCATTGGAAGAGCAGTGCCTGGTCTGTCTAAGAGACTAAGGACAAGGAAAGAAAAGCAGGTTGAATCGTCCCCAAAGAAGTCTTCTGATGATAAGAGGAAAAAGACTGTTGTTGGGCCAACAAAAGCTTGGAGTAAGGTCGAGGTGAATACAAGAAAGAAGAATATTGTGGAACAATCTGAGTCTGAGCATGATGATGAGGATGATGTTCAGAACATCACTCATGTCAGAAAATCTATTGCAAAAAGGATTGCAGACAAAGTCCCAGATGTTCCTGTGGATAACATCTCCTTCCACCGTGCCAGCAATGCCTATATGTGGAAGTTCATTTGCTAAAGGAGGATTGCTCTTGAGAGAGAGATTGGCAAAGAAGCCATAGAGATTAAAGAAGTGATGGAAGGAATTAAAACTGTTGGGTTAATGAAAACTGTGTGTGGATTTTCAAGATGCTATGATGGCCTGGTAAAGGAATTCATAGTAAATCTTCCTGTAAATATCTCTGACAAGAGCAGTCCAGATTTTATGAAGGTCTTTGTCAGAGGAAAATGTGTTGAGTTCTCTCCTAAGATTGTCAACAGCTACTTAGGAAGAGAGGATGCAGAGTATACAGAACTGGAGGATACAGATAATGAAGTGTGCAAGGAAATTACTGCTGGGCAGGTTAGAGTATGGCCATTAAAAGAAAAGCTACCAACTAGCAAACTGAGTGTGAAGTATGCTATACTACACAGAATTGGAGCTGCAAACTGGGTGCCCACTAATCACAAAACCACCACAGCTGTGGGATTAGGAAGGATTATCTATGTTGTTGGTACACAGAAAAAGTATGACTATGGCACATACATATTTGATCAGACTGTAAAACATGCAACAACAAATGCTATTAAAATGCCTATAGCATTTCCTTCTCTCATTAGTGGAGTCGTTATGAGTCAACAACCAGGAATATTGACTTGTGTTGATAAAGCACGCAAGAGGGAGTCTCCATTATCCTTGCATAAGAAATTGTTTATGGGAAGTCATGTTGCAGATATTGTCTCAACATCAAATGCAGGTATCAAGAAGAAAACTTCCAAGGCTGATTTGCTAGCAGAGCTGAAGGCAACCCACAAAGACTTGGATGTTGTGATTAATACCAGTCTGGCTAGAAAAGAAAAGATTGAGAAGATGATCCAATCTTTGGAACAAGATGATCATGCTGACTCTGAAGATGAAGGACAAGATGGTGCAGATGGTGCAAGTTCAGAAGAAGACTAGCTTATGTGCTTTTGCTGCTAGTAGTTTTAGTTTTTGTTTCTGCAATGTTGTTTTTGTTAGCACTTAAGGTGCTTGGTTTGTAACTTGATTATTGTGCTGTTTATGCACTCTTTACGTTTTGTTCTATGATTTGTTATGTCTTTTTGCTGTCTGTAAGACTAACAATGAGAGCTAGGGTAGTGCTTGCTGTCTAGTTAGTCTGACTTGATGAGCTTGTCAAATTGTGGCTAAAAAGGGGGAGAAGTAGCCAAGAGAGAGCCTAGAGTATCAAAGAGGTTGTAGCTAAGGCTATGAGCTGACTGCTGATAGTGCAGAATTTGAGGGGGAGTAATTGCTGAACAGCTACTATGCTGGGTGTTACATTGAGGGGGAGTGCTTATTGCTGCTAATGTTGAAATATGTGCAGCTGCTGCAGCAGAGTTTTGTGAAGTCTTTATTGAAGATGCTGCTGCTTGGAGTTTAAATCATTTATTGAAGTTTTTGAAGTTTTTCCGCTGCTAAAGTCTCTGAAGGTGCAGAGTGCAGAGATTGTTTTAGCTAAAATTAGCCAAAGGGGGAGATTGTTAGTTCTTGGATTGGCTGGAATTTTGGTAAAACAAAGTATGTTCAATGTTGATGTCAAGGTGCTGATGTTGCAACATTGAGTCTTAACACTGGGCTGTGTTAAGTAGTTAATTTGCTGAAGTTGGATGTCTGATGTCACATGGCGATGTTGTGACATTAGATCTGCAGAATTAATAACATCAGGTTGTGATGTTGTTAGGGTTTGCGTGTTAGCTGGAATTGTGGAGAGCAAGCTGTCTCATTGGATGCGAATATCTTGGGATAGATATTCTCTGCTGCATAGGAGATCTGGTGCAAATTTGTAGGAGATTTAAAAGGTTGAAGATTTGAAAAGATTTTAGGAGAAAATCTGTTTTAAATATTCAGTTTTAAATAACAAATCAGGTCAGATATTGTAGCAGGTCCAAGACCAATTCAAGGAGCTATATAAAGCGCACCAGTACTAGAGAAAAGTGACGAAGAAAGTGAGCCAAAGACTGAGAGTCGTTTTGTGTCTTCGTGCATGTTTTGTAAGCCATTCGAGAGTGAACTGGTATTGTGATTTTGAGTTGTTCTTGATCAAAGCTGTGAATCAGAATCAAGTAGTGGGTTTCAAAGTGTGTGATCTTTGAAGTGTTTTGGGGATTGAGTAGTGTTCTCATATCTAAGTGGTTTCTTAGGTAGAAAGTCACTAGTAGGAATTAAGTTTAGGAGATTGTCAACTGGGTTGTTGAGTCTGTAAATTAATTCTACAAGTAGTGAATTTCATCCCTGGCTTGGTAGCCCCCAGACGTAGGTAGTTAGGCCGAACTGGGTGAACAATTTGGTGTGTTATTTGTTACTGTTATTGTTGTCTATTTGCAGAGTGTGTTGTTGTGACATCGCACCTTAACATCACACGTCTGATATCAGAATTTCAGGGTGGACTGTCCTTTTGAATGGAGTCAGACGACTACTGACCTGCCACACTGCGGGTGGACTTTTGCCAATCTGCGGTTGGACTTTGCAGCTGAATTGCCACACTGCGGGTGAACTTTTGCCAATCTAGGGTTGGACTTGCCAATGATTTGCCACCCTTGGATGGACTTTTGCCAATCTATAATTGGACTTAGATGCGGTCTTTTAAAGGGAGTTAGACGACTACTGACTTGCCACACTGCGGGTGGACTTGTACCAAGCTACTGTTGGACTTGCCGATGATTTGCCACCCTTGGATGGACTTTTGCCAATCTACGGTTGGACTTTGAGAATTTTCCACCCTTAGATGGACTTTTGCCAATCTACGGTTGGACTTTGCCTTGCTTTTCCACCCTTGGATGGACTTTCGCCAATCTACGGTTGGACTTTGATAACGTCTTTTAAACAACGCCAGACGACTACTGGCTTGCCACACTACGGGTGAACTTTTGTAAGATTCCAATACGGGATTACGCTCTGCACGCATGTCAGACGTCCCTGCTGACTCTGCTGAGGGAGAGTGATCAATAATTTGACTTTAGAGACTCTTGACAGGATGATATCTCTGCTGGAGAATGCATGAACAATCCGTCTGCTTTGAATTGTCACGCTTGCCAAAAATAAATTGGACTTTGAGATATGGATAATGACTCTGCCAGGAATTACTTCAACTGCCTGGGAACACATCCTGGTCATAGCAACTCCGCTGGGGATGAGAATTTTCTGACTTGGCTGGGGAAAGAATGTACCAATACTCTGCCGAAGAAGGCAAGCAATTAAAACTCTGCTTGGGGATCTATCAAATCCGAAGAGAATATGTTAACACTCTGCTGAGGAAGAGATTCTGTTGACCTGCTAAACTTCTGCGGGAAAGAAAACAACTCGTCTGGGGAGTATTATTGACAGGATTCAATGCTCAATTCTGTGGGGAGTACAACTACCAGAGACAAGTCTTGCTGGGGACCAGAACTACTCCGTCAGGGATACACAAATCCTGGTTAGAAGACATTCTGTTATGACTTGCTGGGAAAGAGTCCTTAGATCTGCTGGGAAAGTACAAAGCAACTGCACTGTGAGTTGTTGAGGAACGAAGCTGTCAAGCTTAGAATAAGAGCCACAATGTTCCATGCTAGGCAAATCTTCTGCTCTACGACTCCACCGGGGATAATGAGTTGACAATACCCTGCTGGGGATAACCGCTTCAAAGCGTCTTTCGATAGGAAATGTCTCTTAAGAGGATTTTACAGAAGACAACACATCTTCAAACTCTTAGAGAGATGTCGAGACTTGAGAGGTCACTCTACTGGAGATAATAGATCTGGAACGCATTCCGCTGGGGAATTTTACGATGCCCCCCATTTGGGAGAATCAACAACTTGCTTTTGCCCTAGATCACGCGGGGAATCTGAAGAAACATCCCAAGAGGATTTTGCAGAAGACTTGGTATCTTCAAACTCCTGGATACTCGTTGAGTCTTAAACATTAACAGCGAGGCAGCTCTACTGGGGAATTTACAACTGTTATCGACACAGAAAAGCTTGTAGCTGTTGGAAGTACTGAATAGGAGAATCGACTTAATAAGATACAACACTATCCAGTTGATACTAACTTGTCGATATTGAATCGCCGTGGGCGATTGTCGGCCGAAGATGGACTCAATCAGTAAACGTTGTGACAAAAAGTGACGTGGGGACCCTTCTTGAACTTGACTGCCCCAGTATTCTATATAGGAATAAGTGATTCCCCGTCTAGAAGACATGATCCATGCTCTCGAAATACTTGTACATGTTACCTGCAACAACAGAATATGCACACATGCCCCAGGATATTGCGTGGTTTGAATTCACCATCCAGGATTACTCAACATTCAAAGTGATTTTAAATGTTTTTCTGCGCATTTTATTTGTAAGGCCACAGCGTTTTCAGATGCAATGTTTTATAAAAAATTATGACGTTTTTGCAAACAAAGCAGTAAAAACAAAATGAGAAACTATTAAAGGAAATTCAATTTATTGATTGAAAAGCCCAGAATAGGCAAGTACAATTGGGAAGCACACCCTGGAAAGAGGAGAATGCTGTAAATTGAGAAAAGAAACTATCCTAATGGCAATGTGAAAACGGTATTCCACTGAGTTTCAATTCTACTATGGCCAGTATGTCTTCAAGACTCCCCAACCTTGCCTTCTGAGGAATGATCAGACCGATTCCTACCCTTTGGACTGTCAGTTGTTGAAACGGTGATGAAGTATAAATAACTCAAATCGTAGTCGTTTGCTAAAATCCCTCTTTTGCATGGACCGCCCTTTCGGGTTTTCAATCCATCGGGATACCCTTTTTTGCCTGAGTTGTCCTTGCGGATTTTCAACTCACCGGGTGTACAAATTTTGTTTTTATTTTATCCCTAACTTTTGCCCGAACCCTTTTTATTCTATTTTTTTTGTGGTTCGCCGGGATGCCCTTTTTTTCCTGGACTTTTCTTTTTTTGTCCAGCGGGTCTATTTATGTGAAGTATTTTTTGACTACGTCTGAGTTGACAGGGGATGAAAAGTCTTCGCCATCCATGGTTGTAAGTAATAAGGCTCCGCCCGAGAAGACCTTCTTAACCACGAATGAACCTTCATAATTGGGAGTCCATTTACCCCTGTGATCTGTACTAGGAGGAAGGATCCTTTTGAGTACCACATCTCCCACCTTGTAAACCCGAGGACGCACCTTTTGGTCAAATGCCTGCTTCATCCTCCGCTGGTATAACTGCCCATGACACACAGCTGCCAATCGTTTCTCTTCAATAAGGCTCAACTGATTAAATCTGGCACGAACCCACTCAGCTTCTTCTAACTTGACATCCATCATGACTCTGAGGGACGGAATCTCCACTTCAATCGGTAACACTGCCTCCATACCGTATACAAACGAGAATGGTGTTGCCCCAGTGGACGTGCGTACTGATGTTCGGTACCCATGCAAAGCAAATGGTAACATCTCATGCCAATATTTATATGTGACAACCATTTTCTGCACAATCTTCTTAATATTCTTGTTGGCCGCCTCCACAGCGCCATTCATCTTCGGGCGATACGGAGAAGAATTGTGGTGTTCATTTTTGAAGTCCCGGTATAGCTCAGCCATCATTTTGTTATTCAGATTAGAACCATTATCAGTAATGATTCTCTCGGGCACTCCATAGCGACAAATGATATCCCGTTTCAGGAACCGAGCTACCACCTGCTTAGTGACATTGGCATAAGATGCTGCTTCAACCCATTTAGTGAAATAATCAATGGCGACCAAGATAAAATGATGGTCGTTTGTAGCAGTAGGCTCAATCTTTCCGATCATGTCGATACCCCACATGGAAAAGGGCCAAGGAGAGGACATGACACTCAACGGATTTGGAGGAACGTGCACTTTGTCTGCATAAATCTGGCATTTGTGACACTTGCGGGCATACTTGCAAAAATCTGCTTTCATTGTCAACCAATAATACCCTGACCTCAATAATTTCTTAGCCATTTCATGTCCTCCGGCATGGGTACCGAAAGAGCCTTCATGTACTTCCTGCATTAACAGGTCTGCTTCGTGTCTATCCAAGCATCTGAGCAGAACCATGTCAAAATTCCGTTTGTACAGCACGTCATCCTGATTCAAGAAGAAGCTACCAGACAACCTTCTCAACGTCTTCTTATCTTTGGTGGATGCCCCAGGCGGGTACTCTTGACTTTTCAAGAAACACTTGATGTCATGAAACCATGGCTTGTCATCAGACGTTGCATCAACAGCAAACACAAATGCAGGTCTGTCAAGACGAGACACCTCAATCTTAGGTACATGATTCCATCTTTGCACTTTTATCATGGAAGATAACGTGGCCAGGGCATCCGCAAACTTATTTTCATCTCGAGGAATATGGTACAGCTTCACTGTTGTGAAAAATGTCAGCAATCTCCTCGTATAATCTCTATACGGAACCAGATTTGCTTGGTGCGTGTACCAACTCCCTTTCACTTGATTGATTACCAAAGCTGAATCACCGAAGATGTCAAGGGTCTTAATTCGTAAATTAATCGCCTCCTCAATCCCCATTATACAAGCTTCATTCTCTGCTTCATTGTTGGTGCACCCGAAAGTTATTCGGGTAGTAAAAGGCATATGAACACCTTTCGGCGTGATAAGAACTGCTCCAACTCCGCACCCATTCATGTTGACAGCCCCATCAAACATCAAACTCCATTTGGATTCAGGGTCTGGACCCTCCTCCCGGAGTGGTTCCTCGCAAACTTTAGCTTTGAGAAACATGATGTCCTCATCAGGGAAATCAAATTTCATGGGTTGGTAATCATCAATCGGCTGTTGCGCAAGATAGTCTGACAAGATACTTCCTTTGATGGCCTTTTGAGAAGTATACTAGATATCATATTTTGTCAAAACCATTTGCCACCGTGCAACCCTGCCTGTTAGTGTTGGTTTCTCGAAAATGTATTTGATAGGATCCATTTTTGAAATCAACAAAGTTGTGTGCCTGATCATATACTGCCTCAATCGCTTAGCAGCCCACGCAAGTGCACAACATGTCTTTTCAAGCATTGAGTACCGGGACTCGCAGTCATTAAACTTTTTGCTTAGGTAGTAGATAGCATGCTCCTTCCTACCTGTCTCGTCATGTTGCCCAAGAACATAACCCATAGAACCTTCAAGCACTGTCAAATACATTATCAAAGGTCTTCCTGAAACTGGAGGCATGAGAATTGGAGGTTCCTGCAAGTATTCTTTTATTTTATCGAACGTCAATTGGCAATCGTCATTCCACCTGACCGTTTGATCTTTTCTTAGCAGTTTGAATATCGGTTCGCATGTGGCTGTTAGGTGAGATATGAACCTTGCAATGTAGTTCAATCTACCCAGAAAACCACGAACCTCTTTTTCTGTTCTCGGTTCAGGCATATCTTGTATTGCTTTCACTTTGGCAGGATCAACCTCAATCCCTTTTTCGCTCACAATGAAACCCAGCAACTTTCCAGAACGCGCCCCGAAAGTGCACTTGTTTGGATTCAACCTCAAACGGAACTTTCTCAACCTTTCAAACAACTTTTTCAAATTAATCAGATGTTCCTCTTCCGTTTGCGACTTGGCAATCATGTCATCCACATAACATTCAATCTCTTTGTGAATCAAGTCGTGAAATAATGTTACCATTGCCCGCTGGTACGTTGCCCCTGCGTTTTTCAACCCAAAAGGCATCACCTTATAACAATATGTACCCCATGGAGTAATGAACGTGGTCTTCTCCAGATCCTCAGGCGCCATCTTAATCTGGTTGTACCCGGAGAAACCATCCATAAACGAGAACACTGAAAACTGAGCTGTATTGTCGACCAGCACATCGATGTGGGGCAGTGGAAAATCATCTTTTGGACTAGCTTTGTTAAGATCTCGATAATCCACACACATTCTCACCTTTCCGTCTTTCTTCGGTACCGACACGATGTTAGCTACCCAGGGAGGATAATTGGTCACAGCAAGAAACCCTGCGTCCCACTGCTTCTGAACTTCTTCTTTGATCTTTATGGCCATATCAGGATGAGTCCGACGAAGTTTCTGCTTGACTGGCGGGCATTCTTCTCTCAATGGTAGTTTGTGCACCACAATATCAGTATCCAGCCCTGGCATGTCTTGATACGACCAGGCGAAGATATCAACATATTCACACAACATTTCAGTCAAAGCTTTCTTCACATCTGTTCGCAGGCTGGCGCCAATCTTGATTTCTTTCTTAGCATCCTCGGTACCAATATTGATGATCTCTATGGTCTATTGATGAGGCTGGATGGTCCTTTCCTCTTGTTTTAACAATCTGGCTAGTTCCTCAGGGAGTTCACAACCCTTCTCATCCCCTTCTTCGGCTTGATAAATCGGTTTGTCAAAGTCATACATAGTCATAGCAGAACCGTTATCAATGGAATCCGAAGGATCAAGTCTGCACGAACGGGTTCATGCTTTATTTTAGAATTTATTTTAAAACAAAAAGAAACGAAACATTGCCATTTTATTATTTTGTGCAAAAGCAAAAATAAAAAAGAAAGACAAGGAACAAAATTTGAGTGCAAAACGTCCTTTATTGATGATTAAAATTGCAAATGCAAACAGGGTGGCCCTACAAATGAATCTATACGCCTTGGGCAGAGCGCAAGATTTTAACATGCATTATGGTTAGAAAAACAAATAAAATTACTCTGTTTGAAGAGTAACTCGGATGACTTCTTCAACAGACCAATTCTACAATGGTTGTCCCGGAGCACGTGGGCGTACCCAGTTGTCCAAGTCACAGTCGCTGTCAACGCCATCCTCTGTAGCTGCACAAGACTGATCTGGGTAAATGATTCCCCCACTGCTGAAAGTGATGGGTCCATTGTTCTCTACAACTGAAGTCATAAAGGGATGATAACCAATACCAAACTTGTCCTCCTTCATTGGTGTCTCTATCAGCTTGCCCCAGCCTTGGGCGTTGCCTGCTCTGACAACCTCGACAGCTTTTTTATAGGACGAAATGGATGTACCGGCTCTATCTGGTGCAAGGGAAGATTCAGGCACGTTATCAATATTCATCGCTTCAAACGACTGGCAAAGTATTTCGTGGATTTCCCCATCCATCTCAACATACTTGAACGTGGATAAGTGGCTAACAAAAATGTCTTCTTCACCACACACTGTCACAACTTGTCCCTCAAACTCGTATTTCAGCTTCTGGTGTAAGGTGGACGTAACAGCCCCGGCCGCAGGAATCCAAGGGCGGCCTAATAAGCAGCTATACGCAGGTTGTATGTCCATCACGTGGAATGTAGATTTGAACACTTGCGGTCTAATTTGCACGGGTAATTCCACTTCACCAAACACAGATCTCTTCGTTCCATCGAACGCCCGGACAACCAAATCACTTGGCCTTAAAATCAAACCATCAACTTCTAGCTTCATCAGCGCCTTCTTAGGCAAGACATTGAGCGAGGAACCAGTGTCTACCAGCACGTGAGACAACACTGCACCCCTGCACTCCATTGTAATATGCAGAGCTTTGTTGTGGTTTCTCCCTTCAGAAGTCAAGTCTCTGCTTGTGAAACCCAATCCGTAGCTGACATTGACATTAGAGATTACACCCTCAAGTTGATTAACAGTGATTTCCTGTGGAACATATGCTCTCTTCAACACTTTCAAAAAAGCCTCCCGATGCGCGTCAAAACACATCAACAATGACAAAATTGAGATTTTCGAGGGTGTCTGGTCCAGTTGATCGACAATCTTATAATCACTTTTCTTGATTATCCTCACGAACTCTTCTACCTCGTTGTCAAAAGTAATCTTTGTCTCTGTTTCAGGCACAGGCACACTTTCAACCACCTGTTTTCCTTTAGCTTTTGCTGCAGCTTCAACTTCTTTATCACTTCGCAAAGTTTGGGGAGCAAACAACCTTCCGCTCCTAGTAAAACCACCTACACCACCCACATTATCAATATTTGAACTGGCTGATGTCCTAACTTCCTTCTTTTTCCCTTCATAATACACGTCTGCCCCATAGTGCCATGGGATTGCCTTCGTAGATGTAAATGGAACTGGTCCTGGCACCGTGATGGTAACAGCTGACACCATAATGGTAACAGGATTGGGTCTTTCTTGCACAACACTTGCCACAGGAGCTGTACTTATAGGCACCTGAATCTCAGCGGGAGTATAATAAATGGTCACAGTTGACACCTCATCAGTATCCTTCACAACACGGTCAAACTGTAGACGGCCTTCATCAATCAGACTCTGCAAACCAATTCTCAACTTATCACAGCCATTCTCTTGGCCCATACATTCAGAACAATCTTGATTACATCCCAGGAACACATGTCCCTTCAACAAACGATCTTTTACAACCAACAAGGAAGTCTTCACCTGATTGATATATGTTACCAAGTTTAACCTCTTTCCGTCTTCAATAGCACGCACATCTGCCACACCATGATCAGGCATGGGGTTCTGGATAACATTAGGAGGTAACGAGAAATTGATTGCTTTAGCATCGATCAAGTCTTGCACTTTATTCTAAAATGCCCAACACTTCTCAGTGGTATGCCCCTGAGCACCTGAGTAGAACTCACAGCGAGCGTTAACATCAAAATTAGGTGGCAATTTGCCAGCGGCAGGAGGTCTCATAGTACGAAGCTCAACCAACTTCAATTTGAGTAACTGCGGTAACAACGCTGAATAAGTCATAGGGAGAGGATCAATCTTACGGTCCCTCTGCCTTGACCTCTGTTGGAAAGGAGGTTGTTGTTGTTGCTGTTGTGGTTGTTGTTGCTGAACAGATGGTGCTGGGATTATTACTGCCCCTACCTGGTGATAAGCTTGAGAACATCCTCTTCCTCGTCCTCTATACACAGCGTTTGTATCACCTTCTCTTCTTTTCTGACCACTAGCAATTGGTTTCTTCGTTCCAGAAGAGCCAGACCCACTTACATCTTGGATCCTCCCAAGCTTCAACAAACTCTCTATTCTTTCTCCAGCAATCACTATATCAGCAAATCCGGTTGATGGACACGCAGCCAGTCTTTCAAGAAATGCCCCTTGCAGAGTGCCCATAAACATATCTGACATTTCTCTATCCAGCAAAGGAGGTTGAACCTGTGCATCCATCTCTCTCCACCTTTGAGCGTATTCTTTGAAACTTTCCTTTGCATTCTGTGACAACCCTTGCAGTTGAGTGTGATTGGGCGCCATGTCGATATTGTACTGGTACTGCTTTAGAAATGCTTCTGCCAGATCCTTCCAACTTCTCACAGCATCTCTGTTCAATTTCATATACCAGGTCAAAGAAGCTCCAGCCAGACTGTCTTGAAAGTAATGCATCCATAACTTCTCATCATCAGTATGGACTGAAATCCTCCCAAAATAGGCCTGAATATGTGTCCGGGGACACGTATTGCCATGATATTTATCAAAAGTGGGCGGCTTGAACTTTGGAGGAATTCTGACTCCTGGTACCAGACCCAAACTAGTAACATCAATACCCATAGAATTCTTGCACTCTATAGCTCGGATCTTCTCAACCAACTCATCATACCTTCTATCACCAGGATTACCCATATCAGCATCCAACAGGGTGAATTGGTCTTCCAGAACATCTTCCTGAACAACACCAGCTTTCTGCCATTTCCATTACCCAGATTACCAACAGGAGGAGGATTGCCAACAGGAGGAGGAGTGCCCCTTGTCTGCAAATTGCCAACTTGGTTACCTTTAGGCGTGGCCTCTAGACGCTCGACCAGAAGCCTCAATCTCTCTTGAGTCTGTGCCATACCAGTCATGAGAGTCATGAACTGGTCCATGCGTGCCCTCATTTCAACCAAATCATTCTGCATTTGATCCATAATCTTTGCTTAATTTCTTCGAGTTGAGTATCGGTGAATGTGATTCTCAGCTATAATGCCTGAAACCAAATAAAGGTTAGAAAGACCGGAGCAGGTACCTGTTATGCAAAAATGCTTATGATTATGAGGATGAAAATGCAAATGCAAACAATCATATTTAACATTTCCAGGGCATATCCGCTTTGATTCCAGCCTTGAAATCGGGCAAGGGATCGGACACAACATCGGAAAATAAATCCGAATCCAGAAACATTGCAGAATCAATCAAAGGAAGAGCCCTTTCAAACAACTGAGAGTTATTGAGACAAATATGGTTGAACCAAACTATTGTAATATTATAGCATAAGAAGTCATACAGATAAGTTTGATACAATCAAAAGTGATTCCATCAATAATCCTGATGGTAATCATAACAAAATACAAACAACAGAATTATGACGAGTCAATTCCAAACAAACTGGCTTCAATATCCTCAAGAAGATTCACGGTGTCTGGATGAGTAGGTCTTTCTAGCAACCCCTTGATCAGTTTGTTTCTCTTTTCGACGTCCTGCTTCAACTTAGCAATCTGCTCTCCCACATTATTGCCTTCGTGCTTTGACTTCTTGATTCCCGCTTGCAACTTGAGCTCTTCAATTTCTTTCTGGGATTCTTTCCAATTACCAGAGAAGTGATTCTTATCTTCCTTCATTCTTTGAAGTTCTTCTTTTAACTCCTCATTCTCAATCTTGAGCTCCTCCCACATCTCCTGATATATGGCAAGCTCGTCTTTAGTTTTGGTCAAGAGCTTTTTGGTTTCCCTGCAGGCTTTGCCGGATGATTTCGCAGTCATACTGATCTTTCTACAGTGCTGAGCTCTGTCATCAAGATCCTTCTCCCTTTTCTCCAAACGCTCGGTCAAATCTTGGACCTTCCATTTCATCTCCACGTTATCATGTAAAGCGCCCTGAAGTCTACTACTCATACTAGCATTTTCCTCTCTCAAATCTTGTACCACCCTTCGCCGCTTATCGAATTCTTCAATTGGTACGGTGACTCTTTCTTCTATCACTTTGGGATACAAGGGAGGCGCCCGATCAAAAGGCAAATAGTACTCTTCGACCCTCTTCTTTATCCATTGCTCATATGGAGGGAAAGTTTGATTATTAGGCAAACCCCAAATGGTATTTCCTCTCTTCTGTTTGCTGAGCCATGCTTTGGAAGCTTTCTGCGCCACATCTAATCCGTCATCAGCCATGTGAAAATACAGAGACTCTTCCAACTCCTTTTCAACTGGGGGACTTTTCAGAGCATACCCAAACTGCCGGATAGCCAAGGAAGGGTTATAGTTGATACCTCATTTTCTCCCTATCAATGGTACATTAGGGTACTCACCACAACTGTGCAAAATATCTTTACCCAGCACTCTGTGATTCACCCAAACAATGTCCTTAGCGTCTAGGCCCATCAGACGTTAACTCCATTTCAGAGAATTCTTAGTATCCTTGAAAGCACCTGTATGGGGTAGACGACTGGTAAACCATTTATAGAAAAGAGGCGCACAACAATGAACTTTCCCACCTCGTCTCTTCTCATTCCTGTTGTACAAGGCATAATGAAGGTCTCCTAGTAAGGTTGGCACCGGATTCTGAGATACAAATATTCTGATAGCATCCGTGTCAACAAAATCAGGCTCATTCGGGAACAAGACAATACCGTATACACAGAGAGCCAACAATGCGTTGAAGGCATTCCACTTCTCTTCCTTTGCTGCCCCTTGAGCCTTGCTTGCCAAGTATGATAAATGATAGCCACGAACCTTTCCCTTGCCAGAAATATCAGCTTCCAAAGTTGACTTACTCAAATAAAGAGCACCAGCCACAGCTTGGAAATCAAGATCTGCCTTCGACCCACAGAAAGGAGCACCTTCTTTGATGGAAATTCCCAGGAGGTTAGAATACTCCTCCAGAGTAGGAACCAAAACATAATCCGTCAGTACAAAGCACCTCAAGGCAGGATCATAAAACTGCATCAGGGTGCGTAAGCCATCAGCTTCATATTCACTGAGGTTACGAGCAAAGGATAGGACCCAACCGTACTTCTCTCCAAACATTCCTAACACTTTCGGACTAGCCATCTCTTGCAACTTACCAATATGACCCAGGATGAGCTTCGGGAACTTGTACACAATGGTGTTCTTCTTGCCTCTTTTGTTGTCCATCCCTGTCACTGCCCGTTGACTGGAATCAAAATGTCAGATACTACCTGGAAAATGAAAAAATATGAATGTTAGAGAAAAAGATGCAATGCAAGGCATGGGATCAAGGTGCCACGTGTCTGTGCTGGACTGTGAACGGTGTCAGTGTAGCTCTGAGAACATCATAGAACCATAGATAGGGACCATCTGAATATAATAGGATGAATTCTCCTTTTGTGTAATGATAACAGAAAACCGGGCATGTAGGAGGTTATGGTTACCTGCAAACCTGTAAACAACCCGCCCTTCTCACATGTGGGTACTAAAAAGGTGAGGATCCTCAATATCACGGGCTCTCAGGTCGAGAAATGATGATATGTTCACCATTTCTAGTTTGGCATCATCACCAATCGAGGAGGCCTCAACTGATTCCCCTCAAAAAGGACATCCTATAGCAAGTTCCCAGCATTGGGTCCTCGGATCGAGAATGTGCAATGGGTTTGCCACAAAGTATGGTCTGCCACTGTCACAACTCGGGAGGAGTGCCGCAACTGAGTCCTCGGGAATGGTCACCAGAGTCGACAATTCCTCCAGAGACTATCTACTGGCCTGTATAGAACATACAGTAGCAGATAGCTCTGGATAGAACCTCGTCCGGTTATAGGTCTCGTGAACACCCACACGTGGCAAAACACCACGGGAGCGACACGTCCACCCACACTAATACCTATGTATATACTCAAGCCTGGGTAGTGGGCTTATCTCTCAGAATACCCTGCCCACCAAACAGAAAACAGCAGCACAGTCCAGCATAATAGTGATATGTAATGCAGTAAATGCGATAAATATAGTAAAGCAGTAATAGTAAATAGCAATACAGTACAACAGTAAATACAGCATAACAGTAAACACCCAATGAAAGAAAAACAGACAAGCGTTAGGATTGACTCGCTAAGGGAACCAGAGATTCTGGGTTCGACATCCCCAGCAGAGTCGCCAGCTGTCGCTCCCGGGATTTTCATCCTAGTACAAACGCGAAAGTGGCACCGAAACAGAGTCGCCAGCAATGTGTATTTATCCCAAGAGAGGGAAAGGAAACACTGCATAAACCTGAGGGAAGGAAAGAGCATGGTCTTGCGACCAGGAGAACTGGCTTCAGGAGTCGGTTACACGAAGGGAAGGTATTATCACCCCCACGCGTCCATCGTACCCGATGGGATCCACACTTGCTGCTTCAATCAAAGGGTGTAAGGAAAGATACTGGAAAAAGAACTAAAAGAAGTGCTCGAATAGGCCCTACCCCACTACCTACGTATCTCATCGGGAACATGAGAATCAGAGCGACGTAGTTCCCCTCACCTAGGGAAAAGTTGTTTGTGTTTTTCAGTGGAAACGTCGACGTTCGCGTTCCAGCAGTTAGGTGTTGCAGCTCGCTGTAGGGAGACTTAGGCATTACCTGTTTGTGGTAGAACAGAAATGACGCATCCTTAGGGAAGGAGTGAATGAGGTGAGGAGAGAATTCCCGAAGGAAAGATGTTATTGTTTATTTGAAGTTTTTTAGAAAGAAGTGTTTTTTACAGTTATTTGTAACTTGCATTGCACCCAAGTCTACAACATAGGAACGAATACGTCGCGTATCGTCCCCAACAGGACGTACACTAGGTACCCTAGAAGAATGAAGGGAAACCCCCCCCCCCCCATTATTCACTTCGCATATTTAAGGCTCATGCGCAATACCCGTTTAACCTTTATTAAGTGTTTTTTACTTTTGCATTGAGATGAGAAAAGAAAAGACTCAAAAGAGGAAGAGGTGAAAACTAAGGGAGACTAAGACTCAATCTTAATGTTAGCATGCTTGGAGATCCTATGGTTAATATGGTTTAGCAAACCTACTCCTAGAAGAAAGAAGAAGAAGAACAAAAGAAGCAACTTACTTCCAAAATGGAAGTTAAGTTGATCTTAAAGAGGGATGAAGAAGAAATTACTCAAGGAAAGCATGTACATGCTTATCAAACACAAATTTGAATTATTAAAAGCAATAAGAGAAGATGAGGGAGAGAAGTGTATGTGGAACTAGGTCCACACACTTACTTACCTTTAGCACCTACATGAAAATGTTAGTTCAAAACAATTTACAAGTAGTGCAATAAGAAAAGGAATAACAAGTGGTGAACAAACAAGTTAATAATTAAAGGCTAAAGATCCTAAGAGATGAGACTCAATCAAGGTCAGAACCTAGGCTCTAAGGGTGTTCTCTAATGATAATTGATCAATCAAGAACAAACTATGCACAACTAAAGATCTTAAACACCAAAGAAATGAATCATGGAAGAAATAGGTGAATAATGAGTGGACATGCAAGGTGATCATGCATTAATGCTACACATAATGTCAAAGTCAGAATGTGGATGACCTAAACATGTGCCTAAACACGATGTACAAATGTCAAATAAGGCATACAATCAAGCATCCAAGCATTAAGAGTGATTAGGAGAAGAGGTGAGAAGATATGAACATGAATTTACCATGGAAAGAAAACATTCAAGGCATAAGTCAAACCTAAAAAAATAAAGATGAAACTCAAGTATCAAAGTCAGAATTGATATGACATGTTAAAGATGCACAAATGATCATGGCAAAATCACATAGCAATCAAGTCCATACAACTTAGCAAACATGTAAGAAGAAGTCATATAAAAGAATGAATACCTCATACTTGAGAAGAAATGCAAAAGATGCAACATGGCATACAAGTATGAATGCTTATGGATAGGTCAGTAGAAAATCATGGATAAAAATACAAATGAGATGATAATATGATCATATTATAAGCACACAACCAAACATGAAAAGCATAAGATGAAGACATAAGAAAAATTAGGTCAAAAAGTCCCATAAGATGCATCATATAAAACAAAGGATCAACACATGCCAAATGGACTTAACAATGATCAAACAAATTTTCTAAGAGTCTAAACATGTTACTTAAATCCAAACAAAAGACCTCAAATAATGGCATAAATGCCTCATGCAATAAAGGTTAAAGAAAGGCATATAACGTTCAAGCAAAGCTTCCTTCAAACACAAGCACACAAACATATGTCAAAGTGCATTCAAAAATTATGGAATTAGAATTCAAGTGACCTCAACCAGGGACTAATCACATATCAACATCCTATACAAAAAATCATAAAGGAAAGACCTCAAACAATCAAGCAATAGTCACTTATGAATCATGAACCAAAGTGCAAGGATGGGGGACCTAAATGCAATAAAAGAAAGTTATAAAAATGAAACAAAAATATTTTTATGAATTTTTGGATGTTAATGAATGTATACAAAAAGATTGATGCAAAAATGTTTAAGGACCTATGATAAATAAATCTTTGAAATGAAGATATGAAAATAGAAACAAGTTTCAAAAGAAATAAAAGAAAATTATGGAAGAATATGCAAATATTCACAAAATCAAAATTAAAAATGATAGAAAATTATTTAAACATGTTAAGATATCACATGAATTTTTTTAACATTTTTCATGATTTTTTGGTATTTTTAAAAATCAATTATGAAACAAGTATAAAAAAGAAATTAAAAGAAAGAAAGAGAAAGCAGGGGGGTGCAGAGAAGTAGAATGCTAGTTAAAAATAAAATGGGCCTGACAAGGTGGTGTGTGAATAGAAATTAGCAACCCATTCCATATGCGTGTGGTTGTGTGTGATGAGTGTACATGCAATTAATGATCAAATGCAATCATAGCCACACGATCAGGTCAACCAAAATTAATCACTAAAGCAATCACATCTAACCATCCACAACACACGCACACCAAAATAATCATGCACGCATACACACAATAACACTCAGACTAAGATAAATTGCACGCGTGATGCACATGACTTCATTAATGCGTTGACAACATACCAACCATTGGATCAGTTTTGATAGGATCAATCATACATGATGAACAGATCATACTGAAGACACACAATAATAACCATGGAACACATGCACTCAAACATTCAGATTATAAAAGGATTTTAATGTGTTGGCAACATATCAACCACATGATTCAATAGATCAAACGGTCACAATTCAAACTTGTAAAACCCTAGAATTAAAACTCACCGGCCGGAGAAGGACCTCCGGTCATCTTCTCCGGCGAGCAACCACCACCTGCAACCTCACATATGTCCAGAAATACACAATTCGCATACCAAAATGAAGAGGAAGTAAAGAACATCATGATTATGCAGTTATTTTTCATAGATCATGCACGTACATGACAAACTGAATCAATACATTTTGCCCTAAAATCACACCTAAACTCCTAAAGAGCCTATCAACTAGCCAGGACACACACAGCTTCTAATAAGCTTTGAATCAACACCAAAAGAGCAAAGTAAATAAGAAATCATGCAAGAGAGGTTTGGAAATTGTGGCACCTGAAACTTGCAGAACTTGGAGTGGTAGAGAAAACCATAGAAAAGCTTGAGATCCTGAGCTTCTAGATCTTCAACCTTAGCAAAATAAATGCTACTTGATGTAGAGATCTTGAGAACAAAAAAAGAATTACAAACTGTGATGATGCTATGCTTGGACAATGGAACTTCTTCTCCTTTGTTCTTGATCAGCAATGGAATGTTGAAGATGATGAAGGTGAAATGTAGAAAAAGATTGTTGAAGTCGTGTGAAATCAGAGAGAAAGTAGAGAGAGTTTAAGAGAGTTTTTAGAGTGAAAATGGAAAAATGAAAGTTGGAAATTGAGATTGTGAGTGAAATTTAGATTTATAGGTTGAGTTAAGAGTGAACCAGTGGTAGTTAACTGAGTGAGTTTAGTGAGTTGATGTGGTTAACTGACTTGTCCCTAACTAACTGAGTCAAGTTAGTTAGGGCGAGTAGACAAAGGTTGTGCTATGGTGTAGTATGTTTAGGATGTTATGGTGGAGTGGAGGTGAATCAGTGGTGATGGAATCACAGCTGCACAAGCTTGCTAAGCAAGTTTCGTTTCTTTCTTCTTTGGTGCATAGAGAATAGTGTGTAACCTAGTGTGTAACCTAGTGTGTAAGGATGTGTTTGTCTAAATGAGGCAATGTGGAGAATGATGTTGAAGCATGCGTGGGGTTGGTGTGAATTAACAACAACAATAATATTATTTTTCTGATTTTGTAGTAGCTTGATACCAATGGAAACATGGTGGTTTGGTGGTGAATATCTCTCATGTTAATGCATGGTTTAATGGGGTTTTGGTGTCAAATGAAAGAGGAGATATCATGGAACAAGTTTGATGTTGGTTTTGGATTGAAATGAGGTCTGGAAGAGGTTGGAAAATAGCTTAGAACATCCAGGTTTGAAACTGGTGGAAGGGCGAGGCATGTTGTGGCATGGCGTGGCAAGATAGCACGTGAATTTTCAGCATGATCATACCTACTTGGGACCACCATAACTATCTCATAACTTGCTCAAATGAAAATTTGTCCAACATGAACATTGAAGAGGGCATTGAAATGAACAACTTTGATGTTGGAAAGTTTTCCATTTGAAACTTCCATCAATGAGAAAAATGGGTGGACATTTGGCACACCAAGTGTTTGTCAAAATGATGGCCGGTGGGCTTGGTCACGCTTGGTCATGACTTGGTTTGTGACCTAGTTTTGCCAAACTTTGGTTGATCATATCTCCCTCAATATTGATCCAATGGAGATGTTCTTTATATGGATTTGAAACTTAGAACATGAACTTTAATTGGCTCAACTTGGCCCTGAAGTTTGGAGCTTTTATCTTGGAGAAAGAGAGCCTCAAAGTAGGGTGCAAAATGGTCCAAACTTGCCATTTTTGGAAACCCTAAAGTTTCTATTTTTGGCAGTTTTGTGATTTCTTGATTTTTCATAATTCCTCCATCATTTCTTGATAAAATCTTGTCCAATGAACCTATACAACATGAATTTAATGAATTTGACCTTAAAAAGTCATAGGTTGACTTTTTTAACTGCACAGTTGACTTTTTTCCCCCAATGTCTTGACTATCAAGCAACTGATCAATTGAAACCCTTCTGAAACCAATTGATGAGTAATTTTCCATCCATATACACTTAAGAACATAAGGAATACCATGAGATCAAGTCTTGCCCAAAAAATCAGAGATAAACTGATTTTAGGTCAAACCCTAATTTTGGCACCCTCTGGTTAGGAGGAAATAGCACATCCTTCAAATCCAAATTCCTCTGAATATGATGTATATTCTATCTAACAAAGAAGAGATATGGCATTTGGAGGTGATGAAAACTCAAAGAGCTTGCCCATTTGAGGTTCAGATCCCCATTTTAACTGCCTTGTGTAGGAGATGGTGCACTGTCCAATCTTCTTGATGAATTCTCCTCTTCTCATGCCTTGTGGGACCAATTGAGATGACATATGACATAAGAGACCCTTTAGGCTTGTGGGAGACCCTTGGCTCTTATTTCCTTTGCTTTGGATGATCAACACCTTTGAGAATCATTGATCCCATGCCCTTATGCAAGATGCAATGCAATGCTTAATGTTTTATTTTTCTATGCTTGAATGCAATGCAATGCAATGAAAGCTCATGCTAAATGATATGAAGAAATGAGAGGGCAAATTTTGGGGTATTACAGTGGGCCCTTTCAAAGAAGGGCAATCTGTAACAAATAAAGCATAAATAATCAATTGTATTTAATTAACCAATAAGAAATAAAAACAACTTCAAATAAAATATGTTAACTTCTCTGTGCCAGAGACTCAATGCCAAATGATCGACATACCCATTGAGCAAGTTAGAGTCAATGGGTCTTCCAGGAACCCTTCATCTATGTGAACTAATGGCTTTGTATCAGCCTGAGCTGGAACATTCGTATCAGCTAGAGAGGGAACGTCTGTATTGGCCTGAAGAGGAACCTCCATATCATTCTAACTTGCTTACTCAACACCATCAACAATGGCAACATCTAGTTTGTCATTATGATATTGGCTCGTCCGACTCTACCTCTTCTACGCTGGAGAGTACAGGGTGTGTTAGACTACTCAAATCTCCTACGATGAGAATCGGTGGGGACTAGTTTCCTCGCCTTAATATGTATCAGCTCTTTGTTATCTCTTCTGCCACCATAGCTCTCTGCAACTTCTCCCTCGCCTAATCTAGACATAACTATGTTGTCTCTTTCACTTGTCCTCACTACAGACAAAAAAAAGCAAAAAAAAAAAACTTATCTGACGAATTTTTAAAATTATTCGGTCCAACCCCTACATATATCAACAATTTAGAAAAATGTGGTTTGCCTGTTTGTGTTTATATCAGCATTTTTGAAATCGTCGGTATGAGCATATGCATTTTTACTAGCAATTTCTAAAATATTGGTATAAACACAAAGAGACATACCACATTTTTCTAAATTGCCAGTAAAAAAGATTTAATACCATTTTTGGTCTTGTATGTTAACTATGAGGTTTATTTTGATCGTTTAACTTAAAAATTCATATTGGTCTCTTAAATCTGTAAAACGTTTCACTTTTGTCTTTTGCATCTAATTAGCGACGAATTCAGTGATAGATTTCTAAGTTTTTATATCGTTAATTAAACTAAAATGACAAACATAGTACATTTTAAAGAATTAAATGACCAATAAATTTTTTTTTAAGTTAAAAGACGAAAATAAACCTCAAGATACTAAAAAAATATTAAGCCATAAAAAAAGCAAAAATTTGAATTTTAACAAAAATTTCTAATTTTCCCTTAAAGTTTTATACTTTTAGAACTTTATTTTACTATTGGTATTGGTTTATGTTATTTATTTTATTTTACTCGTTTGGTGTTGTAATGATAAAATATATATTAGTAAAAAATATGATATTTATGTATTTTATTTAACCTTGTTTTTTACACCTTCTCTTTTTTTATTTCTTACTTCCTTTATTAAAGACTTTGTTTTTTTAAATAAGTTATTAGTTGAGAATGAATAAATTTAGAGCATTTCTTATCACACCACCCTTGTTTCTTAGAAACCATCTGAATTTCCGGTTTTGCCCCCTGATTCCGGATGTGCATATTCGGACGCATCATTTTTTTTAAAAACGCTGATATGTTCCGGAAGTGCACATCTGGAAACATTCCTGATCTGCAGATCCGGAAAACAGCAGAACTTTATTTTTTGTTTTTAAAATCGATTTTTTTGCTTGGTCGCATATGTTAATAAATTGTCGCAACTTAATATACATTTGACAACATCCATATATAAAATAAAATGATATATATATATATATATATATAATAAACTTCTGTCAAATAACAGTGCATACATGTAATATAAATATGATACATAAAAAAAACTACTGCGTATGGCGAAGGATTTCTCCTGGCTCCTCTGCCCCTACCCCCAACCTGGATCGATGTCTGCGGTACTGAAGTGCCCCCCAGCAATCGCAATCATCCTATCCACGGCAAGTCTGGCACCAGAGCCCTCAGGGAGGTGACCGTCCGCAATCGTCTGCTGCCCTATCTGTACTATCTGACGACAGCGTGGTAGGACATCCTGAGTATGGTCCAGCTGAGACTGCCGCTCCTCTAATATCTCCTGATGAGCAGGTCTGGGTGGCGATCCCTCAGCAGTGGGCACCATGCATGGGTGTGAGACGGTGTAGAACCACCCGATGTACCTGGCAGCAACGCTCCAATTTGTCTCCGCTCTGGTCGCCCGAGCCTCCTCCGGTACCAAGTGGGACTGGTAGTCAGCATATAGCTCATTTATCTGCCTACGGGTCAAGCCTAGAGGAGCAGACTCATGAGGCATCCTGGGGATCGTCTGCGTATAACCGAACTGACGCAAGACGCGCTCCGGGAGGTATCGGGCAGTAACGGTCGAACTGCATGCCAACCATCCTGAGAACAAACAAACCTCGTCGAACGGGCGCGTCACAAGGTGAGCAGCATAGGAGCAATACAAAACGTCCTCAGCAGCCATCCAATCTAGATACACTCTGAAGGGGTCCGGCGCCTGGTTCCCTCTGAGCAGGACAAATGCAGCAGCACGTGGCATATCCTCAGTGTACTCCTGGACACTCCCCCAACCAGTAATGTAGGAAAAGTGCTGTAAAATCCACGCCTAAAATGGAAATGGGTGTCAAACATTATAATGAATACAGAAAGAAAAGAAATGAAAAAACCACTTAGAATATTAGATTGTTACCACATATAGCGTACAGCTGCCTGCCACAGTCTTGGTTGCCCAGCGACAACCATCAGAGAGCCTGGAATAGGTGAATGCCAGCACAGCCGCCCCTCAGTTATACCCATGGATCTCTGTCTGATCCGAAAGGTACCTGAGGTAGACGATATCAACATAATAGGCGTTGGTGTCCACAAACACCTGCGTGCCCAGCAAAAACAAGTAGTAGCATCTCAGGGCACGCGTCCTGTGGATCGCCACCTCAGCTGGATCACCATCTGCCCATCCTGCCTCTGCAAGTGCCTCAGCAAATCTATCCATCAGAAACGAGAACCGGACGTGTGCTCCCCTCAACTGGTGCACCTCCGCATGTGCCTTCTCCGGGCTAGCCCCAAGCTCTGTAACCAGCAACTCCATGCCGTCCGCCTTCGTCATCCTACCGTAACGGAGAAGGGTACCCGTGATCGGCAGATGTAAGAGGCACGAGATGTCGTCCAGCGTGATCGTGATCTCGCCGTACGGTAGATGGAATAAGGATGTCTCAGGGTGCCATCTCTCAACAAATGCCATCAGGATACTGTACTGGATCTGGGAATACCCAATCCTAGACAGACCTCTAAGACCAGACTCCGCAAGTGCAGACGTGAACCACTCAGCTTCTGGCAGCATCTCAATTGTGTCCATAACCTTGCCCTCATGGTTATAGAACTTCTATGAATCCTTCTCCTGAAAATTTCCAAATAAAACAATGTTAAAAATGAGCATATTTTCAACGAATACAATTCTATAAATAAACCGAGAAAGGTTACCTATCCTAGCCAGACATATCTGGCAGTATGCTCAGAGTACCCCACGAGTAGGGACATATCAGATGGCCCCCTGGGGTAACCGCCCAGCTCATCGAAATCGTCATCAACGTCAACACCCTCATGTGTTGGGTGATCACCCTCTGGAACTGGAACAGGAACAGGAACAGGGGAACGAGGAGGAGCAGCTGATGGAGCTGGAGTCTCCCGACGACGCCTGCGTGCGGGATGGGACCCTGATGAACTAGCAGTAGAATCCCGACGCCTCCGAGATGTAGAATCGGCGGCTGACGGGGGAGTGGCTTGAACCTGTGATGTGGAAGTGGCCTGAACCTGTGATGTGGATGGTTGTGGTGTAGGATGTCCCTCAACTGTAGGGGCTACCCCAACTCCCTTTGCGCCGGAAGTCTCGGCTGTAAACTGCATCCGCTCACGTCGGACAGATGCGTGCTGAGATGTCCGTCCATGTATGGTACGATCGTCTCTGTCAACCATCTAATATGCAAAGCATAATAAATAAATTAAATTTTGTTTAAAAATAATTAAACAAAAACAAACAAACAAACAAAATAAGAAAAATAGTCTTCCGGATGTGCACATCCGGAAGGACACAGAATTTTTAACGTTGGGTATTTCCGGATGTGCACATCCGGAAACACTCAGAAAACTAAATGTTACAATCTTTCCAGATATGCACATCCGGTATGTATTTTGAAGTTTAAAAATGGCAGCCATGGCCACTGTAACATACAAAAGAGCATTTTAATGCCCTGGTCGTCCGTTTGAAGCAGTAAAAATGACCTACATTGTCTCTAACCTATGTTATTCATACAACCTAACAATTTCTACACTTAAATGTCTACTCTAAATCGATGACTCGAAAATTATTCTGAAACTCTAAAATTTGAAAACTTACCGATTAAAATGAGATACGGATGATTTGGAGTGTGTTGATCGTTGTAGAAGTTGCTCTGCGCCGAACTCCAGTGAAAAAAATCGAGATTTGTGGTGATTGAAAATTTGAGAGAGTTTGAGAGATTTTGGAAATGGAAAAGTGAAGAATGAGGGGGAGGAAGAACGTCTGGCGCGAATTAATAAGAAATCCTTTCGAAAGTGCACATCAGAATTGTTTCCGGACATGCATATCCGAAAAAGCTCTGCGTTTTTTTTAAATTTGGTGCGTCCGGATGTGCACATCCGAAATCAGGGAACCAAAAAATAATTTCACGTGGTGCCTAAGAAACTTGGGTAGTGCATTAAGAAATGCTCTAAATTTATTATGCATTTTTCTGTCACTTGTTAGAGAAATAGTTGGCGTTCTTAAAGTTTAGTCTTTATCAAATGATTTATCTTAAACTACAAGTAACAAGTCACTTGTTAGAGAAATAGTTGGAGTTTTTAAAGTTTATTCTTTATCGAATGATTTATCTTAGACCACAGGTAACAAGGAGAAGAGTCTTCTTTAATAAAAATGAAACCAACTCAAGTTTTTTTTTTCATCTCTCTAAATTGTTTGATACAAGAGACAAACTTAAAATTCATTTTTTTCTTAATAAAATTTTATATATAAAATTTTCTACTCAAGAGACTACTTCAAAAGAAATCTTTAAACACCATATTATATTATTGGGTTAAATATGTTTTTAGTCCCTATAAAGTTTGAAATTTCATTTTTAGTCCCTCCTGGGTTTTGGCAACGGTTTTAGCTGTTTTGGCAACGGTTTTTTTGTAAAAACCGTTGCCAAAAGATAGGGAAAGACTAAAAATGAAATTTCAAACTTTATAGGGACTAAAAACATATTTAACCCTATATTATTTTAGGAATCTTTGGACTCATGATCTGCACAAGTTTTCTTAGTTTGAGGAATCTTTGAAATCATGTTTTGCATAATTTTTTATGATTTGGTAATTTGTCTTTGAATATCCAAAGCGTTCATGCAAAATAAATCAGATTTTTACTTTTAGTATTCAAATCTTCTTGTATTATCTAAATCTTTTTGGGTTCTTTAACATTAGCGTATTTAAGATGTCTGATATTATTGAGAATGTATCTTTTAGATCACCTTAAACCATGCATTTTGCCAAAATAATAAGATTCAATGTAACGAAGCTTACGACAATAATTACATTTATTAATAGATTGTTTGATTTTCTTTTTCTCATGGCATATATTTATAAACGATTTATGCAGTTGATAACCTAAGTCAGTTTTATTACAAGAAGCTCTTTCGTTTGATAAAATCACATTCAGATTCTTTTTGCCTTTAATAAATTTACTCAAGATTTCATGTCAGTTTTTAAATTTCATTTCTTTAAGAATCACAAATTTCATATTTACCCAAATTTAAAACTTGTTGCCTATAGGTATTCATTTCATTATTGATTCTATCATTTTTATCTTCTAAGGTTTTTGCATGATTTTGAAACGCTAAGATATTTCTGTCTAACTCCCATTAAAAAAAGATATTTCTTTTTAACTGATCATTTTCTTACTAATTTTAACACTTAAATCAAATATTTACTTGTAGAAAAGAGTTACCTCATCTCATTTTTCTAAGAAGTCTTAAAATAAAAAGTGATCTTGATTCCATTATTGATTTTTGAGAAGATACTACATGTGAATCTTTGGGTGAATCTTTGAATGATTTTGAAGATGATTGAGATGATTTTGCATAAGTTTAAACTGGCTTTTCATTTATTGATTAGAGCTTTAAAGTATAACTGTTCTGGACTGGGCCAGCGCCTGCCCTACTGTCGGGCAGGCCCAAACCCAATGACCAGCGAAGGTCCAACATCGCCTTCGTGTCGGGCACGTACCAATCCCCTTGGACGTCGGGCACGCGGGGCAAAGACTGTCGAGCAGAAGCATATGGCCCGCGGATACACCTCTCCTTGACATCCACGTGCTCCTCTCCGTGAGGACACGTTCTCTTATAACTTCCCACTCCCGAAGGAATCGGTCTGCCCTACTTCCGGAGATTTAGGGACCGTTACACCAGGGCGAAGACCACGTGCTGGTCCTCACTACGCCACGTAAGCCCTGGAAGTTACTTGGATTAGGCCTTGCAATCCAGCCCAGTGCAAGTAACCGTTGGCCCCGCGCTGGGGGCTCTCTATAAATACCCTCTCAGGTTACAAAACATTCTAACTCTCACCTATATTCTTTGTACTTGCTTACTGCCCTTTTTCTTACTAGAGTGTCGGAGTACCTTGCAGGTACACCCCCCCCCCCCCCCCCCGCGGTATCATCATCACCGGAGCTGAAGTCCATACGACGTTGCTGGCCACTGCATAACTGTCTGATCCAGGTACAATCAATGGCGCCGCCTGTGGAAAACACTGCTTCCCCGTTTTTCACCTGTCGTTAAACCAAAGCAATTCCTTCGTTCATCACCAGCATGGCCAACAACCCGTCTGCGAACAAAGCTCTGGACACCGTCCTTGCGCAGCTCGAGAACGGAAACCACCGTGAAGACAATGTTGCCCTCCACGTCGAAGATGGCGACATAAGAGACGGGCAGACCGCCTCCCCAGACTCCGAAGACACGGCTTACGATGTCGTCCAGCAGGACGACCAGCAAGCCGCTTTTCAGCCAGTTGCTCCTCCACCCAATGCTGATTCGAGCATCGTGGCTCTATTCGCCTTGGTCAACCAGACCAACCAGCTGATCATGCGCCAGAATCTCAGAATTGAAGCACTCGAGCAAGGGAGAACACGACGATCTTCCCCGCGAAGACATCGTCGTTCGCCTTCACCTCGCCGTTCTCCTTCCCCGCGAAGGACTCCTCCTGAAGAATCTCGGACCCCCTCGCCGCTTCGCGAGGGCCGCCGGCCACGTCTCGAGCACCCCCAGCCAGAAACTTCCCAGAAGCGCCATCGTTCCCCACCTCGGAAGGAACCCATGCGATCCTCGACTGCCAAGAGGAGCAAGACCGCCGAGGAGAGACCGAGGAACCTTTCCAGGAACTCCCCTCCACGACAAGGACCTGGGTGACACCACCGATCCCTTTCAAGGTCCCCAGCCGGAAGCGACGACGATGACCAGAGGACCCCCCTGTCATGGGAGATCATGGACGCCCCAATCCCTGCGGGCATGGAGAAACCCCCGCCTCTGGGGACCTACGACGGACTGGCCGACCCCGACGATCACGTTGAAAGTTTGAAGCCATGCTCAACTTCAGAAATGTCAAAGGAGCCATTAAGTGCAGACTTTTCCCCACCACCTTGCGAAAGGGAGCCATGACCTGGTACAAGAGTCTAGCACCCGGGTCGATTACGTCCTGGAGGCAACTAAGACAACGCTCTACCAAACACTTCACAGTGTCTCGCCGACACCCGAAGACAGAGGCCGCACTAGAGAGCATCTACCAGGGGAAGAACGAGCCTCTCAGGAACTACATTGAGAGGTTTAACAAGGAGGTTGTCGAGGTCCACACGACCGACAACATGAAGAATTTTTTAATCATTCGGGGACTACGACTTGGTTCAGATTTTTCCAAGTCCGTGGGCCTCCGCAGACCTCGCCTATTGGAGGGCCTTCTCCAACGAGCTCAGTCATACATCGAGTTCGAAGAGTCGGAGGCAGCACGGATCGTCCTCGACTCGAGACGGAAGGAAGGCTCCCGCGGCCGAAGAGAAGAAGACTCTCCTCCCCGACGGAGAGGGGAAAGAAAGAAGGAAAGCCGCCCCCGGGACTCTCGTGAACCGCGAGGACCAGCTAGCCGGTTCACGGAATACACGCCGCTCAACGCTCCGCGCGCACGAATCCTTTCCGAGTGCTCCAACTCGGAATTTTTGAAAGGAGGGGTCCGCTTTCTGAAGCCAACTCCCCCCAAACCAAATACGGACAAGTCCAAGTACTGCAGGTTCCACCAGAGCCATGGACATGTCACGGAGGACTGCATCCACCTCAAGGATGCAATTGAAATCCTGATCAAGGAAGGGCACCTAAAGAAGTATGCCCAGAAGAATGACACTCCTTGTCCCAGCGCCCGAGAATCCCAGAATGTCGAGGAGACGACGCCTCCTCCCGACGAGAGTCGGCTGCAGGTCACCCTCAGCGTCACTCGACCCGAAGACTTCTTTGTCCCCAAAGGCATCGAGGGCCAAGTGGCAGTTCGCAGCATGTGGGCGAACTTCCCCCACGAAGACCCCGTTGCTGTCCGCATCACGTGGGAAGGTTTCCCCAAGACAATGGTCATATCCGGGGGCGGTTCTGAGAAGTTGTCCGTCTGATCGATCAAGCGGAAATTTGACGAACTAGAGTCCGCAACGTCAGCAAAGACCACCACTCTCGAGAAGGTGCAAGGGAAATCAAACCCCGTCACCTTCTACCTTGAAGAGCTCCCAGTCGGAGCGCCCAATGCCACAATCCCCCTCTTGGTGAGGGCACAGATGGAAAATTTTGACGTTCGCAGGATCCTTGTCGACCAAGGAAGTTCAGTCGACATCCTGTACGCTCACCTGTTCGGGACTCTCCAGCTCAATGAGAGCCATCTAGCCCCGTACGTCGGTTCAAATCTGCAGGGGTTCAACGGCACCACCACCAGGCCATGGGGTTACGTTGAACTAATGGTCACATTCGGGGCCGAAGACATTGCCTGTCAAGTGAAGACCCGCTTCTTGGTGGTTGAATGTCCATCCCTCTACAACTGCATCCTTGGGATGACTACCCTGGCCGAACTCACACCAATCCCATCAACGGTCCACCTCAAGATGAAGTACTACACGGCCAGGGGGTGGGTAGTTACGATGCACGGGGACATAGACGCGGCCAGGAGGTGCTTCGACGCTGCAATCAAAGGCATGAGTTCCATCGGCACCAAGCCCAAGACCGGAGCAAAGTCATCCTCGGACACCGTACAAAGGCCTCTCACGCGCGTCAATGTGGTCGACCTCGACAACAGGTTCCTGGGCGAGCATGAAGAAGGCGGAGCAGAGGACCTCGACCTCCAGGCAGAAAACAACCAGCAGCTTCTCCACCCAACGTGCCCCATCCCAGACGGAGACTTCGAGCTCGTCGCCCTCGTGGACGATCCAGACCGAAACGGTCTCCCCGGCCTGGCGAAGAAGCAGCTGAAGACGTGTCTCCGAGAGAACGTTGATCTGTTCGCATGGAGCGCCTCCGAGATGCCTGGCCTTTACCCCGAAGTGGCTTGCCATTAGCTCGCAGTAGATCCAGCCGCTAGGGCCATAGTTCAACGTAGGCGTAGGCAGTTTCCCGAAAAAGTGGAGGCTGCTGAAAAAGCTGTAAAAGACCTCCTAGAGGCAAATTTCATTTCGAAGGCCAGGTACACAACCTGGTTGTCCAACATTGTACTTGTCAAAAAGAATAATGGAAAATAGAGGATGTGTGTTGACTATACTGATCTTAACCGGGCATGCCCGAAAGACTGTTATCCTTTGCCTAACATCGACCAGTTGGTCGACAATTCTGCAGGTTACAGATTGTTATCCTTCATGGACGCCTACTCAGGGTACAACCAAATCCCCATGGATAAGGTCGACAAACAGCACACGGCCTTCATGATCGAGTCGGGCAATTATTACTACAACGTAATGTCGTTCGGCCTGAAAAATGCAGGCGCGACCTACCAACGGATGATGAATAAAGTTTTCCGGGGAGAAATCGGCGACATGCTCGAGGTTTATATGGACGACATGATCGTCAAATCCGCAGAAGAAGTCGACCACGCCGCGTACCTCAAGAAGGTGTTCGACACAGCGAGGAGATGCCGCATGAGGTTCAATCCTGACAAATGCACTTTCGGTGTTCGGACATGTAAGTTCCTCGGCTTCTACCTCACAGAGCGAGGAATCGAGGCTAACCCCGACAAGTGTAGGTCTTTCTCCGAAATCCCAACTCCGAACTTGAAGAAGTCAATACAATCATTGAACGGGATGCTAACCGCACTCTCCCGCTTCGTCGCCAAGTCTGCACAATACGCACTCCCGTTTTTCAAACTTCTTCGACAAAAAGCGACATTTGAATGGAGCGAGGAGTGCGAGCAGGCGCTCCTTGATAAGTGAAAATTGTAGCTATTTTTGTATATAAGTTTTGTTACACTTATCATTACTTTGTGTTAAAATTGGTTGAATAAACCCCGCTTTATTCATAATTACGTTTACTTTACATTTCAGTGTATATATTGCGTATCGTGTAAATATCATTGAGTTTAATTGATTTTTATTTATTTTTGCAGGTGTTCCAGCAATGGGATTTTGCCATTGTTGTATAGAGCATTGAATAATCTTTCCAGCGCTTCAAACCGTGCGTCAAACGGAGTTACGGTTCAAAAGTTACGAATAAAACAGTGCAGAATTTTTCTGCAGACTGGTGTGCTGCGCCTCTGCTCCGCCGGGCGAAGCAGCGGCGGGCCGGGCACTCCAAAAGTGTGGAAAACTTACAGAATGGCCGCCTTACACCGCTGGCCGACCCAGAATTCCGCCGAGCGAAACTGGGCGGACAGAAACTCCATTAAAGGCCCAAAAACACAATTTTTAGGGATGGGTTTTGATATTTTTGGTTCCAAATCCATCCAATAGCATTTTTTGAGTAGAATTAGGCTAGAAAACACATTTGAGCATGCATTAGGATGATCTGGAGTCGAATCCTTCATCAATCGGAGCCGACAACTCATGAAATGTTTGGTTTTTCTCCATTTCTTCTCTATGTATTTCTCTATTTGTTGGGTTATGTTTGTATTGTTACTCTAAACCTATGTACATGTATTGATCATGGTTGTATAATATATATGCTTTACAAATCATTATCGATGTCTTCCTTGATCTTTTTGCATTTATGTTTGGATTTGTGTTGTGTTAGAGATAAACATCACGAATCTTGATTAAGGATGGATATCTATTGTCTAGATGCTAGAGATAGATTTAGATAATAATCTTTATGGTGTCGGAACTTAATGTCTTCCGTGTTTCGAGGCGTCGTGCGCGAGAGTGACGACGAGAGTGATACAGTTGCTCTCTCAGCTCAGTGTGCCAGAGATGGACACTGTTGTGAGCGATACATGGTGATTTTGATGAGTATTGTATGTTGAATGCGACCGATCGATAGGTTTACGTTTGTTCTGAGTAGTGTATATTCATGCTTGATAGGTTTCTTCTCTTCAAAGAATGTACTCTTTTTATGTTCATATTTACTTTTCCGCATTTAATTCAAACCATTTAAACCCAAACTCATTAATAATTAAATTGTCGAACGGCAGTTCAATAACACCGATCTCTGTGGACACGATAATTCCCGAAAAAATACTTCCAAATCTTTTTGTTTGTTTGCCCTATACCGCAACCAATACTCCTCCACCTAAAACAAGTCATGTCGCAGCCCCCGGTCCTCTCGCGACCAGAGAGCTGGGAGACACTCTTCTTGTATCTTGCCATCACGAGTGAAGCGATCAGCACCGTCCTCATACGGGAAACCCCCGACGGGCAAAAACCGATTTACTTCATAAGCAAAGCCCTCCAAGGTCCCGAGCTCAGGTATCAACAGATCGAGAAAGTTGCACTGGCCCTCGTCACCGTGGCCAGGAGGCTACGCCATTACTTCCTAGCCCACACTGTCGTCGTAAGAACCGAACAACCTATAAGGCAGCTCCTTGGACGACCAGATATGGCGGGAATGATGCTCAGGTGGTCGCTCGAACTCGCCGAGTTCGACATCCAATACGAGGGAAGGAAGGCCCTGAAGGCTCAGGTATTGGCCGACTTTATGGCAGAGATGACCGTCCCGGAGCCTTCGACCAGCGGATCCCAAAAGTGAACGATCTATGTCGACAGAGCATCCAGCACGAAGGGGAGCGGAGGGGGAATTATCCTTGAAAACGAGGAAGGCATCCTGATCGAGGTCTCCCTCGAACTGTCCTTCCCGACGTCGAACAACCAAGCAGAGTACGAAGCTTTCCTCACCGGGCTTCGGTTGGCCGAGGACCTCGGCGCCAAGGAGGTCAAAATCTTCACTGACTCCCAGCTCGTAGAATACCTGACCTTGGTAAAGGAAAAGATGAAGAATTTTGCCTCCGCGGAAGTGACCCACATCCCTCGCAAGCACAATACCCGGGCGGATGTCTTGTCCAAATTGGCGAGCACAAAGAAGAAAGGCGGAAACAAATCCGTCATACAAGAAGTGCTTTCCCGCCCGAGCATCGACAAACCCATTTTGGCGGCAGAAGTGAATGCCATTGGGGACAACAATTGCTGGATGACCCCGGTATACGAGTACCTCACGACGGGAAAACTGCCCGAGGATCCCAAGGAAGCGGGGATGGTCAAGCGACGAGTGTGCTCGTACACTATAGTCGAGGACAAACTATATCGTCACGGGTTTTCTATTCCCCTCCTCAGATGCGTCGAGGAGACCAAGGTCCCCGGTATACTCTAGGAAATCCACGAGGGAATCAATGCACAGCACCTCGGTGGGCGATCTTTAGCCCGTAAGGCACTCCGGGCAGGGTATTACTGGCCCACCATGCAACAAGACTCCAAGGAACACATCAAGAAGTGCGATAGATGCCAGCGACACGGGGACATGCACCTTGCTCCTCCTAACGAGCTCAAAACACTGTCCTCCCCGTGGCCATTTGCGTGGTGGGGAATGGATATCCTTGGACCTTTCGTCGTGGGATCGTATCAAAACACATACCTCATCGTCGGGGTGGATTATTTTACGAAGTGGATCGAAGCGGAAGCATTGGCCAAAATCACGGCCTTCAACATACTACGTTTCTACAAAAGGAACATCCTCGCCCGATTCGGCGTACCCTAAGCTATTGTCACCGACAACGGAACACAGTTCACTGACAAGAACTTCCAAGACTTCGTCACCAAGTTGGGCACGAAGCAGCACTTCACGTCGGTCGAGCACCCTCAAACGAATCGGCAAGCCAAAGCGGTGAATAGAGTAATCCTTCGAGGATTGAAACGTCGGTTAGGCAACGCCAAACAACGGTGGGTCGAGGAGCTACACAGTGTCCTCTGGGCCTACCAAACAACCCCACATTCCACGACTGGGGAAACACCCTTTCGTCTGACCTACGAAATGGAGGCGGTGATCCCCGTGGAGATCAAGGAACCCTCGAGGAGGACGGAGGCCCCCCTCGATGGAGACGTGAACAACGAAGCCCTAAGGGAAGAGCTCAATTTCGTCGAGGAGATACAGTCGGGCGCTTCTCTCCAAGAAGCTTCACTGAAACAAAAAATAACTTTACGTTATAATGACAAAGTTATCAAACGTGATTTTCAGGTAGGCACCCTCGTCCTACGAAGGAACTAGAAAGATTCGCGTGAAGGAAAACTCGCCGCGAACTGGGAGGGCCCGTACCGCGTCCACGCAAAAACGGGGACAGGAGTCTACTTCCTCGAAAATCTGCACGGGGAAGAACTTGCTCGACCATGGAACGCTGAGAAGTTTAAACAGTACTACAGTTAAGCACTATCCGCGACACGCTAGAATCGCGGTTACGGGAACGCACTAGGGTACAAGCGTGACATCCTTATACAAGACACGATGATCAAGGATCGCGTTGTGTGTGCGCGAGGACCTTTGATCCGACGAGGACACCTCGATCGAGCTCCATAATCATTGTACCAATTGGGCAGAACACCCAGCTCGCGATGGGAAGTTCACACCACAAAGCTAAGACCTCGACCGAGCTCTTAGCCTCGTTGAAGGTCGGAATACACCTCCGCCCACTCGGTCAGCTCTCCACGCAGTCGAGGATTATCGAAGTCGAGCAAATCCCCAAAATCTCTATTACTTAGACAAAAATAAATAAAGTATGGCAAATACAATAACATCACACACGAGCGGAAACATACAAACATCACACGCAGATAAACAAAAATGCATTAAGCGGGCAGAAGCCCATTGTACAGGTATTACAAACAAGTGTCAAAACACCCTTGGCACGCAAGCCAGGCACAGGCATCAATGAATAAAATGGCTCGCAGGCCAAACAGAAACAGAGTAAAACCTTATTCAGTAGGGGCCCCCTCTGGCTGCTCGTGGTCAGTTTCCCCTCCGCCGACCTCATCCTCTTGCATTGGCTGCACAATCTGACCGTCGACCACCTCATAGTCGGGGTAAGTCCCTTCAGTTATGAGGTCGGGGTTGACAACCCGAAGCTGCTGCACGGCGTTCCTGAAACCTATGTCAGCCGCCGCGAGGTTATCCTGCTCGGCTTCCCTAAGTTTAGCTATTAGCGCTGCCCGCAAAGTCAACAACCTGTCCTCCTCGGTTTCCTCATCATCCGGACGAACAGCTTCTTCCAGCTCGGCGTTCCTCGCCAAGAGACGTTTCCTCTCCTCCTCAGCGATCTCCAACCTCTCCTCCAACTTCTCTTGAAGCTCGGCCTGGGCCTTGTTCTGGTTCTTGCAGTCGGTCAGCTCCTTGCCCACCTTCTCCATTTCAGCTGAGATGGATCTAAAACTCTCTTGCATCCTGTTCATCTCGTCCGTCGGGCATGTCTCATCGTTCAGGACCAAGGCATCAGCGCACACCCGCATCACCGCGGACACGTCCTCCACCAGCGCCCTTCTCCGAGAGACCCTGTCGACGCCCAAGATGGTCTGAACTTCAGGTCCACCAACACACAGGGAATTGTTCCCCATAAAGAAGTTTGGCCTCGAGTAGCAAGGCGGGAGCACAAATTTCACAGCGGGAGGGCTTTCGTGCTCGGTGAGTTCGATGTCCACCTGATCAGCAAGCCGTTGCCTCTTTGGGGAGTTCTGAGTGCTGGGGGAGTCGCTGTCCTGGGGAGAACCAGAAGAGCCCCCGGTTGTCGGAGTGGGACTGGGGCCCTGCGCCCGGAGTTTGCTCGACACGGCCTTTACCTCCTTTCTTCGAAATACGGGCAACCTTCAGTTTCTTGATACGCTCCTCAGCGTCCGACATCTTGCCTGCAAAGGAAATAAATGCGTCAGCAAATCAAAACCTAAAATACAAGGGAAAAGTGAGTCGAAGAAGTCGCTACCACCTAGCAACTCGAGGGCGTCCTCGTCAGAAAATGTTTCGAGGAGGGACCTCGTGTTGATCAACCAGTGCTTCGTCAAGACCTTCTCATCATCACCCCGGATGAACTCCCTGTCTGGCGTCACGAGTTTAGCTTTACTGAACCCATTGACAAATTTGACTATTGCTTCGTACGCCAGGCGGTCCCCCTTGCACAGTCGACCAGAGTTGACGATGTAGTTGTTCGTCCCTCTCCTGAAATTCTCTTCAGTCCAAAACAAGGGGAACCTCGGTTCAAGGACCTCTTCCTGCCGCCCATCTACTTCTCGTCGGGCCCGACGGTACACCGAATTCACGACTTCGAAGGAGACCGACCTTACAATATAGTACCAATACTTGAAGTTGCGGATAGAGTCCATGTAGGTGTTAAACAGGCTGCTCACCTGCTTAAAAGACACCCAACCATGTCTACCGTCGGTCGCTTGCCTTTGAAGATGAAAAATGCAGAAGAAGAGGGGCACGGTTGCCCCGATCTAGAGATATTTACACACGAACTCGAAGGCTCGGAGGAAGGCGAGAGAATTGGGGTGCAGCTATGAGGGCGCCAAGCGCAGCCAAGTGAACGTTGACTGTTGAAAGTCCGTAAAGGGAAAACGCCACCCCGCCTTGTCGAACATGAATTCATAGAGGGGTAACCTCATCCCTCGATAGGTCAAACAGATGTGGTGGTGTGCCTGAGGCCGGAATACCTTCCACGTCTTCGAGGAGCCCACCAGACGGTGTTTGACTGTACAAAAAATATCATCTTCATCCCCGTCGACGAACTGGGAGATCATGTTTAGCGGCTCGTGGCTAACCTACTCCGTGAGGGGACGCTCCTCGACATTAGTTATTTCTGCCATCGGTGAGTCGGGTTGGTCGTCGGTGTCTAAGGATCCCACAACCACTGACAGGGCGTCCATTTACCTGAAAAGTAGAAGGAAATGGTGAATTCGATTATCCAAATCAAATTCACCCCTCCGCCACTGATCAAGTGAAAGGGCGAAGAAGGGTGTCGGGGACCACGCGACTGTCGCGATCACATGACGTCTTCGGTTATACAACGAACGACCCCTGGGACTGCTCCCCGAGGACTTATCCCGTGGTTACGAACGAGGACCCCGAGATATTCATCTCACGTCCTCAGGACATTCTTCCTGTCCTCGTGGCGCCCATCACTTCCCCCCGCGGGATTTAACAAGAAAACTAAGAAATTCCGTGGTGTTCGCCGGAAATTTCACGATTTCCGTGGGAACTTCATCAGTTCACCATGGAACCACCGCATAAAATGCAAAAGAAAGGAGTAAGATCGAGAAACTTACTTGAAATATAGTTCTGGTAGGGCTCCGATACAGCGGTTTGTGGTTGCTTGCGGCGGCGACGATGGCAGTGAGAGAGGAAGAAAGAGAGTCTGAGCAGAGAGTGAAAACGTGCAAATAACGCGGGCTCACTCCTATTTATAAGGGCCTCACGAGACGAGGATTTCCTAGGCAATCGATTACGCTACCCTAGCATAGCCGCCCTAAGTAATGATGGGGTGTGACACGTGGCACGCGTTTCTCCATGCGCGTCTTTTCATTCCCTAACACGCGTCCTTCCATTCTCCTCACTTCAGACTTCTCGTATCCCCGCTACGTCGCCCAGCCGCGGCCAGTCTGGCACGAGCAGGTCAATTTGTTCCTTCCCGGTTGACCAACCGCTCCTCGTTTAAAATACCTTCCCCGACGGAATACATCCTATATATAGTACTAGCCCTTAAGTCATTACTCTGACACCTCAAAGCAACGACTTGGGGGGCTCCTGTTCTGGACTGGGCCAGCGCCTGCCCTACTGTCGGGCAGGCCCAAACCCAATGACCAGCGAAGGCCCAACAAGGCCCCACGTCGCCTCCGTGTCAGGCTCGTACCAATCCCCTTGGACGTCGGGCACGCGGGGAAAAGACTGTCGAGCATAAGCATATGGCTTGCGGATACACCTCTCCTCGACACCCACGTGCTCCTCCCCACGAGGACACGTTCTCTTATAACTTCCCACTCTCGAAGGAATCGGTCTGCCCTACTTCCGGAGATTTAGGGACCGTTACACCAGGGCGAACACCACGTGCTGGTCTTCACTACGCCACGTAAGCCCTGGCAGTTACTTGGATTGGGCCTTGCAATCCAGCCCAGTGCAAGTAACCGTTGGCCCCGCGCTGGGGGCTCTCTATAAATACCCTCTCACTTGAGAGGGTCAGGTTACAAAACATTCTAACTCTCACCTATATTCTATGTACTTGCTTACTCCCCTTTTTCTTACTAGAGCGTCGGAGTACCTTGCAGGTACACAACCCCCCCCCCCCCCCCCCCCGCCGTATCATCATCACCGGAGATGAACTCCATACGATGTTGCTGGTCACTGCATAACTGCTTGATCCAGGTACGATCAATAACCACAACTTACTCTTTGTCTAGACCTATGAAACCCTTTAAGCTTTTTATAAATTCACAAAAATAATACACTATCGCATGCATAAAATGGATTATTTGGAACAGTAGAAATAATATTCTTTTCAAAGATGAAATTGGGGATGTTGAGTTAATATTCAATAGGATTATTATTTGTTCTTGGAATTGGTTGGCTTTAGACCTAGGAAATAGGATGAAGTGTAGCTTGTATGAGTGGACTAAGTTCCCTCTTGATTTTGTGTAATTAGGAGGTTTCATCCCTTATATTGTTAGGTTTTGTCTTGGAGATTGAGGTTGGCTTTGCCACCTTGATTTTGGTTGTAGGTTTTATTTTGGTTGGAGATTTCCTTAATTTCTCCTTAATGAAGTTTGCTTATCAACAAAAAAAGATGAAAGGTCAAATATATTTTTTAGAATAATCTGAACATAACGCCATATGATCAGACTAATTACATAAAATATATAATAATGTAAAAACCTAACCCCGGAGAACTTAATTACACATAAGAGTGGTAACTATATAAAAGATGTAGAAGTAAAAAAAAATTAAACCATTCCTTAGTTGGCCCATCTCAACAAACCTTCAATATTATAACTTCGATTGAATTTTATTAAATTATAAATTAATAAAAACTATGTAAAACTGATATATAAAAAATAAATAAATAAATAAAACGTAGCTACTTTCCTAATTTTAAAATTTCAAAAATTGTCCTTATTCAATGGGAGAGTTATAATTTGTCCAGTAAATCTTGTTTTTTCTATGTTGCTTTGCACCAAAAGGGTTGGCAATTATGGTGGAGTACGATAGAGGTGAGACTAGTTTCATGGTATGCAGGGCTCCCGGCCAGCGTGGTATCAGAGCCTGCCTAAGAAGAGGGGGTGCATATGGTGTGAACTTGAAAACGAGAGTGAGTAAGAGAGAAACTCAGTTTACCATGAGCACAACTGAAACTCCAAATACTCAACCCATTATAACAACTTCATCCCTCTCGCTTCCAAAACTCTGTAAAAAGACCCTTTTCTAACAAAATAGAAAACCTAATAGAATATTCTCATGTCCCGGAAGATGCTCAGATTGCTGAGACTATTCCTCCGCTTCTGAATCCGTACAACATATTCAGAAGACACAAAACCCTCACTAGATCCATTAGAACTCTTATATCTACAAATAGACCGAATATCAAAGAATATATCCAGCCATCTAGACTGGACCAGCGTAGTCTTAGGACTACCAACCAGGAGCAATATGTAGATCTGGAGATTCCCCAAGATCTCATCAATGTATGGAAACGTGAAGGTTACACAGCCCTCCACTTTGGTGTTGTTAGACTTATCCTTTCACTGCACGGAAGGAAGAACCAATCGGTTTACTCAAAGATAGCTTTGCTGGATTCTAGCTATCTAAACTATGAAAACGCCGTCATAGGAACTGTCTTAACTACACTTCATGCTGGAAGTGTCGTCTTTACAGTGTATCCCAATTACAACGTTAGCCTCAGTGACAGCACTCTATCCACGAGATTAAAATTCCAGATCCAGATCACTGGATCTGACCAAGTCCCTGAGGCTATAGTGGCTACTCTTCACCACCAGATCATCTACCGTCTGCAGAACCATGTTATAGATCTTCCAACTACAGGTTGCTCTTCTGATTCCTTGCTGGTTATGGCTGGCAGAGAAGAAGAAATACCTTCGATTGTCCAGATCCCTAGGAGAATTACAAGAGAAGAGTTAACTTGTCTTATTCCTCTGGAATGGATGACTAACTACGAAAAGCTCCATGAGGATAGAAGGCCAATCCAATCACAGGAAGCTTTTTTCCGAAGATACCCAGACAAGACGGTCAAAACAATATTCAAGAAGCCTGATGAAGAACCTAGCTCATCTTCTCAGATCTTCCAAACCATGATGATCAGACCTATCCTTGAAGAAACCTGGTGCCCTATTCATGTTGTTACATCAGATGCTAAACCCATCTATACGGACAAGATTAAAGGAAGTTTTATATGGGACGTTGATCCCTCGATGTGTGACCCTGATTGCGACTGCTGGATGCACGACAGTGATATCGACTGAGATATCATTCGCCCTAAAACAAAGAAGAAAGGAGCATGCAAACCACATCCTCCTCCTCAAAGAAGATCTGATCCTGAAAATGGCCCATGGGTTGGTATCCATGGAAAGAAAAAGCCGTTATCGATCTATGAGGAAGGACTTACAATCCTCAGAAAGGAAAGACTTCTGCCACCTGATGACCCAACTCTCACAACATGGTCCCCAGCAGACCATTGGAGATCAACAGATCCTCCTCAGCAAGTTCAACCAATTTCTTGCTTCATGTACCATGCCACTACACAAGAGTACGGCCAACATTTTCCTCCCCTGGATAGGAAGATTGACCTTATCACCAACAGGACATCAAAGCCTTTCATTAATCCAGCTGAGGTTCAGACGGATGGAAGGATGAAACCTTTGACCTAGGCCAAAGAAGTTCTCAACTGGCAATCTGAGAACATGGTGGCACAGAATGAGATGCTCTAGAATCTTGACAGAAAGGTGGACAAGATAGCAGAAAACACAGAAGAGTATCTCAAAGGGCTTTCAACCAAGATGAAAAGAAGCTATAAAACTCTCAAAGCCCAAGTTGTCTCCTTAGATCACGAACTAAGCCAAATACATGGCAGGAAGTCTTCATCCATGACTTCAACAAAAAGGAGAGAGAATTCTTGCAACTAAAATCCCAAGTAGATGAAATAGAATATTACGCAAGAAGAATCTATAAACCAGAGACTAAGCATATCCAAGAATCATTTCATGGCATCCTTGCTTATCCTTCGTACTACTCAGGACCTACCCGGCCCTCAGAGACTGACATGTCCAGCTTTGTGACTGCTTCACTAGCCAGGTCCCCAAAACCTGACTATTCTGGATTTACAACTGCACCACGTCGTAGTTACCAGGCTCCAGAACCCAGAAGGCTCAAGCATACCAGACCCTTGGACCCTTCAACATCTAGATATAAAGAAAAGGTTGCTCGAATGAGTACCTCGTCATCAGACTCCCAGGATGTTTCCAAAACACCTCCTACAATTTTCCCTAGAAATAAAGAAGATCCTAACAAAGCCTTTGAAGCCCTAGCTATCACAGCAAAAGACGAATCTTCTCCAGGGTATCAATCCCCTGTTGAGTCCTCAATAAACAAAGAAGAAGAAGAAGATCGTTTAGCCTCTGAATCTGAAGAAGACAAGTCCTATCAGAGCACATGCTCTGAAGAAACTCAACCAACAATATCTCTAGAAACGGAGTCTGTAGAAACTGAACCAGAACAAAATCTTATCCCTAAACTCTTTATGACAAACATAAAAAGAGAAGAGACCTTCTATGAAGACTCCTCACAGGACGCTCCGAAAGCCGAAAAGATCAAACCAACTGGTGGACCCTGGTTTACCCTTGATGATATCCCTCCTAACAAATGGAGAAAAAGGATTATTGATTTCGGTGCTTGGCTTGACACTCAGTTGATGAAGACCACTATTGATCCTTATAAAGTTATCGAAGAATTCTGTTGCTGTATGACGGGAATAATGAAGGAGTGGTATATCAACCTTGGAACTGTTAAGCAAGATGAGCTACATAGCCTTCGAACTTCAGCCAACGTTCTTGGTATTCTTCACCATGTTTTCATTGGTGACATAGACATTTACAATCGGAAATACAGACAAGAGTTTTTTGAGATGAAATATTGTTCTCTCAAAATCAAAGACATAGAAAAGCATTACCGGTGAATGCTCCAAAGATTCTATGTTCTAAATGGTTATAATGATCCAAGCCTCAAGAACACATGTGTAGCATCTTTGCCTCAAGAGATCCAACCTGTTCTTCACAAGATGATTGTTGCAGCAGATAAGGATATCCCTTCTATGAGTATGGGACAAGTTCATCAAATGACATTAGAAGCCCTCGACAAGATATGCAATCTTCACAAACAATTCTCTGAGATCTTAAGTCAAAAGTCCAAATACAAGAAATCTTGCAAAAAATCCTATCTGGAGATCAAATGCAAAGACAAGAAGTGTAGTTGTCCCAATAAGAAGAAACATCATCAACAGAAACTTAAACCCTATAAAGAATATAAATGGAAAAAGAAAAAGGGTGTGAAGTTTTTCAAGAAGAAGCCCTTTCATGGAAAGGGAAAGCAACAAAGATGTTTTATTTGTGGACAGAAATGACATATTCCAAAGAGTGTCCTAACAACAGACACAAGGCTGCAAAGATGATCAACTCCCTCCAACCTGTTGAAGGAGATCTTGAATCATTTTATTCTGAACAAAGCTCAGCTAACGAAGAAACGGTCTTCGCCCTCCAAGATTATTCATCTGGAGAAACCTCCCTCTTGGATTCCAAAGGAGAAGATTATGTCCCTATATTCTCCTACAAAGAAATAGGAAGTTCTCTTCCTACTCCTCCTCTACCTTGTGTAGAAATCCATATCCTGGCGGAAAAGTTCTCTCGACCCAAGAGGATTATGGCATACATGGATACAGGGGAACAGATTACCATGATGAATCCCGACATCCTGCCAACTGAGCTCTGGAAATCCCATACTGCGTACTTTATGGCAGCAGATGGAGAGACCTTTACAACGAACTTGATAACAAGAGATAAAATAGGAATCAAGTTCTTTCCAGGTTGTATTATCTGGACAAAGGTTATAGGAACAAAACTCCCAGCCAAAGACATTGTGATTGGCATGGATGTTTATGTGGCAGCCAAAAGACTTCAAATTCTCGCCACAGGAATCAAGTATAAAAGGGAGTTCAGACCCTTCTCAGAGATTATGAAATTATACTCCTTATCCAATGTTCCTACGGGATATGAAGAAGTCAAGTTAAAGCTCCCCAAGCTTTATGCTGACAGTCATGAAAGGTTTCGCCACCCAAAACCATTATGAAAGGATGAGAATTTCTTTGTCCAACTTCAATTTAAACTCAATGAAGATGTTAATCCCACAAAGGCCACTCATCCTGGGATGAGTCCTTCTGATTATGCCTTGGCAAGAGAAGAATGCAACCAGCTGCTCAAACAAGGTCTCATAGAACCCAAGAAATCTGAGTGGGCTTGCCAAGCATTCTACGTAGAGAAAAGGTCAGAAAAATTCAGGGGAAGGAAAAAACTTGTAATTGATTACAAACCCCTGAACCATTTTTTACAAGATGATAAGTTTCCTATTCCAAAGGCCTCATCTCTGAACGTGTTCATCAAAGACGCTCAAATCTACTCAAAGTTTGACCTGAAGTCAGGTTTTTGGCAATTGGGTATTGACCCAAAGGATCGTCCAAAAACAGCCTTTTGTATTCCTAATGCCCAGTACCAATGGACTGTTTTACCTTTTGGGCTTAAGGTTTCTCCATCACTATTCCAGAAGGCCATGACAAAAATATTTGAGCCTATCCTCCAAAATTCTCTCATCTACATTGATGACGTGTTACTAATCTCCAAAGATGAGAAGACTCACAAACAGTTATTGGGCCAGTTCCTAAAGATGGCCCAACAACATGGAATAATGCTTTCTGAGAAAAAGAGCCAATTGGACCAAACTGAAATTGATTTCTTAGGAATGCATTTCTCTCTAGGGAAATATCAACCTCAATCTCCCATTGCTCAAGAGCAGTTGAATTTTCCTGATGACAATCTTTCTATCAAGCAGATTCAGCAATTTCTCGGTATAATCAATTATATCAGAGATTTCATTCTCAGATTGGCCAAGTACACCAGTACTCTGTCAAAATTGCTGAAGAAGAAACCACCACCATGGGGAGAAAAACAAACCAAAGCTGTAAAAGCTTTGAAAGAAATAGCTCAATCTCCTCCTGCTCTCAAAATCCCTGGAGAAGGAAAAAGAATCCTCCAGACTGATGCTAGTGATCACTATTGGGGAGCAGTCCTTATTGATGAAACAGGTGGTAAGAAACATTACTCGGCCACGCCAGTGGTCAATTCAAAGAAGCAGAAAAGCATTACCACACCACCTATAAGGAAGCACTTGCAGTCAAGATGGGAATCCAAAAGTTTGATTTCCACCTCAGAGATTACCGTTTTGAAGTCCAGATGGATAATTCAGCCTTTCCAAAGATCCTTGAACTCAATAACAAGATGCCACCGGATCCTCAAACTCTAAGACTCAAAGACTGGTTTTCCAGATATGATTTCAGAGTGAAACACATTAAAGGAACCCAGAACGTGATCCCTGGTCTATTATCGAGACCCATGAAACCCATCCAGATCATCACCACCAGGCATACCTTCCCATTAATCTTAATGGTCCGTCCTATTCCAGCCAATGCCTCGGTCACCAAGAATCTTCCTCCAGGAGTTAATTACTCCTTCTCTATATCTCAACTCAAGGAATATGTCAGGAACAATCTCTTTTACTTTCTGTTCAAGATCATAAAAAAGAAAGCTCTTCCTGACCATAGCCTTTTTCCTCCCGGATACTCCTTTCCACCTACCATTTTTTATGAATCCTGCATTCAGATTTACTAAGAATCAACTATGGTATCTTTGGTGTGCTACTAGCTTATACGCTATGTCGATCCTTATCCCTACTGTTGTGATGTATGAACATCTGATGAACCCTAGAAAACACATATCCTTAATCTGGACTGCCCTAGAATGGTTTTCTCCATTGAACTGGTGGAGAGAAAGTCTTAGCCTAGCTGTTAATGATCTCAAGGATAGGAACCTAACTGTTGAAGCTCTTAGTAACTTCAAGACAGTTTTTATCCTCCATCGTCCTTACCAGACAGATCCCAGAACCCAACTGCTAGTTTGCAAAGGTTACATAAATACTTGGGAAACCATTAATGATTATCCCACAAGCTTGGAAGGATTGAAAGCCTTAATGGATTATGTTAACTTAATTAATTTTTATAATCCTGTTAAGAGTCCGATTAATATAACTTGTATTAGTCATGAAAACCTTCCTCCTCAATGGCAATCTGTAGATCCATCAGAAGTTCTTGATTCTCAATGTTGGAAACCTCCGTGGACAACATGGTCAACATATGAAGTGGGTGAAAGCTCATGATCAATCAATGAAGAATCTCAGATGATCATGGAAGAACAATTTGCTAATATGAACTTTCTCCGAGGAACTGATCTCCCAGAAGAAAATGTCGAAGACATGATTGCAGACATCCACCAGTATGAGTCACGCTACCCTCCAAACTACTTTGAGCAGAATCTTTATGAAGATCTGATGAGAGATAGCAGATCTCATGAGTCATACTACAAGACAAGTAACTTTTCAGAAGAATCCTTATTTGACCCCAATATGTCACCATCACATGAGCCCATTATCAAAGACTGATGTGACATTTACCTAATAGGGGCCACAGGCGTGCATCTAAGTAGTTATATCTTATCAGTTTTAATAAGTGTGTCTACCATTATTGTTTAGTGGTAGGGTCCTTTAGTTCTTAAGGTCAAAGGTAGCATGTGCTTACTTTTGACGTGTCTGTTTTTAGTGCTTGCTTGCTTTGTTTTCCTTGAGCCTCCTCACCTATATAAGGAGGACTCCTGTATCATATTTCTCAAGTTGAAGTTGAATGAAATACAATATGTGTGCTTTCAGTCTAAACATGTTCTAAACATTTCTCTTCTCTCTGAAAACTTAAGTTCTTATGTGCTATCCATAGTCACCCCATGGAGACGTTAGTATGCTCTACACTTGCCTCTCTGAGGATCTTGTGTATCAGAAAGCCTCTGACCATTGATCCTTGTTACGGTCCTTGCTATTATGAAATGGCAGTTGAACTGAGTATGGGGAAAGACCTTGTAAGTCCAAAAGGGTTGGCAGTTATGGTGGAGTACGATACAGGTGAGACTAGTTTCATGGTATGCAGGGCTCCTGGCCAGCGTGGTATCAGAGTCTGCCTAAAAAGAGGGGGTGCATATGGTGTGAACATGAAAACGAGAGTGAGTAAGAGAGAAACCCAGTTTACCATGAGCACAACTGAATGTACTTGTGCAAAAAAGCCGTATATAACAAAGTCTTAATATTTAGGTCCTTCCTTGACCCCTTTTTTTTTATTCTCTACTACATAAATATTTTTTTGGCCCTTTATTTTTAAATCCCCTTATATTTTTGCTTTTTATGGAGCCTAAGTTAGGGGCTCAAAATTCAATTAGTTTGAAACAAAATATTTTTTGTTTTTTAATTATTCTTTTTTTTTAATACATATTTTTAAAAATTAATTTTAAAAATATTTTTTTCAAAAAAATAAATAAGAAATAATTTAAAAATTTTGATTTTTAAGAAAAAAAATCGAGTGTTTTTCGAAAATAAAAAAGTCGATCATTAGAAAGTTAAATATAGTCGATTTTTTTCGAAAATGAAAAAAGTCAGTTTTTTCGAAAATAAAAAAAGTCGGTTTTTCGAATATAAATAAAAAGTGTTTTTTTCGTCAATTGAAAAAAAAAGTTGATTTTTTTGGAAAATAAAATCGATTTGATTTTTTCAAAAAATAAAAAAGTCAATTTTTTTCGAAAGTTACAAATAGCCGATTTTTCAAAAATAAAAAAAAAACATTTTTTATCCAAAAAAATTTCAAAAAAAAAGTCGGTTTTTTTTTAAATTAAAATCAAATTTTTTCAAAAAAAAAATCGATTTTTTTCGAAAATTCAAAATAATTGATTTTATTCAAAAATTAAAAATAGTCAACTTTTTTCTAAAATTAAAAAAAAAAAAGTCAATTTTTATCGAAGATAAAAATATTCGATTTTTTCCAAAAAAATGTCATTTTTTCGAGGAAAAAAAATATGAAACAAAAAATTCTATTTTTTTTTAAATAAAAAGTTTGATTTATTTTTAAAGTTAAAAATAGACGATTTTTTTTCCAAAATGAAAAAAAGTTGACTTGTTTTTTAAAAAATAAAAAATTGGATTTTCTTCAAAAATAAAAAAATAATAATAATAAAAATATTTCATTTTTTTTAAAAAGAATTGTTTTTTTTTTCCTTCAAAAAATAAGGGTTAAATATATTCTTAGTCCTCATAAATATTGCGGTTTTCACTTTTAGTCCTCCAAAAAATTTTCTTTTAAAGAATGGTTCTCTTAATATTTTCCTCCACATTTGGTCCCTAATAGCAATGTCCGTTAATTGAAGCTGGTGTGGCACGCCACATGGAAAATTTTCGGTGATTGAACGCACGCATGGTTGTGTTGACGTGGCAAAGATGCTGACGTGGGATGACACGTGGCTAAGGTCAACATCATACTTGAACTTATAAAAATTCGTAACTAATTGGTAACTAAATTCGTAGCTAATCTGTAGCAAATTTTCAATGTAAACTAAACCCATTACACTTTTACATTGCAGTACATAAATGAAATTTGGGCTTCTTGAATTAAATTTACAAAACAACAATTGTGTTTTTTTTGACAAACTGGCTTTAGAAAACCATTAACTTGAAAGTATAATTGTGGAGATACTTTAGAAAACCATAGGTTGTTATAATGCTCCTTACAGGGTACTGTTTTGGAAAATCATTAGGTTCTAACCCAAGACAATTTTGTTCACCACTAAAGATTCCTTCAAGTGACTTTCATTAGATTTGACTCCATCAATAAGATTAAGTTCTAGAAATAATAACCAAACATCCTTACAATACAATGTCATTTCATATTGTTTGAAGCTTTCTAATTTTGATTTTGAACAAGATACTACTAAAAAAAAAAGCAAACCAACAACAGTAAAACACTCATTTTTGCCATCATTAGATGTACCCTCTGCTACCAATTCCCTTTTTATTTGCATGCAATGTTTATTTATATACGCGGCTTTCGCTATTGGTCCACAACTCTATCAGTTTTTTCACATAGTGGTTTCTAAGTGTTTTGCAATACACTATTAATAACTCTAGTAAGACCCTACAATGAAAATTAAATAATCTTCTAAAACACATAAATTTTGAATTTCTTTGTATGAATTTTAAATCCAAATGCTAATTTTAAACTGATAAGAAGATTACTAATTTTAAATCCTAATAGATTCATCATAAATCATCCATCCTATAAATGAAGTAAGTGAAGTCTATTATTGTCTTGCACTGCCTGAAACTGTTTTTTTTTCAAAGTTGCTACAAGTTAGCTACGAATTAGCTAGGAGTTTGCTACAAATTAACTGCCATTTCTGGATTTTAGGTATGGTATTAGTATAAAATGGCATGCCACGTTGGCATTGCCAGATATAAGTCACATCATCAAAAAATTTTCAGATGGCATGCGACATAAGCCACCGTTAGTGGAAACTAACGGCAGGGACTAAATTTGAAGACGGAAAACTTTATGATGACCGTTGTTTAAAGGAAAATTTTAGAGAGCCCAAACTTAAAAGTTGAAATATTTGTAGGGATTAAAAACTTATTTAACCTAAAAAATAAATATTTTAAAAATATTGGAGCCTTGAGGTCTTTCTTAAGTTTTAAGGGCCTTTAATTTAGGGAGTCTACTAATTTTAGAGTTCCTTTAATTTAGGGAGTCTACTAATTTTAGAGTTCATTTATCTTTAAGATTTTGAATCCCCTAAACTTTTAGGGCCTTAAAATTTAAGCACCGGCCCCCTAATTTGACAGCTCTACTTACAATCCAACATCCTCCATGCAGAATTCTGGGTAATTTTCTTTTATTTGCATATTTCTTAGCAGAGAGGTCTTGTAAATGTGATTTGTTAATCTGATTCTAATGTCATTTCTTTAACTAATGCTTTAAACAGAAACGTGTTCGTTTCTGCCAAAAGCAAATGTAAAGTGTTCAGCTCTCTTGACAAAAGTTCCAAACATGTTTAATGGCATCGTTTTAAAGCTTAATCGCTTTTATAGTCTCTTAACTTAATTTTAAGGTCCATATTTAACCCTCAACAAGGACAAAAATGTCATATTACCCTTAGTTTTATTTAGCGAGTTCTTCCTTTTCATCCAATCCACATAAGCATACAAAAACTCTTGGACATAGTTTGGTACACTAAACTATCCTCTTTAATTTATGCTATCATACTAGGAAAACAAAATTTGATCCTCTGGTATGCATAGTCAATATTCAATCCAAGGATTTTCTATAAATATTACACAATCAAAATTTAATATAACAAAATTCAAGCAATATGCAAAAATTTGGATTCAGAAATAACAGAGAAAATAAATAAGTTGATAATAATGCAGATTCATATTTGTTGCCCCCTATTGCCACGCTTTCCTCCCCCGGAATTGTTTGCCAGACCTCTGCCTTTTAATCTTTTTCTCTAGCTTAACTCTTGCTATCTTGTTCCTCTTCGCAATTAGCGGCATGCTTTTCTTGTGTTCCTTTTGTCTGTTACTTAGACCACCCGTCTGTTCAATACAAAAATATACACGTCCATCAAATTTGAGCGCATAAGACAGACAATTAAAATGCATGGATTCAAATATTTTTAAAAATGAGCAAATACGAGTAACTAACATACCTTTTTCTGTTTTACAGCTGCTCGAGAATGGTACTGTCCTCTTTCCTCCCTTCCTGCTCTAACCATTGCCAACCTCTCCTCCTTGTTAAGCTTTTTCTTTACATGAGCCTAGAAGTGCGCATATAAATAGGTAAATATTATTACCCGTGTTTTTTTTTTCTTTTTGGCATCTACAGAAACAATTTAAACAAGCCAGAGAGCTACTTACTTCAAGCATGGAACCATCCACTCGCTTTAAACTTAGTTGATCAGAGCTTGGAATCTTATTTGTTGATGACTTTACAAGCCCATGTTGCGCTAATGCAGTTCTTGCTTCTTTTTTTGCCTGTGAGTTTAGTAAACAAAATTCAACATGATAAAAGCTACAGAAATCAGACTTGAGCCAACTGAATAAGAGATGAACAAACCTTTAGTTCCTTGATCCTCTGGAAGTCTTCATTAGAAAGAATTCCATCTTCCTTTTCTGGCAGGGCATTTTCTATTGTTGTTCCTGCCAATTTCTTCAAAGCCCGGAGACTTGTATCAGCGGATATAAGTTGATCATTGAAATCTCTAAACTTCCTTTTTTTTGTTGAGTCATTTAATGTAGTTTTTGTATCCACGCTTCCATCATGAGTTGTATGCAGATCATCATCTCCTTCATGATTTGAAATCTCAACATCCTCTTCATCAGCCTCTTCACTGTCTTCTAGATCATCATCATCCTCATCTTCAACATCGTCATTGGTTTCATAATCAGAACTTCCATCGTTTTCATCTTCTGATACAACATCAGGATCTTTGTCTTCATCGTCATCACTTCCGGTGTTATCACTGCCTAGCTGGTTCTCATCATTGAGATTTAAACTTACCTGGTCATTGTCTGAGTCACTATATGCAGAATCATCAGAATCATTACCGTCCTGCTGAACATCATCGTCACTATTATGCAACAGTTCAGCACCAGGAACGTCAGTCGCGATATTGACTTCTCCATAAGCCTTTGGTCTAGCCTTGGGGTCAGTGGGTCGCCCTCGGTCCTTCTTAATTAGTAGTGAAGGGCAAATCTGCAAGCAAATAACATTAATCAGATGTTTTACCTTCTTAACCAGATGTTTTACTACACATGCACACACACCCGTACAAAGGAGTGACGGTAACCACCTCTCGGAATAATGTAATCAAAGATCGAGCTGCAATTGAAACTCCCTTCTCATGCGACTTCTTATATAGGGCAAGGTCTTGCAGTAAATCTTCACTCATTAACTACAGTCCACAAACAAACGATCAACATAGGATAAAGGAAGGAGTTTAGGAAGTTAACCAAAAACACAGAATAAATGTTTTAAGGAATGGAGTTATCCCATTCCAAGGATCATGCCACAAGTCTCCGAAACAAGTTACTCATGGATGATCTACTAATGAAGGAATACATGTAATCAAACCCAAGACCGGGGGGACCTTTAGTCAGCTTAGTTCAATCCTAGTAGTTAAAAGCAATCCGTGTTGGATGTGCAAGATATATATTGTCAGATCATAATTAAAATGCATATATGTCCAAGAACCAGAAAATAGCAGTAGTTACCAGTGGTATACGCAGGCACATCTCCCTTACTGCATTTATTCCAACAGTGATAGCCTAAACATATCAATCAAACTCATCAACAAATCAAAGTTGAGTGCCCCTATCATAATAAAAACTCCATAGTACTATATTAAATGATAAACAAATTCAAATAAAAACCTCTGGACGAGAGCGATCATGCACAAATTGATTTACAATTTGTTTGAACAAGGGCATAACGTCATCTGCCGGAACCTGTGTCAAAAAGTAACACCTTGAATGAAATAGGATATAAAGAAAAACAAAAGAAGGCATCATACTTGAAAATTACTTAAGAACCAAATTTTGAAAGAAAAAGCTAATAATTAAAAAAACAAATCTGGTTAAAAGAGAAATCACAACATACTGTACCTCATCATGGCAAGCCTGGACCGCTGCTGCAAGCAAATTTGTAACGTCTCGTTGATGGGGCTGATTGCAAAAGGTATACATTACAATTGTCACACTCAGTTATTTATAAAGTACCAAACTTCACCAAATTTAACTAATGATACCTGGATATATTTCTGAAGATAAGGGTAAAAGTTAAGTAAAATTAAATGGTGAAGCCCAACTGTTCGAGCAATCACTTTCAACATCATCATCTTGACCTAAAATTTTGAGTGTAATTGTATAAACCAGTAAAAATAGAATCTTTAAAAATCATATTGAAAGTCTTCATTTACAACAATATAGGCATGTGTTGCTTTGGTTTTTACTAGAATTGTGTACCTCAAATCGTTCGTTACATTTCTGCAGACGAGAGAACAGCTTCTCAACAAATCCCTGCAGATTACATGGAATCAAGATGTTGATTTCATAGAGTAAACAAACAGGAAATGTATCTATGATGACAATGACAAAAATTTACAAACCTGGGGATCTTTCAGATGGTTGAGTGGTGAATAATAGATGTTGTTGGTCCTTTCAGATGATCCGCGCTGTTTCTTTTTCATGCCACGTATTATGCGGTCCAATTTCTTCTTCTTTTTCTTTTTGCTAGCTGATGTGCCTTGGTGGCTTGCCTAAAATTTCGTAAGAAATAAGAATGACCCATGATTCCTGATAACTAAGTGCAATTTGTAAAATTCATCAACATCTTGAAACATATTGCAATGCTACTATCATTCTTATCTCCAATGAATGTGTGAGCACAAAAGGTGCTAAATACTAAGTTTGGATGCAGGGAGTTACTCGGACTAGTTTTTGAAAACAGTCAGCAGTTGAGATTGTGGCCACAATACTAGGGTCATTTTTATGTCCCCACTACAACAATTTGTGTAAGTTGTATTTGACTACAAACTTCTGCAACATCAATAGCAGCAATGCAACCACAATTTAAGACCTTGGGTTGAGTGGTAAAAAGATTTCAACCCGTTACTGGGAGTTTAATTAGAAAAGGGTGAGATATTAAAGAGGGAAATCTGAACCAATCAAACCTCGCAACTAGAAGGGTTTGGACTTTGGATTGTACATGTTATTTCTACATGCCAACTTACTAAGCTTTTATGCTTCTCAGTATGCATAAAAGTGAAATTTGATCTAACCAGTTATTGTCAATTTATGTTTCCTTGATTGACATTACAAATATCAGACCTGTCTTATTATTCCTAGAATTCAATTTGCATATGCACATCCTTATACCAACGTCTATTGAAAATTTTCATTTGTTGTTGGTATGTCAAATATTTTACTTTTTATAAACGATTTTAAGCCGTGTATCAGATTGATCAAGGCAATAATTAAAGCCTGATGGAATCATATTCCTACTTCGATTGTTTTTATGTGTCTGCATGATGTTAAATATATGGCTTGAACATGTGCTTATATGGCCTGAACATGTGCTTATAAGTGGGGGCGATCCTCACACTACAAGTCGGTTTTGTAGGGTTGAGTTAGCATGGTTGTCAGGATCTCGCTCTAACTCCCAAAATCTTACGATCTTGCGCTCCGGCAACTGACTACCGATTTAAGTGTCACAAAGATCTTGTATTTGGCTAGAGCGTTGAACTCTTAGAGAAAGATCTTAAATCGTGGGATCTTGCGATCCCAACGATCCATTTTTTGTTTTAACCCGCTTCACATTTGTTACGACCAATCATTAAACAATTGGATTCGGCCCATAAACTAACCCGACAATTAACCCTAATGAATGTGCACAGATATTTTACGGTTTTGGGATTTGCATTGTTTTAAATGAACTGTTAAGAATTGCAAAATAAGGATTGTGAACGTTGCGCGACAAACAAAATTCATTGGAACTCTGAGAGTTTTGTATCAATTAATCAAACAATGAATAAATTTTTCCCTTCATCTATCCTTTATATATATATATTCAAATCAAATCCTTCTATTCTTCTCATCTTTTCTATTCCAGCACTACAATACCTCTTCCTTCCTTACAATTATGTTTTTAGTTGCCATTGAGAATATTATGTTTGAGGAAATTATGTTTTTTTGGATCGAGTATTTGCCATTGATGATTAAGTTAATGAGAAATTTATGTTAAGGTTATTTTTCCTAGTTATTTCTATATATTTATCTATCTGTTGGGATCTTACGACCCGTGTTATGATCCTACGATTTACGCTTTTTCTATATCCTAACGATCTTTATCGAGATCCCGATTTTGACAACCATGTGAGTTAGGCTCAACCACAATTTCTCAACGCATAAATTACACAGTGCTCAAGGTAACATTCAAGTCAAATAGATATCTACAAAGCTCCAGAGCATGTAATGTGATTTCAGAAGAAGACGTCCTTCTGTCGATGCCCTCAAGAACACTTCCTTTTCCCATGTGTCTACTTATTCAGGTGAATATTCCCCTATACTACCCAAATGATATAACAGAATGCCACCTCATCTGATATTATGAAGGTTCTCCAACTACCTCCCCATATTCTTCTTTCTCACATACACTCTTGATTCTTAGCTTCTCACAATGCCAACTAGGCACTTGCTAATTGCTAAATTCTGGGTCCTACAAGTGTGTCCCTTGAAAATTTTGGCTAACTGGTATGGATCTCATATTCTCTGATTGTGTGCCTAGTATTCTATTCACTCGCATGTTACGGCATACTTTTAATAATGAATTAGAGTTTTTATCTTATATTAGATTGCAAGATCTGATCTTTGCATTATTTATAATTTATGAACAACATTTATTACCTTTCCACTCCATTATGGACCCCTCAACACCACCCTCTTCAAAATTCCTAAATATATCCTCAGATAATCAATGCCAACATCAATCATATCAACTTATATATATTATTCTGTTTGGGTTTGGAAAACAGATGTGATTATATGAAAGCTAATTTCGCTAAAGATTAAAAGAATAACAATGTTAATTCAACTTAAATGTTTATCAGACGATCTCACCTTGTAAACTGTCTCCCTTGTAAGCATAACTTGAGGTGTTACGGTCAATTCCTCATCACTGTCTGAGTCATCACTATCGTGGTAGTTTTCAATCTTCTCATAATCAAGCAGAAAACGTAATGTTGCTATCAAGATTCTGAGAAAGACATGAAAAATTGTAACATTTAGGCCTTTGATAAAAATAAAAATAAAAACACAATAGAATACAGAGCAGACAAAATAAAACAAACCTTGACGATGAATGGAAGGAAGCAGTGCAAATTGCATTTGCTGTTCTCTCATCAAACCATATTTGTCTTTTGTGAAGTTCGCAAAGAGTCATAAGTGCCCTCTTGGCCCGGCCTTCATCCTCATCCTATTCAATATAATACAAAGCCATTCACTACCTTAGAAATGTGTGTTAGGATTAACAAATTATCATCCCATTCAAATAATACAAAGCCATTCATTAACTTAAAAATGTGTTACGCTATGTTTGGATATTGTAAAACAAACGGATCGGAGTAGAGTAAAATAGAGCGGAACAGAGCAGAATGGAATAAAAATGACATTCCATTGTATTTCATGACGAAATAAAACAATTTTCTCATTCCGCCCAGATCGGAGGGTACAAAAATGATGGAATGGGATGGGATGCATTCCATCCGGTTCAGCTCCATTCCATTCTTTTTTAGTTAATCGAAACAATGGAACATAAATATATACCATTCCATTCTATTCCATCAATCCAACCATGCTCTTAGGATTAACAAATTTTGTGCTTTATACACTTTTAATCAAAATATAACAGCCAGAAAATCAAACTCCAACCCAACTAATCTCCAAGGTAACAAATAGTTTACCAAACAAATTTCTTAAAAACTAATTTAAACAAAGAATGGAGAAATATTCACAAACCTGAAGCATGGCGAAAAGAATGTTCTGAAGTGCACGGTTTTTGGCTTCGTCTTTACGCTTTAGATTCATCCGCTTTATGCTTTTAACAACATGGTTAAAGGCCAACTCCTTCAGCGGTTTATCACCTAGGGTTTGAAGCTCCATGAACAACGGAAGCGTTTCTTTAATATTTACAATCTGCAAAATTCAAAATAAAAAATCAACAAATCAAACCAATACGCTACTTTCAAATTCAAAGCACATTCACAACAAAGAAACCAAAAACGCAAACCTCTCGATTGATAAGCAGAATAAGAGAGCTGGCTAGGTCTTTACGAAGTCCAGAAGGAAGCGTACGTGCGGCGCATCCAAGTAAATCAGCGAGTTTGCGAGGAAAATCATCAAGGTGGTTAGGGTAGAACCTAGTCATGTGGGAGAGGAACATGGCCTTCTCGGCGAGATCTTTGGCAATGGTGGGATCGTTACTGATTCCGGATATGGAAGTGAAGTTCATTGCGGCTTGTTGCTGGAAGAGTTCGAGTGAGGAGTTGAACTGGCTGCGGATAAGGAGTAGCTCCGATTCGTAGCCTTCAGGGTCGCACTTCATCTTTGATTGGAGAGCTGGGAGGCTTAGCTTCTCGGAGTTCCGACCGGAGGCTAGAAGAGCCTCCGCCGCAGGGACACCGCGAGAATGCATGGTGGCGATAATGGAATTATCGGTGAAAGTACGTTACGGCGTCGTGTTTTTGTTTTGCAGTATCACTAGGTTAAAGAGGGAATGGGATTGTGTTTTTGGTGTTTTTGTTTAGCTCCGTTTGATTAATCAAACGGCCCAAAAATAGCCACGTGTTAGTGAATCTTCTTTCTCCTCCGGACTTGAACGCATCAATTTTCTCTCGGCTGAAAGTGCAATGTTTTAAAAATCGGACCGGTTATCAAATCGGTGAAGGTACTGGATCGTTGATTTATTGGTCGAATTACTGGATCACTGATCGAATTGCATGACAAAACCGGATTAAACCGGATAACTCGATTAAATAAACCGGTCTCTATAAAATAACTATATATTTAATAAATTGGTCGAACAGGATGATTCGGCCTCTAAAAAATATCATGATACCTACAAAATTTTAAAATATCATAATTTCACAAGTTCATTATTTAAATTTAAACTCTTGACGTAGTCGTCACACACGACAAAATAGTACAAAATACAAATCCAAATAAATTTTAAACAATAATTGGTTACAAACGAATAAAAATTGTTTCAAATAAGTTTTGAATAAAGTCTACTTATATTTTAATTTTATTAAAAAAAATTATCAAAACGGCGTCGTTTTTATGAAGAAAAAAAAACATGCATTTAAACCGCTGGTTCACCGGTTTTTAGCGGTTTTGGCCGGTTCTGGCAAGTTCTCACCGGTTCAATAGCATATCTGATCCAACAATCAGACTAGACCGGTAACCTCTTCGGTTCCCGGTTCAGTAACACCCCGATTAAATTTAATTATTTTCGTGATTTAATTTGAATTTGGTTGTATGTAATGTGTGTGGGTATACTTTGGTCAAGTTGGGGTTACCCTTAGGGTGGAGTATTGCCCTTAGAATTGAGAAGGTTAAGGTGTCGGGGAGAGAGTTAGTTGGTTAATATTATTATTGGAATTATTGAGGATATTATGCTATTATGTGGTTTGGTGGAATAATAATAATAATAATATCTAAAAGATAATAATAATAATATTAGATAATAATAATATTATTGGGATAATAAGGAAAATATAAGAGAAAAGGAATTAGGGAGGAGAAACTCTCAGTACGTGTTTTTGGGAAAAGAGAAAGGAAGAACAGAGGAAGCTAGGTCAGAGAAGGAGAAGAGTGTGAAGAAGAAATAAAGAAACCTAAGGTAAGGGTGGGATTTCTTTCATCTCTCAAGGGTTAGATGATGTGGGTATTGAAGTAGAAATCCTTAAGTTAGAATCCATGGGGTTGAATGTAGGTTTTAGGAATTTTTGTGATAAACCGATTGGAATTGATGAATTATTCCTGGTTGATTTGTTTGATTGAATTGCAGATGTTAGATGTAGGTTATGTGTACCAAATTTATGAATATTTTCTGTTAAAAATCGAGTTTAGGGCAGAAAAACACAGGTGATTTGCAGTTGTCATCGCAGAGTTCGAACTGCAGAAATCGCAGTGCGTGCTTAGCGCGGTCTGGAGGATTTTCGCCCCTTCGAGGCAGTGAGTAGCGCGCTTAGCGCGGGAGGGGCGCGCTTAGCGCGACCTGGAACTAAAACTATTTTTTTACTCACTTAAAATTCATAGAAATTATCTGTGTTATATCCTATGAATGTTGTGTTGTTACTGTTGTATGGTGAGCATGTATTTATGTGTTATGTGCTTGTTGGGTGACGTTTATGTGAAATGCATGATTGATTAATGCAAAGGTGTGTAGTGGTGTATTGATGCAATGATATATGATTATATGAATGCATGTTGACTGTTAAATGATGTTAGTCTGAAGATGAGTATGCTATATATATGTATGATTTGTTGTTGCATGTTGTCATTGTTGGTGCATGACATGTGCATAGTCGTGAGATGGCGTGCCCGGGTGGGGTGTTATCGTCTATCCGGATTCCTTTATGGAATCGTTGTTGTTGGCGTGATTGCGTGCCCTGGTGGGGTGTGAGCAATCACAGTTGTTGGTGCGATCATGAAATACGGGTCGTACGTGACCATGAAATAGGGGTCGTGGTGTGATCATGAAATAGGGATCATACTTGACCATGAAACAGGGGTCGAGAGTTCCGACGGGAACTGTGATCATGAAACAGGGATCGATTTGGTACCACATGCATTGAGTCTGGTTGTGTCTCTCTTGCATTCTCTTGTTGGTTGTGTTGCATGATAGTTGGTGTGGTTGTATATGTTTGTCTGTGCATAAGTTGATGTGTGTGATTCTTATTTGGATATATGCTATGGTGAACAACTTGATGATGTATGCTTTTCTATTTATATCATCTCTCTCCTTTGTTGATTTAAGAATCTCACCCCTTCTGTTTGAATGTTACCTCTATGTAGGTAACGTGCAGATAAGCAGGAGTAGTTCGCAGGTGAAGTATTGACGACAAAGTCTTCTGGTGTGAGTGATCGAGTCGCGTCTGCTCTGAGTTTGTAACACCGGGGGTGTCGGAACGCTAGAGTCTTTTAAGTCCTATTATATGTTCTTGCTATTTTTATTAAGGATTCTGTGGATGATCAACATGTTTCTTTATTGATTTTTCCGCTGTGCATGAATGTGAAATGATATGTTTAATATTAATATCACCAAGAATAATATTGAGTGCATGTTAATTTGAGTAGTAGAAGTAGCATCCTAAATCCATGTATTCTATTATTACTCCGATATTTTATAATTATTTAATGCGGGGGTTTAGGGTGTTACAAAGTGGTATCAGAGCAGGTAGGTCCGTCCGACCAAGTTGTCTGGTCGTTGTCGTGTGTTAGTTGTCTAGTTGTTGGCGTTGGTTCCTTAACCATTGTATTCTGTTGTTGGTGTGTGACAGATTTAGAATGGCTGGAAGGAACGATGTTGCTCTTGCTGCTGCCTTGCATGTTATGGCTCAAGCGGTACAGAATCTGCCGCGTGCTAGCGAGAATGATGAGTTTCGGAAGAACAACCCGCCTACTTTCAAGGAAAGGTATGATCCGGATGGAGCGCGGACTTGGCTCAAGTAGACTGAGAGAATCTTCCGTGTTATGGAGTGTCCTGAGGCACAGAAGGTGGGGTTAGGCGCTCATATGTTGGCTGAGGAGGCTGATGACTGGTGGGTCAGTACTCGTCAAGTGTTGGGTGCAGCAGGCGAGGCTATTACTTGGGCTGTGTTCAGTAGGGAATTCTTAAGGAAGTATTTTCCTGAAGACGTCCGAGGGAAGAAGGAGATAGAGTTCTTGGAGCTGAAGCAGGGTAGCATGTCAGTGACTGAATATGCTGCTAAGTTTTCAGATTTGGCGAAGTTTTATCTTCATTACAGTGAGGCGACAGCTGAGTTCTCGAAATGTGTCAAGTTCGAGAACGGTTTGAGGCCTGAGATCAAGCACACAATTGGTTATTAGAGGATCAGACGGTTTCCAGGCTTGGTTGATTGCTGCAGGATCTTTGAGGAGGATAGTCAAGCTCGATCGGCTCACTACAAGGGGTTGGTCGAGAGAAGAGGAAAACAACCGGTGAATCGTGGGAAGCCTTATGCAGCTCTAGCTGAGAAAGGTAAACAGAAACATGCTGATGGTAAGAGGCCAAGTGGGGGAGATGCTTCTGCTCCTCTGAAGTGTTTCAGATGTGGCGAGTTGGGACATCGTGTCAGTGAGTGCACGAGCGATGTGAAGAAGTGCTTCAAGTGTGGTCAGGCAGGACATTTGATTGCTGACTGCAAAGCTAATGTAGTTACTTGTTACAATTGTGGGGAACAGGGCCATATTAGTACTCGTTGTCAGAAACCAAAGCAAGCTTCGACTGGAGGAAAAGTGTTCGCTTTGGTAGGGACTCAGACTTCCAGCGAGGACAGATTGATCAGAGGTACATGTTATATTAATAATACACCTTTAATTGCTATTATTGATACTGGTGTTACGCACTCCTTTATTGCTGCTGATTGTGTAAGAAGACTAGGCCTTGTTGTTTCTCTTATGGAGGGAGAGATGGTTATCGAAACTCCTGCTAAGGGATCGGTGACTACTTCTTTAGTCTGTTTGAATTGTCCGTTATCCATCTATAGTAAGGACTTTGGTGTGGACCTGGTTTGTTTACCATTGAGAGGTCTCGGCGTAATCTTGGGTATGAACTGGTTGGAGTTCAACCATGTTCATATTAACTGTTTTAACAAGTCGGTTCGATTTCTTGCTCCTGAGGAAGGGGGAGAAGATGGTTTTTTGTCTGCTAGAGAGTTGAAGGAGCTTTTGGAAGAAGAAGCTCAGGTGCTTGCATTGTTTGCATCTTTGTCAGTAGAGAGTAGGCAGAAGAGCTACCATGATAAGAGGAGGAAGGATCTTGAATTCCAAGAAGGAGACCATGTGTTTTTGAGAGTCACTCCAGTGACTGAGGTTGGTCGTGCATTGAAGTCGAAGAAGTTTACTCCTCGGTTTATTGGACCGTATCAGATATCTGCAAGAGTTGGACCTGTTGCCTATAGAGTGGCGTTGCCACCCAATCTGTCAAATTTTCATGATGTATTTCATGTGTCGCAGCTTCGAAAGTATGTTCCGGATCCGTCGCATGTGGTTTCGATGGATAATGTGGAAGTAAGGGATAACCTTACAGTTGAAGCCTTACCAGTACGGATTGAAGACCGCGAGGAAAAGCAACTAAGGGGCAAGGAGATAGCTCTTGTGAAGGTAGTATGAGGAGGAGTTGCTGATGGAAACATGACGTGGGAGTTGGAGAGCAGGATGCGAGAGTCGCATCCAGAGTTGTTCGGATGAGGTAAATTTTCGAGGACGAAAATATTTCAAGTGGGGGAGAGTTGTAACACCCCGATTTAATTTAATTATTTTCGTGATTTAATTTGAATTTGGTTGTATGTAATGTGTGTGGGTATACTTTGGTCAAGTTGGGGTTACCCTTAGGGTGGAGTAGTGCCCTTATAATTGAGAAGGTTAAGGTGTCGGGGAGAGAGTTAGTTGGTTAATATTATTATTGGAATTATTGAGGATATTATGTTATTATGTGGTTTGGTGGAATAATAATATTAGATAATAATAATATTATTGGGATAATAAGGAAAATATAAGAGAAAAGGAATTAGGGAGGAGAAACTCTCAGTACGTGTTTTTGGGAAAAGAGAAAGGAAGAACGGAGGAAGCTAGGTCAGAGAAGGAGAAGAGTGTGAAGAAGAAATCAAGAAACCTAAGGCAAGGGTGGGATTTCTTTCATCTCTCAAGGGTTAGATGATGTGGGTATTGAAGTAGAAATCCTTAAGTTAGAATCCATGGGGTTGAATGTAGGTTTTAGGAATTTTTGTGATAAACTGATTGGAATTGATGAATTATTCCTGGTTGATTTGTTTGATTGAATTGCATATGTTAGATGTAGGTTATGTGTACCAAATCTATGAATATTTTCTGTTAAAAATCGAGTTTAGGGCAGAAAAACACAGGTGATTTGCAGCTGTCATCGCAGGGTTCGAACTGCAGAAATCGCAGTGCGCGCTTAGCGCGGTGTAGCGTGCTTAACACGGTCTGAAGGATTTTCGCCCCTTCGAGGCAGTGAGTAGCGCGCTTAGCGCGGGAGGGGCGCGCTTAGCGCGACCTGGAACTAAAACTATTTTTTTTATTCACTTAAAATTCATAGAAATTATCTGTGTTATATCCTATGAATGTTGTATTGTTACTGTTGTGTGATGAGCATGTATTGATGTGTTATGTGCTTGTTGGGTGACGTTGATGTGAAATGCATGATTGATTAATGCAAATGTGTGTAGTGGTGTATTGATGCAATGATATATGATTATATGAATGCATGTTGACTGTTAAATGATGTTAGTCTGAAGATGAGTATGCTATATATATATATATATATATATATATATATATATATATATATATATATATATATATATATATATGTATGAGTCGTTGTTGCATGTTGTCATTCTTGGTGCATGGCATGTGCATAGTCGTGAGATGGCGTGCCCGGGTGGGGTGTTACCGTCTATCTGGATTCCTTTATGGAATCGTTGTTGTTGGCGTGATTGCGTGCCCTGGTGGGGTGTGAGCAATCACAGTTGTTGGTGCGGTCATGAAATAGGGGTCGTACGTGACCATGAAATAGGGGTCGTGGTGTGATCATGAAATAGGGATCATACTTGACCATGAAACAGGGGTCGAGAGTTCCGATGGGAACTTTGATCATGAAACAGGGATCAATTTGGTACCACATGCATTGAGTCTGGTTGAGTCTCTCTTGCATTCTCTTGTTGGTTGTGTTGCATGATAGTTGGTGTGGCTGTATATGTTTGTCTGTGCATAAGTTGATGTGTGTGATTCTTATTTGGATATATGCTATGGTGAACAACTTGATGATGTATGCTTTTCTATTTATATCATCTCTCTCCTTTGTTGATTTAAGAATCTCACCCCTTCTGTTTGAATGTTACCTCTATGTGGGTAACGTGCAGATAAGCAGGAGTAATTCGCAGGTGAAGTGTTGAAGACGAAGTCTTCTGGTGTGAGTGATCGAGTCGCGTCTGCTCTGAGTTTGTAACACCGGGAGTGTCGGAACGCTAGAGTCTTTTAAGTCCTATTATATGTTCTTGCTATTTTTATTAAGGATTATGTGTATGATCAACATGTTTCTTTATTGATTTTTCCGCTGTGCATGAATGTGAAATGATATGTTTAATATTAATATCACCAAGAATAATATTGAGTGCATGTTAATTTGAGTAGTAGAAGTAGCATCCTAAATCCATGTATTCTATTATTACTCCGATATTTTATAACTATTTAATGCGGGGGTTTAGGGTGTTACAGGTTCAACCGGTCCGACCGGCCGGTTCGGTCTGGTTTTTAAAACAGTGCTTAATGGTAGTAAGGGTGGAAAAAAAACCGAAAACCGATTGAAACCATTTTAACCGATAAAAAATTAATGGAAACGCTCGGTTCAAAACAGGTACTCGGGTTTTTCGGGCCACCATTTCAGTTTCATGCGGATAGAGTTTGGCGATAGCGGTTTGTAAATTTCAATCCGCTATAAATTAATACTAACATAAGCATGATAATTACTACTTTTAATTTTCATTGTTATTTTACTATGCTAGCAGTTTTATATTAAAAAAGTGGCACAGAGCTTTTTCTTTGTACTTTTTAATTAAAGTGATGTAGAAGCGGATAACCTTCTTACTTCTTTGTATTTGGTGCATATGGAAAGCTAGGAATCATAAAACATTCTGCAATAAAGATATTTAGGCTTCAAAGGTGTTCGAAGAAGCAATAGTTTTCTCATGGATATGGCTAAAATTAAAACCAAAGATGATCTCGGGTGATTTATCGACATGGTGGTCCAACTCCAGAATTTGTTTAGGCGTTGTCGAGTAATAAGTTGCGCTGAGGATCTAAGGAATTTTCACCAGCAGATCCTAGTTTCCAGCTGCAGTTTCTTTTTCCAGTAGATCTCAAAGTTTTAGGTGGCTTTGCTTTTTCGGCGCTTGTGTTTTTGTAGTGCTGTTGTTGCTGTTTTTTGTCTAATCGTTTGAAGGTTTGAAGTTCTGATGTTGGCCTGCAGCTGGAGCTTCAGAGAAGTGGGCAGGTTTTTTTCTACATATCATTTAAGAGTCGAATGTTCGCGTCTTGAAAGATGCATTGTAGCTTTGTTAGTTGCAATAGAATCTTCTCTAGATAGATCCTCATATGCCTTAAAGGTTCTTCTGTTATGTGGCTTTTGGTTGGGGAGAGTAAATACTCAATCATTTGATGTAAGATTAGTGTTGTAGAATTGGTTGAATTGGGTATTGTTCTATATTGGGAGTGTGGATTTCTGTTTTGGTTTTTAGGGGTCATGTTGGTTCTTTTGGTGTAGGTATGCTAGTTGTATTTATAGTATCAAAGTCTGTACTTTATCAATTGTAACTTGGCATTACTTATGTCTTAAGTTTATAAAAATATTTTTGTTGTTTTAAAAAAAAAACATCATATCCATCACTTTTCCTAGACTATAATTTTATTTTGTATAATATAATATAATTAGTTTTCTTTTTCTTTTAACAAATCACAAAACTATCACCAAATTTTTCTCTCTTTGATCTGTCACACACATTTTTCTTTTTCCTTCTTCTCCGCACCAAAAGACTATTCTCCCCTATTTACTAATTCATCTGCAAATTAGCCTGTTTTCTCTGGATTTTATTTGAATGAGAGATTTAAGATTACACAAAAGTACTATTTGTTCTATTAATACTTTTTTGTTTGTTTCAACATAGAATGAGTATATATTTTGAACATTTCTAAGAAAAAAAATAGAAAAATACTGGAGATGAAAGAATATTTCTTATAAATTGTTGAAAAGTTGCAACCTTCAGTGTATTTTTTAACAAATTTCATCAAAACAAAATTCTTCCTTTCATATTTCTCTCTTTCTTCTCTCCATTTTTATTATTTTCAAGACAGGGTAAATTTTGAGTACTGAAACTTAGATCCGAGACAACCCACCTATAGAAACTATCATCCGTCAAAACTGCCACCCGTAAAAACCGAAGGCAAAATCAGACGAAAATGGATTCATATTATCCAACTGTGGTTTCAAACGGATTTGTATTTTGGGTCCGCCACCGGCCGTAACCGACCATGTGTCCACCCATAGTAGACATTTTGTGCACATGTCCTAAATATATCTGGTACCCCTTATTTTTGTATTCATCAAAATGTTTTTTTTTATTATTTACCTATCCTAAAATTTTAAGCGGGCCAAACAATTCATTCTAAAGGAAGATGCAAATTTTGAAATATTTTGTAGTTGGAAAAAAAATTGGTACGAAAATTTTGAAAATTGGTGAAAACTTTATATTTTTATTGTATTTTTAAAAAATGGATATGAATTTTTATTGGATTTTTTTAAATCTGATGCATTTATATAAATTTTTTTGAAAATTTGGTATTTTTTAGAAAAATTAATATTTTTACCTAATTTTCTTAGAAGACCGGGAAGTACCAAGATTTTCGAATTTTTTGAAAATTCCGGTATACCAAATTTTTAGCCTAGTTTGAAAAAATCTGGTAGTTCAATTCAGGATACCTGCTTTGTGCGCTTTTGATATGGATGTTCCTTTATCGATTTTACCCAATTTTTCACCACTGGCGTTGTATGTTTTACTTGCATGTTTTGTTTTTAACTTGCGCAGAATTTAATAGGCTTTGGGTATCTTTGACAAAAATAATTCATTTTTTATATGTTGTAAATGACATATATTTCTCTTCTGGAGTGACGTATTAGCATGGGTATAGTCTATTGGTAAATAATATTGTATTATTGTTGTTATTGTTCATTCTAATACCGCAAATAGGATCAGAGGGGGGAAATATAACTTGATTATGGGTTGTAAGAGAGGGGGAAACTACAAGAAGAAGAATTCCTCTTAAAGCACTTTTAGTATGAAAGTTAAATGTTCATTCATGGTGAGATCTGTCCCAAGTGGTAGCGGTTGTAAGGTGACGAATATGTGTGGACTTCACAATTATGAACTAACTACAGATTTAGATGGTCATCACATATTAGGTTGTTAAAAACACAATGAAATATATTTTATGAATGACATGACAAAATACAACACGGCTCCCAGTACCATAGTCGTTACTTTGAATGATAGAGATCCATAAAACCTCATTAGTGCTACACATGTGTATAAAGCAAATCTACATATAAGATGAGCGAGAAAGGTCCATTGACTGGAATGCAACATCTATTGAGTTTAATTCATGATGATAAATACATGTACTGATTCAAAAATAGGGACAAATCAAATGTTGTTACTAATATCTTTTGGACACATCCTAATTCAACAAAGTTGTTGAACATGTTTCATTTGGTGATGATTTTTATTGTACATACAAAACAAACATGTATTGTCTTCCCCAAAAATGTAACTTTTCCTTTATTTGATTATGGGAATTTATTGATTAAATATCATATTGTGTTGATTATTGTCTGTACATATAAAGAAAACAGGTATCGGTTCCCACTACTTGAGATTGTTGGTGTTACGTTAACGAAGTTGGCGATTTTGGTTGAATTTCTCTATTTGGAACATGAAAGGGAGGAAAAATTCACATGAGCACTACAGAAGCTGAAAGAGTTGTTCGCATCCGAGAAATTACTGTTGAAGGCTGTGGTGATGGACCAAGAACTTGCGTTGTTGAATTCCCTGAAAGTCGTGTTTGTGAGAGCAAGAATTGTCTCTACAAGTCAATCTATGTTTTGATGATAACAATAAGTATTTGTGAAAGAACCATTTTATGGTCCAACGTGTGTTGTGTGCAGATCATAAGAACTAAAGACATCAGAACCGACATGCATCAGCTAGATGTATTATGATTGAATATATACATATGCGAAGTTACTATGTGTGACTAAATTCGCGAGAAGCAAGAACGATTCTTTATCTAGTCATGATTAGCCAGATCCAAGGATGCCAAGATTGCTGTTGCAATGCTCTTGTGGATGCTCTCTGAAAGTGATTGAGATTCTGAAGATAGTGAAGCTTCTGAAGAAGTACACTCTGAAAGAACCAAAGTGCGGAAGACTCATATGACTTGAAGTTTTGATGGCTGAAGGCGCTGAAGACCAAGTGCAGAAAGAATCTGAAGACTTATGAGCTCTAAAGATCAAGGTTTCAAATATCAAGTTCTGAAGACTCTGAAGACAGGTTCTGAAGATTCGGAAGACTTGAAGCAGAAAAGAATAACGTTCTTAAATACCAAGTGCTAAAGTTCTGAAGACTGATTCCTAATGGACTTCTTCAATTGACTGAAGACTTGAAGCACCAGATATTATGCTAAGAAGACTCTACTCATGCTTCATCAAATTAACATCAGAAGCCACTGAAGTTTTGAAGTCTAGATATTACCGTTATGAGTTAAATGTACACACTGCCCAAGAAAAGATGTCTGATCACTTATCCCTCTGCAAAAAGGAGATGTGTCAGTACAACTCATTGTATCACAACGTCTCTTTTCCAAACAGCCAACAGTATTCTCAAACGGCTATATTTCTACTGGCTATTTAATGGAAAGAGTTTTTGCTTCTGATGTGTCGATCACTTGTAGAATCATGAACTGAATGTTCATCTACAATATCGGTCAAGTCATTGTGAAGATAGCAACAACGATGAGTTCTCGTTGTAACACTTAACATATTCAGAGCTATCATTATTTCACTAATGGAAATTGTTGTTGAAACTCAAGAAGACAAATTAACACAACAACAACAACAATAAAAAACAGAAGTTGTTGATAAAGAAGACAACATTGAAGATCTGTCAAGTCATCAACCTACCTTCTCGTCAGGACTACATTGAAGATCTGAAGCAAGGAGTTGCTGCTCAAAGCTTGCTCAACCAAGAAGACGAAGAAGAAGAAGATCTACAAGATGTCAACAATTGTAATATCTAAATACATCTTTGTAGTTTCTTAGGAAAGCAAGGAGATGTTGCTCAAATCTTGCTTGAACATATGTATGTGTTCTTTGTACTTAAACTTAGGAGAAACTTGCTTATTAAGAAGCACAATTTGTAATCTCCAGTTTGCCAATTCGACTAAATGAATTGAGACTCCTCCAGTGAACGTTATATCCAGAATGGATCCCTGAACGGTTCAGCTATGAGTTGAGGCCCTTGAGTAGATCATGTGGTGATCAGATACTTGAGATGACAATGGCTGAGGGTCATTGTGGAAAATCCTGAAATATGGTCAGTAGCGTTATATTCGTTGTGATGAATCCCTGAACGGCTAGCTGTGAAATCCCAGCAGTGGGTCTGCTCAGTCAATGAATGTTATATTCTGTTGAATCCCTGAACGGTTCATTGGGTTGTTAGTCACAGTGCGGCTGTGCAAGTTGTTAGTCACCGGCGCGGCCCGTGCAAGTGTAATCAATGATTTGGTTATAGTGGATTAAGTCCTTGTGTTCAAGGCGAAATCACATGAGGAGGGTGGACTAGATTAGCCCGAGTGGTGAACCAAGATATATCGTGTGTCCTTTACTCTCTTGCTTAGTATCTCTATTTATGTTTCTGCATTGAATAACAGAACCTCATATTAAGCAAAGTCAGAATCTTGCAGCCTATCTCTGATCAGCTTCCGCACTGCAAGTTTTGAGTATCGTATCTTATGATCAGAACCTATATGGTTCTCATGCTCCATAGTTAAGAGATCATAATCTCTCAACGAACATTGAAGGTTCTTGAGCGTCTCTTTAACAAGATACGAAAAGTATTTATAAGAGTAAATTCACAATTCAAACCCCCATTTCTTGTGTCTTTCTCGCACCTTCAATTGGTATAAGAGCTCCGGTTCTGTTATTGATTTACATCAAACACTTAACAGTGTCAGAAAAAGATCCAGATGTGGTGCGTAGAAGTACTTTGGGTGAGATTGAAATTCACTTACAATTTCTGTAACAGTTCAGTAGTTGACTGTGTACAAAATTGTAATCAATCTGATTACTTCTTGAGCAATTCACTGATTTTAGATGAAGTCTCATTAAAAAAAAATTTGAAGAATCAGCTGATAAGATAAATTCATCAGATAAGAAACTGTATCTGTTGAATGCTCATCCTGGAAAATACGTGTGGATAAAACCACGTATATGCTTAAAAGATGAATCATCAGAAAGCAAGAAATCTTGTTTGCTGAAGATTAGTTCTTTATGAGTTTTTTGAGATGTTTTCAAGAAATGGATTAGGTCCACCCTTGACTTTCTCGTTTGAAACTCATTCTGAATCTCTTCATGTAAAGAAGAAAGATTGTTGTTCTAAGACCTTGAAATTCATAATAAAATTTGTTAAAGCCAGAATCTGAAAAATTCAAATTATTAGAAAAGTTTCTGAACGAACTCTTAAGCCTTAATTGATTCAGAAATCAATCTCTAACAACTTGAGATTATCCTAGTGAAATCAAATGTTAATAATCTGATTTTCATCAGATCAAGTGTTCTCAGAACTAGTTGAGCTATGAAATTAGAAGCTATCAATCCAGACATCTAGGCTCTCTAACTGATATGCGTGACCAACCCCAAATATGTTGATCAGCATTGTGAGAACAAGAAGTTTCATGCAAACCATGTCTAGTGATGTACACATGTGTTGCGTAGTGATGTTTTGGTTCTGAACAAGTTTCTGAAACAACCTTGAGGAACAGAGTCAGAAGCTGATATGTTAATTCTTCTTTGTATAACCTCTCAAAGGTTCTCACTAATCTTGTGTATTTAACCATCTTTCGAAGAAAATAAATTCTCACAAATGCAAACTGAATTCAGACTTTGAAAGGAGAACTCAACCAATTCTCATAGTTTGTCATTTAAGTTTTAGATCCATAACTTAAAAACTGTATCGGAACCAAACAGGTTCTATGGATCAAGGAAATGAGAAGTGATAAGCAATCAAAAACAGATGCAATCTGTTGCTTATGAATAGGGTCATCAAATAGAATTTATTGTTCACTTTGTACTTCTCCCAAGCATATGAGTGTCAATTTTCCTTCAGAACATTCATTACATCGCCTTACCAAAAGGATTGCATGTAATTGGCTAAGTTCAGATGAAGTGGTCACTTTGATCATGCTAAGTCTTAATCTCGGTTATTATAACCTAGAGAGTTGATGGACAAGGTTGAACAAGAAAAGAGAGAAAGCTGTAATTCAACCAGGATCACGTTCCAAGAAAATATTCATTATCCTCAGAAGTCAGAACACAAGCATATCTTGAAGAACCTAAGAAATACCTGCAGCTTACTCGGAAATAGGCAGAATCAGAAAGATGCTTAAAGATTCAGAAGTCAGAAAGGAATGCTTTCACGAAAAGGTTTAGCTAAAAAATTCTCTTCAAAAGTTAAGCATCCCTAAGGTACCCTTTCTCTTTCTCTGTAAACCCATAAAAATACTTTTATAAATTATCATGACTAGTTAAATGTTTAGGACTCATTACATACCTCTTTAGGAAAATTATTCCACTAAAAGAATATCTGTTAAAACTTAGCTGTAAGAAATTGCTAGATAAAAGAAAATCTTTTAACAAAGTCTACACGCAAAGGAACACCATAATAAATGCGGATCTTTTGAAAAACACAACATATCTCTAACAACTAAATAAAATCTCATTAAAATCTTTTGCACTAACCTATATCTTCCCTAGACTAGGCATAATTCTACCTACTTATTCTATAAAATCACGTCTCCCTTTCATACATCTTATACTCAAAACCCTAAAGTTCTAAGCCTCTTTATCCATCCATTATCATGCCTCCACTAACCTTTCTCGGTAATCCAAATCTTCTTGAACTCATTCCTGAGAAACGGTTCTCATTCATTACTCCTTCACTCTCAAGAGGCACTGCTTGTGGTATAGCAGATATTTTATATACTCAACAGTGGACTAGGTACTCCATGATGCTAGAAAAGCCTATCTATGTAAACCTGGTCAAAGATTTCTGGAAACATGTTGATCTTGATATTGAAAGCAAATGCATCACTTCCTGTGTTTTTGAAATCCCAATTGTCATCAACCTATTCTCAGTGATCCTTGCAACCGGATGTGAGGATGTTGGAATTCATGTTAATTTTGACATACACAAATTATTTCCTGCTAAAATTTTTGCCTCCCTTCATGATCTAACCTCCAGATACATTCCTTACAATCCTGAAAATCTTTTACCTATTATAAGACCCTAATTTTTGACCCCTAAGATTCCACATATCATTCACATCACATTTTGCATCTTTACCACAAACAAGATCATGCTTTGGTTCCCTTGTCCCTCTCATCTTTGGGTTTATGCCTTGCAGGGTTTACCGAGCATCTGTGCCTTTCTTATTTGCCTTTATTTGCTCCTGTTTACTAACCTTTAATCAAAATCCAAAAATATTTTGTTTTCTTTCACTAACTTTTTAAGGAAGAGAATCAAGGATATTAAACAGTCCCTCATCTCGAATGAAATTCATCTGAACAAAGTCAAAGTTGATCTACAAACAATTCAAATTCATTTGATCAAGAGTTTCTATGATTTAATTGATTATTATTCAAGAGACTCCAAGGTTCATGTGTTTATTTACATGCCTTATTTGACAAGCAAGAAAAATCGAGCCAGAGTCAAGACACATCAGAAAGCCATTTTTTCTCATTTTTTCATTGTGTTAATCGATTAACCTAATTGCACTGTGAGGTGGTTAATCGATTAACACGTGCAATTTTTGAAAAAATATGCCAAATTCAAATTCTGCAGCAATTAGCACAAATTCTCAACCCTTGATCACGTGTGGAATATTCTAGACCATCTCATTTTAATTCCCTACATCAGTTTGATCATTTCCTACCATACACCTTCACTAATCACCGCTCTTTTATAAATTTCCCTCCAAATTCAAATTCCAAGCCTAATTTTCATTTCCAAACCAAACTCCAATCCACCAAATTTCCCAAGCCTAAACTCTATAAATAGAGCCTTCATTTCATTCATTCTTCAAGCTTTTGAGAGCCAAAAAACCCCTTGCAAAATATCTCCCCAACTACCAAAATTCACCAAAAAGCTCAATTTCTTCTTTCATAAGTTAGTAAGAATTCACATTTATTCTTACTAATTTAGAGCTAAACCTTCATCCATTCTTGTTTTTGTTCATAGATCAAGGCTTTGGAGTGTACATCTTGCTGCAATTTGGAAGGATTTTCTGATTTGGAGTGGTAATCACATTTTCCACCATTGTTGTTCAATTTCATCTTTCACAATGTAGATCCTTTGTTGATCTTGTTTGCTTGATCTTTGGATCTTGTAATTTGTGTTGATTGCTGGTTTTTGCTGCTGTTTTACTCAAAATTTCGTGCACAATTGCATCCTTAATCATGAGGTGTTTGAATAAATGATTGATCAAGGATTATGCAATTTTCAAACTGATTTTCTGCTGTTTTTACAGTGTTAATCGATTAACCAAAACATGCACGAATTGGTTAATCGATTAACAGTTGAATTCTGCGCAAAAAACTGCAAGTTTGCACTGGTTAATCGATTAACCTAATTACACTGTGAAGTGGTTAATCGATTAACCAGCATCCAGAATGTGAAAAATGCTTGTTTTTGGGGCTGTTTTGGTTCCTTTTCCATTTTCTTCCCTCTCCTTTTGTTCTTAGCCTTAGATCACATAATTGTGTGATTTAATTTGGCCTTCTCTTCATCTATTTCTCTTTTCTTTTGACCGATGAAAGTCGTAAAGATCTTGGAATTCTTTTGTTGAATTTCGATCGAGACGAGATCGCTACATTCTTTTCTTTTCGTGCGGTATTGCTTTCGGATGACGATCTACATATCGTTCATCTAGCATACATTAGCACAAAGAGCTATTGACCGACCTCATTGTAGGGTAATTACTCTGTAAATTACTCGGCGATTGCTTAACATAGCGCAATATTTGTCCCGCATCGGAAACGATCAAGAATATTGATTATTTGTCTTTTGGTTCAAAACTTATGAAACTTGTTGTTAGGAGGCTTTGGTCTTATCAATCCTCTAATGAGTTTTCATTAATCTTGGCCTAAGTGCAATTATTCAAATATTATTAATCACTAACTCTAACAACTAATCATTAACTTTCTAACATTACTATTGTACTAATTATTTACAATTCCTTCTCGCTCCCTATCTCTTTTACTTTTATGCAATTTTTCCTTTGTCCGTTGGACACATGTTTATGCTTCCGCATATTTTTCCTTTGTCCGTTAGACACATGTTTATGTTTCCGCAATTTTTCCTTTGTCCGTTTGACACATGTTTATGCTTATGCCTTTTTCTCTTTGTCCATTTGGACCAAAAACATTAATAAAGGCTAAAACCTCTAAAAAACTTGTGCTTCTAATCTTGGACTATGGTTACTATCCTTTGCAATGGACATGGAGTTTTGCACCTAGACTTTGGACTTCAATACTATTCTTGAATGCTTGAACTTAGACCTTGGACATCCAATGCAATTCTTGGAGCCTTGGACTTAGAACTAGGACCTTTTCCCTTTGCTTTGGAATTATGGTTCGAAGACTTGGAAGCTTACTTTTGTGGTTAGATGTTTCTTATCCTTAGCTTTTACTTTATGCTTTAGGATAGTCTCTTCTTCTCCACCCCATTCTTCAATTTTCAAAACTCTCTCTCTTTTTTCAAAACTTTCTCGATTTTAAACTATCACCTCTTTCATAATCAAACCTTGACTTTGTCAAGTGATTTTACTCTTTTCCTTTCATTTCTTAATAAATGCTAAACTACATAAGCATATTGACACCTTTTTCAAAAGACCTAAAAAACATCAAACTTATCACTCTCTTTTTGTGCCCTCGTGCACTCTTTTCCTTTAACTTTTTCATAAGTTTAGACATGATTCATTTCTTTAAGCGGAATTATTTGCTTGGAAATGACTACTTATCTTTACATTTAAAAACAACCAAAACAAACCAATTTCATTCTTTGTACCACGAACTATGGGGTTTTGATCCTACATTGCACATCGTGGGTACGTAGGCATGAGGCGACGAGTCTCTCCAAACACAAAAATCTTAAAAACAATTTCTCTTCTCATCTCCTCAATCTCTTTTCAAGCAAACCTTTTCAGACTAAAAGCGGTAGATATTTCAAAGGGCTCCTATAGAGTACTATAGACGTTTTGGGTGTTAACACCTTCCCATTGCGTAACCAACCCCCCTTACCCGGACTCTCTTCACTTGTTCTTGTTTAGAGCTTGTGTAGGTTTTATTCGCTCTTTTTCCTTTCCTTTTTGGATAAAATAAAAGTGCGGTGGCGACTCTTGCTTTTCGAGTTAAGTTAATCAATAACTTACACTCACGATTTTGCCGCTACAGAAAAGTGGCGACTCTGCTGGGGATAAGTTGACCTCTTGCTGGTTCATCCCTTGAGGGGTTTAGCCTACTTTGATTTATTTACTGCTTTTTGTCTGATTTGCTTGTTACTTCTTTGTTCTGTTTTGGAGTTCCTCTGTGTGTGAGATAGGTCCTATACCCGGACCAGAATGTACTTTGAGATAGGAGGATGGTATAGTCAAGGGAACTTTGAGGGAGTCGAATCCTGAAAAAGAAGAACTTGAGAATTCATCCACTCGGTGGTTGCCTCTTTGGAATTACTGATGCCGATCGAGCGATCGTGAAGGCATTACTTTTTCCATAGAAGCCTATAACACTGAGGACCGTAGTAACCCTTAACCCATCTTAGCCTTTTTAGGATCGTGGCGCGGAAGCTATGAAGATGCAAATCTGACTTAGCTGTTACGTGATGCCACACTCAGGTTAGATTCTCTTGACGATAACTACCAACCTCCGAGCAAATCGGTGCGCTGGTGCGTCTGATAGTGGATTGTGGACCCTGGGCACTCTGTTAGAACCGCTGTTTTCTGCAGGTACAATGAAGATAAAACCTTAGTACATACCTTTGTGGGGTTGGTTCTTAACCTTGACTTCATGCCCGTGACTCGAACCTTTGAACCCGTGTGCTTTGAGTGATCTTGCTTGTGGTTGTTGCATCCATGCACTCTTGCATCCATAAGCATACATATGCATTTCTTCCGAGTTACCTCAGAAACTCATTTCAACTGTCCTTCTCCAGCTATCTGTTCACCGTCAAGATGTTTCCTCAACACAACTACGGAACTAGAGCTGCTGTCAGATTGAGAATGGAAAGTCAAGAACAACACAATGCCAAAGTCAGAATGGAAATTGATGAGTTGAAGGCCGGCATGACCAAACTCACAGAAATGCTGCAAGTTCTGATTGCTAGAGGTGAACCACCTCAGAGGACTGTGATTGTTGAAACTTCACCTGCTACTGTTGACCCTCCACTGACTCAGCAACCAACTTCTACTTGGCCAGAATTTGGGTTATGTTGCACCCCAAATTTTACCCTCACCTTTGTGCTAGATGCTATGTGATTTATTTTTTTTTATCTTAATTTTTTTCTGTCTTAATTTATTTAGCTTTTTTTTAATGTTATTTATCTTACCTTAATTTAATTTAAAAATGTTTCATGTTTATTTTGATTTTAAATATTTTAATTGATTATTAGCTTAATTAGTTAATATAATTGATGATTTAATTTTAATTTAATTTGTTTGATTTTAAATTAATTACTTTTTATTTTTGGCTAATTTTATTTAAGGTGTCTTAATTTTTAATTCTAAATTATCTTTTAGTTAAAATTAAGTTATATTTTATTTTAGTAATTAACTAATTAAATTGCATTAATCTAGTTATTAATCTAATCATCATTAGTTTTTTATTATTAAATAATCTTTTTAATTTTTAATTAGGTAGTGCAATTAATTTAAATAGTGTATCAAATTATGATTAACCCTTTTTTATTAAGAGAGATACGTGTGGCATATTTCCATTTGAGCTTTTGTGGATTTTTTAGAAATTTTTTATTGGAGAATGATAAAAGCCATTAGCCAATCAGAAAGCTATGTTGCTCTTTTGACTTTTCAACGATCATTTTGGACCAATTGAAAGCTGACACGCGTCCTAGAAATAGTTTTCTTCTTCCTTTTTTTTGTTTCTTTTTTGATTTTGCAGAATGAAGCCAATTCCTTCCAGGATTATTGCAAGCTTCGTTCAAATTCACTTCATCAAACTTTGGCGCCACAACTTCAATTTCGTTTTGCCCTAATGTTGCCCCTTCTAGCTCCACGGAATTTCAATCGCATAAAGCAAGGACGAAGCTTTCCATTTTCATCATTTGTTGTGCCACCTGCGAGAGGAGCAGAGCAACATCACTCTCGCTTTCCCAAAGAACACCTACATAGGCTGGCAACAAAAGAAATGTGGGAAAATGCTACCTGTTTCAACCCTGCAATGCCTGCTGCGTGCTCAGAATGGAGGAGCGTTTGCCTCCTCAGAATTTCAATGTTTGAGTCTCATTTCAAAACCCTAGCCGTTACCATGGGAGGAGGATTAATTCTGACCCGACCCATAACACCAGCCCAATCTCCTTGCCTATATAAAGAGGCTCAGTTTCAGTTCTCATCATCAACTTTTTTTACTCAAACACAAAAACACTTTAAGTCTTTAGTAAGTTCAGCAAGTATCAAATTTGGGAGGTGCTGTGAGAGGAAGAGCATTCAAGGGTTCAATTGGCATCATTCTAATTTCCCTTTTATTTTATTACGCTCATTTAGTATCTTTCTTGCTCATGATCATTCTTACTTGTATGATGTTGTTACTCTGATTGTTGTTACTAATGTTGTTATGATTGCTTATGGTCATCTATAATGTTGCACTGCCATGAGGTGGTTATGCTGTCAAAATATGAATACCTCTATGTGTTGAACATATGTTTTGTCACTGATATATGTGGACCCTCATGAGTTTGTTTATGTTTACTGTATAACGGTTTATCATGCTGATTATAGATTTGAAGCTTTGACTTGTTTGTGTTCATGTCCATACTTTGTATAGCTTGTCAATGAAACCATGACTGCCACTTGATGTTTATGATTTGGAACTAGGTGCTCGAATGGTTATTGTACCTTATTTCATGTTGTATTTCACCCTGCCCTGCTACATGCTAAGTTGTCAACTATGTCTGTTTCATGATACAAATTCTTGTCCATGTGCTCATATGTGACTTTAGCATACTTGAGCATTCGCATTTCTGACTAAGGCCTTCCTTCTTGCTTTATTGTTTGAGCATCAGTTTGTTAGCTTATAAAAGTATATGTTTTGAGTTTTGAATGTTTATGCCTTGCTGCATTTCATATGCCTATGAATAATGTTGTAGGCACTGTCACTATTTGAACTTTAGTGGCCATCTTCTTTTATAACTTTTATACTGATGATTAAATCTGCTAACTCTTGATGTATCCTTAACCTGAACCATGAAATTGTTCTGAGATGATATATTCCATGTACTTATAGGCTGTCATTGTTTTGTGCTTGCATTCACATATATCCTGTCAAAATCTTTTATGATATATGTGTGTGGACATTATTAGTGTTGAACTGTTATAAATGCTTTGATCTCAGTCCATCTGCTTGAGTACTTAGATCTTTTATAATGAGTTTGAATGATTGATGTTCTGATACATTCATGCTGTCTATAGAACCAACTCTTGGTAGCAATTTCTTCTGATTTAAACTGATGATCATACTACTCTCTGCACACTTCTATTGATGATGTTTTTTATCTCATAATCATTTATAATGCATTAATCCTGTCCTATGTGATTGAATGTCTTCTGTTATCCTTTCCTTACTATGAGCCATCAGTTTTAGTTTGCTAGTAAATCAACTGAATCCATGTTTAGACATATTTAGGTTAGTCAGAGATGATATGTATTTTATTTATGTGGATGGTTAGTTTGAATCCAGTTTCCTTCAGTCATACTACTTGTAGTTTTCTTTGCATACAAACTGTTATACATCATACTTGATGCCCATTTTAATGCTCGTCTGGTCTACATTTGGAAATCCTTGAATATATGCTTAAACTTTTTTTGAGCCTTGAGAATTCTGCCTAATTTGTATGCTAAGATATTGAGTCTGATGCATTGCTACTTTGAACTTTGTGACTGGCCTGTTTAGTATACCATACTCATCTTTGTTTATCCTCAGCTTTGCAACTTATATGCTTTGTGTCACTGACCACACACATATACCTCAGTAGCATATGCACCTCCACAACAATGATGTGTAGTTGTTTTTTTCTTTGTCACATTTTATAACTTGTCATAACTGCTCATGCCTTACCAAACCCTTTGTATGCATTAAGTTGAATGTTGATAATTTGCAAATATGTTGAAGAGCCTGTGATAACCACCTCAAAATGCTTCTATATGTGCCAGTCTTATGTTGGTCTTTAATAATATGTCTCTACATGCTTTGTTATCATATTTTAATCTAATATACCAAGTATTGCATGATTTGTTTCTATCTTTGCTTAAATCCAAGGCTACTGTGTATGCAAGTAACGTTAGGTTCTTTTTCATCTTGTGGATTCTTTGTAGCATGATTGAATTACCTTGATTGATACCCCTGATTGTCTTTGCATACTGTCCTTTTTGTCACAACCTAAGAGTTTTGATCACACACCTCACTTAGCATATTTCTCTTTTACGGGTCTACATATTCTGGATGATTTCTTTTTATTTAAAAGAGTTATGAACCAAAGTGCTTTCAAGCAGTATCTGCACATATTTTCTTTGAATTTTATGAACAATGCTCCTTGCTCCACATGTTTCAATTATCTTTGGCAAGCATCAGTTATATATTACATCAGTACCATGTATGCCTTGCCCCCTTACATTTTGATGTTTGACTTTTGATTTGTCACTTGTGTTGTTTTCTCCATGTTTATTCCCCTACTACAATAATGCCATGACTTTGCTAATTGCCTTGAATTCTGATCTGCATTGACTGTATCTTTATGAATTGTTGCTGTGCTTTTTTTAGCCTAAGATTCGAAGCTGGTCTTAAGTTTGAAATTGTTGAATATTGTTTTGAACTTTGATATTTTGTAACACTTTTGGTCTTTACTCTCAGCTCACATACTGGTCCTTTTAAGGTTATTTGCTTCATGTTGATTCTAATAACCATCATAACTTGAGGGGTGTTGCATGACTGTCTGTTTGCTGCCATGCTTGTGTTGAGATTTCTCACCTTATACATTCCATTGCTTTACTTTGATGTCAGTTATTTGGTATACATACGTAGCAGTCTTGGCTTTGAGTTGGTAGTGATTTGGTTTTGTTCATGTTGATCTTTCATAGTATGGTTTGGAGATTTACTTTTAATAAGTATACTGCGCGTGTTTGGCTTATGTTTGAAATTTGAAAAATGCGCGCATGTTTAGTTTATATATTCATCAAGTTGTATTTTGTTTGGATGTACACGTCGTCCCAACGGTCACACACTAAGCACGCCTTCGCCTTTCACATGCCTTGCCTGGGTTCGATCCTGCGGATCAACCCTTTTGTTTTTCTGATTTTTTTTTCCATTTCGCCTTGTTATTTTATGCATTGCTTGCATTTTGTATCCACTACGCACGCACAGCCCAGATGATAGAAATTTTGGGGCGTTCAGGTAAGGGGCGTGGGTTTAAACCCTACATGGGACACTTCCTCTTTTTTAGTTAAATCATTTTCTTTTTATCTCATCATTTTCTTTTTATCTCAAGATAATTCAAAATTAAAAAAAAAACAGTTTATTTATCTTTTAGAAAATCTTAGTTTTATTCTAAAACTCCAAAAAATATTTATTTTATTTAGTAATTTATTTTCTTAAATAGTTATTTAAGTTGATTTATTATTAATGTGAGTTTCCACTTTATCTTGATTAAATTGTTAAACCTTTATTTATGACCTTATTGATATTTTGAATGTTTGGTTTAACTCATCTTTAATTTATCTTGTCATATGGTTGTTGATTTAATTTGTGATTGGTATTATTCAACTTTGAATGTCATCTTAATTAATCTTTTATGCATGACTATGTCTTGACTTATGACTTGTGATATATTTCTCAAGTTAATATCTTTGGTTTGTCTTTGTCTACTTGATATCTTGATATTTATCTCATGTCTACTCATCATTTGTCATGAAACATATTGCCATCCTCATGCTTATGTTGCTTTCATTATATTGTCTCATATCAAATGTTTCATCTTCTATGATATTTTATTCTTTTATCATCATCTTTCCCCCATTCCAAAGGAAGGTAAAATACATTGACTTTTAAAGTCATTAGCCCCCACCTTAACCTAAGTAACCTCTTAGGAGAAAATTCATTTCTTGGCCTCATTAGAGCCATAGAAATTACAACTAGCTTTAGGAGAGAGTTCTTACACTCTTAGTGATATTCATCATAATGAATCGTCACTTTCCCCTATTGACTAACTAAACATAACACAGGTTCATTACAACTATATTTAGAGAGTTTTTAAACTCTACAATGAGCTTGTACTCATTTCCCTTCTGAATATTGGCCATAGTCAATAGTTCAGTAGATGTAGAACTACGCATACTCTGATTCTATTCCCGAGGATACGTAGGCGCAAAGTGCGACGCTTTGTCGAGTATACTTAGATACTAACCCCTAGGGTTTCAACCTTTAGCATAGAACCTTTAGCAAACATAAGATAAACATTAACAAGAGGTTCCCGTAGAGTACTACGGACGTTTAGGGTGCTAATACCTTCCCTAGGCGTAACCAACCCCCGAACCTTAGATCTCTTCCCCTTAGGTTTTTCTAACGATCTTGAACCTTTCCTTTGGATAAATCAAAGTCGGTTGTAAAAGAAAAATGATGCAAATTAATTAATAATTTGTTATCCGATTTTCACCGCAACATAAATGACGACTTCACTGGGGAGTTAGACCTATTGCTGGTCCTTTCCTAAGAGGGTTAAGCCTATCTTGTCTTATGTTATTCATGTTTGCTTATCTAGTTATATGATTGCCTGTATGTCATATCTGCTTGTATGCTTGTATATCTGTTCTATGTTTGATATTATCCTATTTGGTTTGGGTTGACATGATATCAGTGAGTGAGATAAGTCCTAACCCGGACTTGAGAAAACACATATGTTTAGGAACCGTGGACATAGTAAAGGGAAGTTCGAGGGAGAAATCCCAAAGGAGGGAACTTGAAGTCCACACTCAGTTGAGGCCCTCTTGGAAGTGGTATATGTTGAACGAGCAATCGTGAATGCGTTACTACTTTCGACCTAGGAGCCAGAGATACTGATGACCTTTAGTTACCCCTTTACCCCTACTTGGCCTGTTTAGGATGTAGTGCGAAGACTGTGAGGGAGCAATCCCAAATGGTTGCTACGCGATGCTACACTCAGATGAGACTCTCTTGAGAATTTTATTGATCACCAAGCAATTGGAAAGTCGATAAAATTCGAAAGATGGGTTGTCGACTCTGGGAACTTTTTAGAACCTTATCTTGCATGTGAAAACCATAGTACATACCTTTGGGATGGGTAGACCTTTGACTTCATGCTCGTGACTTTTAACCTAGGTTGCTCTGTGTGCTTACCTGTCTATGTGTGTTTGTTGCATTCATTCTTGCATCATGTGCATTGTGTATTCAAGGAACTCAGTTTTGTTTTGCAAACTTTATAGGATGGATTTTGAAAAAAGGAAAACAAAGAAGTACACCTTCATTAGTCCAAAATTGGAAGATCTAAAGAAACTGGGTAGGCTAATCAATGAATCATCAACATTCCAAGACAAGTATGGGAAGATTTTCTCTCTGATGAAGACCAAGATGGTAGATGGATTGCTCCCTACTCTCATACAGTTTTATGACCCCATGTACCATTGTTTCACTTTTTCGGATTACCAGTTAATGCCTACGCTCGAGGAGTATGCTATTCTAGTTGGTATTCCCATCACTCCAAATCTTCCTTACTCTGGTTTGGAAAAGACGCCTAAGGAGAAAGAAATTGCAGAAGCGGCTCATCTCAAGCTGTCAGAAGTCAAGGCTAACTTGGTTGTCAAGGGGGGACTTTTTGGGTTGCCTGCCAAGTTTTTAATGGAGAAAGCCCGTCAGTATGCTAGCATGAAGAATATGGTGGACTATGAAGCTGTTATGGCCCTACTTATTTATGGGTTATTCTTGTTTCCCAACATTGAGAATTTTGTTGATATGAATGCAATCAAGATCTTCATCATTGGAAATCCAGTTCCAACCCTACTTGCAGACACCTACCACTCAGTGCATTTGAGGACTGCTCATAAGGGAGGGATGGTAACATGCTGTGCCACACTATTGTATAGATGGTTTATCTCCCACTTACCCCGTTCTAAGACCTTTTGGGATCTCCAAGATGGACTTCTTTGGTCAGAAAAGATCATGTCTCTCACCAACACTGATCTAGAGTGGTACCACCCATTGCTCAAAGGCAAAGATATGATTGTTAGCTGTAGAGGATTTGCTAATGTACCGCTTCTTGGCACAAAATGAGGCATAAGCTACAATCCTGCTTTGGCTTGTCGTCAACATGGTTATTCTATGGAAGCTAAGCCTAACAACATCTACTTGGAAGGTTTGTTCTTTGAAGAGGATAAGGACCCTGTGCTTAGGGAAAAGATGGCTCACGCTTGGCGTCATGTTCACACCAGAGGTATCTTCGCTTTGGGGGAACCTGAGTGTTTGGCTTCAGAATCTTACACTCAGTGGGTGCAAAAGAGGGCTGTTGAGTTGAAGATACCATATGATCGTCATGATCCTATCCCATTAGCTCCCAGAGATCCTGTTCTTTACTTCACTAGCAATGAAGACGAATTAAAGATTCAATTGGCTCAAGCAGAGCGAGAAAGGAATGCTTGGATGAACAAGTATCAGATCCTTAACTTTGAGATGAATGAATTGCAAAAGAGTCTCAGGAGGAAGGAAGAAGAATCTGTCAAAAAGAGGAAGATGCAAGAGGACTTATTTTCTCCTAGCACATCATCTCCGCCCGAACCATGGAGATCACAGTTAGTTGAGCTCGTTGTTAAGAAAGAAAGGCTACAGAAGGAGAACCAGAAGCTCGCCATGAGGTTGATGGGAGGAGACTGATTGATAGCTTAGGATTTAGTTTTCTTTATTTCATATTCTATTTTGGTTTTTGAAGGTGTAATTGTCTTATGTTTGTAATTCAAAACTTTATTATCTATAAAATGAGTTTTCCTCTAAGAAAAATGTTCCTTAAAATTTGCAAGGATACAATGCTGAGTTCTTTTGAATCACACCCATCATTTTGCATTGCATCAACATTTTTTTGCTAACTATCAAGAAACTAATGATATTTTTGCAGACTTTGTTGATATGGAATCTAAAAAGCAAGTTTGGCCTTATTACTTCGAGCTCCCGGAACTTCAACAACAGATCTGGATGTGCGACATGATCGAGGATCCTTCAAACTTTGCTGACAAATATGGAAACCTCTCACAACTACTGAGGGTTCCAGTGACTAAGGGACCATTGGAAGTGTTGGTGCAATTGTATCACCCCAATTACTGTTGCTTCTTATTCCCTGAGTTCCAATTAGTTCCAACCTTAGAGGAATTTTCTGCTATAATTGAGATTCCCATCAAAGATGCCCCAATTTTCTCCGGTTTAGAATTAATGCCATCAGCTGGAGATATTGCAATGACTACCGGGATCAGATTTGCCGATATCCAGGCAAATTTAGTTGTTAAAGAATGACGACTTGGACTATCTTCACTATTCTTGTTTGAGAAAGCAATGTACTTCAAGAATAGGGGAAATGAGGAACTGTATGAAGCAACACTTGCCTTAATGATCTATGGGCTGGTTCTGTTTCCAGGCGCGAAGTAGTTCGTTGATACTCAGGCAATACAAATTTTCAGAGTCCATAACCCAGTCCCTACCTTGCTGGCTGATATGTATCACGCGGTTCAAACCAAGTACAACAAAGGATGTGGAGAAATTGTGTGTTGTGTGCCTCTTTTCTATAAGTGGTTCACAGCCTACTTGCCAAAAACCTCGGCTTTCTGGGAGGTAGAACATTGTCAAGTATGGATTGAAAAACTGATGAGTTTGAAGCACACAGATGTCAAACGGCATAGCCCAACAGAAGAAGGGATTGTCATAATTACCAGCTGCGGGGATTGCCCTAATGTACCCCTGTTGGGAAGAAACGGCTGCATCAACTACAATCCCGTGCTCGCCCGTCGACAACTGGGTCATATGGGGAAGGGACCCATAATCAAGGAGGATTTACACATGATGTATTATGGGGAAACAGACAGCTACGAAATGAAAATGCTTCTTGAGCAAGCTTGGTGTCAAATCAATAGGCAGTTGTGGAAGGCGGAGTGCTCCGTCAATGAGGTGCATCTGGAATGGTCTCGTGAGATAGCCAGTGTGATGAGGAGACCCTATTCCCGTCACAAGCCGCTTAGAACTAGACAAGGACTGGAGGAAACATTGACAGGGTTGTTACTCGAGAAGAAAAGGATTAAGGGACGCATTGAAAAACTAATGAGGGAGATGGATGAGGAAGGGGAAACATCCACCAGCGGGTCTAACTTCTAAAGATCTTGCTGCTGGTTCCCCATGTTATTTATTTTCATTGTTGTTGTTATCTTTTCAGTTATGGGAACAACCCACCTTTGTACTAAGAGCATGAAGATACTCTGCTCCGAATGTAATGAATGCCAAACTTGCTTAATGAAGAAGAATTTTTAAAATACCATTGTCAAAAGCCTTGCAATTTTCTGTGTTTCTTGATAGATTAGCTTTGCATCTGCATATCATATTGCATCATTTTGCATTTTTTTTGCTAAACTGTCAAGGTACTAAATTATGTTTTGCAGACTTTGTGGAAAATGGACGATACTAAAAACATAAACTGGCCCTTCACTTTCCTGGTCCCTGATGTTGAGCATTTGATAGAGATTGGAGGAAGAATTGAAGATTTGCCAAGCTTTATTGACAAGTATGGGGACCTGTTATCATTAATGAAGTTGCAAGTAAAAGAAGTACTGCTAGAAACCTTGGTACAGCGGTATCATCCAGTATACCGATGTTTCATCTTTCCAAACTTTCAGTTAGTCCCAACCATAGAAAAATATTCACATATGTTAGGATTACCCGTTCAGCACCATCCCCCTTTTTCCGGTGTGGAAGAAGAATTCATTAATCAGGAGATCGCCGTAGGATTGGGGATCCGAAAGAGATACATCCGAGAAAACATGACCACCAGGGAGGGGTACCGTGGGCTACCCGCCCAATTTCTAATTGAGACGACTCTCCACTTTCAAGAAAGCAGAAACTCTATAATGTTTGAGTCAATGTTTGCTTTGCTGGTGTACGGGTTATTTCTATTTCCCAATGTTAAAGATTTTGTCGATGTCCAAGCAATCAGAATCTTTATGGGTCAGAACCCTGTCCCCACTTTACTGGCTGACATGTACTTCTCGGTCACCATGCAGACTATGAGGAGTAAATGTGTGATTGTTTGCTGTGCTCCACTACTATACAAGTGGTTCATTTCATACCTACCTACGACATCAACGTTTTGGGAAGTGAGTGACAACGCTCTCTGGGTCAAGAAACTAATGGAACTAAGGCATTCTGACATCAAGTGGTACGATACAGAACCTGAAGGAACCATAATAATTGTTAGTTGTAGAGACTATCCTAATGTGCCACTCATGGGTCAACTTGGTTGTATAAACTATAACCCCGTGCTCGCACGTTGCCAGTTGGGTCATCTAATTGAAAAGGAGCCTAGACCAGAAGAATTGGAGCTGATATACTATGGATACGGAGAAGGATTTGAAGAAAAACTCAAGATGGGGGAAGCATGGCTTTTCATTAATTATCAAAAATGGATCACCAACGGTCCTGTCACTAAAGCTCATCTGAAATGGGCACGAGGGATTTCACTCAGCATGAGAAAGCCCACTCCGTATTATGAGGCATCCACAAGTGCTGAACAGAGAAGGATGGAGTTATTAGGGGAGCTAACTTTGGAGAAGGCCAAAACCAAGCGACTTATCAAAGAAATCATGGAAGGGATCAGGGAAGGCGAAGGGCTGCCCTATTTTCCGTAGTTGTAATCTATTATTGTAATCCTATTTTCAAAAGTTGTATTTCTTTTTAATGTGATCCAAACAATGATTGTAATATTTCCTTTCTGTAAGCACTTATCTTATTTTTCAATGGGAAAGTTATGTTATTAGTAATCCTGTTATTCACACTGTTTACGAACCCTTTTAGTTCTTGATGGTTTAGCCTGCATACGCATCTCATTTGCATTTTCGCATGTGCATGTGCATTTCTTCTATGTCTCATTGTCGTTTTATCTTCTCCAGTTGTTGTTGAACCGTCACCCTGAATTCCTCGCATCGTTACAATACCCGGGCACAGGTTCGAAGAAGAAGAATGTCAGTAGATTGCGAGAACTTGGATCAAGTTAACAACGAGCTTAACGAACTAAAAGGTGGTATGGGGCAGATCATGGAAGCCCTGAATGTTATACGAGCAAAAATGGATACACAGGTCACTGTGGTCTCAAAAGTCGCAGCTACAACTGTTGAACCACCTGTCATACCTGTTGAAGGCCCTACTCTGGGAATGCCACGTGACTTTATGAAAGTCACGGATCCACAATCCACACAACAAGCAGTACCACTGTTTGGTGGGAATCAACAAGCTATTCCAACTTATGCCCCACCAGCGGTGCAAACCCATTTCCAACCCGTTTTTCAAAATCAGCATCATTTTGACTATGACAATATGTCTGTAGAAGAAGATGACAGTAATGAGAAATTAAGAGCCAATATGGAGATTATGCAGAGAAAGCTGAAAGCCATGGAGGGAGACAATGTCTTCAGTTCTGACCTTAAGGATATGTGTCTGGTCACTGATCTAGTAATTCCACCAAAATTCAAGTTTCCAAGCTTTGAATTGTACTCTGGTGCTACGTGTCCTAAGGCCCACTTGGTCATGTATCTCCGAAGAATGGCGGCATATATGGATAACGATAAGTTAACGATCCATTGTTTCCAAGACAGCCTGAAGGGCGCGGCCGAAAAGTGGTACTTAAGCTTAGACCAATCTCAGATTAAATGTTTCCAAGATGTCATGGACGTCTTCATAAAGCACTATAAGTATAACTTGGATTTAGCTCCTGATCGTAGACAGCTATTGACCATGACTCAGAAGAACACAGAGTTATTCAAAGAATATGCTCAAAGATGGAGGGAGACTACATCACAGGTTGAACCACCATTGACTGAGAAGGAATTAACTGATTGGTTTGTAGACACGGTAAAGCCGGAATTCTATGAGAAAATGATTAGTAATATTGGTGCCAATTTTTCTGATATCATTACAATTGGCATGAAAGTGGAAGCAGGTCTGAAAAGTGGAAAGGTAGCCAATTCACCTAACAGTTCCACTAGCGTCAGTGTCAAGAAGTCTCTGGGTAATTTTCATAAGAAGAAGGAAGGCGAGACTAATGCTGTTATGACAGGGAAGAGGCAAAATCCTAAACGATCTCTATTCCAACCACAACCAGGTCCCAGCTTTCCTCAACAGCCAGTTTACCCTATGCAGTTCGCACAACAACTATACGTGGCGTCTGTTATGCCCACTTTTAATCATCAGATAATGCAACAAGTTCCTGTTTCCCAGCAACAGCAGCAGTGGCTGAAGAATCAAAATCAGAACTACCAATAGCAGAGGCGACCAGCACCACAGCAAAATACCCCTCAAAGAAGACAAGCGGTAACACCAAATTTTCCACCCATACCGATGACGTATACAACATTGTATCCTTCTCTGGTGGAGCAAGGATTAATTGTTACTAGGCCATTGGGGCCACCATCTGAGAAATCTCTGCAGTTCTTCAACCCTAATGTAACCTGTACTTTCCATCAAGGAGGAGTGGGCCATGATTTAGAAGGATGTTTGGCATTAAAGAATCTAGTGAAAAGTTTGATAGAGAAGAACATTCTGTCTTTTGCTAATAACCAGCCAAATGTGAAGAGTAACCCCTTGCCAACGCATGGGTCAACTAATGCCGTCGAAGACGAGAATGATGAAGTATTGATCTCAGATGCAGCAAAGATTAAAACTCCCCTGAGAACGTTTCATGCTAAGCTGTTCAGCGCCGGTTTGGTCAAAGTTTGCCATGATGGTTGTGGAGAATGTGATGGTAGTAATGAAGGGTGTCAGTTGGTTCAAGATGATATTCAGCAACTGATTGATGAAGGTTTCTTACAGGTTTTCAGAAAAGAAAGCAGGGTAGTAGTGATTGAACCAGTGTTTAATTTGCCAAAGCAAGTGCCAGTGTTTGATGAAGAAGAGTACATATCAGTAGTCCCTGTGTTCAACAATCCAAGAGCAAGTACCGTGAGTCCAGTGTTTAAACAATCAGTTCTAAGGTTAAACAAATCTGAAGATATTTCCCCTGTCAATCACGCCAGGCAAAATAATTTCCCAAGACCAGTCCCGTTCAGGTTCAGAGGAACCAAAGCGTTACCATGGATCTACGAAGATATTACAGGTGGTAAGAAGAAGGAGGGAATGATCCCAAGGAAAGAGGTGAGGGTCTTTATAGGAGAACCAGTCCCAAGGAAAGAGGTAGGGGCTGATGAGAAGAATGTGTCCAATATAGTAGGAACAGGAAGAATGACGAGGAGTGGGAGGATTTATACTCCTGTAAACAAAGAAGTGACTGGTAAGGAATGTGAGGTGCGTATACCTGCCAATGACAAAGGTAAAGAAGTGATCTCCAAGGAGGATGACGAAGAATTTCTCAGGATAATAAAAAGAAGTGACTACAAGATTGTGGATCAGCTCCACCAGACCCCGTCAAAAATTTCCATTTTATCTCTATGGATTAATTCACCAGTCCACCGATCAGCACTGCAGAAAGTATTGGCTCAGGCTCATGTAGCTCAGGATATTACCGCCGGACAGTTTGATCATGTTATCGCTAACATTACTGCGTGCAATACGCTCAGCTTCAGTGATGAAGAACTGACCCAATCAGGTCGGAAACACAATCTTGCTCTGCATATATCAATGAAGTGTCAGGAGGACACATTGGCTAGAGTTCTTGTAGACACAGGATCTTCTCTGAATGTCTTACCGAAGAGGGCCCTCGATAAGCTGGCATACAAAGGAGGGATCATGAGACCCACATCGTTAATTGTCAAAGCTTTTGATGGCTCGCGAAGATCCATGATGGGGGAAATTGAGCTACAGGTTTTGATTGGCCCTCAGGAATTCAACGTGCTGTTTCAAGTTTTGGACATTAACCCTGCCTATAGCTGCCTACTTGGAAGACCCTGGATCCATGAGGCGGGCGCTGTTACTTCAACCCTACATCAGAAGATGAAATTTGTGGTCGATGATAAGCTGGTCATCGTGCATGGGGAAGAACACCTGATGGTTAGTAACTTGTCATCCTTCCGTTATATTGAGGCTGATGAAGATGCATTGGAGACTTCTTTCCAAGCCCTGGAAATAGCTAATGCAGTTATGATTGACAATGAGAAGCCAGTGGTACTGGGATATCCATCCTTTACTTCGTATAAGAGTATCCAGTATGCCCTTCAAGAAGGCGTGCCCGCAGGGTGGGGTGAAGTTATTGAGGTTGAGAAGAGGATCCGACACCAAGGTTTGGGTTACAGACCAACTCCAGAAGATGAGGTTGCTTCAGGTACAAGAGGAAGAGGAATGAAGATAAAGACTGTGCAGGAGACATTTGTCAGAGGTGGGCATCAAGTCCATGCAATCATTAGAAGTGCTGAAGAAGAGGAAGATATTGATCGTTTGGTCTTTCGCCAGGAAGGCGTGCTAAGCAATTGGGAGTCTATTGAGATCCCAACTTTGTACCCAGAACCAGAGTAACTTGTTTAGATTTGTTATTTTCATCTCCCTAGTCTTGCCCAAAGCTAGTGGATTGTTTTGTACGGGCCTCCGTTTTCAAACTTTAAATCAATGAAATGACTCTTTTGCTAAATTTTTGTCGTTTTTACTTTATTGCATTCTATTTCTAAAAAATGGCAATCTTTTCAAACAAAAGCATCTTCATCTCGCATATTCTTGAATTGTTGTGCATTTTAATAATATAAGTCATTCTACCATGCAGAATGAATCATAAACCTATTGTATTCAATGACCTTGCTCTTACCATTGACTTCGACTCCCCTGTCTATCAAGCTGAGGAAGAGGAAGATTATGAGGTGCCCAAGGATCTAGCGGATATGTGTGAATACTAATATACGGATCTCCAGCCTCATGAGGAGCAGGTGGATGTCATCAATCTTGGCACTGAGGAAGATAAGAAAGAGGTTAAGACTGGGGCATCACTGAAGCCAGAAATTAGACAGCGGTTGATTTCACTCCTTGAAGAGTATATGGGCGTGTTTGCTTGGTCCTACCAAGACATGTCTGGTTTAAATACAGATATTGTGGTCCATAAGTTACCCCTCAAGCCTGAGTGCCCGCCAGTAAAACAAAAGCTTCGCAGAAGTCATCCCGACATGGCTCTCAAGATTCGAGATGAAGTTAAGAGACAGTTGGATGCCGGATTTTTAGCAGTTTCCAAGTACCCAGAGTGGGTAGCTAATATTGTTCCTGTTATAAAGAAGAATGGAAAGGTACGAATGTGCGTGGACTACAGGGATCTTAATAAAGCTAGTCCCAAGGATGATTTCCCTCTACCCCATATTGACACACTGGTAGATAACACGGCTCGTTTCGCCATGTTCTCATTTATGGATGGTTTTTCAGGCTATAATCAGATTAAAATGGATCCAGCTGATATGGATAAAACCACTTTCATTACCCCGTGGGGCACTTATTGTTACAAGGTTATGCCTTTTGGATTAAAGAACGTCGGGGCAACATACCAAAGGGTTATGGTGACTTTGTTTCATGATATGATCCACAAAGAGATAGAGGTGTACGTGGACGATATGATAGCCAAATCTCAAAATGAAGAGGAACATGTAGATCACTTGCTGAAATTGTTCAAGAGACTTCGAAAGTATCAGTTGAGGTTAAACCCTGCAAAATGTACCTTTGGAGTCAGGTCAGGGAAGTTATTGGGTTTCATTGTTAGCCAGAAGGGCATTGAAGTGGATCCAGATAAAGTGCGAGCAATCTAAGAAATGCCAGCTCCTCAAACCGAGTCTCAAGTCAGAGGATTTTTGGGCCGTTTGAATTACATCTCCAGGTTTATCTCCAACATGACTCCAATATGTGCTCCAATTTTCAAATTACTCCGTAAGGATCAACCAGTAGAATGGAATGCTGACTGTCAACAAGCTTTCGAGAAACTCAAAAGTTATCTCCAAGAACCTCCTATTCTAATTCCACCGGTTCCCGGAAGACCTCTCTTCATGTATTTGACTGTTTTGGAAGAATCTATGGGTTGTGTTTTGGGACAGCATGACGAGACTGGCCGGAAGGAACATGCAATTTATTATCTGAGTAAGAAGTTTGCAGATAGTGAAAGCCATGACTCACTACTTGAAAAGACTTGTTGCACTCTGGCTTGGGCCGCCAAACGTCTAAGACAGTACCTGATTTGTCACACTACCTTGTTGATTTCCAAGATGGATCTGATAAAGTACATTTTTGAGAAACCTGCTCAAACGGGTAGACTTGCCCGTTGGCACATGTTATTATCTGAATATGACATTCAGTATATCACTCAAAAGGCCATTAAAGGAAGTGTTCTTTCAGAATATCTTGCCGATCAACCAGTCGAAGACTATGAACCACTCAAGTTTGATTTCCCTGACGAGGACATCATGGCAGTGAAAGATTGTGAAGAGTCAAGCTCTGAAGAAGACCCCAGGGCTGAGTATAGGTGGAAGATGATGTTCGACGGTTCATCCAATTACAAGGGACATGGAGTAGGTGTTGTTATAATTAATCCTGAAGGTGGCTACACCCCTTTGACAGCCAGGTTGGATTTTGGGTGTACGAACAATATTGCTGAGTATGAAGCGTGCATTCTGGGTCTGGAAGCCGCAATCGATCTTGGAATCTGTTTTCTTGAAGTTATAGGTGACTCTGCTCTAGTCATTTATCAAATCAGAGGCGAGTGGGAGACAAAAGATGAGAAGCTTGTCCCTTATCAGGCATATGCTTTGGAGTTGATTAAGTGTTTTGATGAGATAACATTTCGTCATGTGCCACGTACTGAGAATCATGTGGCTGATGCTTTAGCGACACTGGCTTCGATGTGGCAAGTTAGATGTATCAATGAAGATCCAGTAATCAGTATTAAAATGAGGACTAAGCCTGCCTACTGCCAGTCCATTGAAGAAGAATCAGACGACAAACCTTGGTTCCATGACATTTTGAACTTTCTAAAGAATCAGGAATATCCAGCCAACGCCTCCGTTCTTGATAAGAAGACTCTACGAAGACTATCAGCCAAGTTCTTCATCAGCAATGGTGTATTGTACAAAAGGAATCATGATATGGTTTTGCTAAGATGTGTCGATAAGAGAGAAGCAGACTTACTGATCCATGATATCCATGAAGGAGCTTTTGGCACCCATGATAATGGACATACCATGGTTAGGAAGATTTTAAGGGCTGGATACTATTGGTTGACTATGGAAACTGACTGCATTCAGTATGTTAGAAAATGACATAAATGTCAGATCTATGCGGACAAAATGCACGTTCCTCCTACTCTGTTGAACGTGCTATCATCGCCCTGGCTGTTCTCTATGTGGGGCATTGATATGACTGGGGCAATTGAACCTAAAGCATCTAATGGACATCGTTTCATTTTGGTGGCTATTGATTACTTCACTAAGTGGGTGAAAGCCGCTTCATACGCCAATGTGACTAAGCAAGTAGTTGCACGCTTCATTAAGAACAACATCATTTGCCGTTATGGGATCCCCAGCAGGATCATAACTGACAACGGAACCAATCTGAACAACAAAACCATGAAGGAACTGTGCGACAGTTTCAAAATTGAACACCATAACTCTTCGCCGTACCGCCCAAAGATGAACGGAGCGGTCGAAGCTGCAAATAAGAATATCAATAAAATTCTTCAGAAGATGGTCAAAACATACAAGGATCGGCACGAGATGTTGCCATATGCACTACATGGGTACAGAACATCAGTTAGAACTTCAACAGGGGCAGCCCCCTTTTCTCTGGTATATGGGATAGACGCTGTCCTCCCTATAGAGGTTGAAATAACCTCATTAAGGATATTGATGGAAACCAAGCTTGATGAAGCAGAATGGGTTCAAGAAAGATATAATCAACTGAACCTAATTGATGAGAAGCGTCTGAAGGCCATGTGCCATGGTCATTTGTATCAGAAGAAGATGAAGAGAGCGTTTGATAAGAAGGTCCGCGTTCGAGAATTCAGAGAAGGAGAGTTGGTACTTAAAAAGATTTTACCTTCACAAAGAGACGCCCGCGGTAAATGGGCACCCAATTATGAAGGTCTATTTGTAGTCAAGACAGTCTTTTCAGGAGGGTCTTTGTTTCTTACAACTATGGATGGTGAGCAGCTTGCGCACCCTGTGAATGCAGATTCGGTACGAAAGTATTATGCTTGAAAGACATCTCACCTATATCCGGGAATCCCCAGAGAAGTCAGCTGTTAGAGTTTTAGTCCATAGAGTTTGTTACTGGTCATTGAATACAATGTAACATTTGCCAAATTGCAATTTTGTTGCATTTGTAATATTTCATGGGACTCTGCTATTTGGCAAGTCACCATTTTTCAATGAATATCAACTATTGAGCCATCTTCTTGTTTAATACACTATAATCTTTATTTTGCAAAACTCTGTCATTTTCACTTGATTTTTGAAAACGGAAATGTTGCAATTTCTAAGAAAACACAAAGATAAACTAAGTTTTACTCTAGTAATCAAGATGTTTGGTACAGGAAGAGTTAGTAGTACTGTATTTTTGGCACGGATCTGCCATCTCCAGAGAAAAGAAGATTGCCCCGGTTATCCTTGATGTTGGGTTTCAGGGTGTTGGCTGGTGTTATCCTTTCTTCTTTCCTGTTTTGTGTCGTTCGCGTCGTTTCTAGCATATAGCTAAGCATATGCATCATACCCTAGCATCTTCACATCTTTGTGCTCTGTTTTGCTTGTGGTCTGTTGTTGATGTCTGTCTTTATTTCCCCAGTGAAGTAAAGACATTCCCGGTTTGCTTTGTGTCGTGCTTGTTCGGTCTTAACCTTTGCGCGCCAGATTTGAATCTTTAAACCTTTTGATGTTCCCCAAGAAGTTTAACATTAAAGATTTTTAAAATTGTTCTCGTTTGAATCGTGTCAAACTTGAACTTGGACTTTGTTTGAATCGTGTCAAGCATTGTGTTCTTGTTTTAAAACTTGTTCTTGTTTGAATCGTGTCAAACCTGAACAGAGTCCTTGTTCGAATCGTGTCGGACACTGCCTCTTGTTTTAAAACTGTTCTTGTTTGAATCATGTCAAACTTGAACTTGGACTTTGTTTGAATCGTGTCAAGCATTGTCTTGTGCTTTAAAACCTGTTCTTGTTTGAATCGTGTCAAACCTGAACTTGGACTTTGTTTGAATCGTGTCAAGCATCGTCTCGTGTTTCAAAGCTTGTTCTTGTCTGAATCGTGTCAGATTTGAACTTGGACTTTGTTTGAATCGTGTTAAGCATTGTCCTTTTATTTTTAAAAATGTTCTCGTTTGAATCGTGTCAAACTTGAACTTGGACTTTGCTTGAATCGTGTCAAGCATTGTCTTGTGTTTTAAATCTGTTCTCATTTGAATCGTGTCAAACTTGAACTTGGACTTTGGTTGAATCGTGTCAAGCATTGTCTTGTGTTTTAAAACTTGTTCTCGTTTGAATCGTGTCAAACCTGAACTTGGACTTTGTTTGAATCGTGTCAAGCATTGTCTTCTTGTCTTAAAACTTGTTATTTGTTTGAATCGTGTCGGACATTGAACCCTTACCTTGAATTTTTGAAAACTTGCTTTAAGTTAAGCTCCTTGGAACAAATTTCTTCAACCTTATAAGACTCCTATCTGGTGCGCAGAGTTTGTCTATGTCTTTCTGGCTTTGCTTGAAGATCCCATTTTTGAACTCTTCGGTTTGGAATCCCCAGGAAGTCTTTGCTTTGTTGTCTGTCCTTGTGACTGATCCCTAGTGATCAGGTTCTTCTTTCTGGTTTCTTGTCTAGGAAGAACGTGGTTTTGTTTTGTCCCCAGTAGCCTATCTCCCCGGATCGTTCCCCAGTGGAGATTATCTGTGGTCTTTTCCCCGGTTTCTTTGGAGTCTCCCCGGTGGGTCTCTTTTGTTGGTTAACTTGTATCCCTGATGAAGTGTTTCTCATGGATACTAGCTTTCGTCCTTCCCCAGTGAAGCTCCTTGGTCTTTTTGCTTCCTGTTTGCCCCTTGGTGTCTCGTTGTGTCTGCATTTTCTTGCATCTTCTTGGCATCATGTTTGTTGCATTGCATGTGTGTGCATCTGAGGGTAAAATTTTCGGTTATCTGTATTTAAATATCTTTCACTGTTGATTACATGAGGATCTTCATCTCTCATGTCATCAGGTGAAGATATTTAAATAGGGGCAACTGTTGCACCCCAAATTTTACCCTCACCTTTGTGCTAGATGCTATGTGATTTATTTTTTTTATCTTAATTTTTTTCTGTCTTAATTTATTTAGCTTTTTTTTTAATGTTATTTATCTTACCTTAATTTAATTTAAAAATGTTTCATGTTTATTTTGATTTTAAATATTTTAATTGATTATTAGCTTAATTAGTTAATATAATTGATGATTTAATTTTAATTTAATTTGTTTGATTTTAAATTAATTACTTTTTATTTTTGGCTAATTTTATTTAAGGTGTCTTAATTTTTAATTCTAAATTATCTTTTAGTTAAAATTAAGTTAGATTTTATTTTAGTAATTAACTAATTAAATTGCATTAATCTAGTTATTAATCTAATCATCATTAGTTTTTTATTATTAAATAATCTTTTTAATTTTTATTTAGGTAGTGCAATTAATTTAAATAGTGTATCAAATTATGATTAACCCTTTTTGATTAAGAGAGATACGTGTGGCATATTTCCATTTGAGCTTTTGTGGATTTTTTAGAAATTTTTTATTGGAGAATGATAAAAGCCATTAGCCAATCAGAAAGCTATGTTGTTCTTTTGACTTTTCAACGGTCATTTTGGACCAATTGAAAGATGACACGCGTCCTAGAAATAGTTTTCTTCTTCCTTTTTTCGTTTCTTTTTCGATTTTGCAGAATGAAGCCAATTCCTTCAAGGATTGTTGCAAGCTTCGTTCAAATTCACTTCATAAAACTTTGGCGCCACAACTTCAATTTCGTTTTGCCCTAATGTTGACCCTTCAAGCTCCATGGAATTTCAATCGCATAAAGCAAGGACAAAGCTTTCCATTTTCATCATTTGCTGTGCCACCTGCGAGAGGAGCAGAGCAACATCACTCTCGTTTTCCCAAAGAACACCTACATAGGCTGGCAACAAAAGAAAGGTGGGAAAATGCTACCTGTTTCAACCCTGCAATGCTTGTTGCGTGCTCAGAATAGAGGAGCGTTTGCCTCCTCAGAATTTCAATGTTTGAGTCTCATTTCAAAACCCTAGCCGTTACCATGGGAGGAGGATTAATTCTGACCCGACCCATAACACCAGCCCAATCTCCTTGCCTATATAAAGAGGCTCAGTTTCAGTTCTCATCATCAAATTTTTTTACTCAAACACAAAAACACTTTAAGTCTCGAGTAAGTTCAGCAAGTATCAAATTTGGGAGGTGTTGTGAGAGGAAGAGCATTCAAGGCTTCAATTGGTATCATTCTAATTTCCCTTTTATTTTATTATGCTCATTTAGTATCTTTCTTGCTCATGATCATTCTTACTTGTATGATGTTGTTACTCTGATTGTTGTTACTAATGTTGTTATGATTGCTTATGGTCATCTATAATGTTGCACTGCCATGAGGTGGTTATGCTGTCAAAATATGAATACCACTATGTGTTGAACATATGTTTTGTCACTGATATATGTGGACCCTCATGAGTTTGTTTATGTTTACTGTATAAAGGTTTATCATGCTGATTATAGATTTGAAGCTTTGACTTGTTTGTGTTCATGTCCATACTTTGTATAGCTTGTCAATGAAACCATGACTGTCACTTGATGTTTATGATTTGGAACTAGGTGCTCGAATGGTTATTGTACCTTATTTCATGTTGTATTTCACCCTGCCCTGCTACATGCTAAGTTGTCAACTATGTCTGTTTCATGATACAAATTCTTGTCCATGTGCTCATATGTGACTTTAGCATACTTGAGCATTCGCATTTCTGACTAAGGCCTTCCTTCTTGCTTTATTGTTTGAGCATCAGTTTTTTAGCTTATAAAAGTATATGTTTTGATTTTTGAATGTTTATGCCTTGCTGCATTTCATATGCCTATGAATAGTGTTGTAGGCACTGTCACTATTTGAACTTTAGTGGCCATCTTCTTTTATAACTTTTATACTGATGATTAAATCTGCTAACTCTTGATGTATCCTTAACATGTACCATGAAATTGTTCTGAGATGATATATTCCATGTACTAATAGGTTGTCATTATTTTGTGCTTGCATTCACATATATCCTGTCAAAATCTTATATGATATATGTGCGTGGACATTATTAGTGTTGAACTGTTATAGATGCTTTGATCTCAGTCCATCTGCTTGAGTACTTAGATCTTTTATAATGAGTTTGAATGATTGATGTTCTGATACATTCATGCTGTCTATAGAACCAACTCTTGGTAGCAATTTCTTCTGATTTAAACTGATGATCATACTACTCTCTGCACACTTCTATTGATGATGTTTTTTATCCCATAATCATTTATAATGCATTAATCCTGTCCTATGTGATTGAATGTCTTATGTTATCCTTTCCTTACTATGAGCCATCAGTTTTAGTTTGCTAATAAATCAACTGTATCCATGTTTAGACATATTTAGGTTAGTCAAAGATGATATGTATTTTATTTATGTGGATGGTTAGTTTGAATCCAGCTTCCTTCAGTCATACTACTTGTAGTTTTCTTTGCATACAAACTGTTATACATCATACTTGATGCCCATTTTAATGCTCGTCTGGTCTACATTTGGAAATCCATGAATATATGCTTAAACTTTTTTTGAGCCTTGAGAATTCTGCCTAATTTGTATGCTAAGATATTGAGTCTGATGCATTGCTACTTTGAACTTTGTGACTGGCCTGTTTAGTATACCATACTCATCTTTGTTTATCCTCAGCTTTGCAACTTATATGCTTTGTGTCACTGACCACACACATATACCTCAGTAGCATATGCACCTCCACAACAATGATGTGTAGTTGTTTTTTTTCTTTGTCACATTTTATAACTTGTCATAACTGCTCATGCCTTACCAAACCCTTTGTATGCATTAAGTTGAATGTTGATAATATGCAAATATGTTGAAGAGCCTGTGATAACAACCTCAAAATGCTTCTATATGTGCCAGTCTTATGTTGGTCTTTAATAATATGTCTCTACATGCTTTGTTATCATATTTTAATCTAATATACCAAGTATTGCATGATTTGTTTCTATCTTTGCTTAAATCCAAGGCTACTGTGTATGCTAGTAATGTTAGGTTCTTTTTCATCTTGTGGATTCTTTGTAGCATGATTGAATTACCTTGATTGATACCCCTGCTTGTCTTTGCATACTGTCCTTTTTGTCACAACCTAAGAGTTTTGATCACACACCTCACTTGGCATATTTCTCTTTTACGGGTCTACATATTCTGGATGATTTCTTTTTATTTAAAAGAGTTATGAACCAAAGTGCTTTCAAGCAGTATCTGCACATATTTTCTTTGAATTTTATGAACAATGCTCCTTGCTCCACATGTTTCAATTATCTTTGGCAAGCATCAGTTATATATTACATCAGTACCATGTATGCCTTGCCCCCCTAAATTTTGATGTTTGACTTTTGATTTGTCACTTGTGTTGTTTTCTCCATGTTTATTCCCATACTACAATAATGCCATGACTTTGCTAATTGCCTTGAATTCTGATCTGCATTGACTGTATCTTTATGAATTGTTGTTGTGCTCTTTTCAGCCTAAGATTCGAAGCTGGTCTTAAGTTTGAAATTGTTGAATATTGTTTTGAACTTTGATATTTTGTAACACTTTTGGTCTTTGCTCTCAGCTCACATACTGGTCCTTTTAAGGTTGTTTGCTTCATGTTGATTCTAATAACCATCATAACTTGAGGGGTGTTGCATGACTGTCTGTTTGCTGCCATGCTTGTGTTGAGATTTCTCACCTTATACATTCCATTGCTTTACTTTGATGTCAGTTATTTGGTATACATACGTAGCAGTCTTGGCTTTGAGTTGGTAGTGATTTGGTTTTGTTCATGTTGATCTTTCATAGTATGGTTTGGAGATTTACTTTTAATAAGCATACTGCGCGTGTTTGGCTTATGTTTGAAATTTGAAAAATGCGCGCATGTTTAGTTTATATATTCATCAAGTTGTATTTTGTTTGGATGTACACGCCGTCCCAACGGTCACACACTAAGCACGCCTTCGCCTTTCGCATGCCTTGCCTGGGTTCGATCCTGCGGATCAACCCTTTTGTTTTTCTGATTTTTTTTCCATTTCGCCTTGTTATTTTATGCATTGCTTGCATTTTGTATCCACTACGCACGCACAGCCCAGATGGTGGAAATTTTGGGGCGTTCAGGTAAGGGGCGTGGGTTCAAATCCTACATGGGACACTTCCTCTTTTTTAGTTAAATCATTTTCTTTTTATCTCAAGATAATTCAAAATTAAAAAAAAAACAGTTTATTTATCTTTTAGAAAATCTTAGTTTTATTCTAAAACTCCAAAAAATATTTATTTTATTTAGTAATTTATTTTCTTAAATAGTTATTTAAGTTGATTTATTATTAATGTGAGTTTCCACTCTCTTTATCTTGATTAAATTGTTAAACCTTTATTTATGACCTTATTGATATTTTGAATGTTTGGTTTAACTCATCTTTAATTTGTCTTGTCATATGGTTGTTGATTTAATTTGTGATTGGTATTATTCAACTTTGAATGTCATCTTAATTAATCTTTTATGCATGACTATGTCTTGACTTATGACTTGTGATATATTTCTCAAGTTAATATCTTTGGTTTGTCTTTGTCTACTTGATATCTTGATATTTATCTCATGTCTACTCATCATTTGTCATGAAACATATTGCCATCCTCATGCTTATGTTGCTTTCATTATATTGTCTCATATCAAATGTTTCATCTTCTATGATCTTTTATTCTTTTATCATCATCTTTCCCCCATTCCAAAGGAAGGTAAAATACATTGACTTTTAAAGTCATTAGCCCCCACCTTAACCTAAGTAACCTCTTAGGAGAAACTTCATTTCTTGGCCTCATCAGAGCCATAGAAATTACAACTAGCTTTAGGAGAGAGTTCTTACACTCTTAGTGATATTCATCATAATGAATCGTCACTTTCCCCTATTGACTAACTAAACATAACATAGGTCCATTACAACTAGATTTAGAGAGTTTTTAAACTCTACAATGAGCTTGTACTCATTTCCCTTCTGAATATTGGCTATAGTCAATAGTTCAGTAGAAGTAGAACTACGCATACTCTGATTCTATTCCCGAGGATACATAGGCGCAAAGTGCGACGCTTTGTCAAGTATACTTAGATACTAACCCCTAGGGTTTCAACCTTTAGCATAGAACCTTTAGCAAACATAATATAAACATTAACAAGAGGTTCCCGTAGAGTACTACGGACGTTTAGGGTGCTAATACCTTCCCTAGGCGTAACCAACCCCCGAACCTTAGATCTCTTCCCCTTAGGTTTTTCTAACGATCTTGAACCTTTCCTTTGGATAAATCAAAGTCGGTTGTAAAAGGAAAATGATGCAAATTAATTAATAATTTGTTATCCGATTTTCACCGCAACAGGTTACCTTCGAATTTCTCGCCACCCTTTGCAACTACTCCTGTGTTTGTCTCGCCAGTATCTTCAGCTCCATTGTTCACTAAACCTCAGCCTATCGTGCATTCTGTTGCTCAAGCTATTCCTGAGAATCCTTTCGTGTACCATGCTGCTGGTCCATAATCTGAAAGTCAGGGAGAACCTGGATACATTGAAGAAGTCAGAGAGCAAGGGCAAACTCTAGACAAAAGGATAAGAGCCGTGGAGGGAAGTGATGTCTTTAGTGCTGCTGCAATGGACATGTGCTTGGTTTCCGACTTGGTTATTCCTCCAAAATTCAAGACTCCTGATTTTGAGAAATACAAGTGGCACACCTGTCCCAGAACCCACTTGGTGATGTACTGCCGCAAGATGGCTGCTCATGCCAAAAATGACAAAATGCTCATTCACTGTTTCCAAGACAGCTTGAGTGGGGCTTCAATGAAATGGTATATAGGACTTGAGAAGAACCGTATCCAAAGCTGGATGGACTTGTCTGATGCTTTCTTAAAGCACTATAAGTACAATCTGGACATGGCACCTGACCACCGTCAACTGCAAAACATGTCTCAGAAAGAAAAGGAATCCTTTAAGGAGTACGCTCAGTGCTGGAGAGAGCTAGTTGCTCAAGTGGACCCACCCTTGGCTGAAAAAGAATTGACTGAATTGTTCATGGACACTCTTTAGCCACTCTTTTGGGAAAAGATGATAGGTAGTGTATCATCTAGTTTTGCTGACCTAGTCACTATTGGAGAAAGACTAGAAGAAGGTATCAAGAAAGGAAAGATTACTAATGCTGAAGCCTTCAGTGGTGCTAAAAAGTATGCTGGGAATTTTCAAAAGAAAAAGGATGGTGATACCCATGCTGTTTCTGTTGAAGGTAAACCTCGTCGCAGACAACAATAATATGTAGTTGCAGTTGCTCCTGTTGTTAATGCTCAACCAGTTCAAGCTCCTCGTCAGCCTGTTAGACAAAATCAGAATCACACTAGGGTTAACTTTGATCCTATCCCGATGTCCTACACTGAGTTGTATCCATGTCTTGTAAAGAAAGGTTTAATTACAACGAGGGATCTACCTCCTCCTCCAAATCCTCTCCCAGCTGGCTATAGGACTGATCTTCACTGTGAGTTCCATCGAGGTGGGGCAGGCCATAACTTGGAAGGTTGCTTTGCATTGAAAGCTAGAGTACAAGAATTGGTGAACTCAAAGATTCTATCCTTTGCTGATGATAATCCCAATGTTGTCAACAATCCTTTGCCAGAGCATGCCAAGTGAAGTTTGGGTCAGTTCAGACAAATCATCTCCTAAAGCCAGTGTTTCAGACAGGACAGCTCATCCTTGTTGCTAATTAGTCACTAGGCCTTGTTTCTTTCTGTTTGCATTTTTATTTGATTGTATTGTTTGTTTGCTTTCGAACTTTATTTGTGCTTTCATGGTAATTTCAATGAAATGAGCATTGCAATGTTTTGATTCAATTCATTTATATCCACTGTGTGCATCTTTATGCCTTCTTTTTCACAAAACAAAAATATATCTCCTGTTCATTTTCTTTATCAGACTTTTGTTTATGCAAAGATTGGAGGGAGGATGATGAAAACGAAATACCTAAAATTGCTAAACTGTATGCTTTCAATTTGAAACTTGGCTGAGGATATACAAGCATTGTTTTAACTCCTAAACACTGGAGAAATAAGGAAGTTAATAATTTGTCAACCCCTTTGAGCCTAGAAGTTGGAGTTTCTTTCTATACGAAAAACCTGCAATCTTAACCTGGGGATGGGTAGTTCTCAGTTAATTTGACTGTGCATGCAAGACGCCTTCCAATAAAGGTTGCAATCACAAGCTTTCCTTTGCACCTCAAAGAAGTGTCGAAGATGTCTTTCAAGTCAAAAGCTAATGATGGTTCACCGTAATCATTAAGCCAGACAGTCACTATCTTTAAAAAAAAGAAATAAAAAAAAAGTCAATAGAAAAGCCCGCTAAGTCAAAACCTATGAAGGAGACTTAGGCAAAAAATTGGGGCATCCCGCTGACTGTAAGCTCAAATGACACAGTTCAGGCAAAAGTTAGGGATAACAAAAGAAAAATCAAGAGGTTACCAAAATCCTCAAAAACAAAACGAGTTGACTGAGGTCCTCATCAAAAACAACAAAATGTTGTAAGAAAAAGTGACTACCATCTCAAAAATACCTTGGCCCTTGAGCCACCATCATAACAGTGTTGTAATTCCAAAATCATTTGGAACCTGAATGCATAGTCTGAATTAACTAAGATAGGACTGGAGATCATTACGAAGAATGGGTTGGGTACAAATAAAATTTAAGCCTATATCCTTTATTTCAAAAACCGTGAACCAAACCACGTTACAACCTTCAAAAGACCTAATTGAAGCCAGGTTTCTTTTGAAAGCATACTACAGCAAGGTTGCGTAAACTAACTCCTATGTTTGTTGCCAATCATTTGCTTTATTGTCTTGCCTTTGCTTTATCTTTCATTTTGAATGTCTAAACCGCCGTGTTTTGACAAGTGATTCATTTTGCTTTACATCAATAATATCATTCCAAAAATGATTTTTGATTTCAAAAATTGCATGAGCTTTGCATTAAAATTACCATGTTTGTTTGAATAATCCTATTTGCAGGCAAACTTTCCTCATTAAGAAAATTTCAAACAGTTGAGAAACTTGGCCAGTGATCCTATCAAGCACATTACTTCCAGATCCTATTGTGAATCAGTCCAAGAGTTGTTTCTCAGTGCAAGTTATTCTCATAATTGGTTAGCCAGAAGATCTCTTTCAAGACCCATACTGAGTTTAGCCTTCTCAACAGTCTTTTCAAGAACTGAAGCCATGGTCAGTTCATCCCCAACAACTGAAGCCATGATCAGTTTATCCTCATCAGTCAATGAAAATGGGGCAATCTTCTTCAAGAATCCTCAAGATGTCTTTCCTCAAAAGACCATCACCTGATACAATTCATAAGTGTGACAGAGATATGTTCAACATCTTCTCTCTAAGCAGAGTGGCCAGTGTTCCCTGTGTTGAGGAATCAGAGTTCCATTCTTCCCTCACAAAAGAGTCTATCTCAGTTATCCCTATCATATGCATTGCATACATAAATCATTCATATATCATACATAGGAAGATTTTCATAGCTCGAAGTGTGCTTCGCGCTCATATGCATTTCTCGAGGTCCTGTTGCTTTCAACATCTTACCTTGTGATCAAAATCCAACTTACTTGGCGCCTACCAAAACTTTTACCTGCCTTCTCATTCAGTGTCATTCCTGAATGTTGTCGTTTACCTGTCTTCTTTCATTCCAGTGCTATTCCTGGATGTCTTGTTCGTCTTCTTTCTTTCCAGTACCATTCCTGGATATTGTCGTTTCCCTTTACATCTATTGCTATTGTTAGATGTTTGTCTTCTTTCATTCCAGTGTTATTCCTGGATCTTTATTTTCTTTCACTCCAGTGCCATTCCTGGATGTCTGTCTTCTTTTGATCTCCAGTGCCATTCCTGGATATCGTGTTCCTCTTGTTTCTCCCAGTGATATTCCTGGAAGTTTTGCCTCTCTTTTGTAATCCCCAACAGATTTGCTTGGATATCTTTCAGTGTCATTCCTGAAAGTTTTATCTGTTCATTCAGTGCCATTCCTGAATGAGTTTTCTCCTTTGCATTTAGTGTCATTCCTGGATGTCTTTGCTCACTATCATTCAATGCCATTCTTGAATAAAGTGATTTACCTTTATCTTTCAGTGCCATTCCTGAAAGCTCTTTCTAACTATCATTCAATGCCATTCTTGAATGTAGTGGTTTACCTTTACCTTTCAGTGACATTCCTGAAAGTCTCTGCTCACTTTATTCAATGCCAGTCTTGGATATTGTGAACTCTTTTTATCCAATGCCATTCTTGGATACTTCTGATGTATTTTCCAGAACTTTTCTCACTATCATTTAATGCCATTCTTGAATATAGTGATTTACCTTTACTTTCAGTGTCATTCCTGAAAGACCTTTCTTCAATCCAATGCCATTCTTGGATAACTTTTCCTCAACAGAGTCCACTGCTATTCTTGGATATCTTTGATGTTTACCCTCTTTTATCCAATGTCATTCCTGGACACCTTTTCCCCAACCAAGTCCAATGCTATTCTTGGATATCTCTGATGTTTAACCTTGCCATCCAATGCCATTCTTGGATATCCCCAATAAAGTTGTTCAAGTGGAATTTTGTTTATATCCAATGATATTCTTGGATATTTCTGATGTTTGTTGTTGCCCCATTCAATGCCATTCTTGAATGTTGTAGTTCCTTTCATCCAATGTCATTCTTGGATATCTTATCCCTAATAGAGTGTTTTTCACCTCCATCAAATGCTATTCTTGGATGACGCTGCTGTTCTTACCAGAAACTTTCTTGTTGTTATCCAATGCCACTCTTGGACATCTTTTAGCATACCTTTTGTCTCGTTCGTAGTTTCGATCCAATGCCATTCTTGGATGTCACTACTCGTCTTCCTAGGGTCTTGTCCCTCTCTTTCCAACTATTAATGGATACCTCTTATCACCTTGACAGATCTCCAGAAATAACTTGTGTTCCCCGACGTGTCTTTTCATGTCGTCTCTCTCAACTTACCATATCATTTGTTTCAAGTTTCCCCGCAGTCTGTTTCATCCTTTGTATTCATATCATCTTGTGGCATCTTAGGGCTTAAAAATATATCTTTTTGTATTTAAGTATCTTCATATCTCCCGATAGAAGAGACTTAAATAGGGGCAGCTGTAAGACCCTAATTTTTTACCCCTAAGATTCCACATATCATTCACATCACATTTTTCATCTTTACCACAAACAAGATCATGCTTTGGTTCCCTTGTCCCTCTCATCTTTGGGTTTATGCCTTGCAGGGTTTACCGAGCATTTGTGCCTTTCTTATTTGCCTTTATTTGCTCCTGTTTACTAACCTTTAATCAAAATCCAAAAATATTTTGTTTTCTTTCACTAACTTTTTCAGGAAGAGAATCAAGGATATTAAGCAGTCCCTCAGCTCGAATGAAATTCATCTGAACAAAGTCAAAGTTGATCTGCAAACAATTCAAATTCATCTGATCAAGAGTTTCTATGTTTTAATTAATTATTATTCAAGAGACTCCAAGGTTCATGTGTTTATTTACATGCCTTCTTTGACAAGCAAGAAAAATCGAGCCAGAGTCAAGACAGCACATCAGAAAGCCATTTTTTCTCATTTTTTCATTGTGTTAATCGATTAACCTAATTGCACTGTGAGGTGGTTAATCGATTAACACGTGCAATTTTTGAAAAAATATGCCAAATTCAAATTCTGCGGCAATTAGCACCAATTCTCAACCCTTGATCACATGTGGAATATTCTAGACCATCTCATTTTAATTCCCTACATCAGTTTGATCATTTCCTACCATACACCTTCACTAATCACCACTCTTTTATGAATTTCCCTCCAAATTCAAATTCAAGCCTAATTTTCATTTCCAAACCAAACTCCAATCCAACAAATTTCCCAAGCCTAAACTCTATAAATAGAGCCTTCATTTCATTCATTCTTCAAGCTTTTGAGAGCCAAAAAACCCCTTGCAAAATATCTCTTCAACTACCAAAATTCACCAAAAAGCTCAATTTCTTCTTTCATAAGTTAGTAAGAATTCACATTGATTCTTACTAATTTAGAGCTAAACCTTCATCCATTCTTGTTTTTGTTCATAGATCAAGGCTTTGGAGTGTAGATCTTGCTGCAATTTGGAAGGATTTTCTGATTTGGAGTGGTAATCACATTTTCCACCATTGTTGTTCAATTTCATCTTTCACAATGTAGATCCTTTGTTGATCTTGTTTGCTTGATCTTTGGATCTTGCAATTTGTGTTGATTGCTGGTTTTTACTGCTGTTTTACTCAAAATTTCGTGCACAATTGCATCCTTAATCATGAGGTGTTTGAATAAATGATTGATCAAGGATTATGCAATTTTCAAACTAATTTTCTGCTGTTTTTACAGTGTTAATCGATTAACCAAAACATGCACGAATTGGTTAATCGATTAACAGTTGAATTCTGCGCAAAAAACTGCAAGTTTGCACTGGTTAATCGATTAACCTAATTACACTGTGAAGTGGTTAATCGATTAACCAGCATCCAGAATGTGAAAAATGCTTGTTTTTGGGGCTGTTTTGGTTCCTTGTCCATTTTTCCCTCTCCTTTTGTTCTTAGCCTTAGATCACATAATTGTGTGGTTTAATTTGGCCTTCTCTTCATATATTTCTCTTTTCTTTTGATCGATGAAAGTCGTAAAGATCTTGGAATTCTTTTGTTGAATTTCGACCGAGACGAGATCGCTACCTTCTTTTCTTTTCGTGCGGTATTGCTTTCGGATGACGATCTACATATCGTTCATCTAGCATACATTAGCACACAGAGCTATTGACCGGCCTCATTATAGGGTAATTACTCCGTAAATTACTCGGCGATTGCTTAACATAGCGCAATATTTGTCCCGCATCGGAAACGATCAAGAATATTGATTATTTGTCTTTTGGTTCAAAACTTATGAAACTTGTTGTTAGGAGGCTTTGGTCTTATCAATCCTCTAATGAGTTTTCATTAATCTTGGCCTAAGTGCAATTATTCAAATATTATTGATCACTAACTCTAACAACTAATCATTAACTTTCTAACATTACTATTGTACTAATTCTTTACAATTCCTTCTCGCTCCCTATCTCTTTTACTTTTATGCAATTTTTCCTTTGTCTGTTGGACACATGTTTATGCTTCCGCATATTTTTCCTTTGTCCGTTGGACACATGTTTATGTTTTCGCAATTTTTCCTTTGTCCGTTAGACACATGTTTATGCTTATGCCTTTTTCTCTTTGTCCACTTGGACCAAAAATATTAATAAAGGCTAAAACCTCTAAAAAACTTGTGCTTCTAATCTTGGACTATGGTTACTATCCTTTGCAATGGCCATGGAGTTTTGCACCTAGACCTTGGACTTCAATGCTATTCTTGAATCCTTGAGCTTAGACCTTGGACATCCAATGCAATTCTTGGAGCCTTGGACTTAGAACTAGGACCTTTTCCCTTTGCTTTGGAATTATGGTTCGAAGACTTGGAAGCTTACTTTTGTGGTTAGATGTTTCTTATCCTTAGCTTTTACTTTATGCTTTAGGATAGTCTCTTCTTCTCCACCCCATTCTTCAATTTTCAAAACTCTCTCTCTTTTTTCAAAACTTTCTCGATTTCAAACTATCACCTCTTTCATAATCAAACCTTGACTTTGTCAAGTGATTTTACTCTTTTCCTTTCATTTCTTAATAAATGCTAAACTACATAAGCATATTGACACCTTTTTCAAAAGACTTAAAAAACATCAAACTCATCACTCTCTTTTTGTGCCCTCGTGCATTATTTTCCTTTAACTTTTTCATAAGTTTAGACATGATTCATTTCTTTAAGCGGAATTATTCGCTTGGAAATGACGACTTGCCTTTACATTTAAAAACAACCAAAACAAACCAATTTCATTCTTTGTACCACGAACTACGGGGTTTTGATCCTATATTGCACATCGTGGGTACGTAGGCATGAGGCGACGAGTCTCTCCAAACACAAAAATCTTAAAAACAATTTCTCTTCTCATCTCCTCAATCTCTTTTCAAGCAAACCTTTTCAGACTAAAATCGGTAGATATTCCAAAGGGCTCCTATAGAGTACTATAGACGTTTTGGGTGCTAACACCTTCCCATTGCGTAACCAACCCCCCTTACCCGGACTCTCTTCACTTGTTCTTGTTTAGAGCTTGTGTAGGTTTTGTTCGCTCTTTTTCCTTTCCTTTTTGGATAAAATAAAAGTGCGGTGGCGACTCTTGCTTTTCGAGTTAAGTTAATCAATAGCTTACACTCACGATTTTGCCGCTACACCTATTCCTAAAGCTTGGTACCAACTCATGCTGACAAATTTTCTTCCCAGAGGAGAAAGTACTGACAAAATCAGATTTCATGACCATGAGTTTATTTACCTTCTTATGAATGATTTTCGAATAAATTTACCATACACCATCTTCAACTGTCTCTGGAAGACTATCTCTGAATCCAAAAATCTTGCAAAGTCCTACATCCCTTATGGAAGAGTTTTGTCCGAGATTTTCTTCAGGGATGGGATCGTTGATATGATCAAAGGAAGAATGGAGGAAGATGGGTCTGATATCCTTCCAGAAAACTGCCTGTTGAAGATTAATTATGAATCCTTTTGTAGCTAGAAAACTGTTCAAATTCTGTCTGAATTTTGTAACTAGCTCAAATCTCTTTTCCGTCGAAATATTTATTTCTGTTATTGTTCTGTTAATTCCAGTTCACAAAGTCGTACTAAAAAGGGGTCTCTCTGAATACTATCAGTTTACCAATATTAAAAATTTTAAGTAAAAATAAAATGTCTTGTCACTATTATTAAAACTTTTTCGCGGCTCACGAAATCATCATGAATATATCAAATCTTATGATAAATGAATGTAAAGCAGTTACTAACTTTTTACTCTTCCCAATAAAGAAGTGACTACTCCGATTCCTTCTCACACACGATTACATCCATTTGTATACTCAACTATTCATAACATATCTAGAAAATAGTAAATCAGATCCGTTACACTAAGATCGTACATCCTAACCCGTCCATAAATACTAGGATTGTCCCTCTCCTCAGATCTACACTCAAATCCATCCTTATTTTTTTAATACTATCCCCTTACTAGAACAATGAACTCTCAAAGGAATGGACCAACCTTCCTTGGAAACAAAGAAAATCTACACCTTATTCCTGAGAAGAAACTCAACCTTGCTCATCCCAGAGACAATGGTTTGGTGATACTCAGAAGTATGCAAGCCCAGTCTTGGCAGGGCTATTACGCTCTCCTATATGGTCCCGTCTATCCAAACCTTGTTAAAGAGTTCTGGAAATATGCTAGAATTAGCAACGATGGAAAAACCATCTGGTCGGAAGTCTACCTTCAACCCATTGCTGTCTTTGTCTCCTCGATAGAGAAAATCACTGGATGTGTCTCCTCCGGAGCTACGATTGATGACTATCAATCGAACCTAAGCTTGGTGGATCAGTGTAAAATTTTATTTGACGACTCAGTCCCTTACGAACCAAACAACCCTGAGAGGCTTCTCCCTTTTCCAAAAACATGGTTCAAATTTTCCTTGACCAACCTTCGTCCTCGTATGGCTCCTGAGAACACCTTAACGCACAACGACAGAATCCTTATCTTTCTTCTAACACATCATGTTACAATATATCTCCCTAAAACCATTTTTATCCATATGAAACATTCTATCAAAATCTAGAAATAAAGTGCAGGCCTTCATTCCGTATGGAAGAATAATATCGGAAATACTTCTACAAGAAAAGGCCTGGGATTTAATTATCAGGCTTGAACCTGGTACTTCTCCTGTTGAAATCAGTTGTAAAAATATGGACAGTGTTGAGGTTTCTGATGATTAAAGTGGTGATGATCTTCTAGCAGTTGCTATGTTTTGAAAATTACAGTCTTTAATATTTTGTGTACAATCACCCTTGAATTAATGAAAATGCTTTATTAGTCTCATATGAAATTTTTAGAACCTAACTCCTTCACTCCTTCTCATAGAATCTTTTAGATAATTCAACCAGTATTAGAAATCATAATTAAAAGGAAACCCATTAATTTATCCCATCTAGGAGATTGCGTACAAAAGGCTACTCCCTTATTTCTTACTAGAAATTTCTCAGCCGTACAACTCTCCTGAAATACGCATACAGTTGTTCGACTGATAAACTATTGAGGAATATCTCAATCCTTTATAACACGGAAATACGTGACTCTAAAAGTCTTCTCTTATAAGAACCAGTTTTGTCTAGTCTAGATTTGTATGTTTTGATGAAATCCGTCCGTAATACTGTCTATATTTTTATGTAATCTATGTGTTTTTGTTTAAGTCTTTCTCTAATGCAATCTATGTTTTTAATTCTTTAATCTATGAACTTTTAAATGCATTTAATATTTTTAATAAGCTCATTGTTGGTTATTCAAATTAATTATGCCTAAACGAAAAATTAGTAAAATAAACCTAATAGCTGAACACTAATTTCGTGACTTTCACAATTGGCTTCCATTACCTTCAATTGCTATCATTCATATGCTTAATTGCTCATATGCCCTGACACTTTTTTGATGATGTCAAAAAGGGGGAGAAATATAATGATTTTGATTAAGAGAGAAGGAAATCTGAAAGAATGCAGAACTCAAACAAAATAAAAATGCGTTACTACTAACGTTTGTTGTTTGATGTTATCTGAGGAACTCTAAACAAGTTCACTAGGCATTCTAAAGACAGGAACAGGCTAAGAAGAAGAACTCTGATCATATAATAGAAGCTGTCTAAGAATCAGAATCAGTAAGAAAACTCTGAAAGCAGTCAAAACAAAGTACACATTCTCAAGATGCTTACTCAGAGGAACTGTGCAAATCAGAAGCCAAGAGCTGTCTGAAGATCTGGATTGAAGATCCAAGAAAGAAGTCGTTCTGATGTTTACTAGGAACCATTTGAAATGAAAACGATTTGGTATCAGACTAAATCAATAATTGGTAATCAGATCAGTACACAAAGACTAGTATCAGACTCATCAATCAGAACAAAGCTGTGAATTATTATCAAATACCTTCATTGGTATCCATTCCCTGCACATCAATGAATTATTCTTCAAGTCAAAAGAACTTCTTCAGTCAGCACATCACTTTATATCAGCACAAAACAAGGTGTACCAGATTCAAAATCAAGCGTTGATTGATCACATAAATTAACCTGAAATTGGTATCTGATCAAAAATCAAGCTTTGATAAACCACTGAGCTGTGACATTAACAAGATAAGAACCTATGGTCAAATGTCAAACTCTGAAAAGTCATGCTCCACATTGGTGATTAAAATCTTACAACTCTGAATCTCGATTCTGAAGATCCCAATATATGACTTATGGTAATTAGGGGGAGACTACCCAGAAGATGAAATTATAAAATCAAAAATCTTCATATAGTCTGAAACTCAGGGGGAGTTTCCTTTAAAGACAGTGTCTGTCTCTGATAGATAGCAAGGCTATGACTATCAGTCAAGAGCTGTTCTGATCTTAAGCTTAATGGAATCTGCTGAAAAGTAGAAATGCTTCAGATGTCTCTGAAGATAATATGCTCTGATACGACAACAAAGAAAACTGAGTTCTGAAGATCTGAAGATGGAAGTTCTGATGAACTAGTCTAGATGCTAAAGACTCTTCGTTTTCCTAAAGACAAGATAGAGAAGTAACTCTTTTCTATTTCTGTTCTAACAACTCAAGTTGTTACTCTGTATATCTTTGGATTATATAAAATCCTAGATGATCTCAAATAAAGCCTTGAGGATAACTCATTCAGGGGGAGTTGTTGTTCCAAATTCTGAAGTTGTTAGCTTTGGTGATTACCTTGTATAAAATGTTCAATCAAAATACTTGGTTTTGTCATCATCAAAAAGGGGGAGATTGTGAGAGCAAGAATTGTCTCTACAAGTCAATCTATGTTTTGATGATAACAATAAGTATTTATTAAAGAACCATTTTATGGTCCAACGTGTGTTGTGTGCAGATCATAAGAACTAAAGACATCAAAACTAACATGCACCAGCTATATGTATTATGATTGAATATATACATATGCGAAGTTACTATGTGTGACTAAAGTCGCGAGAAGCAAGAACGCTTCTTTATCTAGTCATGATCAGCCAGATCCAGAGATGCCAAGATTGTTGTTGCAATGCTCTTGTGGATGCTCTCTGAAAGTGATTGAGATTCTGAAGATAGCGAATCTTCTGAAGAAGTACACTCTGAAAGAACCAAAGTGCGGAAGACTCCTATGACTTGAAGTTCTGATGGCTAAAGGCACTGAAGACCAAGTACAGAAAGAATCTGAAGACTTACGAGCTCTGAAGATCAAGGTTTCAAATATCAAGTTCTGAAGACTCTGAAGACAGGTTCTGAAGATTCGGAAGACTTGAAGCATAAAAGAATAACGTTCTTAAAGACCAAGTGCTGAAGTTCTGAAGACTGATTCCTAATGGACTTCTTCAATTGACTGAAGACTTGAAGCACCAGATATTCTGCTAAGAAGACTCTGCTCATGCTTCATCAAATTAACATCAGAAGCCATTGAATTTTTGAAGTCTAGATATTACCATTGTGAGTTAAATGTACACACTTCCCAAGAAAAGATGTCCGGTCACTTCTCCCTCTGCAAAAAGGAGATGTGTCAGTACAACTCATTGTATCACAACGTCTCTTTTCCAAACAGCCAACAGTATTCTCAAACAGCTATATTTCTACTGGCTATTTAATGGAAAGAGTTTTTGCTTCTGATGTGTCAATCACTTATAGAATCATGAACTGAATGTTCATCTACAATATCAGCCAAGTCATTGTGAAGATAGCAACAACGATGAGTTCTCGTTGTAACACTTAACATATTCAGAGCTATCATTATTTCACTAATGGCAATTATTGTTGAAACTCAAGAAGATAAATCAACACAACAACAACAATAAAAAACAGAAGCTGTTGATGAAGAAGACAACATTGAAGATCTGTCAAGTCATCAACCTACCTTCTCATCAAGACTACATTGAAGATCTGAAGCAAGGAGTTGCTGCTCAAAGCTTGCTCAACCAAGAAAACGAAGAAGAAGATCTACAAGATGTCAACAATTGTAATATCTAAATACATCTTTGTAGTTTCTTAGGAAAGCAATGAGTTGTTGCTTAAATCTTGCTTGAACACATGTGTGTGTTCTTTGTACTTAAACTTAGGAGAAACTTGCTTATTAAGAAGCACAATTTGTAATCTCTAGTTTGCCAATTCAACTAAATGAATTGAGTCTCCTTCAGTGAACGTTATATCCAGAATGGATCCCTGAACAGTTTAGCTGTGAGTTGAGGCCCTTGAGTAGATCATGTGGTGATCAGATACTTAAGATGACAATGGCTGATGGTCATTGTGGAAAATCCTGAAATATGGTCAGTAGCATTATATTCATTGTGATGAATCCCTGAACGGCTAGCTGTGAAATCCCAGCAGTGGGTCTGCTGGGTCAATGAACGTTATATCCTGTTGGATCCCTGAACGGTTCATTGGGTTGTTAGTCGCAGTGCGGCTGTGCAAGTTGTTAGTCACCGGCGCGGACCGTGCAAGTGTAATCAATGATTTGGTTATAGTGGATTAAGTCCTTGTGTTCAAGGCGAAATCACCTGAGGAGGGTCGACTGGATTAGCCCGCGTGGTGAACCAGGATATATCGTGTGTCCTTTACTCTCTTGCTTAGTATCTCTATTTATGTTTCTGCATTGAATAACAGAACCTCATATTAAGAAAAGTAAGAATCTTGCAGCCTATCTCTGATCAGCTTCCGCACTGCAAGTTCTGAGTATCGTATCTTATGATCAGAACCTATATGGTTCTCATGCTCCATAGTTAAGAGATCAGAATCTCTCAACGAACATTAAAGGTTCTTGAGCGTCTCTTTAACAAGATACGAAAAGTATTTAGAAGAGTAAATTCACAATTCAAACCCCCATTTCTCGTGTCTTTCTCGCACCTTCAGTGTTTCTATCGTCAATTCATATATTATGTGTATTCCATGTTTCAAAAAAAGTTAGTATGAAGTATAAGAAGTATGTTGAATCTAATAGGCAATAGCATGTTATGGAACTATGGAACAAAGTTATGTATCTATAACAATAGATAAAAGGGATATCCTATTTTGGTCTGGCTTACTTTTTCATTCACATTTTATCCTTCAAAACTGCCAAGCAGTTATTTATCATTGCTATGTTTGGGTGTGACATGTGTAACACCTCAATTTTAGTAATTATTTATATATATATGTTATATTAATTAATTAATTGTGTAATTTTGTGTGTAATTGATTTATTTGGATTATTTTATTTGGTGGAAATGATATAGAAATAATAGAAATAAGATAATTGGGCCTATTGGATGAGAATGTGGAGAGTAAAGGTGGGGGTATGATTAGTAAGCCCATTAGTTATTAGAATTAGTTGTTATAAGGGTTTTATATATAAAGAGAAAAATAGAGTTAATGAGGGAAAAAGAAGAAAAGTAGTTATCATAGAGAAAAAGAAAAAGGGGAAAAGAGGAGAAGAAAACCTAAGGAGGAAACTCAAGACGTCATCAAGAAACCAAGGTAAGGTTGGGTATTTACATGGTTATGGGATTGTATGATAGTGTATGATGGGTAGTAGCATGTTTAGGATAAAAATCTCTAATTTCCACGGTGGTTGTTATATGTTGATTATATGATGAATTTGTGTGCCTTATATGTGTGTTTTCTTTTTTCTTTTTGAGGATTGAACCTATATCCATTAATTTCAAAGGTTTTAGGCATAATTTTAAAACAATGATTAGATGGTTTAATTGTATTAAAATTATAAATTTACTTGAGATAATTATAGTATTGGATGGGTTGTAATTTTCTGAGAGTTTGGGTTTTTACGGAATCGAAATCGGAGGTCCGGAAGGCCTCCAACGGTGAAAAACGTAGAAAATTTGGCATGTTGTCCGTCACTAGGGGTGGAAATAGGCTGGGCCAAGCTAGGATTTGCCAAGCCTAAGCCTGACCTGCCAAAAAAACTGAAGCCCAAGTCTGGCCTGTAACCTGTCATAGGCTTATTTTTAGGCCTGAGTCTGCCCTTTTCTAAGGTCTGGTTAGCCTGTTAGCCTACATAAAAGTCCATTATTTAGAAATATGTAAATAAGCAATTAAAATAAAAGTTTGTTTGCATTGACTTATTTTACCATACCTATTAGCATAATTTTTGTGAGACTATTTGTTTAAGATAACTTATGAAAACAACTTATAACATTGTTCATAAGGTGTTTTCATCTTATTTTCATAAGTTCTCAAATATAAACAATTTTTATTTATATATTTTAACTCAAAGTAAAAAACATAACATAAGATAATAAAAAAATTATTCATATTTATTTAAATAGGTCGGCCTGTTAGGCTTAAAAGGTTTTTTTTATGGCCAGAGGCCTAGCCTTTTTAACTAAATAGGCTTATAAAAAAGCCTATGCCTTTTCTATTTTAAAAAATAGCTTGGTCTGGTCTGAGTCTACGTAGGCCAGCCTGTAGGCCCCTGTTATCGGCCTGACCTACTTCTACCCCTATCCGTCACGACTGTTCATGTTTTCGGTCGAAATCGTTTTGGTCATAACTTTTGATCCATAAGTCCATTTTGGTCCCCGTTGGAAGCGTCAGAAAGCTAATGAATAGAGCTATAACATAGTATAGATAAGAGAATTAGTTTCCCAATATTTTTATATCTAATATGTTTGGGAAGCCAATTGGGTATATGCTATAGTAATGAATTGTTGCACTGTTTACTGCCGGTTGTGAAATTATTTGTGGATAATTTATCGAATACTTGTGTCTGTGGTTGTATAAGTATATTTTGGTGTGTGACGACATGAAATGCATGATAGTTATTGCTTGTTGTAATGATAATATAGTCGTGATTGTATTGTAAAATGTGTTGTATACTATTTGGAAGTGAATTGTGTGTGGATGATTCATAAATATGTGCAAGTATGTGTAATTGTGTGGTAATTCAATTACGATGAATTATTGAAGATATGCATGAATGTTAAGATTGAGAGATGGTCTTAATTGCATATGGTTGTTGAACTTGCACATGCATCATTGTAGTCAAGTGACAATGCTTGTTAGTTCCGTGGGAACTAGTGACTTATCCCAAACCTAGAGAGGGGTTTGAAGCTTAGAGGACGAGCTTTTGTGTGTTATTGGTCTAGAGGACGGACCCGGTTTAATGTAAAAACCGAAAAGTAATATCAGTGATTGGTACCACATGCATGAGTATTGCATTTGAGTCTTGCATTGAGTCATATTGTGTCTATAACTGCAATATGAGATTATGTGCATTATGTGAATTTGATGAATTGGTGAAATTGTGGATTTGTGAATATGTACTTATGAATAGTATGGTTGCTAGAGTGATGCTATGTTTATAAAGCATTTGAAGTGTGAGAATAATTATGCTATGCATGTATGCTACGTATTATATATTATTATATGATTTCGATAATTGTGTGAATTCTCACCCTTCTGTTAGAATGATGTTTTATGCGACATCGCTCAGGTACTGAAGAGTAGAGTTGCTTTTAGCACGAGGGTAGCTGTTGGAGTTATTTACTTTATTTTCCTTATTTATTTTGGGTCGAGTCATGCTCTGGTCATGTAACACTGGGAACATTTTGATTCATGTTTTGAGAGATACTTTGTATACTCTATTTTATTTTGCTATTGTTATTTGAATGATGTGGAGTTTTGGCTTTCATGCCTAAGTGGTGACATGAATGAGTTATTTATAAGACTATTTATTATGTTCATTATGAATGAAAGTGAATTTGCTGCTACATGCTATGTGAAAGTGTATGAAAAGCATGAATTCAATTTAAGTGTTATCGAGCATGACAGGTGTATGCGTGATGTTTGAATTATATGTGACACCCTTATTTTAGACGCATGTTATCTTACTCTGATTTATGACGTATTATTCCGTGGGGTTTAGAAGGGTGTTACAACATGACAGAAATGTGGTACTTGAAATAGAAAACGAAAAAACAGAAAAAATAAAGAATAGTCATAGAATAAGATCATCAAGATCTTTGTTGTCTCTGTGTTTAAACTTTTCCCATTTAATTCATGTTTACTAGAAATTGAATTTTCACTTTACTCAAATGCAGAGAAAAGACATACTCATTCTCATATTTTTTCTTTATTTATTTTCATGTATAATTGGAATTTTGTCTGAAAGGAACCAGGATTATAGGTGATTCATATACAAAATCCCCAAATTATATTCATGCACTGCTAATAGTTATTTTGAATTTTGTATAGGTAACTCTCCACTCAATGGTATATACCAAAGGGTTAAAAGAATTTGCATTAGGTTATTCTCAATTTTGTCTGCAATACTCACTTTTCCAATTCAAATTGATAGTATTTATTTTTATTTTGTTAATATTTTTCTTATGATGATGTGTTTACCGTGAAAATTGGTAAACAATTGTTGATCTTCCAAATCTAACTTTGATGACTCACAGGATCGATCAAATTGATCCTAGGACATGTGCTAACAATTGGTTTAAAGTAAATTCTAAAGAACTAAACACTTCGACAGTGTTCATGAAGAAAGGTTTGTCGAAAATATAATTTAAAAGACATTTAAAAATGTTAAGTTAAAAGGTTGAAAATGTGAAGGAAAGGGTCGAAGGTGTACAGTAAAGGTCGAAAGTATGAAAATAAGACAAAGTGCAGAAAAATAACTTGCGTCAAATAAAAGATAAGTTCTTAATGAAAGATTGAAGTAAATTGCATTGACAAGATAAATGGTGTTTACATCACGTACATTCTCACAAGACTCTTTTCTCTGCACGCGGATACTTTGAGTAAATTTGGAGTAACTTGTACAAAGTGAACACAACACACCGAATCCTATTGCTAGAACCCCTATTTATAATACTAAAACTAAATGCTGTCAACTGCTTGAAACAATTAACATATGACAAGTGCCGCGCTGCATGCTTCTGTCCCTTGGATGTGCGCCACTTGTCTTTTTCAGGAGCGAACAAGAGTAACTACTCCCTCCTTTATTTGAATTTGAATTTCTTAGCGTCGGACATCATCAGTATTCTCGGTCGAAGGTGACTTCCCCAACTCTTAGAAATATTTTCTAAGTCCCAAAAAGTATCCTTTCCTTATGTGAGCACCTTCGACTTAAACCTATCATGAAGATCCAGTCGAAAGCTCCTTTAAACCTCTTCAAGAGTTTAACATTCCAATCAACACTTCCAACTTAATATGGGTGTCAAATTTATGAGCTAACAAATTGTCCCCCCAAAATGTCCTTTTCGACAGTACTGAAGAAAAGGTCATTTTTTAATAGTGTCTCATTCGACTCCATCTTTCGAACCCACATAGGTGTCAACATAACCGACCAACCCACGTCTCAAGAAACTGTTCAGTTTCTTTTCAATCACATTTATGACGTCATGGCCAATTATGAAAACATCTCCTCGGAAATCACATCAAATCCCAGACCATCATCACCTCTCCTAGGGTCTATAAGATCGTGGGTATATGTAATACTGCCACCGCCCCTACTTTTGCTTCTGGGAGGACATGTGTCCCACTAGCTTTTAGCCCCTAATGATGATTAGTGACCTTTTAGTACTTCCAAACACTTTATAAATAGTTTCTTCAGAAATCATTTTTACTTTTCCAACTCCAAAGTACTCACTAAATACTTTCTTCTCTTTCAAACACTTTCAACTCTTCACCTTCAGTAAACCCATTTTCTCTAAGTTCTCAACAATGGCGTCTTCAAACACTACCACTCAAGATCCAAAGAAAAATCAGAAGGTCAAAGGGCCATATAGCGTACCATTACTTCCCCCCTTTGCTACATTGAGTGGACCCAAAGTAGTGAAGAATCAACAATTCATCCATGAACCTCTCAAAGAAGAAAAAAGGCATATCTACGAATCCTAGGTATTGATTCCTGTTAGCGTTTCTGGCAAACCATTAGCTTTGAAATTCTGGTATAACAGATCCCAGATGTCCTACATGATGTCGAGACATCTGGTCTGACATAAACAATAAGGCAATTATAGACAATTAAATAAGTTGCTGAAAATAAAAGTGCACACAGAATTTGTTCACCCAGTTCGGTCTAACAACCTACATCTGGGGGCATACCAAGCCAGGAAGGAAGTCCACTATTAGTAGTATTAAATAACAGACTCAACAATACCAGTTGACAATCTACTCACTTAATCCCTACCCAATGACCATTCTACCTAAGTTCTCCCTAGGTAAGAGACTTCATCTCACTTCCAATCATCGCAATAATGTCTAGCAGTCAACATCTCAGTTACTGCATCAACAACTTGATTTCCAACAACTCTCCAAACACATAAAAATAGAAGACACACTCCTATAACAATACCTGGACATGACCCTCATGACTAAGAATAATGCTTAGAGTTGCTTAACAACTTCCTCTAAGACCAATACATCTCTTACCTACAGGCTTAGAGATAAGCATGATGACCATCCCACAAACCGGGTGGTTCATCGACCAACACAACCCTTATAATTTACATGATGGCTGGCTTACCAAAACTAGGTTACAATGCTTTTATTTATAACCTATTTCCCAACTGGATTTGGGCCTTCAAATCACAACCAATCAGTTGCTCCAAATCTGCAAAAGATTCTGCTACTAAATAGATCTTCAATCAAATCTTCAATTAAATCTAATTATTCTCCATATCTTTTTGCATGAAAATAGTAACAATATCTGCTCAATATAAGATTGCAACATAATATATTTGTCCCATGATATTCGCCTGCAATCTCTCCACCAGATCTTCTCAAGACACACTTAAACAAATGCAGCCCTAACAAAACACATCAGACTGATGTTCTGATGTTCTGATAACTGATGTCAAGACATCAGGTTTAACATCAGCATACAAAACTGCAACCCTTCTGAACTTAACATCAACTCAATGTTAAGAACTCATGTTAAGACATCAGACATATGACATCATTAACAACACCATTGTTTTACCAAAATTCCAGCCAATACAAGAACTGACAATCTCCCCCTTTGGCTAATTTTGGCTAAAACAATCTCAGCCTACACCAGAGATACCAGCCGCGGAAAAACACCATACAAACTAACATCAGCACACAACTAGCAGCAGCAACTCCCCCTCAAAACTGCAACCATCAAAACAGCTGCACAAACTACACACTCCCCTTCAAGCCTAGAACCACAACAGACAACTAGGCAACAACTAGGCTAACTCTCCCCCTTTTTAGCCATAATTAGACAAACTCTGAATCTGCCAACCAATATACTCAGAACAAAATCCAGACTCAACAGCTACTACTGTACATTCTCTCCCCCTTTTTGGCCAAAAATTGACAAACATTGGTGTAAATGTATACTTCTGATTCAATCAGAGCCAGGTCTAAACTGTCAAGTACACCATGAACTTCACCAGTAACACAATGTCATGACATCTTGTCTGACATTACAATCTGGATAAACAACTTCTTCAACAAAAGATCAACTCCCCCTATCTAAGATAACCAGTGCTCCTTTGCAAGAAGAACACCTTAAATGAATGGAAAACATAAAACTCATCTTCATGTCTTCAAGAGCGCACCCTCTGTTCAACACACCTGCTGAACGCATTCACTTAATGCTTGATCCTCAAACAACACTAGTACATTTAACTGACAAAAGTTGCTCTTTCAACAAGAAACACCACAAAATCACCCACAAGTTCTGAAGCACAAACACACTACCTTCCACTACACTCTAAGTAAAGTCCTCTTACTTTGAATTACTAACACACACCAAGACAAGTGTGACATCTCCCATCAACCAAGACCCCTACAGAGTTCTTCCAAAAAAAACTGCAGAGAAACATAAATTCTCCCAGACACAGTAAGGAGTTCCACATCTTTTCAGCATCAGCAATCACGCATGACAGACTATCATGCTCCCCCTAAATATTTACACAAGTTCAGCAACAAAAATGTAACTACTCTTCCTAAGCAGTAGTACACACATGACATAAAGTCATGACATCTGATCTAACATCATAAACATCAAACAAAACACCACTTTACTCCCCCTGAGGCACACAACGGAAACAAAAACACCAATCCTCAGTTCAAGCACATGAACATTTTCATGCTCATACAGACCCCACGAATTCTCAGCTTACTTAAAAGCTTTACTGAGATCCAATCTCTTCAAGAGATACTTGCAGCAGAAGAAAGAACAACTCTTAAAAAAACTTTCTGATCAGATCACAACATATGACACAATTCCTCTGCCATTACATTCACTAGTAGTTGTTGATACTAGTGAAGTCTTCCAAATTAGTAGTCATGCTTTGCCAGAACATACTACTAAAAACAAGCTCAAAATCTCCACATTCTAATTCACATAGTCAGAAACACCTCTTCTGACAATAATGCTTGAGCATCCATCTCCACATGAAGTTACAATTAGGCTATTCGTGAGGAACATAAGAATCACCATCCTCCTTCAAACAAACTGTTAGATAAGGATCAAAGTCACATAGATCCCCCAACTCTCCAAAGGCAGTCATTCCCTATCACACTCTTCATCTTCAGACTTCCAATCAATCAACACCTGATCTACTTCAGTCTTCTCTACATTCTCCATCCAAGGCAGACCTTCTACTTCATCATTCTCCCGTATGACTATGTAGACACTCCTTAGGCATAATGTAGGCACCACGCTTCTGAACCAGAGCATAATCATCCTTCACCAAGGATATCCAACCAGATAATGTCCCAACATAAGTTAGAACATCTGCCACACACCAAGACATCATCACCATGATTCTTGATATGCTCCACCAACTGGACTTACTATAGCACAGTAATCCAAAGAACTGGAGAAATAAACTCTCATCCACCTTCAAGAAGAATAATCTCCTCGAGTCTTCAACTCATCACCCTTCTGCCCAAGAGTAACTTGTTCCAAAACAATCCTCAATAAAAGCTAGCTGCCACACTCTGATTATCTTGATTCTTCGAATCTACTTCTGAGAACAACCAAATGCCACAGTTTGATCACCTCATTCATGAATCCTCATATGAAAACAACTAAATGCCACATTTTAACCTTTGTCACGTTTGTCAGAACTATCACAAAGATATCCTGATCCACCAAGGAAACTTGATCTTCAAGTCACATGTTCTAATTGCTCAATAGCAAGCACACTTAGACTCCCTAAGCCATGGTCATGTAACATCTTCTCTTTCCTGCAGCTCCCGCAAACTGCCGTGAGAACGATCTTTTTGAACCATCCTATTGTTCATTCCTGTAGGTCACCCTATCATAAGCCGATGTGCCACATCACCAGCTGAGACTTCTGATGTTAAGCTAGATGTTAAAACATTATGACATCCAACTGTTGAATTAAGCTCTTCCTTCTGCCACTCAGAAGAACCTCCTCCCTTTGCAGAAACATATTTCCATGCTCTCATAGACTTGATTCAACAATCAAGTTTGAGTAGACAACCTTCATCCTGCTTAGAAACTCCAAAGACTTCAAACCTACCACATCTGAATCTTCAGAAAATAAGTAGTCCAAGACTATCCCATAGCAATACTAAAGAAAGTCACTTCCCTTAGTAGAGCCGTCAGTAGAAAGCCAGAGATAACTGCCACTTATCCTCGACCTTCACAACCAGAGCAAACACCATGCTCCAGACCACTTAGATCAGGAATAAACTTATCCAAGTTGTAACCAACAAGATTATGATGTCTACATAGTCTTCCGTCTTCATCTTCAACAGCACCACCATCTGGACAAGTCATTCACAATACTTTCTAGGAACAGATGCTAAGCAATAATCCCAGGTCAACACCTAGGCAACTTGTGAGCGAATGTAGAACCCCTCCCATGATTCTCCAAACCTCTGATGAAAAGATGTTAAAACAATTGACAGAACATCCTTAATCTTGTCTTTCAAGGATAATCAATTAAATACTCGTGAATTTCACAAATAGCAATTGATCTTAAATCCATGTGGTTTAACCCTTCTTTTGATTCTAGCATCTTCTGAATCTTCTTCATGACAACCATTATGACAACCATTCATACCACAAAAGCCTTCCAGGTTAGGTCAGTGTCTTGATCTTTTACTCCACCCTAAGCAAAGAACTGAAGTGATGTTTCAACATCAGTTCCGACATCAGTCTAAATCACATTAAACATCTACTAGGATTCGGAGACTACAACCATAGTAATCCACACATATCTCTTGCAGCGAACACACGAGAGCATATCAACATCTGATCAACTTCCAAGATCAAACCAACAAAACTGTAGTAACGTGCATAACACACTCTTCCATAAGCTTCTTCTTATAAGCACAAGGTTCAAACCTCTTGTCTAACTTAAGAGTGATAACATACCATAGACACTCTGCTACTTCCAATCCTTCAAGCCACAAAATTGAAAGAGCTCACGCATACACCAATTGACCACAGGCTGATTTACACTGCTACTGCACACAAACTCTTGGATGCATTTTCCCTATAAAATTGTCCTCAGACATTTTAGCTTAAACAGGGATCATCTCCTTCTCTTCTGCTATCAAGATTACTACCTTTTCTTTAACCAGCTCCAGCTAAGATGCTAAGACATTATGAACAACATCTAAAAAATTGTTCAACTTCACAGCTTCAGTGATCCTTCAAAACAGCTACAATCTAATAGGACTTTGACTCAGCATTTACCATAAACTGCTGATGTGTAGCGCGATGTCGAGACATTAGGATTGACATATCAAGCTCAGCTTCTTTCTTGATGAAACTTCCTCCAGTTCATGATTTTGAAAATCAGAAACATGTATCTTCACAAGAGAATTCATCTTCAGATATACCAGAACTACATTGGACACCATAAATACGCTTAAGAGATAACTTATCAAAATCTTCACTCCCGTATGAAAGATTTGACAGTGATACTCTTTTGCTTTGGCTCCACCCTCTTCTTTCATCATCAAGAAAATTAAGAAGGAATGAATCAGTGTTCTGGACAGATTGGTCTTCAATACCTGATTTGAAATATATTCTTCTTCTGCTGAGGAGACCAAACTCTAAAGTCTTTCCAAGAAAATACCTTCCTAAAGTCTCACCACCAGAGACACAAGAAACAACCAGGGTTACATCAGATACCATGCAGCGGAACACACAACAACTCCTCAACACTCTTCAGGAACTACTCAATAGTCCAAGCACACCATCACCATAATCCAAGTGCCAAAAAAAGTTTGAAAATAAATCAAACTCACAACAGCAGTTCTCCACCAAAGCTACACACCTGATAACAACAGACAGGTCCAATACATACCCTGTCATGAATAGTCCATCCTTCACTTCAAGGGATCGAACAAACAACTATATGAACTGACCAAGTCCATAACTCAGCAAAACTATCTTCCTTGCTCATGAACCAGAAAGTAACTTCCCTAGATCTCATCCAGAAACAGACAGGATGCCTGCTCTGATACTAATTGAAATTCTGGTATAACAGATCCCGGATGTCCTACATGATGTCGAGACATTTGGTCTGACATAAACAGCAAGGTAATTATAGACAATTAAATAAGTTGCTGAAAAGAAAAGTGCACACAGAATTTGTTCACCCAGTTCGGTCTAACAACCTACATCTGGGGGCATACCAAGCCAGGAAGGAAGTCCACTATTAGCAGTATTAAATAACAGACTCAACAATACCAGTTGACAATCTACTCACTTAATCCCTACCCAATGACCCTTCTACCTAAGTTCTCCCTAGGTAAGAGACTCCATCTCACTTCCAATCATTGCAATGATGTCTAGCAGTCAACATCTCAGTTACTGCATCAACAGCTTGATTTCCAACAACTCTCCAAACACATAAAAATAGAAGACACACTCCTATAACAATACCTAGACATGACCCTCATGACTAAGAACAATGCTTAGAGTTGCTTAACAGCTTCCTCTAAGACCAATACATCTCTTAGCTACAGGCTTAGAGATAAGCATGATGACCATCCCACAAACCGGGTGGTTCATCAACCAACACAACCCTTATAATTTACATGATGGCTGGCTTACCAAAACTAGGTTACAATGCTTCTATTTATAACCTATTTCCCAACTGGATTTGAGCCTTCAAATCACAACAAATAAGCTGCTCCAAATCTGCAAAAGATTCTGCTACTAAATAGATCTTCAATCAAATCTTCAATTAAATCTTCAATTAAATCTAATTATTCTCCATATCTTTTTGCATGAAAATAGTAACAATATCTGCTCAATATAAGATTGCAACAGAATATATTTGTCCCATGATATTCGCCTGCAATCTCTCCACCAGATCTTCTCAAGACACACTTAAACAAATGCAGCCCTAACAAAACACATCAGACTGATGTTCTGATGTTCTGATAACTGATGTTAAGACATCAGGTTTAACATCAGCATACAAAACTGCAACCCTTCTGAACTTAACATCAACTCAATGTTAAGAACTCATGTTAAGACATCAGACATATGCCATCATTAACAACACCATTGTTTTACCAAAATTCCAGCCAATACAAGAACTAACAAGCTTTATCTGGTCCTTTATCTACTTTAGGTGTAGATTACATAGCCATTAGTGATTTCTTCCCTTCATATCGTAAAACTAAACCCTTAGGGCAAAAAGACAAGGCTAAGGTGATAGTTGCACCTCATGACAATGTAGCTATGCAACGTATATATTTAAAGTACTTAAATGATGGATCTAGGCTGTTTAGGGCAACCGCATATTTCAAAGATTCTGACCTCTACTTAAGCTGGTTAACCAAAGTAGAGAAAGTCAAAGCAGAAACTTGGAAGGAAATAGGGATTTATGACCTGATTATGATGTCGAAGACAGGTCCTGCTTACTGTACGACTCTGTTAGCTTCCTCTTTGTATTTTTGGGAGAGCACCCATTATACATTCCATCTCCCTTGTGGGATGATGACACTCACCCTTTTCGACATAGCTGCTATCACAGGTCTAAAACCACATGGACTAGTTTATGACCCTGAGGTAGATGCTCAAGAAACCATAGGGTTTTCAACCACCAAACATACTTACACTCACTTTATGAACCATTACCATGACAAATAAACTGACACAGTCGAAGATCAAGAGTACATAGCATTTCTGGCTATGTGGCTTTCTCGCTGTGTATTTTGCACCAAATCTCTGTAAGTGGCCAAGAAATACCTAACTCTGGTCAACCAATTGCACCTTAATCGAGGCATTTGCCTGAGTGAAATGATATTGGCTAGTTTGTATGAGTCTTTAAGTGAAGGTGCTGGTCGATTGAAAGACCAAGAAAACAATGGGAATCTCGTGCTGTTAGGACCCTTCTGGCTGCTCCAGCTTTGGCTTAATGCCACATTTGAAACTAGTCTCCCTAACAAAGGGACTGTCGACGAGGAAGCTATAAAAATCAAGGAGAGACGAGTCGAATGGACTCGACTGGTGAAGATAACCCCTAGCGAAGAAGGGCAGACACTTAGGGCTTCCTTCTCTGGCTTCATCAAGATGTTTTCCAAGCGATATGAATTTACACCAAGAATGACCCCATTTACAGAAAGAAAGTATGGTCCTGAATGGTTCACTAGGGCCTTCCCTCCTGCATTCAAGAAGCATGAGGCAGAATCGAAGCTTGTCTAGGAGGGCTTTCTAATCCCTCGACTCATTGTTCATCGACTCAACCTTCTAAGGGGCCAAACAGGTTTGATGGCCTACCAACCGAATCTTGTCTCTCAATAATTTGGCCTGGTCTAAACTTTGCCCAAGTGTCTGTATGAGAAGAAGGTTCATGTGATCCTTCCTCACACTAGCTATGACTCCCTAGAGAGTTCGACTCACCTGGCTCGACATGCTCACAGATCACTCCTCACTCATGTCTGCTTCGAACCTTCTCACCTCTGCACTCAAGAGTTCTATGACTGGTGGTCGAAACATTACAATGAAGAATTCCTTGATGTTTCTAGCTTCTCCCAGTTGATTGACCAAGCTTTTATTGATGTGCAGAAGAAGATCAAGAAAGGTAAATCTACCCACATCAAAGAAATCCAAGCTTTCCAGAAATACTTTGAAACTGTTTATCGACCAGATAACATTAGTTGAACTGTCCGCGACGCCGCAGTTACACTGAAGGATTTTTTTTTTAAGAAAATGGAGAGTTTGAAAATCCCTTCATACGTTCCTCTTGAGAAACGCTATGCAGTGGCTTTCGAACTATTTCCTCCAAAGACTCCTCGACTGCCATCTGCTAATTTTGGAGTGGCTCTTGCCCCTCCATTTCCAGATTGGTTCATCTATGGGGATTCTATAAAGATCCTTCGTCAGCAGTCGAAACCCAAGGCTCAACGGGTGGTTCCGACTAAGCATACGCTAGACAGTTTCAAAGGACACTTTCATATCGGTATCGAAGATGTTCGCATCGAATCCGAAATACATGAAGGTTAGGATTCTTCGATTTTATGTTCTTTCATTTGAACTTTATCATTACTAACTTGTGGTAACTTTGTTTGTTTTGCAGCTGTACCCAAGAAGAATACACCTCAGCAGCTGGTCGAAACAAAGGCTGAAGGAAGCAAGGTACGTCACATACCTTTTCCCTTCGTTGATTTGTATTTCTTTCCCCTAATGCTTCTCATTACTTCAGGCTTCCCGCAAACTACCTCCGACACCTCAGAGGAAGTCGAAAAGGGGCACTTCCCAAATTGTCATTGATTCAGAGGATGATAACCAATCTCCTCCTGAAGACTTAAAGACACAAAAGAGGAAAAAACTAATCCAGGACACAGATGCTCTTACTAGCCAATCTGAGCCTAAAGGGGCCAAAGCTTCCAAGAAGATAACCACTACTAGTGGTGTTGCCGAAGCCTCTCCTGGAACCGCCTCTAAACCAGCCTCAGATCATGCTGAAAGCAATAATTCTAGCCTTGGTTCTGAAGGTGTCAAGGTAACTTATCATTTCACTTTTTTTTTTTAAAGTTCCCATTTATTCACCTTGTTTCCTTTTGTTCTGATTTGTTTCGATTTGATTCAGGCTGATGCAAGTGGCTCAAAGCCACCAGTGAATAATCCTCCTTCTCCAACCACTATTTTGAACAGCCAAGGTGAGCCCACATACCATCCCACTTCTGATTTGGGCTCTGGAATGAGTTCACTAGGTGAAATTAACAAATATGGCTTTGAAACAGCTCCCCTTCGCCTACAAAGACCGTTACTCAGCAGTCTCAAACAGATGGCTCCGACCACGAGGAAGACAATGGTCAACAGAATCTTGAAACAGAAAATCCAGGGACCATCGCCATGGATGGAGATATGACTTTGGTCGATGATGATGATGGTTCACCAGTGGACGAGACCGTTGGTGCTGGAAATGTTGAACCAGAGGGGAGTGAAGAAATGGAGGAGGATGATAATGAGACAATGCACCAATCCGAACTTGATGGCAACGATGATGACAAAATGGATGAGGATGAAGAAGAGGAAGGGAAAGGTGAGGAGAAGAAGACTGACGAAGGACCTGTTAATGAGTCGATCCCTGTCGACACCACCACTACTCCAGCAACTAATGTTGCTCCTGAAGTCAAGGTAACCTCGACTTTGTATGGAGGAGGCCTTTCCGAACAAGAACTTGATGCCCTGAAGGCAAGCAACCCTCTACAGTACATAAATATCCTTCTTGGCAGTCGAGGGAGTTCTTCTGACAAGACTCCTAGTGCATCAACTACTTCTGGAGATCCACCTTCGAGCAAGCGTGAGGACAACATCCTCTTGAAGATCAAAGAGAAGATCTTTAAAGATGACATTTTCACACTCCTGTAGATGGACAATGTTACTCATATCTCCTTGAAGAAACTCTTTGAACAGGTCGACATCCACGTTATTTCTCCAGAATCTGCCAGCATCATCCTAGAACTTGGCACTATGATTGACCAGGTCAATGCTGATCTCAAGCGCCTGCCTCAAATTGAGAAGGCCATTTCCACCAAGTGTGGAAGTGAGGCTGCTGCTTGGGCTGGTGCCACTGACTCTGAGAATAAGGTAGCAGAACTGGAGGCAACCAAAGAAAAGAACAAGCAGGAGATTGCCTCTAATGATCAAAACATTGCCACCCGGGAGCGAAAGATCAAAAAGCTTCGAGTCAAGATTTCAAAGGCCAAAAAGCGCAATGCTGCATTGTCTGCCTTTGATGATTCAGGCCTATCGAAAGAGCTGGAAAATGCCATAACTTTTGCTGAGGAAGCTCAACAACTGGAGAGAGAGGTTGTGCGCCTAAGATCTGACAAGGCTCTGTGTGAAAGGCGACTCGAACTCCAGAAGTCGAAGTACCTGAAGATGAAAGAGAATCTCCCTTTCTAGTTTGAATTTCTTTGTAATTTTTCTTTTAAGCACATTGTTCTATAGCCCCTTGAGGCTTTTATGTAATGACTCTAAGCCATTTTGGAATTTCATGAATACCATTGTTGGCTCCGCCTTTATTTTTACGTCGAATTATTCTTTAGCAATTTTGATTTCTTGAAGTGCTGGTTTATATTTTTTCAAATACTTGCCATTTACTTTCAATATTCTTTTATCCTCGTCTATTTCTTCGACTTCATAAGCCCCATTAGAAAATACTTGCGTAATTTGAAATGGGCCTTCCCACTTTGGGGACCACTTGCCTAAAGCTCTGACCTTTCGATCCATAGGCAGGATTACCTTCCAAACCAAATCTCCAGGCGAAAAGGTCTTGGCCTTAACCTTCTTATTGTAAGACTTCTCGACTATTTTCTTTTGTCTCTTTAACAATTCCAAAGCGCTAAGTCTCTCTTCGTCTAAATCCACCAACTCATCTAGCATCATATTCCAATAAGACTTAGAAGGGATTTCATGATGTCTTTGGATCCTCGTTGATTGAAGGTAAATTTTGACAGGTAACACTGCATCATTACCAAAAGTCAATCGAAATGGAGTAGTGTTAGTTGCTTCTTTGGGAGAGGTTCGACATGCCCAGAGGATCTGGTCCAATGTCTTATGCCAATTTCTAGGCTTCTTTCCCACATATTTTTTAATCAAACCAATCACCACTTTATTAGCTGCTTCGACTTGACCATTAGCCTGAGCATAATAAGGTGTAGAGGTTAAGAGTTTGAAACCCATCTCTTTAGCAAACTCCTGCATCTTTCGACCAGTAAAGATTGGTCCTTGATCTGTTGTGATCGTTTCTGGGATTCCAAACCTGTAAATGATATATTTTTGAATGAATTCGATCACATCTTCTTGATCCACATTTGATAAAGGTATTGCTTCGATCCACTTCTTGAAATAATCAATACCTACCAAAATGTATCTCTGGTTTTTGGATGATGCTGGTCGAATCTCTCCAATTAAGTCCAAAGCCCAACCTCTAAAAGGCCATGGTTTCACTATGGAATGCAGCTCACTTGCAGGGATATGTTGTATGCCAGCATGAACTTGACATTCCTGGCAGCTCTTGGCGAATTTAATGCAATCCTTTAGCATAGTAGGCCAATACATGCCTTGTCGAAACAACAACCATTTCATCTTATGACCTACTTGTCATACCCCAAATTTGTCCTACCTGTGTATAACTTCATTTGTACATCCGTCCACTAACCATTACTCAGAAAATCCAAAAAATATGTTGTCTTCCACTTCATCTCTCTTTTATTTGTTATCCATTTTAAGTCATATCTAGTTTTTAACCATTTTTTTTAAAATATCCATTTCAACATATAATTTACCAATTCCACAAACTACCCATTCAATATCTATATCCATAAAAAATCCATTTCTATAAAAATCCACTTCCTTATAATCATTTTAACCCATTTTTTTTATATATCCATTAGTCATTAACCATTTTGCTATTTACCCATTTTTCAATCCATCATTTAATATCCAAATATCATTTCCAAGTTAATCCATATCCATTCTGAGCCATTTCCATATCCATGTTTAATTTCATCTCATTATCCAATAAATACCCATTTTCAATCCATTTTATAAATATCCATTTCTCTTTTCTTTTCGTTTTTTATATTCATTATCCACTGTTTAATATCCAATATCCAATTCTTAATCAACATTCAAATCCATTTCTAAATTCACATCTCATTTTAATTACAAACCAAAATCCAAACATAATTCATTCTACAAATTCAACAAAGTCCAAATTCATTTTCAAGCCCATTACATTACCAAACCATTCCAACCAGTTACAAATATTCAGCAAAAAGACTCATGAAATTACAAGAAAAAGAAGACCATTAAGCCACAAGCCAAACCTTGCCTTCACAAGCTGCTTTCACCTGCACACGATAATTCACAAACCGTTATCGCACAAGGTACCAGCCACAAAACAAAAACAGAGCCACAGATATCACTCACAACGCACCCTGCATAATTTCGTACATAAACCTGCAATTTGTACAACCACGTCTCCCAACTATTACACACAAACTGCATCGTCCTCACTTGGCCCCACAAAATGGATTCGCAAGCCTCACCAAAACTGGTATTCACCCCCCAAAACGTCACAAAAATCAACTCATACGCATAACCAATTTTCCAGCTCACGTTACAATTCTTTTGACAATTTCCATTCCCATTATACCCCTACAAATCTCCTATAAATGAATCAATTTCTCACCCTTGAAGAGGGAGCCCTAGCCACCACCTTCACCCACCTTCAACCTCAATTTCTTCAAACCGCAAATCAACAACCCTTTATACACTATCTTCCTCATCTCAACCCAACGAAACAAACTTTCATCTTTCTACAACAACCCCAAACCCATTCAAAAACCAGATCAGAGAGATTGAGATGAAGAGAGAGAACAAGATAAACAAACCCAAACCAAATATAAACCTTCTAACCTGAACCCAAATCTGAACGATTGCGAGAGAGAGTGAACCGAGCAGAGTGAATCGCGAACTTGAGACGGAAAGTAAGCAAAAATAGAGTGGGATTGAGACGGAAACGTTTCTGAGGAGAAGGTTGGAGCTTTTCTTTTTCTTATGCCTTCGATGAACGCGGTGATGAATCCAAAGTCTGAGCATGTGTTTTCCTTTTATTTGTTTTAGAAAATGATTTTGTCCTGTATAAAAAGAGGTGATGGTGTTGTTTTTAAAGATGATGGATCCTCTTTAATCGTGCATTTTTCTTTCCTTTTTTTTATGATTGTAAAAAGAAAAAACTGATAGTGAATCTGATCCTAAAGTGGCTGTGTCCTTCTTTGAATATCCACTCCTTAAAGGTTTTCTCGATATTTTCCTTTCCCTATTTTTAGGATAAATAAAGTTTGGTGGTGACTCTGTCGAACCGTTTTCCACGCCTTTCGCGCGAGGGTCGTGTCTTCGATTAAGCAATTTTTTTGAGGTGCGACAACTGGCGACTCTGCTGGGGATGTTTTCTCCATGCATGAGAGAGTCAAGCCTATCTTAGAGCGATTTGTGAGGAGCGTTGTCTTCGTTTGCTTTTTTTCCTTCTCGTTTACGTATTTGTTCTCTTATGGCTTTTATATGCTCATTATTATGCTTATCTGTTGGATCTGGGGATGATATCATGAGTAAAGCTCTACACCCGAGCTTTGGTAAAAGCAGAGGGAACACATAGTTTAGAATTGGATGTCGAGTAGTGTTAGTCCCCAAGGACTCGCTCCTTGTGCGCCTAGTATGAAGACCCCGCTCAGGGGAGACCTTGTCGTCATTATCGTCGTAATGCAGCTAGCCTGTTGCGTGACGTTGGTGCGATTAGTGTCCGTAATCCTGGGAACCTTATTCGTCAACGTAGAAACTATCCTGTGAGTGGGTTGTGGGTAAAGAACCTATAACTTTCTTCATAGAGCCTACCTATAGGGTTTCTTTGATCAGATACTTTGGTCATCTACCCGTGAAAGGCCAACCTCAGAAATGTTTTAACCTGTGATCTGCAATCCTGGATCTTGTATCTTGCATTACATACATGTCATTGCATTGCATCTGTTATGCATCTTGCATTGCATTTCAACCTCAGAAACTCACCTCAACTTCCTTTCTTCTCCAGTAAATCAAGCTGATTCCTCGACACCAGTACGTAACTCGAGCCAACACAAGAAGAACGATGGAGCAGATTCAACAAGAGCAAGCTGCCTTCAGAGAGGAGTTGGATTCTATGAAGGGAAAGATCGATCAGATTCTTGAAGCCATCATGATGGCCAGAAGAGAAGAAGAACTGCGTGAAGCCGCTGCTGCCAACAACACTGTGCCTGTGCAAGGGTCACCCTCAAGGCTCTCAGTTCCTGTTCCCAACCCTATCAATTATGGGATACCGATGAACTTCACTCCTGCCGCTGAAGGAACCACTCCTCAACCACTTCCAACACCTGGAGTTACTGTTGGAGCTATTCTGCAAGCCCAACCTGTTGTCACTCAGATTCCTATTCCTCATGCTGAAGAAAATCTGGTAGATCAGTATGATGAGGTACAGAATTACCATGATGCTACCCCAATTGTCAGTCCTACTGCTGCTCAGGATTCTGAAGCCATCAAAATGTGTCGTGATCTAGCTGAAAAACTCAGAGTCATGGAGGGGCGCAACTCAAAATCTCTGAATGCTCTGGAAATGTGCTTGGTGCCAGATGTTGTCATTCCTCCCAAGTTCAAGGTACAGGAATTCTCGAAATACAAAGGTCTCAGTTGTCCTCACATCCATCTGAAGACGTACTGCTGCAAGATGGCTGCCTATGCCAAAGATGAAAAGCTGATGATCCATCGTTTCCAAGACAGCTTGTCTGGGGCATCACTCGAATGGTATATGCAACTGGAGCGTAGCAATGTGCGCACTTGGGATGATCTAGCTGATGCATTTATCAAGCAATACAAATACAACACTGACCTTGCTCCGAATCGTACTCAACTTCAGAGTATGGCTCAAAAGGACAACGAATCCTTTAAGGAGTATGCGCAACGCTGGAGAGAGCTAGCTGCAAGAGTGCATCCACCTCTGGTTGACCGTGAACTGATTGACATCTTCATGGGTACTTTGCAAGGCCAATACTATGAGAAGTTGATTGGTAATGTTTCTGCCGGATTCTCTGATTTGGTAATTGTCGGTGAGAGAATTGAAGAGGGTTTGAAGAGCGGAAAGATCCAAGGAGGTTCTAGCAGTCAGTCTCAAGTCAAAAAGCCCTTCAATGGATACAAGAAAAAAGAGGGAGAAACAAATGCTGTCTCTGCTCAGAAAGGGCAAGCTCAACAAGCTCCCCCTCCAATGCCTTTTCAAATGCCATACTTCCAGTATCCGTATGTTGCTGCTGCGCAATATGCTCCGATGCCTTATCAGCCAACTGTTCAAGCTATTCAAGCTCCAATGCCTCAGCAACAGGCTCCTCAGCAATAATCCTACAATCAGTAAGGATATCAGTATCCTCCTCAACATCAACAACAGAGAGCTGCTCAACAACGCCAGCCTAATCAACAGAGGACAAGGAGGTCTGATAGAGACTTTGATCGCCTACCGATGTCATATACTCAGATCTTTGCTCAATTGCTGGAAAAGAGGGTTGTTACTCCGAGAGACCTGGCTCCTCCAACTGTCATTCCTCCAGATTATGATGCTAATGCTCATTGCGAGTTTCATAAGGGTGCTCCGGGGCATACGATCGAGGACTGCAGAGCTTTCAAACAAAAGGTTCAAGACATGATTGACTCAAAGTTTCTCACGTTCAATGGGAGGGCTCCAAACGTCATCAAAAATCCTATGCCGCCACCAAACTAGTGCCAGCATCAATTCAAGTCAAGTCAAGTCAAGTTTATTCCCCGAAGAAGGCAGTCATGTTGCAATCCCATCATTTGCATTCTTGTATTTTTGTCTTTATTTGTTTAAGTACTGTATGCTTTGAACATTGCCGTTTGTATTTGGTTTTCTTAATGTATTGACAATGCATGTTTTGAATCAGTTATGTCGTATTCACTCATTTTTTCCATTTACTACAAAACACCGACACGTTTATTTCCACTTCACTCTCTGTATCAAACTGTTGTTAGCAATAATTGGAGGGAGGATGATGACAACGAAATACCTATAATTGCAAATCGTATGCTTTCAGATAGAATCTCGTCGAGGATGTACAGGCATTGTTTCAACCCCCAAACACTGGAGAAACAAGGAGTTAATTCCTAGTAAACCACTTCGAGCCTAGAAGTAGTAGTTTCCTTCGGATATTCAAAACCCTTACACTCAACCTAGGGCAGGGTAGTGTTCAGTTAACTCAATTACGCACTCAAATCACAAAGACAAAATCCAAAAGACATGTCGGTTGTTCATCAATAACTATAACTTGGCAGTCACAATCATCCAACAAAACCAAAAACAAAAAAATCAAAAGCCTGCTAAGTCACGCACCTTAAAGGAGACTTAGGCAAAAATCAAGACTACCCTGATGGACTCGACAAGCGAAATCAGTCCATGCAAAAGTTAGGGATCAAAAGCAAAATCAAAAGAGGCCCTCGAATCCTTACCAAAAACAAAATAAGATCCAGTGACCACCATATCAAAACCAAAGGGTCACTGACATCCATCAAAAACAAAATAAGGTGACTGCCATTTTGAGCAAACCTTAAGCCATCACTCTTACACCGTCAATCCTTTTGGAAGACAAATATGTGCAGAATTAACCGAACGTAGGACTGGAAGTTCATCACGAAGAAGGGGTGGGTACAAACCAAGTTTTGAGCCTATTATCCTTTGTTTCTTAAATCGCGAACCAGACCACGTTACAACCCTCGAAAGACCTAATTGAGGCGAGGTTTATTCTGAAAGCATACTATTGCAAAGTTGCGTAAACTGACTCCCCATATTTGCTAATCTTCAGCATTGGTGTCATTCTCCTTGCTATATCTTTCACACCATCAAAATCAGCACACGTTTGGGCTAACGGTCCATTTGTCTCACTATCACGACACTCCAATAAACAACTCTTTTTCAAAACTTGTATGAGCATTGCATTAAGATTACCATTTGTGAAATTTTAACTGCAAATCAGTGCTTGATATCAAAGCGACTCCAACAAGGGGCAATCAAAAAGGAACTTGAGCCTTCAGTGGTGCCGACCCGAAGCAAGATTCCCTCAAACCCACAAGCTGGGGCAAACCTTTCAACAGCTCAATCAGGGGCAACCCATCTCAAAGCACATCAAATCTCAACCTCCAAAGATCATACTATTTCAGAATTGATTAATCAGGGGCAGACCTTTACCACGTTCAGACTGGGGCAAGACCCATTGCAGAAAGCATATCCTCTCTGTACCTTCAACTTGGAGAAGCATACCTTCCAAACGTTGGCAATCATCAAGTTCAGAGCAAAGGCACGGTCTTCATGAGTTAATCATGTCGCTATGCTCATTTTAAAGTCATCCTGATTATCAAGCACAAAGTGGTGGTCCTCTCAGGAATAAGTCAACAAGTGATCAAACTCAGAGCTTCAAGAGCATCTTCGTATGCTTCAATCATGGCGTCTTCAACAAACTGAGTGTCGAGGAATCAAATCCCTCCCACCGCCCAAAAGTCCAATCCTCATTGGCAACTAACAAAAGTCCACCATGCTGCCCTCCCCAGACATATCCAGTCACTCATATGCATCATACGCATCATACGCATCGATTTCAATATCATGTGCATCATATGCATACCCAAAAACCAAATCATACTTCCCCAGCACTTGCATCTCCGTGCGTCAGCATTTGCATTTCCATCATCAAGCATTCATATATGCATAAGTCAAGATCTAGGATCAATCTCAAGACTGCAAGACGATCTTCAGCCCAGTCAGGGGCATCTCCAGCAAATCCGTGAGCGTTCCTCACGAAGTTGTTCAACCTTTTTTTTCAAGCTCAAGACAAGATTTCAAAGCAATTTTCAGCCCAGTCATGGGCATCTCCTTCAGTTCATGGGCGTTCCTCATGAAGTTCTTCAACCTTTTGTTGATAAAGCTATGATCTCCAAGCAAGTCAGTGGGCGTTCCTCATTGAATTGTGTTCCTCAACCTTTTATTGCTGAGGTCGTCATCCTCATCCCAACCAATAAACATTCCTCCGAGTCAGTGGGCGTTCCTCATTGAATCTTTTCTTCAATTCAAACTATGACTGCCCTGATTCTTTATTCTCGTCCGAGTAAAGATACGTAGGCACAAGATTGCGTAGATCTTGGTGACCAGGACGTAGGAGTAGGCTCTGCGCCTGACTGTGCTGGCCTTTTTGGGGTCGGACGGAAGCTCGTCCCTAGCGAGGTAATTATAAACGGGGGTCATCCTGCAGTTGCTGTCGCCGATGACTTGCACGTCGAGGATCGTAGGTGTCTTCTCGATGATGGGTCGAGGAAGCACCTCCTGGATGATGAACTTGTTGCCGCCCTTTTTCTTCGTGCTCGCCAGTTTAGACAACATGTCTGCTCTGACGTTATGTTAGCAGGGAACATGTTTTACTTCTACTGTAGCGAACTTCGTCATTTTTTCTTTGACCAGGGATAAGTATTCGGATAGGTTATCATTTTTGGCCTGGTATTGTCCTCGAACTTGAAGGGCCATGAGTTGCGAATCTGTGCAGATGATGACTTCTTCTGCTCCTAGGTCTTCGGCCAAGCGCAGACCAGCGAGGAAAGCTTTGTACTTAGCTTGGTTATTGGACGTGGGGAAGGATAAAGTGAGTGATACCTCGACGATGATTCCCTCGTCATTTTCTAAGATGATACCTGCCCCGCTTCCTGCCGAGCTGGATGCTCCGTTGACGAAGATGGTCAACCTGCGCACCCCGCAGGTGGGGGAATCTGCGAACATCATTTCTGCGACGAAATTGGCCAATGTCTGGGCCTTGAGGGCCTTTCTACTTTCATACTGGATGTCGAACTCGGATAGTTCCAATGACTATTTGAGCATTCGACCTGCCATATCTGGTCGTCCTAGTAGTTGCTTCACGGGTTGATCTGTCTGAACCACGATCGTGTGGGTCAGGAAGTAGTGCATCAATCTTCGTGCAGCGTTAATGAGGGTCAGAGCTACCTTCTCTATTTATTGGTATCTCAGTTCTGGTCCCTTCAATGCTTTGCTTGTGAAGTATATAGGTTTTTGCCCGTCGGGCGTTTCGCGAATAAGGGCGGCGCTAACGGCCTCGGTTGCTACGGCGAGATAGAGGTACAGAGTTTCACCGTTATCTGGCCGAGAGAGGACTTACGGTTCTGACATTGCCCATTTCAGATAGAGGAGAGCCTGGTCACATTCCTCTGTCCATTCAAACGCTGCCTCCTTGCAGAGGAGTTTGAAGAAGGGCAGGGCATGCTAGGCAGACTTGGCCACGAAACGAGACAGAGAAGCGAGTATCCTGTTGAGGGATTGGATGGACTTCTTCGAGTTAGGTGTTGGAAATTCGGAGAATTCACTGCACTTGTTGGGGTTGGCCTCGATTCCTCATTCTGTCATATAGAAGATGAGGAACTTGCCCGCCCGTACCCCAAACGTGCATTTCTATGGGTTGAAACGCATCCAGTATTTCCTAGCCTGTTCAAAGACTTTTGTTAAATGGGTCGTGTGATCGGTTTCCTCGTGGTATTTCACGATCATGTCACCTATTTCTCCCCGGAAGACCTTGTTCATCATCCTTTGTTAGGTCGCACCGACGTTCTTCAGGCCGAATGGCATTACATTGTAGTAATAATTGCCCGATTCGGTCGTGAAGGCCGTGTATTTTTTATCACTTTTCGCCATTGGTATTTGATTGTAGCCCGGATAGGCGTCCATTGTTCTACCGCACAATTATCGCAGCAGATTAAACGAAATATCTGAGTAAAATCAGAATCACCTCAAAGGGTGCACATTTCTCAATAAATTCAAATCAACAAAATTGCTCTGTAAACAACGGGTTTTCCTCAAAATAACTCAAAAGCCTTCAAAGGGCAGCAGAACCACCATAACCAAAAAATCCCACAAAAAGGTTTTTAAAATAAAACCATAGTCATCAAATAACAACAAAATAACAGCCAAATAAAAACTCAACATGGTTCGACTCAACGACACAACTCGATGTTACACTATCAGAGCAAGACCGTCTACATCGACCAAAATGCAAATAAACTCCAAAGGTCCTCGAAGGCATCCACAGCTAAGCCTGATCACCTGCACGTTACCCACATGGAGGCAACATTCAAACAGGCAGGGTGAGTAATCACAATTCATTATAATCAATATAAAAACAAGATATGCATAAAATGGCGTCATCATCATATACAACATCATCAGAGTCATCACAAGGCAAACATCAAAACACAACATCATAAATATCAACAAATGCCACATAAATGCAATGCACAATAAGACTCATGCATGTGGTACCAATCGTCACAGTCGATGGACACTTAGGCCATCACCCTCCAAAGATCCCCGTCATTAGGATCGGTTCCACACAAGAACCGGAGCACATAAAAAACCACCTCACATCCTCATAATGGGATGGAAGCCACAATAGACCGAAGTCTAACATCATCACTGAAATGATATGAATGCATGATGCACAACATCATAATCATCATCATCAATAAAGTCATTACGTGCATCATCATTCATCAAAATCTCATATTCGTCATATCGTCATTTATTCATCAAAACATCATGCATCATCATCTTATAATCATCAATATAGCTCATGGTAATTCACATCAGTATTTAATCATCAAACATCAGGTATAAACAACTCATAATCATTAATACACTCAGGGTAATTCATATCATCACCTAACCATCAAACATCATATATAAACAGCTCATAATCATCAATATACATCACGGTAATCATCAAAACATCATGAAATCATCATCACATGATCATCAATAACATCATGGTAAATCATCAGAAAAATCACAGCATCAAAACATCAAGACAGCACAGCATCATGAAATAATTTTTGCGAACAACAGTCGTTCGCTGCAGAATTCGTCGTGCGAACCTGTTCGCTGGGTTATTCGCTTTGCGAGCATCCCGCGAACCCCAAAATCTCACACAAAACCAGAGATATCCCATTTTGTCTCTCGCTCGCCACCCTCATTCGCTTTGCGAATCCACTCGCTGGGACATTCGCTTTGCGAGCTAGAATCACACTTTAGAATTCATCCAGTATTCACCAACAAAATCATCGCGCATTCGCTGCGCTGCTCGCTTTGTGAGCTTGGGGCGAGTATTCGCCTTGCGAAGGAATTGTTCGCTTTGCGAACTCGCGGTTTCAGGAAATCGCTGCTACACATCAGTAGCATAACAGACCCAAACACCTTACGATTTCAACCTCAGTTCACCCAAAACATCCCCAAAACATTTCCCAAGGCATCATGGCAATCAAAGGCATAAAACCTACGACATTTAGGTCGATTAATTCCACTATCCTAACTCAAAATTACCTAAACCTTCACAAACCCTCAAGATTCTCATAAACCCCATAAATCCCTTTCTCATACAAGATCCCACATATCATAAAAAAGGTTTAACCTCGAAGGCTTATTTTTACCCGAATCAATTCAACCCTTAATAATCCATCATCGATCCTCAGAAATACCCTTAAATCATCAATAACTCATAAACCCTTAAAAAACCCCAAAAACCTCAAAATCCACTTTAAAATACATCGAATCTCTATATTGAAAACAATGAAAGGTAATACTCCCCATACCTTAGATTGTCGATTCAGAGCTTTCTCTATTGAGTCTTCGGAAACCTTCTCGAATCCTCGCCTTTCCCTTTTTCCTCAGAGCTATGCACCTTTCTCCTTATTTTCACGATCTAGCCAAATGAATCCTATTCCTCCTAATTCTTTTTTGTTAAACCCTTGGGCTCCTAAAATGGGCTTTCCCAATAATACCCTCACTAATCCTCCTCAAAAGTCCATCATACCCTTAATTCCTCTAATATGATTTAAATTAATAATAATACTAATATATTCATATTATATACTATTATTTAGATAAATAACCAAAACTCCATCAAAATACCAACGTCAACACAAACCACCAAAATTCACCGAAATTCACAAATATTATATTTAATAAATTAAATAAATATTCTAATAAATTTGGGGTGTTACAACTCTCTTCCACTTAAAGAATTTCCGCCCTCGAAAATTACCTCAAAGAAATAGAGTCGGATACGACTCCCTCATCTAATTTTCACGTTCCCAAGTCCAACTTTTTCCAGCTGGTCCGCCCCATAACACCTTTACCAAAGTTATGTCTTTACCCCGCAGTTGCTTCATCTCTCGACCGTCAATCCGCACGGTAAAGCTTCCACTGTTAGGTTCTCCCTCACGTGTACATCATCCATCTGAATCACATGTGACGGATCCGAAATGTACTTCCTCAACTGAGACACGTGGAACACGTCATGCAAATTCGCAAGTGACGATGGTAAAGTAACTCGATAGGCTACCTCTCCTATCCTCTGCGAGATTTGATATGGACCAGCAAAACGTGGAGTGAGCTTCCTAGACTTCAAAGCTCGACCCAAACCAGTCACTGGTGTCACCCTCAAAAACACGTGATCTCCCTCTTGGAATTCAAGTGTCTTCCTCCTCTTATCATGATAGCTCTTCTGGCGACTCTGTGATGCTCTCATCCTTTCTTGGATAATCTTAATCTTCTCGGCCGTCTCTTGCACAATCTCAGGTCCGAGTACAACACTTTCGCCCGACTCATACCAACACAAAGAAGCCATACACCTTCTCCCATACAAAGCTTCATAGGGCGCCATTCCGATACTAGCATGAAAACTATTATTGTACGTGAACTCAATCAATGGTAAATGGCTATCCCAAGATCCTCTATGATCCAACACACAAGCTCTCAGTAAATCCTCTAAGGATTGGGTAGTCTTTTCTGTCTGACCGTCCGTCTGCGGATGATAGGCAGAACTCATCCTCAACTTAGTACCCAAAGCCTCTTACAAGCTCTTCCAGAACCCCCGATGTAGATCTCAGATCTCTATCCAACACAATACTCGAAGGTATCCCATGCAACTTCACAATTTCCTCAATATACATCTCGGCTAACTTCTGCATAGAATGATTAATCTTCATTGGCAAGAAATGAGCCGATTTAGTTAATCTATCCACAATCACCCAAATAGAATCATTCCCCCTCTCAGCCTTCGGCAATCCCGACACAAAATCCACGGAAATACTATCCCATCCCCCCTTCTGGAATATTCAATGGTTGCATCATACCTAAAGGCTTCTGATGCTCAATCTTTGACTTATAACAAGTCAAGCACGCATAAACAAACTCCACAATATCCTTCTTCATACCTGACCACCAAAACAACTTCTTCAAATCCTGGTACATCTTCGCAGCACCGGGATGAATACTCAATCTACTTCGATGTCCTTCCTCAAGAATGCTCTTCTTAATTCCTGGAACATCTGGAACACGCACTCTATCTCGAAACCTCATCACACCATCCTCGTCGATCCGAAATTCTCCTCCGTTACCTTGGTTGATCAAAGTCAACTGGTCCACTAACTTCAAGTCAGATTGTTGTCCCACTCTTATCTCTTCCAGAATACCACTAGTCAACTTCAACATTCCCAACTTCACACTGTCAGGAGTCTCTTCACACACCAAACTCAAGTCTCGGAATTGCTCAATTAATTCCGATTCTTTCACCTTAAGCATCAACATATGCAATAACTTCCTGCTCAATGCATCGACAACTGCAATTGCTTTTCCCATATGATAGCTCAAATCAAAATTGGAATCCTTCAATAGCTCTAACCACCTTCTCTGCCTCATATTCAATTCTTTCTGATCAAATAAGTACTTCCGACTCTTATGATCGTTGAACACTTCAAACTTAGAGCCAAACAGATAATGTCTCCAAATCTTCAACACAAACACCACAGCGGCCAATTCCAAGTCATGTGTAGGATAATTTCTCTCATGAACTCGCAATTGTCTCGAAGCATAGGCAACAACTTGACCATTCTGCATCAGCACTCCACCAAGACCCATCTTCGACGCATCACAATACATCACAAAAGATTCACTCGGATTAGGCAAAATCAACACTGTAGTGGTCGTTAATCTCTTCTTCAATTCTACGAGACTCTCTTCACAAGCTACATCCCACACAAAAGCTTGACCCTTTCGAGTCAACTGAGTCAAAGGTAATGCCAACTTAGAAAAGCCCTCGATAAACTTGCGGTAATAACCCGCCAATCCCAGAAAACTTCGTATCTCAATAGCAGACTTCAGAGTCTCCCACTGCAACACCGCATCAATCTTAGAAGGATCTACAACAATTCCACCACTCAAAATCACATGGCCAAGAAAACTCACTTCCTTCAACCAGGACTCACACTTCGACAGTTCCACATACAACTTCTTCTCTTTCAACACCTACAACACAGTCCTCAAATGCTCAGCATGCTCTTCTTCAAGCTTAGAGTATATCAGAATATCGTCAATAAAAACCACCATAAACTTATCCAAATACTCATGAAAAATCTGATTCATATACTTCATGACACCAGGTGCATTAGATACACCAAACGACATCACAGTACACTCATAGTCACCACACCTCGTCCTGAAAGTTGTCTTCAGAATATCATCAGGCTTAACACGAATCTGATGATAACCAGACCTCAAATCAATCTTGCTAAAACACACACGTCCACCAATTGATCCATCAAATCATCAATCCTCAGAAGTGGATACTTATTCTTGATCATCACTTTATTCAACTATCTATAATCCACACACAATCTCATAGTACCATATTTCTTCTTCACCGACAACACATGAGCACTCCACAGAGAAACACTTAGTCGACAATTTCATCCCAAGCAACTCTTCCAATTGTTTCTTCAATTCTCCCAACTCATATGCAAACATCCGGTAAGGAGCCATTGACACCGGACTCATACCTGGTATCAAATCCGCCGCAACCTCTACCTCACGCTCTGGAGGCCAATCACTTATGTCATCAGGAAACACTTCTGAAATTTCACAAACACCAGGAAAAACACCCACTTCTCCACCTTCACTAATACTCCAAGTTACCCTTAACTTAAACATCAGCACTATCCTGCATCGACTTATCAAAACCATCTGTAAGCACTTGGCTTAACTCCAAACAATTCACTGCGTACACCACTTATGCTCGTAAGACACGTCTATCCCATCCAACACGATCGCGTCTATTATCAACAAGAGAATAAGGGTGATCAGTTCCTCAATTTGTCAATAACAGCCGACTATCATGAGGCGGTACAAACTATCTTACCAAACTATTGTAGCGTCCAACACCACTCTTAGCCATCGCTCCACACTTGAAGCATCTTAGAGAAGCACCATCTTCTCCCCCACTTGTTTCATTCCCAACCTGCAAATGGAAAACAAAACAAGCATCGACAGTGTTTTCACACACATGTCGCACACTAGGGATTAGAGAAAATTAAACAACCTGGCTGTACGGACCGACCTGCTCTGATACCACTAATGTAATACCCTTTTCTACCCCATAATTATCGCAGCAGATTAAACGAAATATCTGAGTAGAATCAAAATCACCTCAAAGGGTGCACATTTCTCAATAAATTTAAATCAACAAAATTGCTCCGTAAACAACGGGTTTTCCTCAAAATAACTCAAAAGCCTTCAAAGGGCAGCAGAACCACCATAACCACAAAATCCCACAAAAGGGTTTTTAAAACAAAACCATAGTCATCAAATAACAACAAAATAACAGCCAAAGAAAAACTCAACATGGTTCGACTCAACGGCCCAACCCGATGTTACACTATCAAAGCAAGACCCTCTACATCGACCAAAATGCAAATAAACTCCAAAGGTCCTCGAAGGCATCCACAGCTAAGCCTGATCACCTGCATGTTACCCACATGGAGGCAACATTCAAACAGGCAGGGTGAGTAATCACAATTCATTATAATCAATATAAAAACAAGATATGCATAAAATGGCGTCATCATCATATACAACATCATCAGAGTCATCACAAGGCAAACATCAAAACACAACATCATAAATATCAACAAATGCCATATAAATGCAATGCACAACAAGACTCATGCATGTGGTACCAATCGTCAAAGTCGATGGACACTTAGGCCATCACCCTCCAAAGATCCCCGTCATTAGGATCGGTTCCCCACAAGTAACCTGAACACGTCAAAAACCACCTCACATCCTCACAATGGGATGGAAGCCACAACAGACTGAAGTCTAACATCATCACTGAAATACTATGAATACATGATGCACAACTTCATAATCATCAATAAAGTCATTACGTGCATCATCATTCATCAAAATCTCATATTCGTCATATCGTCGTTTATTCATCAAAACATCATGCATCATCATCTTATAATCATCAATATAGCTCATGGTAATTTACATCAGTATTTAATCATCAAACATCGGGTATAAATAACTCATAATCATTAATACACTCAGGGTAATTCATATCATCACTTAACCATCAAACATCATATATAATCAACTCATAATCATCAATATACATCACGGTAATTCATATCACCAAATATTCCATTAAAACATCGCGAAATCATCATCACATGATCATCAATAACATCATGGTAAATCATCAGAAAAATCACAACATCAAAACATCAAGACAACACAGCATCATGAAACAATTTTCGCGAACAGCAGTCGTTCGCTGCAGAGTTCGCCATGCAAACCTGTTCGCTGGGTTGTTCGCTTTGCGAGCATCCCGCGAACCCCAAAATCCCACACAAAACCAGAGATTTCCCATTTTGTCTCTCGCTCGCCACCCTCATTCGCTTTGCGAATCCACCCGCTTGGACATTCACTTTGCGAGCTAGAATCACACTTCAGAATTCATCCAGTATTCACCAACAAAATCACCGCGCATTCGCTGCGCTGCTCGCTTTGCGAGCCTGGGGCAAGTGTTTGCATTGCGAAGGAATTGTTCGCTTTGCGAACTCGCGATTTCAGGAAGTCGCTGCTACGCATCAGTAGCATAACAGACCCAAACACCTTACAATTTCAACTTCAGTTCACCCAAAACATCCCCAAAACATTTCCTAAGGCATCATGGCAATCAAAGGCATAAAACCTACGACATTTAGGTCGATTAATTCCACTATCCTAACTTAAAATTACCTAAACCTTCACAAACCCTCAAGATTCCCATAAACCCCATAAATCCCTTTCTCATACAAGATCCGACATATCATCAAAAAGGTTTATCCTCGAAGGGTTATTTTTACCCGAATCAATTCAACCCTTAATAATCCATCATCGATCCTCAGAAATACCCCTAAATCATCAATAACTCATAAACCCTTCAAAAACCCCAAAAACCTCAAAATCCACTTTAAAATACATCGAATCTCTATATTGAAAACAATGAAAGGTAATACTCCCCATACCTTAGATTGTTGATTCAGAGCTTTCTCTATTGAGTCTTCAAAAACCTTCTCGAATCCTCGCCTTTCCCTTTTTCCTCAGAGCTCTGCACCTTTCTCCTTATTTTCACGATCTAGCCAAATGAATCCTATTCCTCCCAATTCTTTTTTGTTAAACCCTTGGGCTCCTAAAATGGGCTTTCCCAATAATACCCTCACTAATCTGTGAGAACAAGATTTGGTTCTGCATTAATACCTCTGAGTTTTGATGATATCAAACATGTATGTTTGTATGAACAATTTTGTAAGTCTAATGTTGGTTACTTTTGAGAATCTAACAAACAGGTTTTGCTTCCGATTAAATGGCATGGATATGTCGTTAAAAGAGAATATTATGCCTACGCGCTACATTTGATCTGCTAACTGCTTCAGGAGAATCTGAAGATTGCAAGACTCTGATATAATATGTAAAGAGAACAAGTTCTGAAGATCTGAAGACAAAGGTTATGATGAACGAAGTTCAGATGCTGAAAGACTTACGCTCTCTAGATAAAAGGTTCTGAAGACCCAATATAGTCTCTACTCATGCTTCAACTAAATACCATCAGAAGCCTCTGAAGATATGAAGACAATATTCTAAGCGAACAAGGTTCTGAAGATCAAAGTGCTGAAGACTCCAAAGGCGCAGTTTTGAGGACTCAAAGACTTGAAGATCTTAAGAACCAAGCTACGTTTTCCCTTCTTACTCATGCTCGCAGAAGCCTCTGAAGTTAAGAAGATTAGAAGACTAAGCAACAAGTACAGCTGTACAATGCTACAAACGAAGATATCTTGAAAATAGTGCAACACTGCAAACGAAGATATCCTGACAAGACAGGACACAAAAGTATTATCTGTCCTCACGTCTCCATCAAGCCGCCATCAGTATAAATAGCTATGATTACTTTTCAACGGTCATATTCTACACAGCTATATAAAGACATGAAGACTTGAAGAAAGAAGTACACGAAAGCTCACTGAAAAATACTCTCTTACTAATATCTTTCTTAAAGTCATCTAGAGCTAAACTTGTTTACATTTCAGCTTGTATAAGAAGCACTTTTCTGTAAACGATACTCATTCAAACTTAGGTTTGTATTCCTTAAGAAAGACCTGTAAGGTTGGATTTCTTGAGAAGTATAAGACGTGTTGTCTTAGAGGGTTGTTCCTTGAGAAAAACCGGTAAGGTTGGATTTCTTGTGAAGTCTAGAACTTGAGAGTTTTAGAGGTTATTGTTAGTCACCAGCAGTTTGGCTTGTGCATTGTATTAATCTGATTGATTAGTGGATTAAGACCTTGATTGAGAGAGGCAAAATCACCTTGGTGGGTGGACTAGATTAACTTGAGGAATTCTCAAGTGAACTAGTATAAATATACTGTGTTATCTCTTTCTTGCTTCATTAAGATTCTTACTCATAAGTGAAAGAATTGTTACAAAGAGATTAGTAAAAGGAAACAATTTTATTTTGAAAAACCAATTCAAACCCCCCCTTTCTTGTGTTTTTCACACCTTTAATTAGCATCAGAGCTCCGGTTCTGAGGTGATAAAAAGGTTGAATTTTTATCAAACACTTAACAGTGTTCAGTACCGATCCAAGTGTGAAAAATAATGGCTGCACCTGAACCAAATATTACTGCTAATGAAAGAGATTCTTAGAGTGCAAAACCTCCTGTCTTTGATGGGGAAAATTTTGACTATTGGAAAGATATAATTGAAAGTTACTTTCTGGATTTTGACTTAGATCTATGGGATCTGGTAGTTGACGGCTACAGTTACCCTGTAGATTCTGAAGGCAAAAAGATTGTCAGAAGTGCATTAACAGATGCTCAAAAGAAGATTTACAAAAATCATCACAGAGCAAGAACGATTCTGTTAAATGCGATTTCATATACGGAATATGAAAAGATCACAAACAAAGAAACTGCAAAGTCTATTTTTGACTCTCTCCGAATGACTCATGAAGGCAACGCTCAAGTAAAAGAGACAAAGGCTCTTGCACTAATCCAGAAATATGAGGTCTTCAGAATGGAAGACGATGAATATGTGGAAACTATATTTTCAAGATTCCAGATGCTTGTTGCAGGACTCAGAGTTCTGGACAAAGGTTATTCTACTGCCGATTATGTCAAGAAGATTAACAGAAGTCTGCCTATCAAATGGAGACTAATGGTAACTGCTTTGAAACTAGCATAGGATTTAAACAAAATAAGTCTTGAGGAACTAATTAGTTCTTTAAGAATTCATGAAATAGAAATTCAAGAAGATGAACCTCAAAAGAAAAGTAAATCTATTGCTCTAAAGGCTAAGTCTGAAAAGAAAAAAGCTCATCAAGCAGAGGAAGAATTGGAAGAACCTGAAGAAGATTCAGACGAAGATGAACTATCTCTCATATCAAAGAAGATAAGCCAACTGTGGAAATACAGAAGGCATAAGTTTAGAGGACCAAGAAGAAGATCTGACTCTATACATGGTCAAAAGAAAGCTAATGGAAAAGAAGTTACATGCTTTGAATACAAGGAGCCTGGACATATCAAGAATGATTGTCCAAAGTTCAAGAAAGATGGAAGACCTAGAAAAGCTAAAAAGGGTCTTATGGTAACTTGGGATGATTCAGAGTCAGAAGAAGATTCCGACGGAGAACATGCCAATGTGGCATTCATGGCTAAGACCAGCACGAACGAAGTTCTATCAGAAGAAGAACTATCAGACTCTGATGACGACATAGAGGCACTTTCTTCCTTATCTCGTTCTGAACTTATGGAAAGATATCAACTTCTTCTAAGAAAACACAAAACTCTGAAAAAGACTTTTATGGTTCCTTCCGAGGAACTTACTAAGAGCAAGGAAACTATTTATGAATTAAACAAAAAATTATTCTTCTTAGAAAAATCAAATGCTACTTTAAAAAGTGAAGTATCTAAGTTAGAAGAAGAGATCACGCCTGACATAACTGTCACTAATGAAGTGGTCAGATATGATAGAGCTTTTCAGCACTTCCTTGCTAAAAGCATAGATAGAAGTAAAATGGCTTCAATGATCTATGGAGTTAGCAGAAATGGAAGTAGAGGTCTGGGATATTCAGGAACATTACAACCATATGATGAAACCAAGAATATCAAGCTGATAACTCTGTCTAAACACTTTGTGTGAGCTGACACTAAACTGAAATGTCCAAAACCAGAAGGTTCTAAGTCTGTTATATCACAAACACCGACACAAAAGAAAAATTCCAAACTCAAATATTATGCACAAATACCACACTATTATCCTGCTGTACAAAAATCCAAAGGTGTCATAACCTCTGGAAAGACTAATGTGAAAGGACTCACAAAATGGGTACCTAAGAATAAGATAATTTATGTTGCAGATATCCTTAATGGTGCCACTGAAACACCAGTCATGGTACCTGGACAGTGGATGCTCACGACACATGACGGGAGAAAGGCATATGTTCCAAGATTTGAAACTTAAGCCTCGAGGCGTCACCGGTTTCGGAGGAAACCAGAAGGGAAGAATCATTGGCTCAGGAACTGTTGGTAATGGTAAACTTCCTTCTATAAATAATGTTATTTTAGTTGAAGGTCTAATGCATAATTTGTTGTTAATTAGCCAACTTAGTGACAATGGTTATGACATTATTTTCAATCAAACGTCTTGTAAGGCTGTTAGTCAGAAGGATGGATCTATTCTGTTCAATGAGCAATGGGTCTGGCACAGACGTCTGGGTCATATTAGCTTGAGAAGAATCTCTTAGATGAACAAGCTAGGACTTGTCAGAGGATTTCCAAATCTGAAGTACTCTTCAGATGCTCTTTGTGAAGCATGTCAGAAAGTGAAAACGGCTTCTATCAATGGTAAGAAATATGGACTAGTCATCATTGATGATTACAGTCATTGGACATGGGTAAAATTCTCAAGGCATAAGGGTGAGTTGCATTCTGTGTTTGCTTCCTTCTGCACCCAAGTGCAAAACGAAAAGAATTGCAAAATCATCAAAGTCAGAAGTGATCATGGTGGAGAATTTGAAAACAAAGATTTTGAAAAAAAAATTGATTCGCATGGGATATCTCATGATTTTTCTTGTCCTAGAACTCCACAACAAAATGGAGTTGTAGAAAGAAAGAATAGGACTTTACAAGAAATGGCTTGGACCATGATCCAAGAAACTGACATGGCTAAGCATTTCTGGGCAGAGGCAGTGAACACAACTTGTTATATTCAAAATAGAATCTCCATAAGACCTATTTTGAGTAAAACTCCCTATGAATTGTGGAAGAATAAAATTCTCAACATTTCTTATTTTCATCCTTTTGGATGTATTTGTTTTATGTTAAACACCAAAGAGAATCTTGGCAAGTTTGATCCCAAAGCACAGAAGTGTCTGTTGTTAGGATACTCTTAACACTCAAAAGGATACAAAGTTTATAATACAGAATCACAGATTGTGGAAGAATCAATTCATGTCAGATTCGATGATAAGCCTGACCCTGAAAAGTCAAAGCTAGTTGACAGGTTTGCAGATTTGGAAATCAGCTTTTCAGAACCTAAAGAAAAGGAAGAAGAAGTTAAAGCTTCAGAAGGTCCTACTTCCGATATTATTGATGTATCATCTGATACTCCACAACAGAAGAAGAGGAGAATCTCAACTTCACACCCTAAAGAACTAATTCTGGGTAACAAGGACGCTCCCATCAGAACCAGATCTGCGTTAAAACCTTCTGAAGAAACGCTTCTGGGATTAGTGTCTTTAATTAAGCCAACGACAATCGATGAAGCTGTTATGGACAATGACTGGGTTCTAGCAATGGAAGAAGAACTTAATCAATTTTCAAAGAATGGTGTATGGGATCTTGTTCCAAAGCCTAAAGGTGCCCATATAATTGGAACTAAATGGGTATTCAGAAACAAGCTCAATGAAAAAGGAGAAGTTGTCAGAAACAAGGCACGACTTGTTGCCCAAGGTTACAGTCAATAAGAAGGGATAAATTACAATGAAACCTTTGCTCAAGTTTCCAGAATAGAAGCCATACGCCTGTTAATTTCCTTTTCAGTAAATCATAACATCATCTTATACCAAATGGATGTTAAGAGTGCATTTTTGAATGGTTATATATCAGAAGAAGTTTATGTCAAACAACCTCCTGAATTTGAAAACTCAGAAAAGTTAGATTTCGTTTTTAAACTCAAAAAATTTCTCTATGGTCTGAAGCAAGCTCCCAGAGCTTGGTACGACAGATTGAGCAATTTTCTCTTAGAAAATAACTTCACCAGAGGTAAGGTTGACACCACTCTCTTATGTAAATCCTACAAAAATGATATACTCATAGTTTAGATTTATGTTGATGATATTATTTTTGGTTCTGCTAATCCATCTCTATGTGAGGAGTTTTCAAAGTTGATGCAAGTAGAATTCGAAATGAGTCTTATGGGTGAGTTGAAGTTCTTTCTGGGAATTCAAATTGATCAGAAACCAGAAGCTACTTACATTTATCAAAGTAAGTACACTAAAGAACTTCTGAAGAAATTCAACATGATAGATTGTAAACTAGCAAAGACTCCAATGCATCCAACATGCGTCATGGAGAAAGAAGAAGTAAGTGGTAAAGTTTGTCAGAAGACCTATCGTGGTATGATAGACTCTCTTTTGTATTTAACTGCTTCTAGACCTGATATTTTATTCAGCGTTCATCTGTGTGCTAGATTTCAATCAGATCCTAGAAAATCTCATTTAACTGCTGTTAAAAGAATTCTAAGGTATCTGAAAGGAACTACTAACCTTGGCTTGATGTATGAGAAAAAATAAGAGTACACTCTATCTGGTTTATGATGTAGACTATGCTGGAGACAGATTGGAAAGAAAAAACACATTTGGAAACTGTCAGTTTTTAGGGAAGAATCTGATCTTATGGTCAAGCAAGAGACAATCAGCAATTGCTCTCTCAACAGCAGAAGCAGAATACATATCCGCTTCTTTATGCAGTATGCAGATACTATGGATGATGAATTAGCTAGAAGACTATCAGATACACGAGAGTAATATTCCTATCTTCTGTGATAATACTGCTGCTATCTGTCTAAGTAAGAACCCTATTGTAGCGCGAGTTTTTGCGTGGTTGCGAAGCACTATCACTTTGGGGTACTATAGTCTGATTCATTTTTTATCCTATTGAAGCTGATGAAGGAATGGAAATAGATGTCTCCAATTAACCCTGCTTGCATACTGAGTTTGAACATATGACTGTTGGTTTACAGATGCTATAAAGATTGTGGGTCTCTCTTAGGTCATTTTGTTAAAAAAAACAGTGTTTGGGCTATTGGTAGGATGTTATGACTGATGCTTTTTGAAGGGATGGGATTTTGGGTTTTTGATTAGTATGCTCGCTAATATTTTTTCAATCTTATGCCTACGTATTCCCGTTTAACGAAACAGGGAAATCAGAGCGATCGTAGTTCCTCCTATTCTATGGGAGGAAAAATGTTGCTTTGGTGTCTTGTTCAAAGCCCAAGACGTGAAGCTAAATGTGGTTTATATCTTGTTTAAAGCCCAAGATGTGAAGCTGAAGGGTCTATTTATATCTTGTTCGAAGCCCAAGATGTGAAGCTAAATGGGTTTGACTTTAGAGAGAATTTGTCATCTCTAAAGGGGGGATATTTGGTCTGTTTGTCACAACTGTTGGGTGACTGGTTATAAAGGAGAATTACTTTAACTGGGATATGTAAATCCAACAATGCCATAATTTCCTTTATAGGGGATTTTTAACCTGAAGGAGAAGACTTTAACTCAGTGTAGAGCAATGTTATCTTTCCTTAGGAATTTCTTATGCTAAAAGAGAGACAGTGACGTGGATGTAAATAATCCAGAGGCTTGCCGCTTACAACAATTTAGATGAAGGAAAAGGAGTTGTTGATGTTTGTATACTGTGAACGAGGCACATATTTTGATGCTAAAGGGTTGATTGACTCAACCGGGGTTTTCTTATACAAAGCCTAAGAGGAGGCTATTGACCCAACACGAGGGTGCTTTTAGGTGTCTCGTACGAAGCCCGAGAGAAAGGCTAAAAGGGGTTGACTCAACAAGAGAGTGCTAACCAGTGACTGACTCAACAAGAGAGTGCTTTTATATGTGTCTTGTACGAAGCCCAAGACGGAGGCTTAAAGGTTTTGACTCCACATGAGGGTCTTTTATACTCAATAAGAGAGTGGTTTTGTATCTCGTACGAAGCCCGAGATAGAGGCTGAGAGGGAAGTGACTCAACAAGAGAGTCTTTTATACTCAACAAGAGAGTGATTTGGTATCTCATACGAAGCCCGAGGTGGAGGCTAAAAGGGATTGACTCAATAAGAGAGTCTTTTATACTCAACAAGAGAGTGATTTTTATCTCATACGAAGCCCGACATGGAGGCTAAAAGGGATTGACTCAACAAGAGAGTCTGAAAAGGTTAGCTCCGCCGGGGAGAATCATTTGTACAAAGCCCAAGAGGAGGCTATTGTGCTGGTGACTATTTCAGTTTAGTGACAGGTCCAGTATGTTTGGATAAAAGAGAAAATCAGTTCTTATGAAGATTAAAGGTAAGGTTGTGCTTTGGGATTGATCAGAGGATCAGGGTTATTTCCTGTTCTTTAAGGAAACGGAAAATCCAAAGGGTATTAAGACTGTCCAACTCTACTGGTGTTTTGGAGAAATCGATTCTCGAATAGTGAGTGATCTTTGTATAATGCCCAAGAGAAGGCTGGTATGTTAAGGGATGAAGGTCAACCCATTAACAGGTCTGACACTTGACTCAGAAAGACAACTCTAGCAAATTGATGACTAAGTTTTGTTCCTATACCTGTAGAGGTCTCTGGGTCCTTATACTAAGCCCAAGAGAAGGCATGAGAGCTTTTAAGAAGCCGAAGGCTCCTTGTACAACGCCCAAGAGGAGGCGAGGATGCTTTTAGGAAGCCTGTGGGTCCCCAAACTCTGAGAAGTTCAAGATATGCCATTCACCGAGAATAGAACAAGCCAGGAAAGTCCGAGAATTTGGAAGAAACTCAAGAGATGCCATTCACGGAGAAAAGATAATCTCTGGGGAGTAGAGTCTCTTTGACGATTTCTAAGGGTGACAGTCTGAGAAAGGGTTCACAGAGAATGCTGCCTTTCCCATCTCCATATTGGTTAACCCCAAAAGGAGGGAAGACTGTGTCTGGTAATCCTATGGGGATCTAGTTTTGTTTGTATTTAAGAGTGACCAACAGGGCTTTACCTAGTGCTAGACGTAGTTGCCAGGGGAAACTCTAAACAACTATACTAGTATTACATAGTTGATATTTGACAAGTATATAAAAGTTTGTGAAAGAAGACTTACAGTGAGCAGCCCCACAATACAATTATATATATGAAAGCGGATAAAGAAAGCAGGTAAACACTTACTCGGTTGTAGAGCTTTTATGCTGTTTGGTTAGTTGTTCAATAATGAAAGCTTCGATAACAATATTCTATTTAAAATCAAAGGAGAAAGTGCGTTGAAAAGATTGTTGGGGCTTACACCTCAATGAGAGGCCCAAGGTTTTATCAGTGATTGCACTGTTGTTTTGTACAGGGACTTATACAAGTGACTGAGGCTCAAAAAGGTTTTCTGTACAAAGGGATGAGTCTTACACTCTCTCAAGAGGCCCAAAGGTGTTTAAAGAAAAATAATGGGGCTTATAACATGAGGGTAGGCCCAGATGATTTGTTTTTTTAAATTGGAGATCGCGCCGAGGCTTCTTTAACAGACTGGGTCTTATACAATGTATTGAGGCCCAAAAAGTTTTGGTTAAAAGGGGGTTGGGTCTTACACTCTATTAGAAGCCCAATGTTTTATTTTTGTATAAGTGGTGGGGCTTACAGCTCAAGGAGAGGCCCAAAAATGGTTTTTGTTTGAGAACGACGATCGCGTCGTTGTTTTAAAATTGTACAGAGGGACTTATACAATAAGTGAGGTCCAAAAAGGTTTATGTACAAAAAGGGTTGGGACTTACACTCTATTAGAGGCCCAAAGATTAAAGATGGGTCTTATAACTCAAGGAGAAGCCCAAAGATTTTTGCGAAAAAGGCGACAATCGTGTCGAACCTTTTGACGGTATCGGGACTTATACAACACACTGAGGCCCAAAAATTTTGTTATTACAAAGGATTGAGTCTTACACTCTACCAAGAGGCCCAAAGGTGTTTGAAAAAGATTTGATGAGGGTTGAATTGATCAAAACCCTAATTTGTTTTCAAAATATATTTTAATTGAATAAAAATTCAATTAAAATGATCAAAATTGTTAAACATGTGGAAAACAAATTGTGATCTTGGATTAATGTTTCAAAAATTATGTTTCTATTCACAAAGTGATTGGAAATCACTAAAATTTGAAAAATCAAGAGGGAGAAAATATTTTAAATGTCAAAAACAATTAAAATATTAATTCTTTACAAAAATATTAAGTATATGAAATAAATAATATTTTTGGGATTTTTTGGGAAAATAAAATATTTTAACATTTTTGTGAATTATTAAAAAAAGAATCAACTCAAAATCATTAAAACTCAGAGAGAAATTAATTTTTGAATTAATTAAATAAAATCACAAAATTCAAATATTCAAATGTTCAAAAATGGTGCCAAGAACATGGCAAGAACACGCGCCACCCTCTGTTTCTGTAGATTTGCGTTTTTTATCCAATCTCACTGAATACTTGATGATATCATGCAATCTACATATCAATCTACTCGTTTTTACCTAACGGTCATGTCTATGGTCTTTAATTTCTTTTATTTTAAACATGGAATAAGAAATCAAAGAGAAACCTCAAGTACCCTAAAATTTGCATGAAAGTTCAGAAATTCCATACACGATTCAAACAAAGCAATTGATTGAGGGAAAACACTCTATGCATGATTATGAACATATGGCCAAATTATTATGTAGAAAAAAATGCATGGATCATAGAGTTAGAAGAGCTCATGCATACCTCTTGCAGCTGGTGATCGTGTTTTGTGTTAGAGGTGTTACAGCTTGGTTCCAAAGATATGGATAACTTCCCTAGGTGCTATGGAGTGTGTCTGGATGCTTGGAGTAGATTGAAATGATCTGGAACTTGAGATGGTACCCCAACTGCAAATCTGTCATGAACTTGAGCAATTGGCTAGTGATTTTGTGATTTTAGTGTTCCAGATATTGTGTGAGTGTTTGGATCACTTCTATATGATGTTTATGAGGTGTGTGTGTGATTGGTTTGATTGGAATAGCTCTCAAACTCAAAACCCGATAGTGACTTGCTTTGGTAGGCAATTTTGGAGTGAAAGAAGAGATTTTAAGGAAAGCATCTGTTAGATGGATTTGGTGTACTCAAACTAATCACAAATGAGCTCTATTTATAATAGAGTAAGTTTGTTTTGCAAGGAATAGTGAATAGAAACTGCTGCATAGGTTTTGCCAATGTTGATCAATGAGAATCCAAGTCTCCTCTAACCATTGACTAGAGGTTAGGGCACAGGCTGCTGGTTCCCTTGGTCTTGGATAAATCTTGACTGAATTCAGTTGGAAATGGCTCAGTCCATGCCACCTTGGTGCATCCATTGAATGCTCCAGAACAAAATTGGAGTCTTGTCCCCTCTTTAGGGATTTCTAGGTTTGGCATGCTATTTTTAGTTCCAAGGACTTGGGAGGCTTGGGATCAGAGTTGGTTCCTCCTTGGTCTCCCCTTGAGGTGTTCAGATGGATAAGTGTGTTTGTCATTTGCACAAATTTGGCAAATCGAGCAAAATGCACAAATCTGCCTTGCTTTGACAGTTTTCAGCAAGGCATATTGCCATTGTCATATCTCATGGCTCAAGTTGAGTTTGGTGAAGTTCTTGGCCATTTTGGAAAGCCCTCATATGATACAACAACTGTTTGATCATAATTAGTTTTGGTACTTTTTGGATCCAAGTGAAAAATGCCCTTACATTTTGGAAAAAGTGAAACAGATTCTGACTTAGTGAAAATTTCACGAAGTGTTGGAAAAAAGTGACATTTTCACTTTTTGTGATTTTGATCATTCCATAACTTAAAATCCATGAAGAATTGGAATGACTTATGTTTGAAGCTTTTGTAGAGGGACATGAGAGCTACAAATCCAGCTTTGAATGGGGAAAAATGGCCTTGTGGTTTAGGAGTTATGATCCTCCAAAGTTGGTACCCTAGCCACTTTGTTCCATAACTTAGAAAAATTTCTAAGTTTTTATGGTTACCCCTTTTACAAGTTATCCCACTTTTCTTGATTTTTCTTGATGAATGATGATTCCAACCACACATTAACATCATTTTAGGGTTAAAGAACCATAATTGTGAAAAATCTCAAAAAGTTAAAGTTGACTTTTGTGCACAGTTGACTTTTTGTCAGATGAATTCCAAACTGTGCGATCCTCTATGAAATCAAGTCCTTGACCTAAATAAAAGTTGATTGATTGAATTCATAGGTGTTATAGGGTGTATTGAGTCATGTCTTAGGGTTTGGGAGCATGTCCTGGTCAAAAGTCAAAGGCACAATTGACTTTTTCCTCAAAACCCTAATTGTGGTTCTGATGAATTTGAAACTTGTTGCTCAAGCTTCTTGGATCAATCCATTGTTGCAAATGGATCAATGTGATTTATTAGAGACCCTCAAATCCTCTCTTGAGGTCTTGACTCATGTTTTGTTCCAAAAGTCAACTTAGGGGTGAATTAGATCAAGAAACCCTAATTCCTGAATTTTTGGTGAATGCATCCCCTGAGGCTAAATTGACTTGATGATTGGGTTCATGATGTCCCTTGGAGCATCATAGGTTATGCTTTGAAGCATTGGCTCATGCCCAGAGGAAGATTCCCATCTGGAGGCCCCGGTCGACCAAAACCCTAATTTGGTGACACTGGCGATCTTGAGGCTTAATCCACTCAGAATGTTGCAGCCTTATGCTTGATTCTTGAAGTGGGAGTCCTCTTGATCCTTTGTGGATGTTTTAGAGGTTTAGGAAAGTTGAAGATCATGTCATTCCTTGATTGATCCTTTGTCTAAAGCTCTGAGAGGGCTTGAAATCCTAATTTTTTATTGTAGTGAAGGCTCACCCATCTTTGGGGAGACTAATGGTTCATCTATATTGTGATGATGATTTGCACAATGATGGGAAATCTTAGTGGTCAAAATTTGGGGTATGACACCTATCTTACATTCTAGGGCTAAACACAGAGAAATAAAACATCATTTTATCAGAGACAATGTTCAGAAGGGAATTTTATGCTTAAAATTTATTGATACAGACCATCAATGGGATGATATTTTTACAAAACCCTTAGCTGATGATAGATTTCAAATTATCTAGAAGCATCTGAAAATGGACTATTGTCCAGAATAAGAGTGTGTCACAATCAGATGTGTTTAGTCAGAATAAGTATATGTGTAAATCTCAGTCATCAGAAGCTACTTCGGTCAGAAGTGTCTCTGATATGATGGAAACCTTTGGGTTGTCCAGGTTCTGAGAACATTAAAACGTGTCACTTAATTAGAAAATGATCAATACGTGTAAATTCAATTATACCAAAATCATTACATCTACTTAATGTACACACTGAACAATAATTTTCTTGGAATTGACTGAAATCATAATTACACTACATTCATTAATTCCCAGTACGGTGCTTATCCCCTCAGTTTTCAAAAACATTTTATATACCCACTCAAAATGTCTCATTTCTACCTCCACACCGTTAGAAATCCTAAAACCCTAAATCACTTCTCTCTCTCAAACACTCATTCACTGTCTTCATCTTCATCAATCTCAACCATCATCATGATGAACGATATTCAGCAAGCAACAGTTCGCTTTTCCGAAGAAATGGAAGAGTCACTGAATCCCTCTAAAAAGTCACTGTCTTCATTTGTTGCGCCCTCTATAACTACCGTAACCACTGCAGCTGTTGTTTCGACTTCATCATCTCTTCCCACGATCGATGAAAACCATGTAACGCAAAGAAATCCCTCAGTTACTTGTGTTGTTCATGCAGACGACCTAACAGTTCTCAAAGAACTAGATGTCGACTTTGACAATCTTTGTGATAATGGGTTTAACCTTCGTGATCAACTAAACACTCAAGGATGGAAAAGTTACTTTGACAGACTTAGAGGTCCCACCTATGAAGCCCTAGTAAAAGATTTTTGGAGGCAGGCTGAAACTGACGATCTTCATGTTGTCTTTGTTATGGAAAAGAGGATTGTTATTACCGAGAGGTCAATCTCGGATCTGCTAGGAATGAAGTTCTTGGAAGGAAAACGGGTGTATTGGAAGATCGAAAAATCTGACTCTATCATCAACAAAGCAATTTTTACAAACCATCAATCTGGGAAAATAGAATATAAAAGCAAGGACTTGCGTGATAATTTGAGAATCTGGCACAAGATTATTCTTGGATGTATCAATTCAAGACCTTCAAAGAGTGTTGCAGATTTCTTCAATGCAAATCAAAAGTACATGCTATACTATTTGCACAAAAGTGAGAAAATGTGTCTATCATCTATCATGTTCTACTATCTCAGGGATATGGTGCGCAAGACAAGAACAACAACCTCGCAAGAAAAGAAAATTGTAAATTACATTCCTTTCGGAAGATTGCTCTCTGATATCTTTGTTGAAAGTGGCTTAGTGGATTATCTAGTTAAAGAAGCCAGATATACAGAATACTTGACTCCAAGCATAAGAGAAGCCTTCAATGCTATGAATCTCAAGCATATGAAAATGATCAAGAATGTTGAAGTGAAACCTTTATCTATCTCTCATGACACTGTGATTAAAAACCGAATTCCAGTGGAGAATTATCCTATCTATCACAGAGGCGATCATATACAAATAATTACTTCATTTGTTGCTATGATGAGAGAAGAAGGACATGACATGTCCAACTTCAGGATTGAAGATGGTGCTCCTAAACCTCCATGCGTTACCAGAAGCAATCTAAATAGGATTCTAAGCTTAGGAAAAAGAAAAAGGATGACAAGTCTGCATCTTCCACGAGTTCCACTATGCACTCTCTTCTTCTTGAAGAATCTAGTAAGTCTGCTACCAATCCCTCTACTTCAATAAATGTTACTAAAACTGTTACTGTATCATCATCATCTACTTTCATTCCTACCTTAAATCTACAAATAAAGTTTAAACCACCATCTTTTTCGATTCCTCCTCCAACTACCACTATTCAACCACCTTTCATTCCATTAATCAGTACACCTATTTCATCTGAAGCCATTACTACCTACACCTCGAAAATAAGCTCTTCATTCATTCAATCAATTGAACCAGAATCTGAGAAAACCATCTCTAATCCTCAAGAAACTGTCACATCTGATCAACCAACGTCAGAACCTATTCATACTAAAATTGTTTCATCCCAACCAGCACCATCTGAAACTCACTCTGCTGGGCCTGACCTTGCCTTGATCATCTATGACATACCCCTTCCAACAACCCTTGAAGAGTGCATTAGTCAATTTCGTAACAAGGCGTTAAAGAAGGTTGCGAAATTAAGAGTAGAAGCTAAAGAACGGATAAGGGAATTCAAGCTTTTGGCTGCGAAACAGAAAGATACTAAAGAAAAAGCTGCTAAAGAAGCGAGACTTCTTGCAGAAGAGGAATCCAAACTGGAAAAAGAAGCTGAAGCAATAGAAAAAGCTAAGTAAGAAGCCTTAGTTGTTTCCTCACCTGAACCTGACGTGGTGCGTTTGGAAAACGCAATTAAAGAAATCAGAGGAGAACAACAGATTTTCAGAGAAAATTTTGCAGAACAAAAGGTTGTCAATGCAAATGTTCAGAACTTGGTTCAAAAGATTTTGGACAAGATGTCCTCTAGAAGCACCTAAGTTTTTCCTTAGTTTTTCACCCTTTGATTACAAAACTTTTTGATAATGACAAAAAGGGGGAGAAGTAATGAATGTTACATTTTGGTTATTATAGTCAATTCTCTGAAAAAACAAGCTGTTTACAGTCTAACCAGTAAATTGTTATTTCTGTTAGATGTTTTTTTCTTTGTCTTTCTTTTCAGGAATTCTGATCTGATTAAGCATCATAAAGTTGATAAAGAAATAAAAAATCAGCAAATCAGAACTTTGATAGGATCTGATAGTTCAAGTCCTTGAGTTTTGATAAAATCAATGTCAAACTCTGAAGGATCAAGTTTATAATTGAATCAAGACTATGAAGATTTCAGTATCTAACCTTTTGGAATCAGAGGGAGTCCATCCCAAAAAATTCACAAGTCGGATATTTAATCTTCACCCAGTCTAAGATTCAGGGGGAGTATCTCATGTGAATGATAAATATTTCTTAACCTTCTTATTTCGATTACCCTTGTGATATATACAAAATTGTGTCATCAAAATACATAGTTTTGTCATCATCAAAAAGGGGGAGATTATGAGAACAAGATTTGGTTCTGCATTAATACCTCCGAGTTTTGATGATATCAAACATGTATGTTTGTATGAACAATTTTGTAAGTCTAATGTTTGTTACTTTTGAGAATCTAACAAACAGGTTTTGCTTTCGATTAAATGGCATGTATATGTTGTTAAAAGAGAATATTATGCCTACGCGCTACATTTGATCTGCTATCTGCTTCAGGAGAATCTGAAGATTGCAAGACTCTGATATAATATCTAAAGAGAACAAGTTCTGAAGATCTGAAGACAAAGGTTCTGATGAATGAAGTTCAGATGCTGAAAGACTTACGCTCTCTAGATAAAAGGTTCTAAAGACCCAATATAGTCTCTACTCATGCTTCAACTAAATACCATCTGAAGCCTCTGAAGATATGAAGACAATATTCTAAGCGAACAAGGTTCTGAAGATTAAAGCGCTGAAGACTCCAAAGGTGCAGTTCTGAGGACTCAAAGACTTGAAGATCTTAAGAACCAATCTACGTTTTCCCTTCTTACTCATGCTCGCGGAAGCCTCTGAAGTTAAGAAGATTAAAAGACTAAGAAACAAGTACAACTGTACAAACGAATATATCTTGAAAACAGTGCAACACTGCAAACGAAGATATCCTGACAAGACAGTACACAAAAGTATTATCTGTCCTCACGTCTCCATCAAGCCGCCATCAGTCTAAATAGCTATGATTACTTTTCAACGATCATATTCTACACAGCTATATAAAGACATGAAGACTTGAAGAAAGAAATACACAAAAGCTCACTGAAAAATATTCTCTTACTAATATCTTTCTTAAAGTCATCTAGAGCTAAACTTGTTTACATTTCAGCTTGTGTAAGAAGCATTTTTCTGTAAACGATACTCATTCAAACTTAGGTTTGTATTCCTTAAGAAAGACCTGTAAGGTTGGCTTCTTGAGAAGTCTAAGACGTGTTGTCTTAGAGGGTTGTTCCTTGAGAAAAAACGGTAAGGTTGGATTTCTTGAGAAGTCTAGAACTTGAGAGTTTTAGAGGTTATTGTTAGTCACCAGTAGTTTGGCTTGTGCATTGTATTAATCTGATTGAGTAGTGGATTAAAACCTCGATTGAGAGAGGCAAAATCACCTTGGCAGGTGGACTAGATTAACTTGAGGAATTCTCAAGTGAACTAGTATAAACATACTGTGTTATCTCTTTCTTGCTTCATTAAGATTCTTACTCATAAGTGAAAGAATTGTTACAAAGAGATTAGTAAAAGGAAACAATTTTATTTTGAAAAACCAATTCAAACCCCCCCATTTCTTGTGTTTTTCACACCTTCATAATCCTCCTCAAAAGTTCATCTTACCCTTAATTCCTCTAATATTATTTAAATTAATAATAATACTAATATATTCATATTATATACTATTATTTAGATAAATAACCAAAACTCCACCAAAATACCATCGTCAACACAAACCACCAAAATTCACCGAAATTCACAAATATTATATTTAATAAATTAAATAAATATTCTAATAAATTTGGGGTGTTACATCCATGAATGATATTAGTTTAAAACCGGCAGAGTTATCAACAAGTTTATCAATATTGGGGAGGGGGTAGGCATCTTTAGGGCATGCCTTATTGAGATCAGTATAATCAACACACATACGCCACTTTCCTTTAGATTTTTTGACGAGTACAACGTTGGACAACCAAGTGGTGTACTTGGCTTCCAAAATAAAGTTTGCCTCGAGGAGGCCTTTTACAGCTTGTTCTGCAGCCTCCATTTTCTCCGGAGACTGCTTTCTCCTACATTGTGCTACTACTTTGACGGCGGGGTCAATTGTGAGTTGATGACAGGTGACAGTAGGATCTAAGTCAGGCATTTCCGCGACACTCCAGGCGAACAAGTCTGTGTTTTCTCGGAGGCAAGCTTTGAGTTGTTTCCTCGCAATGTCGGGGAGGTCGGTCCCTATCTTCACTCCCCGTCAAGGATCATCACTGAGCAGGACGAGTTTGAACTCGTCATCTGGAATCAGGTGCATCGGATGGGAGCTATTACTGGTGCTGGTCGAGGCGGATGAGCTGCTCGGGCAATCCTAGTCCTCCTTCTTGTCATCTTTGGAGAAGCGGTTGTCGAGGTCGATGGAGTCGACGCGGGGCAGTGGCTTGGCTTCCTCTGAGCTGCTGGGCAAGGCTAGCTTGCTGGACGTCTTTGGATTGGCAGCGATGGTGTTGAGTCCCTTGGTGGCCGCTTCGAAGCATCTCTGTACTGTCTCAATGTCCCCGTGTAAGGTGGCGACCATACCTTTGGAAGTATAGTACTTCATTTTGAGATGGACAGTTGATGGCACGACTACCAACTCGGCTAAGGTTGGCCGCCCGAATATGCACTGGTAGATAGACAGGCAGTCAATTACCAGGAACTAAACCTTAATAGATCTGGCTGTCTCTGCAGATCCAAAGGTCACAATCAACTCGACGTACCCCCAGGGTTTCGTGACTGACCCGTTGAAACCCTGCAGGTCAGAACCCACGTAAGGAGTGAGGTGCGATTCGTCCAGCTAGAGGGTTGAGAATAACTGCGAGTACATAATGTCGACAGAGCTGCCTTGGTCGACTAAGATCCTGCGAACATCAAAATTTGCCATCTGGGCTCTTACGAGTAGTGGAATACTTGAGTTCGGGGCCCCTCCGAGGAGCTCTTCCCGGTAGAAAGATATAGGGACTGATCCTTTCTGGGCCTTGTCGAGCGTTGTCACCTTGTTGGAGCTCGTGCTGATTAGGTGCTCGAACTTTCTTTTCACGGAGCCCACGGTTACTTTGTTGAAGCCCCATTCGGAAATGACCATTGCAGAGGGGAAAGTTTCCCATGGCCTATGAGCTGCGCAATACGCGGGAGCGCTGAGCTCCTCGGGAACATAGAAATTCTCCGGTCGTGATATACTCATGGCGACTTGGAGGTTGATTTCTTATGAGGAACACACTTCTTCCTCGACTTTCTTTGACTCATGGGCATCTTGCCGGGGAGTATCCTTCTTCTTTGTAAACTACTTCAGGTGGCCGTCCCTGATCAGTATTTTTGTGGCATCCTTTAGGTGGATGCAGTCTTCAGTGGCGTGGCCGTGACTCTTGTGGAAACGACAGTATTTCGACTTATTGGCGTTCGGCTTGGCCGGTAGCTGCTTGAGGAATTGAACCCCCGCTTGTTTGAACTCCGAGTTAGCACATTCAGAGAGAATCTTTTCCCTGGAGACAGTCAGGGGAGTGTAATCGTGGAAATGGTCAGAGGGCCCTTTTTTGTCCCAGGATTCCCGGGGACGATCTTCGCGTCTTCTCTCCCCTCAACGGGATGTCGAGGGTTCGTCGCCTTTGGAGGCCCGAACACTTTCTTGATGGCATGAGGCCTGGGAGGAGCTGACCGTTTCCTTTTCCTCATACTGAATATACGCCTGCGCCTTGAGGAGGAAGGCGTCCAGGCTCCTTGGAGGTGCAAGGCCAACAACTTTAGAAAATTCTGAATGAGGGAGAAGTCCTCGTTCGAGCAGGAATTTCTTCATGTCGTCGGTGGTGGGGACTTGCAAAACTTCTTTATTAAACCTCTCAATATATGCCCGGAGAGGCTCATCCTTCCCTTGAATTATGGCCTCAATGGAGGCTTCGGTCTTCGGATGGCGGCGTGATGCCATAAAGTGTCTGGAAAACATTCTGCCCAGCTGCTTCCACGAGGTGATGGACTCCTCGGGCAGTTATTTGTACCAGGTCATTTCCCCTTTTCGGAGCGTGGTAGGGAATAAACGACATTTGATGGCGCCCCAGACGCCACGATAGTCTAGCAACACATCGATATATTAGACGTGCTCATCTAAGTCTGTTGTTTCGTCGTAAGTTCCCAAAGATGGTGGTTTCTCCAAGCCTTTGGGGAGGCGCGTAGCCAGGATCTCCTGAGACAATGGGCCGTGGGGCTCATCGTCGCTGCTGGAAGTGGTCCAGGAAGGGGAGCGGATGCTTCGCTCGGGGACATGGCGACGACTTCTATGGGGTGATGGTCTTCGTGCCCGACCCTTCGATCTGATTGGGGGTGAACATTGATCTCTCTGAGTTCTCTTGTTGCCCTGGGAATGTTGGTTTCGCGGGGAAACGTGGTCACGCTTCCGGAAGGCATGAGACTCTGGTTCCTGGCGCACCCGACGATCAGCTTTATGTCGGGGATGTGGACTTTTGGATCTTCGTCGGTCTTTCCTCGGCTGAGGGGATCTTGGTCGGGCAGACTCTTCCAACGCCTTAATCCTCTCGTTTTGTTGGAGGATAGAGGTTGATCTTGTTGATTGCTTCAAGGAGGGCCACCACGGCCGGGTCGGCGTTGGGTGGAGCTGGAACAGGATGAAGGGCCAGCGAGGGTTGGTCGTCAACACGGTCAGTACGAGTAGGGGAGGGAGATGCAGTAACTCCGTCTCTCAGACGACGGGCGTCTCCTCCGAGGAAGGATGTAGATCCGTCAGCATCAGTTTTGTTGACGGGGAGAAAAGAAGGATTGCGAGCATCTTGGACGTGATCTTGGCAAGCCATGATCGTAATCTTGGGCAAAGAGATTGTTTTGGTCTTTGAATCTGAGGTGGATGTTAAGACGGAGATAACAAGTTTCCAGGGCTGATATCGTCGCCTGGGCCTTCCTGAGCTCAGATTCAGAGGAGGAATCTCCCTCGGCGTAGACCGCCGCCATCTCTAGGACCCGGACCAACGCAGAGGCATCTTGCGCCAGCATTGCCCTCTTGCTCGGGCGATCCATACCTTCAAGCTTGAGAGACTCTTCCCGAGGAACCGTCAGGGATGTCCCCTCGAAAAACTTCTTGTCATGAAGGCAAGGGGGAAGTTCAAACTTGCCCTTCTCCGCCGCCCGACTGAGATCCACCAGCTCGTTCGCTCTGGTCCGCTTAAACCTAGGGCCCCCGGGCATTGGAGATCCCTGGGCAGGAGAAGGAGCAGGCGAGGAGCTCCCCGCAGCCGGTTGAGGAAGAGGCACCCGCTGGATGAACCGAGATTTTGGCTGGGTCGCGCCCGCTTTGCCCCACGTTAGAGCACTATTCACCATCCTCTCATGAGCAGAAGGCATTTCACCTGCAAAAGGACAGAACAAGCACGTTAGCAACTAAGGAAATCGTAATCCGGGCTAGCTAGAAAAGTAAAAATTACCAAGCAACTTAAAAGCGTCATCATGGGTCTTGCACTCCAGAAGCGCCTTCATATTGATATATCGGTGCTCCACTCTTTGCCCACCATCGGCGTCAAAGATCGGGTCCCCCTTTTTCGTCCAGCACTCCGCAGGTCTAAAACTGTTAACATATTAAACCAACGCCTCGTAACTGGCAGTGTCTTGCTCGTCCAGCATCTCCAGTTGGGCGAGGTAATGGTCGGTACCCTGGGTAAAATGGCTCTTGATGCAACAGAAGGGGAACTTAAACACCCTGTCCGCCAACAACTTCCCATGCTCGTCGCACATATCATTACCGTCCTCGTCCGTTGTCACTACCCAGGCGTACGTGGTATCCTGGGCCTTCTCCGACACAGGTTCAATGATATAGAACCTCTCCTTGAAGGTCCTGATAGATTCTGAGAAAGCCTTAAACAGTTTTCTCGCTTGCTTCAGTGAAACCCAGCCATACCTTTTCCCCGAAACCTGCCTTTAGAGGTGGAAGATGGTGAAGAACAAGGGCAAAGTAGATCCTATCTTCAGAAACTCGCAGTTCAGCTCGAAAACATGGATAAACGCCAATGAATTAAGGTGTAACTGCGACGGGGCCAAGTCCAGATGAACGAAGATAGACTGCTGAAAGTCAATGAAGGGCAGCCTCAACCCTATATCCTTGAAAGCATATTTGTACATCAGGAAACTATCCTCGTAATCCGTGCATATGCGGTCGTCTTGACTGGGGAAGTGTACTTTCCACTCCCATTCTAGCCCTACGTTTGTGAAAAAGTCCCTGGTATAAGACGCAAAAGTGGATGCATGCTCGACAGGCTCCGCAACCGTTCATTCCTCTGCGGAAGCATGCTCGGGATTCTCCCCGGCTTCGCTGGGGGCGGTTGAAACCTCAGTATCACTACTCTCTGAGGAGCTCTCCTCGGACGAGTCTATGAGAATCTCTCTCTCGGGCTCATGCGCCATCTCGTTCACTTGAAAAACAGAGGACAAAAGTGAATTCGACTGCAAAATCAAATCCACCCTTCCACCGCTAGTCAAGTGAAAGGGTGTGCAAAGGGCCAAGGACGACGTCCCCGACCTAACCCCTCCTGCACGTGCGTGGAAAATCTCCCCGACCCACTACCCAGTTTTCCATTTAAAGCTCCACCGGAAAAACTCATACATTCATCAGAAAGTTCATTAGAGCGCCGAAAACTCTGGAACTCCGCCGGTTACGCTCACGCCATCATCGCAACGGCGCCATAAAACGACCTAAACCGACAGTTCCTAAAAGCTCCGGCGACAACAGCAACAGAAGAGAGTGACCAAGCCACCGTCCACCACCAACAGTCGCTGGAAAACACTACGGTTCTACCTAAATTCATCCTAGCCACATGCGTTCTAACAAAACAGAAATGAAAAAGCTAGAAACGAAGCTGAGGATAAGTGACTTACGTGGTAGAAGAGAATGTAAAGGGCCGAAGAACTTTCCCGGAGCTTCGTGCAGAGGCGAATGCGATGGTTAACAACGACGACAGATTGAAAGCTCTGAGAGAAGAACGAGGAATGAGAGAGAAGCGAAAAACGAAAATGAGCAGCTTCTCCCTCCATTTATAGGTCGTCTGAAGGTACGTGCACGAGCACACGCGGCTAGTGGCATCACCACGCCTCCTCAGAATACCTCAACCGTTGGCCTCCCCGCACGCCGGGCAGACCGAACAACGTTACATATCCCGCGGGCACAGGAATCCCCGGGCGTCCAAGGACAATTCCATCTCGTCGACAAACGACGACCCATTCAGAGTTCCCCGGGGCTGCGAGCTATCCTTAAGTCATCACTCCCATGCTCGAGAGCAGCGACTTAGGGGGCTCCTGTTCTGGACTGGACCAATGGCTAGGCATGACCCAATCCACTTCTGCTTCCAGAACGGCCCAATTGCCTAAGTCCAGCTGGTGCAGGGCAACATTTACCTTTATGCCCCTCTACCGGGCACATATGGACATATGAATCTCAAGGTCATTTGCTCCTCCCGGCATTCCTGCCCGTTACGCACGACTCCATCATCCAAGAACGGTTATGACGCTTGTGCCCGAAACTACGCCTTTGCCCGTGGCAACGGCTTATTTTGGGCATCTCTGCCCGTCATAACGGCTAGTTTTTGGCAGTTACCTATTCTTCAGGAAACGGTTATTCCGCTCCGAAAATAGGGATCGTTGGCCACGCACTTGGGGCATTATAAAAACCCTCTCATTTGAGAGGGTCAGGTGTAACACCCTAAACCCCCGAGACAATTAATAACAAAATATCAGAGTAAAATAAAATATACATCGTTTAGGATGCTACATCAAACAAACACCTGCTCATGCATACGATATGTAACACATAAATATCACAAACAAAACATTCTTAATTAATCTTCTCTACGGCAGCGGAAATTCAACGAAAACATAACATGTTTAATGCCGCATAATCATCATCAAGTAAATATAGTGATAACAATTAATAAAACAAATAACGACAAACATTCCAAGTCCCCGGTGTTACACATAAGAGCAGACACCGACACAACAAAATAAAAGAGAAGACTCGATCTTCACTACCTCCAATTCTGCACTAATCTTGATTATCTGTAGTTACCCACATATAGGTAACATTCAAACAGAAAGGGTGAGATTCTCAAATCAACAAAAGAAACGCATAATATAAATATAAAAGCATAAAACATTACACAATTCACCCTATCATCACAACATCAGCACAAATACAATTCCCACACAAGCAGACAATCATATACACCACAACACCATACAATGCAATGCAATGCAATGAGACCCACGACTTGACTCAATGCATGTGGTACCATTTCGATCCCTTTTTCATGATCATAATTCCCGTCGGAATTTCCATATAGGTTCACCACTTTGCCCTCCCTATTTCTTGTTTTTACCTTATATTATTATTATTATCTTAATATTATTATCATTATTATTATCTTACTAATTAAATGATAATAACAATATTTCTTAATAATTCACGTTAATATTATTAATCAATATTCCTAATATTAATTAACTAATTACTAACCACACCACTCTTTCCTACACCTTAATTTATATAATTCTAAGGTCACTACCCCATACTAAGGGCAGCCCAAAACACGACTAAAACACGCATAATCACACACAAATACATAACATCATGTAATTCTAATTATAATAAAATAAATCGGAGTGTTACATCAGGTATTCGAAATAATTCTAAGAAACTCATACTTTTGTATTTGCCTTTCTCTCTCCCAATTCTTACTTTAGCATCGGAGTGCCTTGTAGGTACACCCCCTCATCATCTCACACACCCAACATCACAGATATTCTTTTTGGTCCACTTCAGGTTCTTATCGGCCTTCACGATCATAACCCAAAAGAGAAATTAATTCATCATGACTCAGTGGAGTCTAAGATATGGCAATTTTATTCTAGAAGGGGCAAAAATGGTATAGATGAATAATTTTGTTAGATTTGATTGAGGTGAGAGAGTTGTGTAACGATTTCACTCTATAAGGAAGATGGGGAAGGTTGAGAGGATTGCCTTTGAGAATCTAGTTGTTAAATATGAATCAAAAGGTCAAGCTTTTCACAGGAGCTTGCTGTATCAGAATCAGGAGTCGTTTTCCTCTCTGTAATTGTCCAGATTCACCATCAATAAACACAATTCCTTTCCATTCTTTATTTACTGTTTATTGTATTTTTTTTACAGTCTGATTCCCATCAGAGAGTGCCGGATAGATTTCTCGTATTTTACCAATTCTTCCTTACAATATTCATGATTCAAGGGATATGAACCATCATAAATCCATGGTAGAAAATGTCACAAAATAAAACATAGTACACAGTAAATTTTTATTTACCATCAGAACATTTATCACAAAATATGTTAACTCAATATTATAGTAACAACAAGATGCAGTGGGAAATGATAAACTTAAACATACATAGAGCAACCACATCCACAAATACAATGATAGAATTGTAGTGGCTCAAACTCATATCACATAATCCTAATGAAAACCAACAGAAAAATCTAGCCAAAGCACTGATCAGCAGGGAGAGGACCAGGGATGTAACCTTGTTCAAAATACTGCAAACCAAAAACAACAACAATTGCAACCAATGCCAAATATGACAACCCTTCAACAGCACCAAGTAACCCAAAAGGACCATTAGGTAGACCAGAACCAGTTTTTGATTTGGTGTATAAAGACCAACCAACAATTCCCACAACAACGAGGTAACTTATTCCTTCTAATGCACCAATTGATCCACCTGGTCCTGGTGGAAGACCACAACCCGTTGTTTTCAGTGTGTAGAGAGACCAACCTATGACTGGAGATGAGATTAAACCACCTGCTATTGCTGCTTTCTCTGTTATGCCGATGTTTGCGTCGCTTCCTTCTTTCGCCATGCTTGTGATCTTGAGTTTGAGTCTCGCATGATGAGATTTTGGCTTTCCAAGTGAGTGATTTGAATGGTTTGTGTGTAACTTTGAAGTTGATAATGGGGAGAATAGTAATATCTTTGAGGCTTCCATGGTTACCAAACTTGATCTAAGTCTGAGAGCTTTTGAGAGTGCTTTGAGAGGATAAGATATTTGCAGAGATAATTTCAGAATAAATAATCCATTTATAATTATGCAAGAAATTCATATATATTTTTTGACACGAGAAATTGTTAGTTAGAAAGTTATATTATTTTTTAAATAATAATATTATGTTTTGTTTTGGACAAAAATTATTCAGTTTATGTTAATAAATTTCCAATTTAATATTTAAAACTACATTATCAATTGGAGAAAAATAAAGAACAAACTAAACATGATACTAGTTTTTACTGTTTTCCTTGGTTCTTTAAAAAAAATCTGCTACACGAATTATTATTAACCCCATCCAATTTTATAGTAATAATAATGATTATTATTATTATATTATTGTCATTATTAGCACCGAATAATTCATACTGTCATTTATGTTCATGAATTATTTTAAGTTATTATTGAGCGTTTTTAAAACTTATCCACCAATTTTTAACCCAAGCTTGCACTCAAAGTTACAATTGTTAAAAAGATAGATACAAATAATTTAAAAATAAAATGTTTTCCATATTCAATGCAAACCTACCCTGTTTTGAAGAACGAAATGCAATGCAATACGAGGCGAGTTAGTGTAAAGTCACATCTAAAGATAGGGGACAAAAAATTCCAGCAGTCAACAAAATTCATATATTAGAGGCAAACCAAATGCCACATACATATATATACAACAGTATACTCCCGAAGAAATCTACTCATTTCGTTTATCTGAGCTATGTTAGTAACATACAAGGAACTCATCTCAGTATTCTGGAAAACCCGGCATTGTCTTGGAGGACTGCATTAGTCGAATATTTGGAGGAGCAGATGAAGGAGGAGCTGAAAACGACCTCATAATAGAGCCTGAACTTGAAGCAGGAGGACTGTAAAGTTGGTTTGAGTTTAGCGAACTAGCAATGGCAGCACCATTTGTGACCTCTACCATGGGTTCAGGCTGTTGGTGGTTTCGTTGCAACGCATCAATATCCATTGATTCTAAAATATTCTGATTTTGATGATTGTGTGTCGCACTGGGAAGTTGGGATTGCCAAAAGGTTGACTGTTGAATAGCTGTGGAATTGCTTGCACGAGCATTGCTTTTACCATCGGCCTCATCCTTTCCTCTTGACTGATGGACCATGACCGAGACCTCGTTAGGTTTGCTTGGTTTAAATTCCGGCAAATTTTCTGAGTCCAAAGAAGTAACCTCTATAGCATCAATCTTAGTTGTTGAAGAACGTCCAGAAGCAATTAAGGTTGTGGGAAATGCCCGCTCAGGAGGAACAGCTGGGGTGTAATTAGAGGGAAGTAAATCATCCCAATTCTCCAGTAATTCTTTGTACACTTTACGGAGAGTGACTTCAGTAAGACCAGTTACTTTACAAATTTCGGCCTGAGTTTTGCGTTTGTCTTCTAGTTGGCAGGCCAGATATATGGCGGCAGCAGAGATGCTAATTGGATTCCTGCGAGTGCAGAAGCATTTGTTGATCACAACGTCTCCAATATGAGTAGCCAGTTCCTAAAATGCAATGTAGGAGCATTTCTCAAATTTGATAATTATTCGTAATATTGGTAATATAAAGAAGCAGATATGTGATGTAAGATCTATCTCAGATCCACCACCCCCTAATGGAAAAATCATAGATAATATATTCAAAATCTGTTTAATTTTTTGGTGAAGAGAAGTTCAAAAGCTATAACTAATTATATCATGGTATATTTCACAGGCTTCTGCTTGCACTTTACACACACATTTTAACGGTTTCAAGATTTTCAAAACAAAACAAGGTCAACACTAGAAGTAAAATTTTAATGCAAACTCAGGTTACCTGAGCGGATTTATTGAGCTGAAGAAGAGTGCAAAATCTTGGCATATGAACTGATATAGAATTGCTGTTAATAGGTTGACTTAGCTGTAAAGCTTCTCCCAATATCTTGATGTATTTCCCAATTTCCTTTTGTGCCACATTCGCTGCAATAGAAATTTCCTGCCATTTCACAAGCGTTGCATGTTAGTCATTATCAAAATTTTACTCACATCAAGTACATATCTCATATTTGATACCGGCACTTCAGATACTTCACCAATATTTATTTGTGAAGTATCCAAGTCAAAATTTTCATGACAAAAGTTGCATAGTCCTTACAGCACAACTTCAACAACAACAACAACAACATTCAAGCCTGTGGAGTCGGCTACATAAATCAAATTACACTATAATGTTCTATCACAGAGCATGTTTTTATACCATTAGTTAATCTCGGCATCTTTCTTAATAGTTTCTCCTATAGTTTTTCTAAGTCTTTCTGCGACCGCGAGCATCCCTAATAATAACCAATTAAGTTTCAATCAATAATTGAATTGAAGAAAATAATTATAACCTGAAGAGTTCTAGGTTCTTGAGCTTCTCTAATGGCCTGAACAAGAGCAGCAGTAGCAAGCGCTTCAACGCTCCGATTCCTCAAACAAGTAGCAGAACAACAATCCCTAAACAACTGAAACGCATGATCACAAATATCACAATCCAATCCAAGTATCGAAGAAACATCAATAATCTGCATATAAGCCCTAAGATTATCAACAACAACGGTCGACGAGGAAGCGGAAGAAGAGGACTCAATCGTTCGTTCGAGTTCGGCAAGGTAGCCGGAGAACGAGAGAGAAGATTGAAGGTAAAGCGGGGTGGGCTCTAGGGACCATGTGGAGAAGGCGGTTATAAAGCCCGTGGGCTCGAATGGGTCTTCTTCTTCGCTTTCGCTGGTGTTGGTGTTTGGTTGTTGGTTGTTTTGATGGAGTGTGGGAGGAGGGAGATCTGTTGTGACGAGACAGAGAGGGTTGTCTTGGGCACGGAGGTGGAATATGTGGTGGGGATGGGATTGTCGTTCTTCTACGACGCGGCCGCAAGATGAGCATTCGGTGATGGATTTTCCGGTGGTTGTCGTGGCGCAGCGACCCTGCGCCGCTGAACAGTACGGGCACTTCATTTTCTTTCACCCTTCCTCTAGTCGATAGTCAATTAGTCTATACTAGTGCTCTATAGTCAATGCAACTGCTCAAAGATTAATTTTAATAAAATTAATATTGTAATTTTTATAATATTATTAGTATATTTCTATTAAAAAAAATACTACTAAAACTAGTTAAATATAATTAATTACCATAATTTAAATACTTCTATTTCAAAATGAATGTGTTTTAATTAAAAAATTATTTTAAAATGAATGTTATTTTCATTTTTTATTGTAAAAATGATTGTGTTCTGGACCGCTTAAGAATCAGGCCCAATCCATTATAGTTGACGAGCAGGCCCAATAAGCACAATATAGCCGTTGGGCACAATATAGCCGTTGGGCATGTCCCCTTCACGCGCAGAGTAGTTCACGCGACCAACTGCCTCCCCGGATATCACGGAAACAGTTAGCCCAAGTCAAAAGGCCACGCGCCTTGTCCTCCATCTGGCAATCCCTCATTGGTAGATCAGGCGCTTTGCTCGTCAGAAATCCACCTATAAATATCCCCTCGCTTGAGAGGGGCAGGTATCAAATTTCACATACTTGACATATCTTTCTTGCTTTTCCCCTTTTTGACCAAACACTTACTTTGGCATCGGAGTACCTTGCAGGTACATCCACCCCTTTTTCTTCTCCTACGAGCATCAACTCTTGCCCTACACGAAGGCCGCGACGATCTCCTCCTGGTCCTCTCCGATCAGTGGCGCCTTCTGTGGGAAACCCAGCTTCCCCGTCTTTAACCAAGATTTTCTCTTGCTCAACAAAGACCAAAGCTTCACCTTTTCAAATCTCAGATCGACATGACTTTCATCAAGAACGATGTTCACCAAGACTCTGTGGCCCCTGCGGCCAACAACAACAACGACCATGCGTTCGTCGGGCATATCCCGCAGGAAAGTGACCGAAGAGACGGAAGGCCTGCTTCCCCGAAACCCGACGAACCAAAGCCACGGGCACCAGCCGTGGAGCTCACCTTCGAGCCCATCCTGGTTCCCCAGGATGCTGATACGAGCACCGCAGCGCTCATCGCTTCTCTCAACAACTCGAACCTCTTGATCCTCCAGCAGGGGGAGAAGCTCAATGCTCTCGAGCATATCCTTCAGGAACGTCTTGCTTCAGAAAAACTGACGAGTCTTTCCCCGCATCCACAGACTCCCTCGAAGCGAAGACGCGACGGCCTCTCCCCGGAGAGGAAACGTTCAAGATCGAGGAACCCCACACCCGATCTAACATGACGACGCCATCAGTCTCCCCGACGGAGATCCAGACATTCCCCGATTTCCAAGAGGTCTCGACGCTCGGATAAGTATGAACACCGACGCACCCGCGGACGCTCTCCTCGCCGAAGTCGAAGCCGCGAGCACAACCGTTCTCTTTCGCTCTCTCCTAGTTCCAGCAGTGACGATGACGTTCACGACCCGTTCACAAGAGACATCCTGGACACTCGAATCCCCTGCGGATTGGAGAAACCACCCACGTTGACAACCTACGACGGGACGACTGATCCCCGCGAGCATATCGAAAATATAAAAGCTATGCTCCAATATCACGGTGTCTCCGGGGCTATCAGATGCAAAATGTTCCCCATCACCTTGAGAAAGGGAGCGATGTCGTGGTTTAAACGACTTCCTCGCGGATCCATCTCTTCGTGGAGCGTGTTGAAGAGCCAGTTTGCCCGACATTTCACAGCTTCCCAACGACACCCTAAGTCGGAGGCTACACTGGAGGCCATTATCCAAGGCAGGGATGAATCCCTGCGGGCATACATTAAAAAATTCAACAAAGAAGCGGTGGAAGTCCGAACAACGGATCACATGAAGAAGTACCTCCTCGAAAAGGGACTCCGGCCCAAAAGCGATTTTCGTAAGGCAGTAGGGATCGAAGCTCCCCGGACACTGACAGAACTTCTTCGTAAAGTTGAGGACTACATCCGTTATAAGGAAAAAGAAGCCGCATTCCATGTCCGGGACTTAAGAGATCGCGAAGCACCCCGGGCATCAAGAAAAGACGAGCCAGAATCATCCCGGCAAGGGAAAGAGAAAAGGCGCGATGAGCGTCCTCACGAAAGTAAAGGGCCAGCTGGCCGGTTTACGGAGTACACCGTACTCACGACCTCGCGAGAGCGCATTCTCTCCGACTGCGTCAACACAAAATTTAAACAAGGGGGTGTCAGGTTCCCTAAACCAACCACGTCCAAAGGAAACGTCGACAAAAGCAAATATTGTCGTTTCCATCGTAGTCACGGCCACGTGACAGAAGATTGCATGCATCTTAAGGACGCAATAGAGATCCTCATCAAAGAGGGTCGCCTAAAGCAATACGTGAAGAAGGGAGAGTCCTCCCGGCGAGACACATCCGATACGAAGAAAGAGGCAGAACTAGCCCAATCCAGTCCTCCCCCGCAGGTCACAATGGCCATCAGCCGACCAGAGGACTTCTTCGTTCCTGACCACCTCGACCCGACTTCCCAGGCATTCATACACAGCACCTGGGAAGCCTTTCCTACGGCCATGGTCATCTCATGTGGGGGGTACCACGAGCTTACAATAGGGTCCATCAAACGAAAGTTTGAACAGCTGATAGACAGTATCCCCGAGCAGTTGTCCACGATCGGCAAGGGCAAAGGGCGTTCGCAGCCGATCACATTTTACCGAGAAGAACTGCCCGGAGGATCACCAAATTCCCATATACCTCTGCTGATCAGGGCCAAATTATCCTCTACAGATGTTCGGAGAATCCTGGTCGACCAGGGCAGTTTCGTGGACATCATGTATTCCAACCTGTTCCGTGCATTGTAACTGAATAAGTCTAACCTCTCCCCATACGTAGGATCGGAGCTCCAAGGATTCAACGGGGCAACAGCCCGACCTTGGGGTTATGTGGACATACCAGTCACTTTTGGCGAGGAAGAGGCATCTCGGACAATCAAAATGCAGTTCTTAGTCATTGATTGCCCGTCGCTTTATCAGTGCATCCTCGGCCGGCCAGCTCTTGCCGAACTCATTGTTGTCCCCTCTACGGTCCACCTCAAGCTCAAGTACTATACTGAGAAAGGACACGTCGCAACTCTGCATGGCGATATTGAGGCTGCTCGCAGATGCTTTGAGGCTGCAACAAAAGGACAGAATCAGATCGCGACGACGGCAAAATCGACAAAGCGCCCAAGAGAAGGTGAGGTTCCAGCTGAAGATGGCCAGCCAGACAAAAATCCCACGCTTCCCGTGCATACCATCGACCTCGACAGTAGGCTTCCTGAAGATGGAAGAGAAGATCGTGACGAAGACAAAAAGTCAGGAGTAACAAGCTCCCTGTCTCCTGCACTTCTGCGACCAGTCCCAGATGGGGAATTCGAGATCATCACCTTCAGCAATAACCCCAACAGGGGAGTGAAGATAGGCACTGGTCTCCCCGAAGAGGTAAAGAAGGAGTTGAAGAAATATCTTGAAGACAACGTCGACCTGTTCGCCTGGAGTGCGGCGGATATGCCCGGCCTTGATCCAGAAACTACATGTCACCACTTGACAATCAATCCAGCTGCTCGCGCCATTGCCCAACGAAGAAGAAAGCAATCCGAGGAAAAGGCATAAGCTGCTGAAAAACTTGTACAAGACCTCTTAGAGGCGAAATTTATTTCTGAGGCCAGGTATACGACCTGGCTCTCAAACATTGTACTTGTAAAGAAAAGTAATGGAAAATGGCGCATGTGCATTGATTACACTGATCTCAATCGGGCTTGCCCGAAAGACGCTTATCCGCTACCGAGCATAGATAAACTCGTAGATAATTCCGCAGGTTTCAAGCTCTTGTCCTTCATGGATGCTTATTCGGGATACAACCAAATCCCAATGGCAGACGAGGACAAGAGGTACACGGCATTCATGACCTCCTCCGGGAACTATTACTATAACGTAATGCCCTTTGGACTAAAGAATGTCGGGGCCACATACCAGCGCATGATGAACAAAGTCTTCCGTTCAGAAATCGGGGACATGCTTGAAGTATATATGGATGATATGATCGTAAAATCCCAAGAGGAATCCGACCATACCACCCACTTACGAAAGGTGTTCGACCAGGCTCAAAAATGTAAGATGCGTTTCAATCCAGAAAAATGCACCTTCGGCGTACGAGCAGGAAAATTCCTCGGGTTTTACCTCACTGAAAGAGGAATAGAAGCAAACCCAGATAAATGCCGAGCACTCGTGAAGTTCCCCACTCCGCGGTCGAAGAGGGCAATTCAGACCCTCAACGGGATGCTCGCCTCCCTTGCCCGCTTCGTGAGCAAATCCGCCCAGCACGCCCTGCCCTTCTTCAAATTACTCCAGAAGAAAGCAAATTTTGAGTGGACGGACGAATGCGAGCAGGCCCTTGCCCATTTCAAACAAGCTTTGTCCGAACCTCCAGTATTGTCCCGACCAGACCGGGGGGAAACCATATACCTGTACCTCTCCGTGGCCAACGAAGCAGTAAGCGCATCACTTATTCGAGAAACGAACGACGGGCAGAAACTCATCTATTTCACCAGCAAAGCCCTGCAGGGACCCGAAGTCAGGTACACGCAAATAGAACGAGTGGCCCTTGCTCTCATAGTCACCGCGATGAGACTCAGATATTACTTCCTGGCACACATTGTCATCGTCAGAACCGACCAGCCTATTAGGCAGCTGTTAAGCCGGCCAGATATGGCGGGAAGGATGCTAAATTGGTCCCTGGAATTGGCCGAGTTCGACATTCACTACGAGGGGAGGAAAGCCCTCAAGGCACAGGTCCTGGCCGACTTCGTGGCAGAAATGACTCCGGAACTATCCCCTCCAGGAGGGACACGGAGGTGGATCATTTACGTGGATGACGCATCGAGCCCCTTGGGCAGCGGAGCAGGAATTATCCTCGAGAATGAGGAAGGGACCCTGATCGAAGTATCCCTGGTCTTCTCCTTCAAAACATCCAACAATCAAGTCGAGTATGAAGCCTTCATTGCAGGATTACGACTGGCCAAAGACGTCGGCGCGAGAGAAATAAAAATTTGCACTGATTCCCAGCTCGTAGCATCTTAAGTACGAGGAGAGTTCCAAGCAAAGAACGACCAACTAGCCGAATACTTGGCAATGGTAAAAGAAAAAATGGCAGAGTTTGAAGCATGGGAAGTTCAGCACGTCCCGCGCGAGCAAAACACCTGAGCAGACATCCTCTCTAAACTAGCCAGCACCAGAAAAAAAGGTGGGAACAAATCCATCATACAAGAAATTCTGGCCTGCCCGAGCATTGTAAAACCCGACCTGCTAGATATTAACGTCATCGAAGATCCCCTTTGTTAGATGACCCCGGTATACAATTATCTCACCAAGGGGGAACTCCCTGAGGACAGTAAGGAGGCCAGCATAACTAAGCGACGAGCCTGTTCGTACGTACTGGTCGAGGACAAATTATATCGACGAGGATTTTCCATCCCCCTGTTGAAATGTGTCGACGAGGCCCAGGTCCTCGAAATCTTACAAGAGATCCACGAGGGCATCAACGCACAACACCTAGGGGGAAGATCCCTGGCTCGAAAAGCTTTGCGCGCAAGATATTACTGGCCAACCATGCAACACGACGCCAAAGAACATGTACAAAAATGTGACCGTTGCCAACGCCACGGGGACATGTATTTGGCACCACCCAATGAGTTGAAGACCCTCTCCTCGCCGTACCCCTTCGCCTGGTGGGGGATAGATATCCTAGGCCCCTTTACAATGGATCTTATCAAAATAAATTCCTAATCGTGGCCGTCAACTATTTTACAAAGTGGATTGAAGCCGAAGCGCTTGCCAAGATCACAGCCTTCAACATATTGCGTTTCTACAAAAGGAACGTCCTCGCCAGATTCGGGGTACCCCAGGCCCTCGTAACCGACAACGGAACCCAATTCACAGACATAAAATTCCAAGACTTCGTCGCCAAATTGGGAACAAAACAACACTTTACTTCGGTCGAGCATCCCCAGACCAACGGGCAAGCGGAGGCCGCGAACAGAGTAATCCTACGCGGATTGAAGCGGAGGCTAGGCGAGGCCAAGAAAAGGTGGGTCGAGGAGCTCCACAGCGTCCTCTAGGCGTACAAAACAACACGCCACTCTACCACCGGGGAAACCCCTTTCCGACTAGCGTATGGAACAGAGGCGGTAATACCGGTGGAGATAAAGGAACCATCCAGAAGGACAGAAGCTCCCCTCGACAAAGAAATGAACGATGAGGCTCTACGCGAGGAGCTCGATCTGGTCGAAGAAATAAGATCAGGGGCTGCTCTCCGCGAGGCCGCATTAAAACAACAAATAACATTGCGACATGACGCCAGAGTCATAAAGCGCGACTTCCCCGTAGGCAGTCTGGTCCTGCACAGAAACCAGAAGGATTCACGCGAAGGGAAACTTGCAGCAAACTGGGAAGGACCTTATAGGGTCAAGTCCAAAATGGGCACAGGAACATACTACTTAGAAACATTGGACGAAGAACCACTTGCTCGACCATGGAACGCTGAAAAACTCAAGTAGTACTACAACTAAATCCTTCAACGCAAGGCCAGACATAATCACACCCAAAACTGGGAGATTTGCACGGCCATCGTATCATGCCCTGGTGAGGCACGACACGATTACAATGACGGCCAGTTTCTGCTTATTGTACAAGCAGATCCTGTGCACAACGGGGATACCTCGACCGAACTCCGCCGTTGCCACACCATTTCAGGCAGGACACCCAGCTCGCGATGGGAACAGTCCAAGCCTATGAAATTAGTACCTCAAACGAAGTACTAGTTTCATCACGGGCAAAAACCACATCGCCCTCCTCGACAAGTTTGTAAACTCTTCGAGCACAAATCAACAAATAAACTGAGAAAAAGCGTCCATACAAAGCTAAGAGCAAAAAACCATAAATATAAGTTATCATCGGCCTCGGCCAGAAAAAAGAGTTTTAGGGCATAGCCCCTACAAATTCATACAAAAAGGGGCAGCGCCCATACAAAATGATAAGGGCACGCAGGCCCACAAAACGTGCATACACCAAGTCCTATTCAGCGACGTCACTCTCCTCTTCAGCAGGAATGACCTGACCGTCCACCACCTTGTTGAATAAACCCATCCCATCCATCGTGAGTTGTACATCAGAGTTGAGGGCCACCATCTGCTCTTTTGCAGCACTAAAGCCGAACTCAGCTGCTTTCAGGTTGTCCTCGCCAAGGAGTCTAATCCTCCTGATCAAGTCAGCCCGCGACTTCAGGGACTTCTCGTCGTCATTCTCGTCCTGGACAGCTGAAGTCAAGCCTTCCAATTCAGCGATCCTCGCCCGCAAACTCGCCTTCTCCTCGTCAGCCTTGAGCGCATCTAACTTCAGCTGGGTCACCTCCGTCTGAAGCAACACTTTGGCCTCCTCGTGACCTTCAAATTGTTTTAAATCATTGTACAACTTGTTATTTTCCATCTCCAGCTCGGCAATTCTATTCTTGGACGTCACGAGGCTCGCCCGAGTAGCAGCTTCATCATCGACAAGGACAAGGGCTGCTTCAAGCACCCTAAACATGTCCGCAGCATCCTGGCACAGCTGTTTTCTCCTCGCTTTGGAATTGGCATTTAGAATAGCCACGACTTCATAATCGTGAACAACTATGGACTCCTCTTCAGCAAACAAATCTCTGCGCGAATAGCAGGCGGGCAGGACAAGATGACAGGCACCAGAACCTCTAGGGTCAGCACCCGAAGACGTCCCAACGACATCTCGTTTTCTCTTATGTGAGGTGTCCGGGGTCTCCGGGGTGGAAGTTACCTCTGGAGCAGGTGAAGGAACAGTTGTGAAGCTTTCCGGTACAGTCTGCTTGGTCGCCACGCCCTTGGTATCTAAGGTTGCCTTCTTGTGAACCTTCGCCGCCTGGGACCTCATCAAACGCTTCCGCATGTCAGCCATCATACCTGCGAACACACATAACAAGTCAGGACCAAGAATTCAAAGAAATAAAATCAAACAGTGGAGCGTACCAAGCAAGGTTATCGCATCATCGTCATTATCACACTCGAGGAGGGCCCTGATATTAATATATCTAGCTGCAGTAACGGGCTCCCCGTCATCCCCGATCTCCGCATTCCCATGCCGATCAACCACGAAAGTCGAGGAAAAACTCTCCACGTATTTATGAAGAAGTCTATACCCCTCCTTATCCGCCGGGCAAAGCTACTCGTACTTCACCAGGAACTGATCCGTTATGCGCTTAAAGTGGGTATAGACCCATTCCAAAGGAAATATGGAGACGACACTAGCTTAAATGCTCGGATGAAAGCCAAGGCATTGGGGTGAAGCTGAGACGGGCACAAGGCCAGATGGGTGAACAGGGAAACTTGAAAGTCGGTAAAAGGGAGACGCATCTTGGCCTCCGTAAAAGCGAACTCATACATAGGAAAATGCAATCCTGGGTACGAGGAGCAAATTCTATCATACTCCCCGGGGCGAAATGCTTTCCACGTCCGAGGAGCGTCATCTACACGTCTCTCCAACAAGTCAAATTCTCGTATCTCCTTTGCGAAGAAAGTTGATCGGAACGATAGAGGCTCATGTGCGAGCCAGTCAAGGTCCCCTCCTGCAACCTTGATATTTGAATAATCAGCGGACACACTGGGCCCCTCTTGTGTATCTTGCGTGTCGGGCACAACATCATCCTGGGGTTCAGCCATTTTCACCTGAAAGGCAGAGGAAGAGAAGTGAATTCGACATCCAAGATCAAATCCACCCTTCTACCACTGATCAAGTGAAAGGGCGTTGATGAAGCCGAGGACAACCGCGAGCCCGTATAAATTAACTAGTAATCATCAGGAGAGGTCTCCGCGACCAGAACTCGCAGATATCCATACGAGGACGCATGCTCACCTCAAAATCACATCAAAGTTTCGAACAGGCCTAGTGCCTGACTACAAACAAAATTCTACACTTAACCAGATTCTACAAGGATCTACGCTAATAATTTCTACAAAAATCCTGAAATTCATCATGTTCTTCACGTTCTTCATGAATTTTCCAGAAACTCATGTGTTCATCGAAGAACACATGAAGTTCAACCGGAAAACATGAAGTTCAACCGGAAAATTCATAAAATCCATGAACAACACCCAGAAAACTGAAGGTTCATAAAAGAAAAATACAGAAAAGGAAGAACAAACTTACAGGAAGAAGAGGAGGATCAACAGTGGCGAAGAGGAACTCCGGCGAAGGACTAGTGGCAGAGAAAATAAGAGCAAGGAGTGAGAACTTGTGAATTGTGAAAATGAAACCTTCCTCCACCCTTTTATAACCATTTGATCGTGGGGAATCGTGAAGGTCATCATAGCCTATGCGGCCCTAGGACTGACAAAAGCCATAAATGCTCACCACGTGTCACAAAAACTCTTCGCCTGGCTTATTGCAGAAAATACACCCAAGTCCTTGGCTCTCACGAGCAAGTCTCCTCGTCAAAACGAACGCATCCGTGCAGGGCTGCTCGGCAAAAAACATAAATCTCTGCGAGCACGCTACAAACCTTGTTCGACATTCAGCATAATCATCAAACGACCACATCTGGTCGGGCACGAAGGGGACACTCCATGCGAGCAACCACTTCCCCGACGGTACAGTCGTAGTCACAGCTGTCTGAAGTCATTACTCTCCAGCAGAGCAACGACTTGGGGGGCTCCTGTTCTGGACCGGGCAGGGCTTCCTGCCCTTAAGAATCAGGCCCAATCCATTATAGTTGACGAACAGGCCCAATAGGCACGATATAGCCATTGGGCACAATATAGCCGTTGGGCACAATATAGCCGTTGGGCATGTCCCCTTCATGCGCAGAGTAGTTCACGCGACCAACTGCCTCCCCGGATATCACGGAAACAGTTAGCCCAAGTCAAAAGGCCACGCGCCTTGCCCTCCATTTGGCAATCCCTCATTGGTAGATCAGGCGCTTTGCTCGCCAGAAATCCACCTATAAATACCCCCTCGCTTGAGAGGGGCAGGTATCAAATTTCACATACTTGACATATCTTTCTTGCTTTTCCCCTTTTTGACCAAACACTTACTTTGGCATCGGAGTACCTTGCAGGTACCTCCTCCCCTTTTTCTTCTCCTACGAGCATCAACTCTTGCCCTACACGAAAGCCGCGACGATCTCCTCCTGGTCCTCTCCGATCAGATTGTAATTTTTATAACTGTGTCATTACATTGCTTCCAGCATATTTATAAGGATAATTTAGTAAAAATGTAATTTCTTATGACAATATCATTACTGTATGCAAAAATCTTAAACCACACTCATTTTAAAACGTATGGAGGGAATTTTTTAATTAACATTTAATAAATATGAGTTATAAAAACCAGCAAGTTTATATTTTTTTATGAAGCCAAAATCCATTAAAATAAAAAGATTAAAACAAAAGATTGGGAGACATAAAGTCTGATCCAATAAATCAAAATATTAAAACAAATTTGAATTAGAGACAAACATTCATACATCACGTGTACAATCAAAAGGTTGAGAAACACAAGAAAGGGGAGTTTGAATTGGATTTCACATTTCGTCCCCATTTGCAGAATTTAAACTAATGGCGTTATCATGTAAATATAAATAAATAAACACAATTATTTTTGTACTGGTTCACTGTTAACGAAGTTACTCCAATCCACCCTTCAAAGGTGATTTTGCCTTATCACAAGGACTTAATCCACTAATCATCAAAATTATTACAACCACAATGGATACCTTCCATCGCCTTCTTGAGAATCCTGGCTTTCATTTGCCTCTCAAAGAATCAACCTCCAAGCCGTTCAACAATGACCTACCCCTTTCAAGCATCCTGGTCTTCACTCGACCGCTCAAGGAATCAACCTCCAAGCCGTTCAATAACGACCTGGCCCTCTCAAGCATTGTGGTCTTCACTCGACCGCTTAAGGAACATTACCTTTTTCAAGGATTTTGTTGTGCACTATATATGCTTCTTACAAGCTGATTACATAAATGAAGTATAATAACACCAAAGTGTTTCTAGTAAGATATGAGCAACAAATCCTTGCTTTCTAATACAGAAACTATCTAAAGAATAAATCTCTAAGAGATTATAAAGCAAATTAGATCTGTATTGCTTAAAAGCTTTCTTATGAGCACTACGACTTCTTATCATGAGCTTTAAGCTTCTTTATGATGTACTCCTTCTTGAGTAGGTAATGCTTCTTCCAGTTTAACTATCAAGATCAACTAAGTTACTATGCTTCACTTATTGATGTTTCACTTGACAAGTTTCACATGGCTTTAGCATGTTGCATCGTTGTACATTCTTCATCATTATGTTTCAGTTTCTTCTTCATTGAGCATTCTTCATTTAAGCTTTAGCTTGCAGCATCTTGTACTCTTTTCTTGAGTATATAATTCTTTTTCCAATTCAACCATCAAGTTCAACTAAGCTACTATGCTTCACTTATTGATGTCTCACTTGAGTAGTTTCATATGGTGTTAGCATGATCATCGTTTGTGCATACTTTGTAGTAGCATCTTCATCTTTGCTTGCTACATGTTGATTGCTTGCCGTGTTGAATAATAATCCTTTAGTATGAACAACATCCTGTCATACCTTAATTTTTGACCCTAAGATTCTGTTTTTTGTTTCGCATCGTCTGCATGGCATATCCCGCATCTCATCCGTCATACCCCAAATTTGTCATACCTTTAACTGCATTGTCTCTTTCAATTCCTTTTCATCTGATTATGTGCTACCCTCAGGTGAAGAGGTCATTCATTCTCATTTGTATCCACTTATAGCATTTTTTCCGTTTCAAAGGATTCATGGATTACATTGTGGCTCAAGGATACCTCATTGATTGAATTAAGGTTCATTTGATTTATTGGTCAACAATTCAAAGATGATTTCTTTTGGTTACGTGTGTTACAAGTCATGATTTTGACTTTTCCTAATAAGGGTTGAGGCATTACAGGGTATGTGTGGAAGCATTCAAGTTGGAAATTGTTCTCATTTCATGGTTTGTTCAAGCATGGTGCAAATAGAAAATTGGAGGTGCAAATATCATTTCAAAGCCCATAGTACAAAATAAAATTCCATTCATACAAGAAAGATTCTACAAAAATAATAATAATGTGGATCATGAAGTTGCAAGAAAAATAAGCCTATTGTCCTTTTTATTTTACAATGCCCATTATTGTTATTTTCAACCATTTGCCCAAAAACAAAACCACATAAGCTACTGTACACACATTCCAGCCAAGCCTACCACAACTTCATGTCATCCACAAGCCACAATACCAAGCCATGAGAAATGTAAGCCAAAAGCAACATAACCCAAAACCTACACAAGTTAAAGACAAAAGGATCATTAATTCCCAATAAGTGTGAGCAAATTATGACAGAAGCAAAATCGCCATGAAATCCTTCTTATGAAATTGGTGAAAACAAATCAGGATGAAAACAGAAAATTGCTTCATACAATTGTACAAGAATCAGCAGGTTCATGACTTTCCAAAATCGCCATCCAACATAATGAAGTGAAAAAAGGAAAGTTCGCAAACATGATATGGAAACTAATTTATAGTAACGATTACACGATCAATACAAGAAATTGCAGCTATAACCTTGTTTCCGAAACAAGATTTGACAGTATTGTCTCACACATTATGGAATTGAATTCACAGCTACCTATAAAAGAATGAATAGGGCAGGGTAGAAGGGGGAGAAAAAAAGCAGAAAATCACACAATAACAACAACAGAGAAGCCACGAATCATATACATACAACAACAATAACAAGTAGCAACACACGATTTTGATTTCAAAGCAACAACGACAACAACGCGAACACGGATAAAAGAGGAGAAAAATCATAATCACAATAATCTGCAGCAACAATCACAACACAAAGAGAAGTGGTCATTCAACGCAAAGTACCTCAAACACAAAGCAGACTCAGAGAAGAAAAGATCATGCAGAAAGAACGAGGGATTCAAAATTATCAAACATACCTGAACAAAAGCTGCGATTTAAGGTGAGCATTTTGTTTCTCATTTCCTCTGTTTTTTATACGTGTCTGAGTTCAAATTTTGGGCGTGAGAGATAGACTTCGGTTCAAGTTTGTGAGACGACATTTTTTCTGCCGCCGCCGGCGGGAAGACATGGTGCGGCGAACCATGTTGCGGTTCCAACATTTTTTTTGAACGAGAGAAGTGCAGGTTTGTGTGGAACAAATGAGAGAGAAGAGAATAAGACTGAGAGTGTGGTGCTGAGATTGATGTGAGTCTCTCATAACACTCCCTCAATTTGTGACTCGGGTGGGCTCAAACGCCACCAGCCCAAGTGAAACTTTTTTTAACACACTCAATCTTCTTTTTACCCCCATGGAAATGTAGATGGGCCAGGCCTTGTGTCAATTTGCATTTTGCACCATGAATTCGCTGCTGCACCCTTTTGTTCCTGTGAATTTTTTTCTTATGATTGATTGTGTATTGATTTCCTGATTAATTTTGGTTTTGATATTAGATACTTGATTGGTTTTGACATTGATTAATTGTGAATTTGATTATGATCTTGATTTTATTTCGGTCTTAGTTTTAATTTTTTTTTAATTCTTTTATTTATTTGTATATTTTTTTTATATAATTTTATTGGCTTTGATTGATAATCTTGAGTTTAATTTTTATGTCGATTTTAATATAATCTTGATGTTAGTTATGATCTAATATTTTGATTAAATTTGATTAAACCTTGGTAGGTTTTTATTAATGTTAGTTTGATTGATTATTGGTGTTAATTTTTTGGTTAATTTAGTTGTCAAGTTTGGATTAAAACTTTTGCTAATTTGGATGAGTTTTGTTTGATCTTGGTACTTGAATATCGTTATTGTTGATTGCTTGTTATGATTCACATGCTCCCTCAAGTTTTTTTTTCTTGTGGTCCAATTTAATTAAGTTTTTGCTTGATTAAATTGAATTAAAACACAACTTTCCTTTAGGCCTAATCTTTGCATGATAACTTCTAGGCTAGTTCCCCTTAGGATATTCCAACTTTAGACAACTTACTGTTAAATTCCCTTCTTCTCCCATGAGAGAATTCGACATGAGTCTTATCTGTTTATCCTAGCCTTAGGATTAGAGTCGCCGTACTTTATGTGAGTGTCCTGCCATGGACATTTCCTTTCTCGTTTAACCTAGCCTTAGGTTTAGAGTCGCCGCACTCTATGTAGGTGTCTTGCCACAAACGCTTACTTCCCCCTTGGAACCTTACTAATAGTCAAGAGTTCCTCACCCTTACCGAGGGGAACTACAAATGCTCTGATTTCATTCCCGTCAGGATACGTAAGCACGAGATGCGATATCTTGGCGAGCATACTTAGAAATAACACCTTAGGTCTCCCTTTTACCTTTTCACCCTCTAGTAGACAAATAACAAAATAACACAATAAAACAAGAGGTTCCTGTAGAGTACTATAGATACTTAGGATGCTAGCACCTTCCCTAGGTATAACGAACCCCCGAACCTTAGATTCTCTTTTGCTTTGCATTGCATTTCATACTCATGGGTTATTCTTTCTTTTTCCCTTCCCTTGGATAAATTAAAGATCGGTGGTGAATTAAGATTCGTGAGTCTAGACAGAAACCATATCATACAAATTTTTTCTCTTAGATAACATGTGTAGTTATCATTAAAACTCAAAGGCCAGATTTAGAACCAAATCTTGTTCTTACATCTCCCCCTTTTTGATGATGACAAATAATGCATTTTGATAGAGCAATTTGTAAAGGGTAATCACCATAAATCCACAGTGTCAGAGATAAGCTTAACGGGCTCCCCCTGATTCTGTTACTCTCAAAATTCATTTATACTTATTCATAGTCTCCCCCTGATCCCAAGACTCACAAAATGATTTTGAAGTAGAATCATATCAATAGAGAAGGATTACTTCTCAGTGACATCTCATCAGAATCTGACTAGAACTGGCTAGTCTTCATCTCAGAACCAAGCTTGTTATCAGAATATTGTAGACATATCAAAACCTGATTTTTCTTATCAGACTTGATGTCTTGCATTATATATCAAAAACTGGTAGATACTTTCTTAGATGCCACATATCATGTATCAAAACCAAATCTTTAATATCTTAGCACATATCACCAACAGGTGCACATATCCTCATGTCATTTGATGGTTCAGAAACCAAATATTTTTTTTTATGACCATGACTTGATTTCATCTTCGAAGGATTCACATTCTTTTAATGTTGGAGTCTAGATACCATTTGAGGTTTAGATACCATAGAATTTTAGATACCAATTGAATCATTCTTTCAGAAAATTAACAATTTCTGACAAGTTTGGGTATCGGTGCGAAATTCATGGACGTCCCTTGTTTCTGATAACTTAGTGGTCAATACCAGATAGTAATATATTATCAGATCAAGCTTGTTTGGTATTCTTCTTTCTTGTACATGTCTTATGATGATTATATCTTCTGATCTCTTGTACAATTTCTTCTGATATAATCTTCTTGATTATTAACCATATCTTTGAACATATCTTCTGATATCTTCTGATCACTTACTTTTTGAACATATCTTCTGATATCAAATACAAATTATGTATTCTGATATATGATAGCTTCTGATATGTCTTGTCTTATGTCTTCTGATAACCTGTTCTAACATACAGTGAACTTTTGCGAAGTTCCTGATCAATTCTCAAACATATGGTTAGAAGTAAAACATATTCAATTATATTTGGGATGAGATTCTTTAGATTGGATATCAAAATCATATATCACTTTCTCCCCCTTTGTCATAAATCAAAAAGGTATAGAAAAGAAATTGACAAAGAAATATGAAAAAGAAATTTCATTAATATTCATTAAGAAATTACAATGGGAGACGACAGACACAAAACATACTTAGGTCTAATGACAAGACTAAGAACTTAGAGGTTCTAAGATTCAACAACTTTTCAGGGCCTGAGGTTTGTAAGCTCTCCCTGTGTCAGACGGTCTTCCAGAGGAGGTTTGTAAGCTCTTCTTTAATCCTATTTGTAAAGTCTAAGAAACGGGGTTTGTAAGCCCCCTTCTATTCATAACAAAGAAACTAGTCTCCTAGTAGATCATTAACAACTTTGTATCTTACTTCTACACAGGCCTCATCTGGTCTAAGCCGTTTAGCTAAACCAATGATTTCATCCTTGAAGAGAAGCTCAGTCAAAACTTTTCCATAAGGAATGTATGAATTGTGCTGACATCTGGAAGTTTTAATAGAATCCTTCAAGTGATTAAAGATTGTTAAAGGGAGATTGATTCTGATATTCTTCATCAGAAAATAGATAAACAGTCTGTCTTCATGAGACAAAACATTTTTATCTGTTTCCCGAGGTTGAAAATTGTTTAGAAAAAGATTAAGCCAAACTTTTGTAGTGGGTGAAAGTCTATCCGGGTTATTTGGTTCAAACCTAAGGAAGGAAGTGTTGAAGATGTCACGAAACTCATCAACGAAAGTGTAGTTTAGACGGAACTCATTAACAGTGACACCCGTTAAGATACAACCTGTGGCCTTGGAAATAAAAGAGGGAGTGATTGTGAATGGAATACCATACACAGATGATTTGATAGAGTTACCGTCTTCACTTTCCAGAGCATATTTTCAGAAGACTTTCACAAGGTTTGGATAAACGGGGCCTCTTAACAAAGCAAAGTAGTTAGGACAATCCTGTATGTGATGGCTAAGGATAATGTCACAATCTGTTCCTTTAAGACCGATAAAATCAGGTCATTTTTTGACAATGACTTCAAGAATCTCTTCATTTCCACAGAAGGTTTTGACAGACATGGTTGATTGGAAGAAGGTGAAACATAACAAGGAAAGGATATGAAGTTCACAATGAAGGAGTGACTGAGAATGAAGGAGACGAGAACTTTTATGGCCATCATAAGTGACAAAAGGACTTAGAGAAGCACGACGATTAACGATATAGCTGAAAATGGAGACTGTTTTCAAAGCAGGTGTGATAAATTAAAATGATAAAGTAACACGCCTAATAAAAGATGAAAATAGGAAACCTATGCAGATTCTAGGTTCAAGGAGAAAAAGAGGAGACACTAAAAGGGGAATGAACACAAAAATTCTGACAAGAGGTAAAGTGAATGATTTCATTACCTTTATCCAATATATTCTTATTACCTGAGATACTTCTTTTCATTCTGATAATTGAAAATGACTAGGTTTATATGAAAATAAGTTTAACTCCAGCAAGGATTCTTTAAAGAAAGATTCCAGTCATAAGTGAGACTAAATCAGAAATTTTAGAAAATACTATCCTTCTGAATTCTCAAAAATTATAGTTCTAGAATATAAGAATAATTTCTAAACCATTTAATTAAGCAGAGGAGTTAGAAATACATTACTCAATATCTCTGTAGATTTCCAGCTTCTAATGTAGAGACTTATTCAGAATCACTACGCGTTTAGCTTCTGCAGTCGATGACTTTGTTGACAATCACTTCTAGCTGAACCACTGAAAATTTTTTCTCCCTTCATCGTTTGTCTTCTTTCTACTGCAATCTTCATAAGAATCTTGAACTTGTGCAGAGGCACGATCATCTTCATGACTTCTTGAGCTTCCATTCTGACGGATAAAGAATATTTCTCCTGATGTTTATTTCGTTGATTGTTAGAGAAAAATCAAGTCTTTCTCTAGTTTCCATCTTAGAGTCATCCATCTTCTATCTTCAAGAAAACTTGCCTCAGAAAGCCATTAGTTTCTTAGCTTAAATATAAACTTTGAGCAATTATGTGCTAAAGAAAATTGTTGGAATCTTCTTGCATCATCATAATTCAATCATTGAACAGATGCTAATCTTCACCAGATGCAGATATCATTATGATCATCAAACCAATACATATTTCTTTGGGGGTTTGAATGATAATCTTGTTCTTACTGGTTTGGTCTTATGAACCAGAAACAGTTCTTCAGAAAGTGACAACTTCCGTCCTTTCCTTTCTTAGGAGTACAAACTGTGATGGCTTCTGATTGAGCATCTTCGGTTTTCCTCATCTTTGCCTTCTTCAGCAGCTCCATTTCCTTCATCATAGAGAATATAGTTTCTAGCTTTGCATTTTTCCAATGAGCTTCAGTTTCTGACTTCCAAGCTAATTATCAAATCTGACATTGATTTGATTTTTGATGAAGGTACTTCAGTAGCCTTTGGATATTCAAAGCAATCTAACCAATATGCATCAGAATAGATTTGAATCATATTTTGTTCTGAATAAACATGCTAGTTGCTTCCTAGAAATGCTTTGTCATGAATATTTCTCATATATCATGATTTAAGCCATTTCTTTTCCAGGCTTATTCTATCTTCAATCATTTGTATCTGACAGTGAATGAATAGAACATTAGAATCTTCTTTTCATGAGATAGCTTCTTAAGCTAAGACTTTCACTCAGTCACATGAGTCCAGAAAGTAGTGAACTCGGAAGGATACATTTATGTATCAGGAGCTTCTGAAAAGAAACTATGGAAGACATTTTGACCAACTTAAGCTTATTCAACTGTAATACCATTCTCTAACTAACATGATTTAATCGTCTATGTCAAGTCATTTCTCTTCATGAACACACATACGTCAAGAACTCAGAAAATTTTATCTTGCATGTGTTGTTCTCCTAAACTTCTGACAGCTTGATGATCTTCCTTTCTGATCACTTCAGAAATTCGTGAAGCTTTACAAAATTAGAGTAGATCTCTTCATTCTATGCAGATAGTCAGAATCCTGATAACCAACTCCATAAGCTTCTATTCAAATAGCAAGCTTTTGATCATCTTCTTCAAGAATCCTGACGAAGAAATCATCATTCAGAATATTAAGTTCTGCAGTCTTGATTTGAAAACTTGATGACAAGATTTCTAACATCTACAACATACTTCATCTTGAAGTTTCCATGCTTCAAAATCATGACATGAGTATTCTCTCTTCTTCACATGAAAGAGCTCCTATTGAGCAATACTGAGAAAGTCAACGGTAGACCAAGTTTGTTTGTTGAAAACATCCCATACTCAGAAAGAATTAACTTTCAGCAAACAAGATTTCTTGCTTTCTGGTGATTCTTGTTGATCTCCTCTAGATCATTCTTATTAGGCCTTGTCTAGGCATCAACTTGATGAAATGCGTAGCCTTCAACTAACGTATTCCAAGAATAGCATTCATCAGATTCTTCTAATTATCTGATGAGTCTATTATCCTTTTTCCAACTAATTCTTCATCTTGCTTTCAATTTTCTTGCAAGCGCTATAAGAGAAGGTTATGTTGTCAATAACAACCAACTCTAAGAATCAGCGACATAATCCAGAATGAACCTTTATGGTTTGTCATTTCAGTACTCAATCTTCTCATCATCGTATGAGATTGAAACTGTCGACGGTGGAGGAGATTAACCAGAGCATTTCTCAAAGCTCGTCCGGGTCTTTATCTGACACAGTTAAGTGTTTGATAAACATCAATAATAGAATCGGAGCTCTGATACCAATTGAAGGTTGAGAAATACAAAAGGGGGGGTTTGAATTGGGTTTCACATTTCGTCCCCATTTGCGGAATTTAAACTAATGGCGTTAACATGTAAATAAAAATAAATGAACACAATTATTTTTATCCTGGTTCACTGTTAACGAAGTTACTCCAGTCCACCCCTCAAGGTGATTTCGCCTTATCACAAGGACTTAATCCACTAATCATCAAAATGATTACAACCACAATGGATACCTTCCATTGCCTTCTTTAGAATCCTGGATTTCATTTGCCTCTCAAGGAATCAACCTCCAAGCTGTTCAACAACGACCTGGCCCTCTGAAGCATCCTGGTCTTCACTCGACCGCTCAAGGAATCAACCTCTAAGTCATTCAACAATGACCTGGCCCTCTCAAGTATCCTGGTCTTCACTCAACTGCTCAAGGAACATTACATTTTTCAAGGATTTTCTTGTGCACTATATATGCTTCTTACAAGTTGTCGCGGTGAGAATCAGATACCAAAGCTATGAGATCAGTTTGGCTCGCAAAAATAAGATATCACCACCGAAATTTTATTTTATCCAAGGGAAGGGAGAAAAGATCGAACAAAAAACCTAAGTAAAAATGAAAGCAACAAGCAAGGCCTTAAGCTAAGCAAAGAGAGATCAAAGGTACGGGGGTTGTGTAGCATCCCAAAATTTGCCCTACCCTTTTCAACCTAACTGGCTTGCGTTTCACATTCATCTGCATCTTCACTAGGTCATAACTGCATTAATCATAAATTTGCATGAGCTCCTAAAGCGTGGGATCAAAGGAATTTTCTTGCTATCAGTGGTGGCCCTATTCAGGGGTGATTCAGTCGGTTCCTATTTCAGGACAAGGTGAAGCAAGAGGTTAAATTCTGTTCATTGTAACCTTCTTATTCAGAGGTTCATCAAGTTGCAAGGTTCTCCTATTCAGAGGATTCATCCAGAGCATCGGGTCTGGATTTCTTTGGTGTGAATCGGGGTTTGGCTTTTTCTCAGCTCAAGTCATTTCTTCGTCAGTGTATATCTCCGGGAGAATTGGGGTTTCTGATTCACGGTTGATCTTATGGACGTTTCATCAGTTAAGGGTCATTGGATTAAGGGTTTCATGTCAAGGACATCTTGGTGATCACTTGTGGTTGGAATGTTCAGGTGGGGATTTTCATTGCGAATGTAAGGTAGTTTTCATTGAGAATTGAGAATTTGGCGGAGTGTCCATTCAAGTGGTTATTTGAAGTTTTCGAGTTTGAATCATCCAAATAAAAGTGCAAGATTTGAAAAGCATCTCAAGATCATCCAAGATGTATGTCACGGTTCAAGTGTTTTATGGCTAGTTCATTATCATTCAAAATCGAGTTCAAATACGAACAAACTAATAGATATCCCTCTCATTCATGATCCCAAGTTGTTCTCAAATGCAAGATAAAGTTTAATGATCTGTTACATTTAGCAAATCCTCATAAAGTTCTTAGCCCACACATTTGCAAGTGATGAACAATACTCTGTATTTGAGTCGGGAAGATGCATGGATTCTTCATTGTTGATGGGTTTGTGGAGATAAGTGAATGCTTGGTAGAGATGATTAAATATGTGGCGAATGAACCATCTGCTGGTCTTTTCTTCATCTAACATCATACTCATAATGCAGTTCCCAGTGTCATTAAGCTTAATTTGATGTGATATTACAATGGGTATTAATCATAGTTTCATACCGACCTAAAGTTGACACCTAGGCTCATATAGATATGGTAAATATTCATTAACAAAATGATTTTGGCAAATTCATTGATGAGATGTAATAATGGAAGTTGAAAGAGTGCTATTTGTCGGGTTGCGGTTGCCTTGGCGTGTTTGTTTATATCAAAGAAATTAAGGGGATATTTGGTTTATGCCTATACTTTTCGTTTTCTTTCTCAAGTGTCGTTTTCAAATAGAAAAAAAATAGCAAGAGAGACCTATGCGAGAATGAAAAGAAACAATACCTGATGTAGAAGGTTACTGAGAAGTCTCATGAAACGCGCTTGCATATAGAAGATTTGAAGGACACTGCCACAATGGTACTGATGCTAGTGTACTTCTGTGCATGCTCGATGTGATTAAAGGGTAGATTGAAGATTATTTCACTAAACATTAAACTTGCATTGCAACTGAAGTTACTCGTACATAACAGTAGGGAGAGTCCAGTTTTTCAGAATTTAATTTATGCAGAAAATATATACAAGCAGTGAAAAAGCATAACAGAACTTCACTAGCAGTTCCTAACGGAATGAAAAAATCCCTAACAGAGAACAGAAAACTCTAGCAGTATTTCCATCTTTCTTCTAACAGAATCTTGACCTCTCTCTCGATCATTTTTTCTCTCCTTTCATCTTCATCAACATCACGCATGTAACCTGCAGAAACTCCACTCTCCCTGCTACTCTAAATTCAACCTTCATCACAACTCAACATCACCTTTTTTTAACACACTCAATCTTCTTTTTACCCCCATGGAATTGTAAATGAGCCAGGCCTTGTGTCAATTTGCATTATGCACCATGAATTCGCTGCTGCACCCTTTTGTTCTTGTGAATCTTTTTCTTATGATTGATTGTGTATTGATTTCCTGATTAATTTTGGTCTTGATATTAGATACTTGATTGGTTTTGACCTTGATTAATTGTGAATTTGATTCTAATCTTGAGTTTAATTTTTATTTCGCTTTTAATATAATCTTGATGTTAGTTGTGATCTAATATTTTGATTAAACCTTGGTAGGTTTTGATTAATGTTAGTTTGATTGATTATTGGTGTTAATTTTTTGGTTAATTTAGTCGTCAAGTTTGTATTAAAACTTCTGCTAATTTTGATGAGTTTTGTTTGATCTTGGTACTTGAATATCGTTATTGTTGATTGCTTGTTATGATTCACATGCTCCCTCAAGTTTGTTTTTCTTGTGGTCCAATTTAATTAAGTTTTTGCTTGATTAAATTAAATTAAAATACATATTTCCTTTAGGCCTAACCTTTGCATGATAACTTCTAGGCTAGTTCCCCTTAGGATATTCCAACTTTAGACAACTTACAGTTAAGTTCCCTTCTTTTCCCATGAGAGAATTAGACATGAGTCTTATCCGTTTATCCTAGCCTTAAGATTAGAGTCATCGTACTCTATGTGAGTGTCCTGCCATGGACATTTCCTTTCCCGTTTAACCTAGCCTTAGGTTTAGAGTTGTCGCACTCTATGTATGTGTCTTGCCAAAAACGCTTACTTCCCCCTTGGAACCTTGACCATAGTCAAGAGTTCCCCACCCTTATCGAGGGGAACTACGAATGCTCTGATTCCATTCCCGTCAGGATATGTACGTGTAATACCCTAATTTTTACCCCTAAGATCCCACATGTCTTTTTGCATTTCATACCACAAACAAGATCACACATTGTTTCTCCTGCCCTTCTCTGTGGAGTGAGTTCGCCAAGCACCCGTGTTCTTTTGTTTGTTTAATGTTTGTTTTTGTTTATGTTTACTAATCATTAATTAAAATCCAAAAATATATTTTTTTTTCCTTTACTAACTTTTTTCAGGAAGAATTTAGATCAAAGATGTCAAAATCAGTTCCTCAGCTTGAATGAATTTCATCTGAACAAAGTCAAAGTTGATTTGCAAACAATTCAAAAACCATCTAATCAAGAGTCTCCAAGATTTAATTAATTATTATTCAAGAGACTCCAGGGTTCATGTGTTTATTTCCATGCCTTCTTTGACAAGCAAAAGAATCGAGCCGAACCACAGTAGTGCACTCAAAAGGGCAGTCTTTTTCAAAATTTGCACTGAGTAATCGATTACACTAATCAGGGTAATCGATTACCCTCGTGGAAATTTGAAAAATGGCAGCAAATTTAAATTCTGCAGCAATTGGCACTAATTTTCATCATTTTGATCACATGTGGAATATTCTAGACCATCTCATTTTAATTCCCCTACATCACCACAATTAATTCCCACCATGTACCTCCACTAATCACCACTCTTTTGATAATTTCCCTCCAAATTCAAATTCCAAGCCTAATTTTCATTTCCAAACCAAATTCCAATCCATCAAAATTTCCAAGCCTAAATCCTATAAATAGAGGCCTCATTTCATTCATTTGACAAGCTTTTGAGAGTAAAAAAACCTCTTGCAAATTCTCCCCCCAACCACAAAATTTCACTAAAGCTCACATTTCTTCTTTTGAAAGTTAACAAGAATTCACATTGAATCTTGTTCAACTTTGAGCTAATCCTTCATCCAAGCTTGTTTTCTTCATTAATTCTCATAGATCAAGGCTTTGGTGTTTGGATCTTGGAGCAATTTGAAGCAATTTTCAGATTTGAAGTGGTAGTTCATCTCTCACCATTGTTGAAGCTTCATCTTTCATAATGTAGATCTTTGGAGATCCTTGTTACTTGATCCTTTGGATCTAGTAATTGTGTTTGATTGCTGGTTTTCATTGTTGTTTTACTTAAAATTTCGTGCAATTTTGATTCCATGATCATAAGGTGTTTGAAGAAAGTTGTGGAAGATGATCATGCTAAATTTTGCACTATTTTTTTACTCTGCGTGCAGAGTAATCGGTTACCCTAATTAGAGTAACCGGTTACTCTGAGACAGAATGTAGTTCATGGCTTGTTTTTGGGACTGTTTTGGTTTTTCTTCCTTTTTATTCCCCTTTCTTCTTGTTTTGGCCTTGAAGTGCATTATTGAGATTAATTTCTCTTCAATTTCAATGGACTTTGGATATGGTTAAAGTAATTAAACATTCATTAGTTCAAACCTATCTTTAAATGAATTTTTGAATTCATTTGAGGTGCTTTGAATTAGTGATATGTTTTCACACTTAAACTTATCAATTAAAGGTGATTGAACTTGAAGATGAAAGGATCTTGAAAGTGTAATTCAATTTGGCTTTCTCTTCATCTATTTCCTTTTTTATTTTGATCAATGAAAGTCTTATGGATCATAGAATTTCTTTGTTGAATTCTTGATCAAGAATAGATCGCTACCTATTTTCTTTTCGTGTGGTATTGCTTTCGGGTGACGATTTACATATTGTTCATCTAGCATGCATTAGCACAAAGATCACTATTGACCGGCCTCGAGTAGGGTGACTTCTTTATAAGTCACTTGGTGATTGCTTAACATAGTGCGACATTTGTCCCTCCCCATCCGAATCGAAACTTGAACTTTCGTGGCCCAAACTTATGATCGTCCGCCCAAGCATGGTTATTCTTTTGTATTAGGCTCATAATCTTTGAAGCTTGTTGCTTAGAGGCTTTAATTCTATCAATCTTCTGACAAGTCTTCATTAACCTTGACCTAAGCACATTGTTCAACCATATAGTTCAAGAAGCGAGACGGAATATTCGGTGTTGCCTTTTTTAGGACTCTTGGCACTTGTGCCTTTGTGCTACTATTATGTATATACTATTAAATTATATTACTATATTGTTTATGTTTCCTTCTTGCTCCCTATCTCTCTTTATTTTTTTATGCTTTATGTCATTATATCATATCATGTTTATGTTTATGTCATTTTTCTTTTGTCCACTTGGACCATATTATCGTATGCTTTTGTTTTTCTTTTGTCCATTTGGACTCAAAAACATGAATAAAGGATTAAACCACTAAAAGACTTGTGCTCTTAATTGTTGGACTATGGCCACTATCCCTTGCATTGGAGGATCGCTACTCTTAGACTTCTTAGTTTGATTATGGACTTATGGACTTAGATTTAGGATTCTCTCCCTTATGCTTTGGATCATTATGGAGTTTGGTATTCTAGCCTTTATTTGGCTTGCTTATTGGATCAAGAGGATGTATTTATTTTTCTTATTATGCTTTGAAGAGTGCCTCCATGTGGTTAGATCTTTCTTACCTTAGCTTTTATTTTATGCAATAAGGTAGTCACTTCTTCTCCACCCCTTCTTAAATTTTCAAAATCTCCTCTCTTTTTCAAAACCTTATTGTTTTAAAACTCAAAACCGCTTTCATAATAAAACCTTGACTTTGGTCAAGTGATTTTTAAACTTTGTTTTCTTTAATAAATGTCAATCAATGTTAATCATATTTTGACCATTTCAAAAAGACATAAAAAAATACAAAACTCATTCAAACTTTTTGTACTTTTATGCACTTTTTCTTTTAAACTTTTCAAAAAGAATTAGACATGAGTCATTTTTTTTATGAGATGTAAAGCTCCTAACCATGGTATTTTGTGTAAAGTATGGCTATTTTCCACTTAGATGTTGAAGCGATAGTCTTGTTGATTTTAATCCAAGCAAATCCTCCATCTTAATGTGATGCAAATGCCTCTTTCCCATACCTTTGGGTAATTAGTTGAGTATTCTCTCTTGAGAATGACGGGTTGTCTTTTGAAGATAAAATGACTCATAACCAATAAATTTTTGTTATTTGTACCACGAACTAGGAGGTTTTGATCCTATATTGCACTTTGTGGGTACGTAGGCATGAGGCGATAAGTCTCTCCAAACACAAAAATATTAAAAAATATTTCTCTTCTCACCCCCCAATCTCTTTTCAAGCAAACCATTTTCAAACCAAAAGCGATAGATATTTCAAAGGGTTCCTATAGAGTACTATAGACATTTTGGGTGCTAATACCTTCCCTTAACGTAACCAACCCCCTTACCCATTCTCTGTTTATTCTTGTTTTTTTTAGAACTTTTTAGGTTTTGTTCACTCTTTTTCCTTTCCTTTTGGATAAAATAAAAGTGCGGTGGCGACTCTTGCTTTATGAGTTAAGTTAATCAACAACTTACACTCACAATTTTTACCGCTACAGAAAAGTGGCGACTCTGCTGGGGATCAAACCCAGAATCTCTGGTTCTTAGCGGGTTCAGCCTACTTTGATTTATTTATCGCTTTTTATTTGATTTGTTTGTTATTGGTTGTTCTGTTTGGGTGCATGGTGATCTCTGTGTGGTGAGATAAGTCCTATCCCCGAACTTGAGTGCACTTATGATAGGAGGGTGGTATTGTCTTGTTCGGCTTACGTGGAGTAGTCCTTACTAAGCTGACTTGAGATCCCCCGCTCAGTGGAGGCCCCTTTGGGATTACTGATGTCATACAAGTAGTCGTGAATGACATTACTTTTTCCGACCTGGGAGCCTGAGAAGCTGAGGACCGTAGAACCTTTAACCCATCTAGGCCTTATTAGGACGTGGTGCGGTGGCTATTCAGGTGTATACTTGAATCAGTTGTTACACGATACCACACTCAGACGAGTTTCTCTTGAAAATATTATTGGCTGACGAGTAGTCGTTTAAACCAATAATATCCGAAAGATGGATCTATGACTCTGGGAACTTTTTAGAACCTTGTTCTACTGGTGATATAACCCTAGTACATACCATTGTGGGAGGTTCTTACCCTTGACTCTATGCTCGTGACTCGGAACCTTGAACCCGTGTGCTTTGTGTGATCTTGTTTGTGGTTGCTGCATCATGCACTCATGCTTTCATGGACATTTTCTTTCCATCAGTTTTTAAGGATCTTAGAGATTTTCCTTTGCAAACATCGCAGATATTGTGATCATGGATATTGAAAGGAGAAACACTTAGAAGTACTGTTTCAAAGCTCCTGATCTTACAGAGTTGGAAAAGGTTAGTGTCCTTGGTAGTTGATCGTGCAGATTTTAGATCTCGTCGTGGGAGACTTCTATCTATTCTTTCTACCAACATTGAAGACGGAATTCTGAACACCCTTGTGCAATTCTATGATCCTATCTACCGATGCTTTACTTTTCCCGATTATCAGCTCATGCCGACTTTGGAAGAGTATGCTTATCTATTGGGTATACCAGTTTCTTATAAGGTTCCTTATACTGGTTTGGAGGAAACTCTTAAGCCTCAAGATATTGCTGCAGCCACCCATTTGATGAAATCTAATATAGATGCTAACCTTAAGGTTAAGGGAGGCATCAAGGGTTTGACTTCTAAGTTTTTGATTGGGAAAGCCACTATGCTTGCTAATGCTGGTAGCACATTGAAATTTGAGGCTATATTTGCTTTGCTTATCTACGGACTGGTCTTATTCCCTAATGTTGACAACTTTGTGGATGTTAACGCTATTAGGATTTTTTTGATTGGGAACCCTGTTCCGACTTTACTTGGTGATACTTACTTCTCCATCCATCATAGGACTTCTAAGGGAAATAGTACCATTGTTTGTTGCACACCTTTGCTATACAAGTTGTTTATTTCTCACTTGCCACAGTCATCTGCTTTCAAGGAGAACAAGAATTGTTTAAGGTGGTCTCAGAGAATCATGTCCCTTACTCATGCTGACATTACTTGGTCTTCTTCTGTTTATGATGGTGTCTAGATTATTGATAGTTGTGGGGAATTCGCCAATGTGCCTCTTCTTGGCACACAAGGAGGAATTAACTACAACCCTAGTTTAGCTCGCCGTCAGCTTGGTTATATGATGAAGGAAAAGCCTAAAAATATTCATTTAGAGGGTTTGTTTTTCCAAGGAGGGAATGACTCTATTGGTTTGGGAAAAAGAATGGCTCATGCTTGGAGTATGATTCATAGGATGGGTAGAGGATAGCTTAGGAGACAAGTTTGCATTGCCTTGGAACCTTATATGCTTTGGGTGAAGGAGAGAGCTAAGGAGCTCAAAATGCCTTATTCCTTCGAGAAACCCATGATTACAATGGTTGATATGCCACTCCCTATTCCTTCTAATGATGTGAAGACTCTTCAAGATGCGTTGGCCAAGATGAATAAAGAAAAAGATCTTTGGGAATCTAAGTTTCACACTTCAAACCTTGAGAAGTTAGAGTTGCAAAAGCAGATGAAGGAGAAAGATGACTTTATTGAGTTGCTTGAGTGACGTGTTGTGAAGAGACATGGAGAGGATTTATTTTCCTCTACTACTTCATCATCTTGTTCTCCTACTTTCGGTGCTTGGAGGGTATCGTGGATCGGCTTGTGTTAGAGAAGACCGCCATAAAGGACAACTATGAGAGAGAGATTAAGAGACTCCTAAAGAAGTATCAACTTGGATCGTCATCAGATGCTCCTTAGGATCTAGCTTTTTCTTATTGTACTTTGATCCTTTTCAACTTGAACTTCCAAATGTAGCTCTTTCCAATATTCAATAAAATGAGATGTTTATCAGTATTTCAAAAAGTGTTATTTCTTTACGATGTTCGCAATTGCTTTATATTTTAAAGATCCTTGAAAGTTGAATGAATCATTTGCATTCGCATCATTTTGCATTGTTTCTTGCCTTTTCCAGGTGTCTTATGTTTCTCTTAATCTTCATTCAGCCAAGCTGTCGCACCAGTATAATACTCGGGCTAATCTGAAGAAGAAGATGGATCAGTAGCAACAAGAGAACCGTGAGCTTCGTGAGGAAGTGATAACTTTGAAGGATAGTCTGCAAAGGCTCACTGCTATGATGGAATCATTGGTGGCTGCTCAGAATCAACCACCCCATCCACCTCCGCTTTTGACTCTTGTACAAAGGACAGTCATTTCTGAGATTGTTTCTACGCCCATCTCTGTGGTGCCTTCCAGTGTTCCTCAATACTCCATGCCTCCTGGCTTCCCCTGGGGCATGCCTATTAACTTTGTTCCTGAAGGTTATCAACCACCACCACCTACTGAAGTTCCAGCTATTCCTACTGTCTAGCCTGTGATGACTGTACCGCAGCCTGTGGTTCATACCGTTCCTTTTGGTGAATAGCAGATTTTCCACACTGCTCCAAGTGAAAATGCCAGTGCTTATGATAGAATGGAAGAGATTCAAAACCAGTTTGCTGAAATGCAGAAAGAAATCAAAGCTTTGAGGGGTAAAGAGCTGTTTGGGAAAAATGCCCATGAGTTGTGCCTGGTTCCTAATGTGAAGATCCCACATAAGTTCAAGGTTCCTGACTTTGAAAAGTATAAGGGTAACTCTTGTCCGTTGAGCCATTTGACTATGTATGCTCGTAAGATGTCGACTAAGACTGATAATAATCATCTCCTCATTCACTACTTTCAAGATAGTTTGTCTGGTGCAGCCTTGAAATGGTATATGGGACTCGACAGCACTCGAATTCGTACTTTCGAAGATTTGGGTGAGGCTTTTGTAAAGCAGTATAAGTATAATGTGGATTTGGCTCCTGATCGTGACCAGCTTCGAGCAATGGCTCAGAAAGATAAGGAGACATTCAAAGAATACGCGCAGAGGTGGCGCGAGATAGCTGCTCAGATCAATCCTCCTTTGGAAGAAAAAGAGATGACTAAGATTTTTCTGAAAACTCTGAGTCCTTTCTATTATGAGCGTATAATTGCTAGTGCCCCAAGTGACTTCACTGAGATGGTTAATATGGGGATGAGATTAGAAGAAGGTGCCCATGAGGGGCGTTTGTCAAAAGATGGTAATTCTACTGGAAGTTCCAAGAAATATGGTGGAGGACTTACCAAGAAGAAAGAGGGTGAGACCAATGCTATTTCCCGTGGAGGACGCAAAAAGAGTTATGGTAAGAATAATCGGTGTCAATAACATGGTGCATCTGTTACTCCTGTTATCAATTCAACTCCTGTTGTTCAAGCTGCTCATCAATAACGTTCTAATCAACAAAAAAATCAATGAGGCCGTTATCAGAAGGATTTTAATCCGATTCCGATGACCTATACGAATTTGCTTCCTGGTTTAATTCAAAAGAATCTTATTTAGACCCGTACGGCACCTGCTGCTCCGAAAGATTCGCCATGGTGGTATAAGTCTGAAGCTCATTGTGCTTTCCATCAGGGAGGAGCTGGGCATGATACCGAGAACTGTTATCCATTGAAGATGGAAGTGAAAAGGTTGGTTAAAAGTGGTATTTTGTCTTTCGAAGACACCAATCCTAATGTACAGTCGAATCCGTTGCCTAATCATGGTAAGGCATCTGTCAATATGGTTTATTGTTGTCATGGTACATTTAAAAAATTTGATATCCGTTGGATTTGAAGATCTCTTGTGGAAATGCATGCACTTTTGAGTGAATACCATTATATTGATCATGATTATGCAGCTTGTTGCATCTGTTTCGTGAATCTGCATGGTTGTAAAGAGGGACATTCAAGGGATGATGGATCAGAATTTGATTGAGGTCACTGCTAAAAGAGATGAATATCAGAATGAGGTGAATGTTATTATTCCACACTTTAATATTCCTGAACAAGTTGTTATCTCTTATGACAGTCGGAAGACCGTCGTTACACCTTTGGTTATTTGGTTACCCAATCCAATACCCTATGAATCTGACAAGGTTGTTCCGTATAAATACAATGCTACCATAGTAGAAGATGGTAAGGAAGTGTCCATTCCTTCTTTGTCTTCTGCGGTAAGCATCGCTGATGTTAGTAGAGTGACTCGGAGTGGTCGTGCCTTTGCTTTTGAGCCTCCAAAGATAGTGGAGAATGTTGTTGCTAGCAAACGACCTCAAGATGAAAGTAATGTCGATGCTTCCGGTCAGTCCAGTGGTTTGAATAAGAAGGCTTATGAGGATGAGGTTTTGAAATTGTTCAAGAAGAGTGAGTACAGTGTTGTAGATCAGCTCTTGCACACCCCGTCCAAGATTTCAGTGTTGTCCCTACTGATGAATTCTGAAGCTCATAGGGGATCTTTGCAGAAGGTATTGGAACAAGCATACGTTGAGCATGATGTGACTATTAATCAGTTTGATGGAATTGTTTCCAAACTCACAGCATGCAATAATTTGAGTTTCTGTGATGAAGAGTTACCTGAGGAGGGGAGAAATCATAATTTGGCTTTGCATATCTCTATGAACTGTCAAGAAGATGCACTTTCCAATGTGTTGGTTGATACTGGCTCTTCTTTGAATGTGTTTCCAAAATATGCTTTGTCAAGGCTGTTGTACCAAGGTGCTCCCATGAGGTATAGTGGGGTTGTGGTTAAAGCTTTTGATGGATCTAGAAAAACTGTGATTGAAGCGGTTGATATTCCAATCAAAATAGGACCATGCTTCTTCAAAATTACTTTTCAAGTAATGGATATTCATCCTGCTTATAGTGGTCTGCTTGGCCGACCCTGGATTCATGAAGCCGAAGCAGTGACTTCGACTCTTCATCAGAAATTGAAATTTGTTAAGAATGACAAGCTGGTAATTGTTGGAGGCAAGCAAGCGATGCTGGTGAGCCATATTTCATCCTTTTCGTATGTTGATGCTGATGAAACTGTTGGGACCCCCGTTCCAAGCTCTTTCCGATGATGATAAAGCCGTTAAGAAGAATGGGTTGCCCATGTCTTCTTTGAAAGATGCTCTGCATGTATTAGAGACTGGTTGGTCTGATGCTTGGGGCTGAGTTATTGATGTGGTTGATAACCTGGGCAAAGCTGGTTTAGGATTTATGCCTGGTACGGTTAGAATAGATTTGAAGTGTATTAATGAGGCATTTCACAGCGTCGTATTCATCAACAAAGATCACTCTAATGCTGCCATCATTGAAGATGATGAAGAGGAAGAACTTCCCAATTTCGTGACACATGGACAGATATGCCAGAATTGGATAGTTGTTGATGTTCCCACTGTTATTCATATTTCAAAGTAATTTGTTTTTGTTTCTTTCAAAAAATCATTTCACTCTGCCCAAGGTGAAAGTGAATTTGTGAGGGTTTTGTTTCAAATTTTATCATCATCAATAAAATGTTATTTTGTTTATCCATATTATGTTTTCCCTTTTTGCATTATTTCTGAAAAATGGTAACATAAAAAAACAAAAACAAAAATAATAATAATGTAATAATCACTTTTATCTGCATAATACTTGCACTTCTTATTCATATTCTAAAATCAAACATAAATCATTGTGCAGATTGATTGTTAAACCCATTGAAAACAATGACCCTATGCCCTCTCCCAACTTTGAGTTCCCTGTGTTTGGAGCTGAAGAAGAGGATATTGAGGAGATTCCAGATGCAATTTCTCAGTTGCTTGACCATGAGGAAAAATCCATTCAGCCTCATGAAGAGCCGGTAGAATTGGTTAATTTGGGTTCAGATGGTGATAAGAAAGAAGTTAAGATTGGGGCACTGCTTCAGTCAGATGTTAAGAAGAGGATTGTGGAGCTTCTTAGAGAATATGTTCACATGTTTGCTTGGTTATATCAAGACATGTCTGGTCTTGATACTGATATTGTGGAGCATAGATTGTCGTTGAAGCCTGAATGCCCACCTGTGAAACAGAAATTGAGAAGAACTCATCCCGACATGGCTGTGAAGATCAAAGAGGAGGTTCAAAAGCAGATTGATGCTGGTTTTCTTGTGACTTATGAGTATCCACAATGGGTGGCCAATATTGTGCCTGTTCCAAAGAAAGGCGGAAAAGTCCGAATGTGTGTTGACTACAGAAATTTGAATAAAGCAAGTCCGAAAGATGATTTTCCACTGCCACACATTGATATGTTGGTAGATAATACTGCTAAGTTCAATATCTTTTCCTTTATGGATGGATTTTCTGGTTATAATCAAATAAAGATGGCACCCGAGGATATGGAAAAAACAACATTCATTACACTCTAGGGAACATTCTGTTACAGAGTGATACCCTTCGGTTTGAAAAATGCTGGTGCAACGTGCCAGAGAGCTATGACTACTTTGTTCCATGATATGATGCATAAAGAATTGAGGTCTATGTGGATGATATGATTTATAAGTCGAAGACTGAAGAAGATCATATTGAGTACTTATTGAAGTTGTTTCAACATTTGAGAAAGTTTAAGCTCCGTTTGAATCCAAATAAATGCACTTTTGGTGCCCGTTCTGGAAAGTTGTTGGGCTTTATTGTCAGCCAAAAATGCTTGCGTCCAAAATAGAAAAACAAGTAAGAGGATTCTTGGGACGTTTGAATTATATCTCCCGATTTATATCCAATATAACTGCCACATGTGCGCCGATCTTCAAGCTTCTTCGTAAAGATCTGGGTTGTGTCTGGACAGAGAATTTTCAGAAAGCTTTTGAAAGAACTAAAGAGTATATGCTTGAACCTCCGATTTTGTCTCCTCTTATGGAAGGAAGACCTTTGATTATATATTTGACTGTGCTAGAAGAGTCTATGGGCTGTGTTCTGGGTCAACAAGATGAATCTGGTGGAAAAGAATTTGCTATTTATTATTTGAGCAAGAAGTTCACCGATTGTGAGTCTCGATACTCAATGCTTGAAACGACATGTTGTGTTTTAGCTTGGGCTGCCAAGCGCCTCCACCAGTATATGTTAAATCATACAACTTGGTTGATATCCAAAATGGATCCAATTAAGTATATCTTTGAAAAGCCTACTTTGACTGGGAAGATCGCTCATTGGCAAATGTTGTTGTCAGAATATGATATCGAGTACTGAACTCAAAAAGCAATAAAAGGAAGTGTTTTGGCTGACCATTTGGCACACCAACCAATTGATGATTATCAACCTATCATGTTTGATTTTCCTGATGAGTATGTGATGTACCTAAAGGTTAAAGATTGTGAGGAACCATTACCTGATGAAGGGCCTGAGTCTGGATCCTGATGGGGTTTGATTTTTGACAGAGCTGTTAATGAGTATGGCAATGGTATTGGGGAAATAATTGTTACTCCTCGAGGTTCTCATATTCCTTTCACTGTAAGGTTGATGTTCACTTGGACAAATAATGCGGCTGAGTATGTAGCGTGTATCATGGGCCTGGAAGAAGCTATTGATTTAAGAATCAAGATTCTTGATGTATACGGAGATTCAGCCCTGGTGATTAATCAAATTAAAGGGGAGTGGGAGACACGTTGACTTGATTTGATTCCTTATCTCTATTATGCAAGAAGGTTGTCAACTTTCTTCAATAAAGTTGAGTTTCACTATATACCCAGAGTAGAGAATCGAATGGCAGATGCTTTAGCAACTATATCCTCCATGATTTTGGTGAATCGGTGGAATGATGTGCCCAAAATCGACGTTATGCGTCTCGATAGACCAGCTCATGTGTTTGCGGTTGAAGAGGTCGTTGATGATAAACCGTGGTATTATGATATTAAATACTTTCTTCAGAATCAAGAGTACCCACTTGGGGCATCGAAGAAAGATAAGAAGACTTTGAGAAGATTGGCTGGTAGTTTCTTCTTGAATGATGATGTGCTGTATAAGAGAAATTATGACATGGTCTTGCTCAGATGTGTGGATAGACACGAAGCAAACATGTTGATGAAAGAAATTCATGAAGGATCCTTTGGTACACATGCCAATGGGCATGCAATGACTAAGAAGATGTTGAGGGCATGTTACTATTAGCTGACAATGGAATCTGATTGTTGCAAATATGTGAAGAAATGTCATAAGTGCCAGGTTTATGCCGACAAAATTCATGTACCTCCAACTCCTCTCAATGTTATCTCTTCTCCATAGCCTTTCTCCATGTGGGGTATTGATATGATTGAAGTGATTGAGTCTAAAACGTCGAACGAACTCCATTTCATATTGGTGGCTATTGACTATTTTACCAAGTGGGTTGAAGCGGCTTCATATGCCAATGTGACCAAGCAAATAGTGGTCCGGTTTATCAAGAACCAAATCATCTGTTAGTATGGTGTTTCGAGAAAGATTATCATTGATAATGGGTCGAATCTGAACAACAATATGATGAAGGAATTATGCGAGAAGTTTAAGATTGAGCATCATAATTCTTCTCCTTACAAACCTAAGATGAATGGGGGCTGTTGAAGCTGCTAATAAGAACATTAAGAAGATTGTTCAGAAGATGTTTGTTACATACAAGGATTGGCATGAGATGCTCCCTTTTGATTTGCATTGGTATCGTACATCCGTCCGCACTTCAACAGGGGCAACCCCTTTCTCTCTTGTCTATGGTATGGAAGCAGTGCTCCCGGTAGAAGTTGAAATCCCTTCTATGAGAGATTTGGTGTAAGCTGAATTGTCTAAGGCTGAATGGTGTCAAAGTAGATACGATCAATTGAATTTGATTGAAGAGAAAAGAATGACAGCCTTTTGTCATGGCCAATTGTATCAACAGAGAATGAAGAAAGTTTTTGACAAGAAGGTTCGACCTCGTGTGTTTAGAGAATGCGACCTCGTACTCAAAAAGATCTCGACTTTTACTAATGATTCTAGGGGCAAGTGGACTCCTAATTATGAAGCCCCATACGTTGTTAAGAGAGACTTCTCTGGCGGTGCATTAATTCTTACAACTATGGATGCTGAAGAGCTCACTCGTCATGTGAATGCCGATGCAGTCAAGAAATACTTCGCCTAAAAATAAAAAGAACAACTCGCTAAGTTGAAAACCTGAAAGGGCGGCTTAGGCAAAATGAGCGTCTCGGTGGATTGAAAACCCGAAAGGGCGGTCCAGGCAAAAATTAGAGACAAAAACAAAAATAATCATCCCGGTAGATTGAAAACCCGAGAGGGAAATCTAGGAAAAAGTTAGGGATTATGGTAAGTAACTGCATCTGGCCAGTCTTGATCATTGAAAGCAACATTGTTTATCAAGGATTTTGCTTCAATCATCCTCAGCTGAAGTTTTGAGCACAATGGAATTCAAAGTTGTTAGGGAGAATAGTAGTCATTGTATTTCAATGTAACCCTTTCCATGTATTTACCATTTTTCAAACTTTGTAATGATCCATGGAGTTACGACATTTGCGGACTGCCATTCTATTAATAAAATTTGGGCCTTTTGTATCTTTTTTTGCAATTTTTACTTTGTTTCTGTTTGCAAAATTTCATTTATTGCTGATGATGATTTTTGAAACAAAATGTGAATAGTTGATTTAAATTTTTGAAAATTATAAAAACATTTTCCTTTGATTTAAGAATATAAATTGGAATGTCAACAATTATTCCAAGAATGGTAAGATCGATGTTTTCCTCAGCAGGGTTTGTTCTTACTCTTCTAGTAGAATTTATTGACAGCTCCCCAATAGAGTTTTGTTGATGTTTCCCCAATAGAGTTATTGATGTTTCCTCAGCAGAGTTTGTTCATGTAACCAGTTGTTGATAAGTTGATGGTATACCAGTTTGAGTTTTATCCAGACGAGTGTTGATCGGTTTTTCCCCAACTATGTCTCGATCCAGATCGTCTCCAGCTGATTATGTTACGGTCAGGAAGTTGAGCAATTTTGAAGACCATATCTCATTGGTGTTAATTCCTACTCAGAGATTCAATCTTTTCTCATGTGAGGAATCCTAACTCATAGTTTTATCCTCTAGACGTGTTGTTGTTGCTTTGGACGTCCCCAAACAGAAAGTAATGTTGTTTCATTTTAAGAAGCATTGACATAGTGGTCGCTTGCCCAGTTTTATCTTGCCTTGTAGATGTATTTCTCTCTAGGTTGTTCTACCCAGAGATTTATCCTTGCTGATTCCCCAACGGAGGCAGTGCATTATTGTTTCGATTGTTTCCCAAGCATATAACAGTGATGTTAACTCCTTATTTTCCCCAGAAATTCCAGGATGTACTTCTCTCCAGATTATTTTTCCAGAGATTTATCCTCCTAGTGAAGATTGTGCATCACTATTTCGGATGTTCCCCAGTGAAGTCGCTGATGATATCTCTATTCAAGGGATATTGATATATTGATCACCTGTTGGGTTTTCTCTCATTTATGATGGGTATTGATCTAAAATCTTCCACATCTTGACCTTTTGTTGTTTTCCTCAGCAAGTCCAGGATGCTTTGCTCATATTTGGTTAATCTTGAGAGTTCTCTTGTATCTCTAGCAGATCTGCCTTGTTTTCCCAGTGGATTTTGTGTAAATGTTTACATGTTTACAATCCCCAGCGGATCCACTTATTTCTCCGCAGTAGATCTCTTCATCCTTTTGAAATGAAAGTTCATGTGAATTTTTATCCCCATAAAGAGTCAGAAAGATTCGGGTTGTTATGGTTCCCCAACAACTTTCTTGCCATCCTCAAAGCAGAGTTTATGTTGTTATCCTCTTTGTGGATCGTTGATGTTAGAAGGTTGGTATTTGGGTTTCTCCCCAAGGAGTATCTTCCCTTCTCCAGCAAGATTTGAGCCTTGTAATAGGATTTATTTTCCTTTGATGGCTTCTGTTTATCTCTTGTCGGATATCTTCAGCTAAATCCCTAGCAGAGCTGCTAATGATATCTCCATTTTGTTGAGATTAGTCGAGTATTCAGTGGTGTTGTTCTATTCATTCCACCTCTATTTATCCTTCTGTCTGTTTTGTCAGCATATTCATGCTCATACGCATTGCATGCACATTCTTTTGTTGTGCATAGTATTTTATTGTTGCATTGTGCATCTTGCATTTGTGTTGGTGCTTCTTTGCTCTCTGGTGTTGTTATCCCCGCAGAGCGTGTGTGTCCTCTCTTCATTTAGAGTGTCGACCCGTAAGCAGAAAACGCCTATCTTTGTTAATTCCCCACTGAGTTTGTGCCTCGTGGAAGATATTAGTTTTAGCCTTCCTCCCCAATTCATTTGTCTGGATGAAATTAATCCCCAGTTGAGATATTTCCTCCTCGGGATGAGTCTTGTTTGACCGTTTCTCTCTGGTTTATTCTTGGATTGAATTTTGGTCCCTTGATTTGGTAGTGGAAGCTTATCACCTTTGTCGTCCTGCCCATTTAGTTGGTAGTAGGTGATATAGTTGGCTTATTACCTTTGTCGTCTTGCCCATTTAGTTGGTAGTAGGTAATATAGCCGGGTTTGGTTACCTTGTTATAGTTATCACTTGTTTGATGGTTGGTAATCTTTCTCCTGTTCGAGTTTATCACCTTTGTCGTCCTGCCCTTTAGTTGGTAGTAGGTGATATATCTCGGACCTTTTGAGATTATTACCTTTGTCATCCTGCCCTTTGTTGGTAGTAGGTAATTTTTCTCATATTCTTTTGGTTGATTACCTTGTTGTAATTGTCACTTGGTTGATAGTTGGTAATCTCTCTTTTTAGCTTATCGTCTTTGTCGTCCTGCCCATTTAGTTGGTAGTAGGTGATATAGCTGGCTTATTACCTTTGTCGTCCAGCCCTTTAGTTGGTAGTAGGTAATGTAGTCAGGTTTGGTTACCTTGTTGTAACTATCACTTGGTTGATAGTTGGTAATCTCTCCACTAGTCGAGATTATTACCTTTGTCGTCCTGCCCTTTGTTGGTAGTAGGTAATATTTCTCATACCCTTGGTTGATTACCTTGTTGTAACTGTCACTTGGTTGATAGTTGGTCATCCCACTTTTTGAGCTTATCACCTTTGTCGTCCTGCCCATTTAGTTGGTAGTAGGTGATATAGATGGCTTATTACCTTTGTCGTCCTGCCCTTTAGTTGGTAGTAGGTAATATAGCCGAGTTTGATTACCTTGTTATAGTTGTCACTTGGTTGATAGCTGGTAATCTTTCCCTCGTTCAGGTTTATCACCTTTGTCGTCCTGCCCTTTAGTTGGTAGTAGGTGATATTTCTCGTACCCCTTTTGAGATTATTACCTTTGTCGTCCTGCCCTTTGTTGGTAGTAGGTAATATTTCTCATATCCTTTTGGTTGACTGTCTTGTTGTAGCTATCACTTGGTTGGTAGTTGGCAATATTTCCTTTTAATCATGCTATTACCAGATGTCGGGTAGTAGATGGCCTTTTCCCCAGCGGAGATTTTTTCCCTCCTTGTTGAAACGAGTTTTTCTCTTTTATTCCCGGTGTTGGTAATTTTGCCTCAGTGGAATCTTACACTTTATTTTTCCCCAGCGGAGATTGTTTCCTCCCCTATTGGGATGTGATTTCCCTCTTTTGTTTTCCCCTGTGGAGTCTTTTCTCTTTGCTCCCCAACTTTTGTTTGTCTCCTGTGGCATTTTCTCCCCACATAGGTCTTGTGTCTGCATATCATTTGCACGAGCATATCATTTTGTGGTCTCTTAGGGCCAAAAATTGGGTTGTTGTTATATTTAAGTCTCTTATATCTCGTTGAGACAAAGATATCCATCTTCGTATCCACAGATAGAAGAAACTTGAATAGGGGCAACTGTAATACCCTAATTTTTACCCCTAATATCCCACGTGTCTTTTTGCATTTCATACCATAAACAAGATCACACACTGTTTCTCCTTCCCTTCTCTGTGGAGTGAGATCGCCAAGCACCCGTGTTCTTTTGTTTATTTAATGTTTGTTTTTGTTTATGTTTACTAATCGTTAATTAACATCCAAAAATATATTTTTTTCCTTTACTAACTTTTTCAGGAAGAATTTGGATCAAGGATGTCAAAATCAGTCCCTCAGCTCGAATGAATTTCATCTGAACAAAGTCAAAGTTGATCTACAAACAATTCAAAAATCATCTGATCAAGAGTCTCCAAGATTTAATTGATTATTATTCAAGAGACTCCAAGGTTCATGTGTTTATTTCCATGCCTTCTTTGACAAGCAAAAGAATCGAGCCGAACCACAGCGGTGCACTCAAAAAGGAAATTATTTTCAAAATTTGCACTCAGTAATCGATTACTCTAATCAGGGTAATCGATTACCCTCGTGGAATTTTGAAAAATGGCAGCAAATTTAAATTTTGCAGCAATTGGCACCAATTTTCATCATTTTGATCACACGTGGAATATTCTAGACCATCTCATTTTAATTCCCCTACATCATCACAATTAATTCCCACCATGTACCTCCACTAATCACCACTCTTTTGATAATTTCCCTCCAAATTCAAATTCCAAGCCTAATTTTCATTTCCAAACCAAATTCCAGTCCACCAAAATTTCCAAGCCTAAATCCTATAAATAGAGGCCTCATTTCATTCATTTGACAAGCTTTTGAGAGCCAAAAAACCTCTTGCAAATTCTCTCCTCAACCACAAAATTTGACTAAAGCTCGCATTTCTTCTTTTGAAAGTTAACAAGAATTCACATTGAATCTTGTTCAACTTTGAGCTAAACCTTCATCCAAGCTTGTTTTCTTCATCAATTCTCATAGATCAAGGCTTTGGTGTTTGGATCTTGGAGCAATTTGAAACAATTTTCAGATTTAAAGTGGTAATTCATCTCTCACCATTGTTGAAGCTTCATCTTCATCTTCCATGATGTAGATCTTTGAAGATCCTTGTTACTTGATCCTTTGGATCTTGTAATTGTGTTTGATTGCTGGTTTTCACTGTTGTTTTACTTATAATTTTGTGCAATTTTGATTCCATGATCATAAGGTGTTTGAAAAAAGTTGTGAAAGATGATCATGCTGAATTTCGCACTATTTTTTGACTTTGCGTGCAGAGTAATCGGTTACCCTAATTAGAGTAACCGGTTACTCTGAGACAGAATGTAGTTCTTGGCTTGTTTTTGGGACTGTTTTGGTTTTTCTTCCTTTTTCTTCCCCTTTCTTCTTGTTTTGGCCTTGAAGTGCATTGTTGAGATTAATTTCTCTTCAATTTCAATGGACTTTGGATATGGTTAAAGTAATTAAACATTCATTAGTTCAAATCTATCTTTAAATGAATTGTTGAATTCATTTGAGGTGCTTTGAATTAGTGATATGTTTTCACACTTAAACTTATCAATTAAAGGTGATTGAACTTGAAGATGAAAGGATCTTGAAAGTCTAGTTCAATTTGGCTTTCTCTTCATCTATTTCCTTTTTTTATTTTGATCGATGAAAGTCTTATGGATCTTAGAATTTCTTTGTTGAATTCTTGATCAAGACTAGATCGCTACCTATTTTCATTTCGTGCGGTATTGCTTTCGAATGAAGATTTACATATTGTTCATCTAGCATGCATTAGCACAAAGATCACTATTGAACGACCTCGAGTAGGGTGACTTTTTAATAAGTTTCTTGGCGATTGCTTAACATAGCGCTACATTTGTCCCTCCCCATCCGAATCGGAACTTGAACTTTTGTGGCCCGAACTTATGATCGTCCACCCAAGCATGATTTTTCTTTTGTATTAGGCTCATAGTCTTTCAAGACGCGAGACGGAATACTCAGTGTTGCCTTTTTGAGGACTTTTGGCACTTGTGCCTTTGTGCTACTATTATATATATACTATTATATTATATTACTATATTGTTTATGTTTCCTTCATGCTCCCTATCTCTCTTTATTTTTTTATGCTTTATGTCATTATATCATATCATGTTTATGTTTATGTCATTTTTCTTTTGTCCACTTGGACCATATTATCTTGTGCTTTTGTTTTTCTTTTGTCCATTTGGACTCAAAAACATTAATAAAGGATTAAACCACTAAAAGACTTGTGCTCTTAATTGTTGGATTATGGCCACTATCCCTTGCATTGGAGTATCTCTACTCTTAGACTTCTTGGTTTGATTATGGACTTATGGACTTAGATTTAGGATTCTCTCCCTAATGCTTTGGATCATTATGGAGTTTGGTATTTTAGCCTTTCTTTGGTTTGCTTATTGGCTCAAGAGGATGAATTTCTTTTTCTTATTATGCTTTAAAGAGTGCCTTCATGTGGTTCGATATTTCTTACCTTAGCTTTTATTTTATGCTATAGGGTAGTCACTCCTTCTCCACCCCTTCTTAAAATTTCAAAATCTCCTATCTTTTTCAAAACCTTATTGTTTTAAAACTCAAAACCGCTTTCATAATAAAACCTTGACTTTGGTCAAGTGATTTTCAAACTTTGTTTTCTTTAATAAATGTCAATCAATGTTAATCATATTTTGACCATTTCAAAAAGACATAAAAAATACAAAACTCATTCAAACTTTTTGTACTTTTATGCACTTTTTCTTTTAAACTTTTCAAAAATAATTAGACATGAGTCATTTTTTTGATGAGTTGTAAAGCTCCTAACCATGATATTTTGTGTAAAGTATGGCTATTTTCCACTTAGATGTTGAAGTGATAGTCTTGTTTATTTTAATCCAAGCAAATCCTCCATCTTAATGTGATACAAATGCCTCTTTCACATACCTTTGGGTAACTAGTTAAGTACTCTCTCTTAAGAATGACGGGTTGTCTTTTCAAGATAAAATGAATCATAACCAATAAATTTTTGTTATTTGTACCACGTACTACGAGGTTTTGATCCTATATTGCACTTTGTGGGTACGTAGGCACGAGGCGATAAGTCTCTCCAAACACAAAAATCTTTAAAAAAATATTTCTCTTCTCATCCCCCTGTAGCGTGCGATTTTTGTCGGTGACGCGACCACCTTATCGCCATTGGTTGGAATTGGGTGCTACTTTCTAATTTCTTATTTATCCTATGAAGCTGGAAAGGAAAGGGAAGTTATCTTAAACTAACATTGCACGCAAATGTTTTCTTTAACAAATGCTTAAGAGATTGCTGGGTCCGGGGTCAGGTTATACAATGGGGAGTTGTCAATTACCCATCCTATATATGGTTATCCATAGATCGTTTAGCATTTTCTTCTGTTATCTACTTACTGGTGTTTTTCTGTCAGAAATTGGGAAAGTTTCTCCTTTGGGAATGTTTGAGATAGTTTTTTTGTTGTTTTCGGGTTTTCCGATGTTTTTGGTAAGGTACTTGACCTAAAGTTTTTGTTATGTGTGCTCGCTAAGATTTCACAATCTTATGCCTATGTATTCCCGTTAAAGAAAATAGGGAAATCAGGGCAATCGTAGTTCCTCCTATTCTATGGGAGGAAAAACATGTTTGGTGTCTTGTTTATAGCCCAAGATTGAAGCTAAAGGGGTATTTGTGTCTTGTTCAAAGCCCAAGATTGAAGCTAAAGGGTTTTGACTGAGAGAGAATTTGTCATCTCTAAAGGGAGAAATCTCATCTGTTTATCACGATTGTTGGGTGACTGATTATAAAGGAGAATTACTTTAACTGGAATATATGGAATCCAACAATGCCATAATTTCCTTTATAAGGGATTTGTCCTGAAGGAGAAAACTTTAACTCAGTGTAGAGCAATGCCATTTTTCCTTAGGAGCATTCCATGCTAAAGAGAGGGACATTGGCTTGGATGTAAATAATCCAGAGGCTTGCCACTTACTAATCACTATTATTTCAGATACATCATGATACGGAATTATTTGGACTACAAGACCAAATCAGATTATTGAGCAAGATTTGATAAGTACTAGTCAACAAATTGGAATTCATTTATCAACAGATTTTTTCTTCCATTTGAACTAATTTCAATAATTCTTTTAGTTTCTTTGATAGGTGCAATTGTCGTAGCTCGCCAGTAAGAAATCTTTAGAGAACTAGTAATAGAAATCAGGAAGTTTAACCAAGATAAAAGAGGGACCATAACTTGGATTTTGAATCAACAAGTGTGCCACTTACAACAACTATTTGGAATTAGGGTTTGTTTTGATTGTCTGTTTCGATGTGTGATGTACAGAGAAATGTCCTCCTACAGAGAGAATTTGATTTCCTCTGAGGGGATGTTGGTTTTTTGTGTGCCTTGATCAAAGCCCAATGTTGAAGCTAAAAGGTTGACTCTGTTTAGGGATTTTTATATTTGTCTTGTACAAAGCCCAAGATTGAGGCTGAATAATACTGAATCAACAAGAGAGTGTTTTATTTGTCTTGTACAAAGCCCAAGATTGAGGCTAAAGAATACTGACTCAACAAGAGAGTGTTTTATTTGTCTTGTACAAAGCCCAAGATTGAGGCTAAAAAAAGAATTAAATTGACTCTTTTTTGGGGAGATCATTATACAAAGCCTAAGAGAAGGCTAGAAGGAATTGACTCTTCCGGGGAATATTTTGCCTGTCTTGTTCAAAGCCCAAGATTGAGGCTAAAGGTTAATGACTCAGCTGGAAAATATTTTATCTGTCTTGTACAAAGCCCAAGATTGAGGCTAAAAAAGAATTGACTCTACTGAGGAGAGGTTTTATCTGTCTTGTACAAAGCCTGAGATTGAGGCTAAAAGAATTGACTCCAACTGTGGAGGTTCCATATGTGTCTTGTACAAAGCCCAAGAATGAGGCTAAAGGGTTTAACTGAATCAGCTGGAAAATGTTTATAGGTGTCTTGTACAAAGCCCAAGATTGAGGCTAAAAAGTGCTGAGGGATGATCATTATGCAAAGCTTAAGAGGAGGCTGGTTGGGGGAATTTCTTATATAAAGCCCAAGAGGAGGCTAACTTCTGCTGAGGATTATTGAGATCCAAAGACAGGTCCAAATTGGGGAATCAACTCTTGCTAAGGATTACATAAGAGTTGAGATATCAGATGCCTTGAGGTTCTGATTCTGTTGGTGTTACATTGATAGTAAGTGGACCTTAGTTGGGGAACTTAGGATGAAAAGTTTGAAGATTGAGTTTTAAAACCTATAGAGGTTTCAACTCTGTTGGTGATTAATGAAATGATCAGGGTTTATCCTGTGTTTTTAGGAAACTTGAGGGTTTCTGGAGATCCAAAAGGAGGTGTGACTGTCCAAGTCTACTGGTATGAAAAGATTTATCTTTGTATGATACCCAAGAGGAGGCTGGTGTTTTAAGGGATGAGAATCAATCCTAAACTGGTCTGATGTTTTGAGATTCTGACTCTCTGGAGGATTGACCTATCAAAGGATGATTAAGTTATGTCCTATACCTGTAGGAGGTCTTTGGGTCCTTGTACTAAGCCCAAGAGGAGGCATGAGAACTTCTAAGAAGCCTGAGGAACCTTGTACAAAGCCCAAGAGGAGGTTGGGGATGCTTTTAGGAAGCATGTGGGTCCAAACCTAAGAAAAGTTCAAGAAAGGTTTCACCGGGAATAATCATTTCTTTAGTGAACAGTTCTAGGGTTTGAAGAAATTCAAGAGAGGTTTCACCGGGAATTAATCCTCTTCGGGGAAATGAATTTCTTAGACAAATTTCTAGTAGTGACAGTCTTGAGAAAAGTTTCACCGGGAATAATGCCTTTCTCTGTTCCATATTGTATAAGCCCAAGAGGAGGCAATACTGTATCTGGAATTTCCTATGGGGAACTAGTATTGACTGTGTTGAAAGAGTGACCACTGGCTTGATCTAATCCTAGACCTAATTACTGGGGAAAACTCTAAGCAAGTAATATACAAGCATATATATATATATATATATATATATATATATATATATATATATATAAACTCTAAGCAAGTAATATACAAGCATATATATATATATATATATATATATATATATATATATATATATATACAGATGAAATATATAAACAAGTATGTAAAAGAAAGCTGGTAGAACTTACAGGCGAGCATGCTTCCAGTGTTACAGCTGTATGGTTAGTTATTCAAGAAATTGAAGAAAGTTTTGATAACAACTATGAATTTGAATCTAAATAAAAAGGGAAGTTGTTTCGAAAGGAAGTTTGGGGCTTATACTTAAGGAGAGACCCAAATGAAATCTTTTGAAAATGCGACGATCGCGTCGTAGTTTTGAAAAGTACAAAGGGACTTATACAATGACTGAGGCCCAAATTGTTGTATTTACCAAAGAGGTTGGGCCTTACATTCTATTAGAGGCCCAAAGTTATTTTTATACAAGAAATGGGGCTTGCAACTCAAGGAGAGGCCCAGATGAAAAATAACGATTGCACCGTTATTTTGAGAATCGTATCCGGACTTATACAATGACTGAGGCCCAAAAAGGTTTTTTTGTACAAAGGGGGTTGGGTCTTACACTCTATTAGAGGCCCAACGTGTTTGAAAAAAATAAGAATGGGGCTTACAACTCAGGGAGAGGCCCAGATGAAAAATAATGATCGCACCTTTATTTTGAAAATCGTACCGGGATTTATACAATGACCGAAGCCCAAATTATTTACAAAGGGATGAGTCTTACACTCTATTATAGGCCCAAAGTGTTTATTTTATACAAAAGATGGGGCTTAAAACTCAAGGAGAGGCCCAGATGATTTTTGTTTTGAAAGTAGCGATCGCGCCGAGATTTTTGAAATCGTATCGGGACTTATACAATGACTGAGGCCCAAAAAAGGTTTATTTTACAAAGGGATGGGTCTTACACTCTATTAGAGGCCCAAAGTGTTTATGTGAAGTTTGAAAAATCAAAATTTAGAGAAAACCCTAATTTAGAATTTAAAAGACATAATTTTCAAAGGAAATTAAATATAAAATATCAAATATATTCAAAAACCAATTGTAAACTTCAAAAAATGTTTTGACAAACCATGTTTAATCATGTAAAAGATTGAAGTTTATTTGAAAATGGAAAAATCAAAGTGAGAATTTCATTTTAAAATGTTTAAAAACAAATAAAATGAAATAATTACAAAAATTCTAACTATATTAAAAAAATGATATAAATTGGATTTTTTTGTAAGTTAAAATAATTTAACATTTTTGTGACTTTTTAAAAAAATAACCAATAAAAAATGATAAAAAATGAGAGAGAAATTAATTTTTGAAATCAATTAAATAAAATATCAAAAATTCAAAAATTCAAATAAAATTTGAATTATGGCGCCAACAGTCACTTTCTTCTTCCTCGTGACCGCGCCATGGATGATTTGCATGAACTCGTTTTTCTCTCTGATTACTTAATGGTTTTGCACGATTCAAACATTAATCTTGCTCGTTTTTGAACAAGTATCACAACCATATAGATTAATTGCATTTATATTAAGTGTGGAGTGAGAAATCAGAGGATTAACTCAAGAACCCTAGTTTCAGCATAAACACTATGAAATTCCAAACACGATTCATACTTAGCAATTGATTGAGGGTTATTACTCTATATACATGCAGAAACAAGATGGTAACTCAAAAATTCATTTATGATGCATGTAATAGGGAGTTTGAAGGTTTCATGCTTACTTGAACTTGCTTGTGCAAGAGACTTTCGAATTTGGAGTTAGAGGTGTTCCAGATGAGTTGTGATGACTTGAACAACTTCACTATACCCTATGGAGTGTGTTGGGAAGCTTGAACTTGATTGGTGATGCTTGGATCAGTTCAAGGCATCTCAGATGCATGTGAGCTTCAAGTGGATTTGGAGCTTTGTGATTTTGGTGTTACAAAAGTGTGAGTAGTGTTTGATCAGCTCACATATATTGTATGGGATGTGTTAGAACAATTGGTTGTGATGGAATAGCTCTCTAATGAAAAATTTGATAGTGACTTGCAAATGAAGGTGTTTTTGGAGTGAAAGAGAGATTTTGAGTAAAGCATCAGTTTGGGTGCTTTGGTGTACTCAAACTGATCACAATTGATGTCTATTTATAGTGCAGCAAGTTTGTTTTGGCATTAATAGTGAATGGCAACTGGTACAGGTATGTGGCCAATGGTTGCATAAAGGAATTCAAGTCTTCTTTGGTCATTGACTTGGGTCAGTGCAATAGGCATATGGTCCTTTATTGCAGGGCTAAGACTTGACTCATCTTGGATAACATTGCCTTGATGCATGCCACCTCTATGCACTCATTCAATGTTTCTTGAAAACTTTGAATATTTTGAGTAAGAACCTTGAATTTCCACATGCCTAAAGGATAGCTCTTGGACTTGTGAGGCTTGTGGATCAGAGGTACTTGCTTGGATAAGATTCTTATATGTTTTCAGAAGTGTGACAAGGCTTAAGGTTGCACAATTTAGCCAGCTCGAGCAAAAATGCACAAAACTTCCTTGTACATGACAGTTGGAAAGTGTCATTTTGGGAGGATCATATATCCAACTAAAAAATCCTCATGAACATTGATGTTCAAGGCTGAAAACTTAGGTAGTTTTCACAAAGTGTTGGAAAAAGTGGCCATTTCCCATTTTTTGTGATTTTGATCAATCCATAACTCAAAATCCATGAGGATTTGGAATCTTTTGTAGATGACATATTTGAAGTATGTCATGTGAACTTTCATTTGAGATTTGGATGGGAGAAAAAGGCCTTGTGGTTTAGAAGTTATGACCTTGCAAAGTTGGTACAAAATCACTTTTGTTCCATAACTTAGAAAAATTTTGGTTTCTCATGATTGCCCCTTTTTCAAGAAACCTCACTTTTCTTGATTTTTCTTAATGAATGATGATCAATACCATACATTAACATTGTTTTTGACTTAGGGGAACCATATTTGTGAAAAATTCCAAAAATTCCAAACTGTGTGATTCTTTGTGCAATCAAGTTCTTGACCCAATTCAAACCTAATGGATGGATTCCACATGTGTTTTAGGGTGTCTTGAATCATGTCCCAAGGTTTGGGAGCATGTTTTGGTCAAAAGTCAAAGGCACAGTTGACTTTTTCTTCAAAACCCTAATTGTGGTCCAGATGAGATTGAAACTTATGAATCAAGCTTCTTGGATCAATCCATTGTTGTAAATGGATCAATTTAGTGTATTTGAGGCCCTCAAATCATGTCTTGAGGTTTTGGTTCATGTCTTGCCTCAAATGTCAACTTAGGGGTGAATTAGGTAAAGAAACCCTAATTCCTGATTTTTTATGAATGCATCCCCTGAGGTTATTTTGAATTAATGATTAGGTCCATGAGGTCCCTTTGAGCATCTTGGGTTGTGCTTTGAAGCATTGACTCATTCCCAGAAAAAAATTTTAATCTGGAGGCCTTGGTCGACCAAAATCCTAATTTGGTGACATTGGCGATCTCGAGGCTTGATCCACTTGGAATGTTGCAACTTTGTGCTTGATTCTTGATGTGGGAGTCCTCTTGATCCCTTATGGGTGTTTGAGAGGTTAGACAAGTTGAAGATCATGTCATTTCTTGATTGATCCTTTGTCTAAGTGCTCTGAGAGGGCTTAAAACCCTAATTCTTGATTGTGGTGAATGGTCAACCATCTTTGAGGAGATTGATGAGGTATGAAGGTACATCCATATTGTGGTGATGATTTGCACAATGATGGGAAATCTTGTGGTCAAAATTTGGGGTATGACACCCCCAATCTCTTTTCAAGCAAACCATTTTCAAACCAAAAGCGATAGATATTTCAAAGGGTTCCATTAGAGTACTATAGATGTTTTGGGTGCAAATACCTTCCCTTAAAATAACCAACCCCTTACCCATTCTCTGCTTGTTCTTTTTTTTTTTAGAACTCTTTAGGTTTTGTTCGCTCTTTTTCCTTTCCTTTTGGATAAAATAAAAGTGCGGTGGCGACTCTTGCTTTATGAGTTAAGTTAATCAATAGCTTACACTCACAATTTTTACCGCTACAGTAGGCACGAATGCGATGTCTTGGCGAGCATACTTAGAAATAACACCTTAGGTCTCTCTTTTACCTTATCACCCTCTAGCAGACAAATAACAAAATAACAAAATAACACAATAAAACAAGAGGTTCCTGTAGAGTACTACAGATACTTAGGATGCTAGCACCTTCCCTAGGTATAACCAACCCCCGAACCTTAGATTCTCTTTTGCTTTGCATTGCATTACATATTCATGGGTTATTCTTTATTTTTCCCTTCCCTTGGATAAATTAATGATCGGTGGTGAATTAAGATTCGTGAGCCTAGTTAACTCAATAACTATGGTATCCAATTCTCACCACGACAAAAATGACGACTTCATTGGGGACTACCTTAAGAGGGTTACCCCTAACTTGTTTTGTATGTGTTATTGTATATTTGTCTGCTTGGATTTTTCTGTATGCAGGGTGGTTACATACTGTTCTGAGATAAGTCCTAACCCGGACTTGAGTGCACGTATGATAGGAAGGTGATATATTCAAGGAGGCTTATAGGGAGTTGATTCCCAACCAAGCTGACTTGAGAAATCACCACTCAGTTAAGGCCCTCTTGAGACTAGTATTGTTGAACGAGTATTCGTGAAAACATTACTACTTTCGACCTAGGAGCCCGTGACACTGAGGACCTTTAGTTACCTTTAACCCCCCACTTGGCCTCTTAGGATGTAGTGCGGTGACTATGAGGGAGTAGTCTCGGAGTAGTTGATATGTGATACTACAATCAGACGATTTTATTTTGAGAATATTATTAGTCGTATGAGTTGTTATACAAGCCGATAATATCCAAAAGATTTATCGATGACTCTGGTAACCTTGTTAGAACCCATTGTGCAGGTGCTTTATCCCTAGTATGCACCCTGTGGTTGGTTCTTTACCCAGACTCCATGTTGTGATCACGAACCTTTAATCATGTTGCTTGTGTGATTTGCATCCTATTTTGCATCACGTTGCATATCGTTTGCATATTTGCATGATTAATTGCATACGTCTGTTTGTCCAGCGACTCATTTCCAGTTGTCTATATCTTCTAGTGTCATCTTTCAGTCGTCAAGCTGATTCCTCAACACCAGTATCGGAGTAGAGCTAACTACAGACGCAGAATGTCAGAACAAGAAGCACACAACGCAGAGATCCGAATGAAGATCGATGATCATAAGTCAAGCATGACTAAGCTCACTAAAATGCTCCAGGTCTTAATTGCTAGAGGTGAGCAACCTCAAAGTACTGTCATCCAGGAGGTTTCAAATGCTGATCCTCAACCTGTTCAGGTACCACCTTCAACTTGGACAGAGTATGGTTTACCCCATAATTATTCTCCACCCCTTGCATCTACTGCTATGATTGGTCAAACTGTCAGACCAGTGTTTCAATCTCCTATGTTTGCCAAGCCCAGACCTATGGTTCATGCTGTTTCCCAGACTGCTCGAGCTCCTTTTGAGAACCCTTTCTATGAGTACAATGCTGCTAGTGCTCAGGGTGAAGACTGTGAAGACTTTGTTGAACCTGAGGTTGTCCGTGAACAATTTCAGACTATAGACAAGAGACTTAAAGCCATGGAGGGCAATGACTTCTTTAGTGTGGACGCAAACAACATGTGTTTTGTTTCTGACCTTGTTATGCCTACCAAATTCAAAACTCCTGAATTTGTGAAATATAAGGGTCACTCTTGTTCAAGGGCTCATTTGGTCATGTACTTTCGAAAGATGGCTGCTTATACCAATAACCAGAAGCTGCTCATCCACTATTTTCAAGACAGCTTGAGTGGAGCTTATCTCAAATGGTATATGAATCTTTAACAGAACAGTATCCACTACTTCCAGGATCTTGCTAATGCTTTTATGAAGCAGTACACGTATAACCTTGACATGGCTGCTGACCGCCGTCAACTTCAAAATATGTCTTAGAATGAGAAAGAGTCTTTCAAGGAATATGCTCAGCGTTAGAGAGAACTCGCTTCTCAAGTTAAACCCCCTCTAGTAGAAAAGGAGTTGACTGGAATGTTCATGGACACCTTGTCTCCATTCTATTGGAAGAAGATGATTAACAGTGTTTCTTCTAACTTCACTGATTTGGTAACCATTGGTCAAAGACTCGAGGAAGGACTCAAGAATGGTAAAGTGTCCAAGGTTGCTGAATCTTCTAATGGTGCGAAGAATTCATATGGGAACTTCTAAAAAAAAGAGAGAAGACCATACGAATGTTGTTATGACTGAAGTGAAAAGGCCTCATCCTAGACCTTAACATGCTACTCACCCTACCATTGCTGCTGTTACTCCCGTGGTTGCTACTCCACGACCAACTCAATCTCCCCAACGTCCGTCTGTAGGGCAGAACCAGTACCGTAATAGGAATCAATTTGATCCTATCCCCATGACGTACATTGAACTTTATCCTGGTCTGGTTCAAAAAGGGTTGATTACCCAAGGACTTTGCCTCCTCCTCCAAATCCTCTTCTAGTGTAATTCAGATTTGATATCCACTGTGCATTCCATGAAGGTGCCACAGGCCACGATCTGGAAAATTTCTATGCACTAAAGGCTAGAGTGCATGATTTGATTAAGGTCGAAATTCTTAGCTTTCATGACACCAATCCTAATGTCCAGACAAATCCTCTGCCACGGCACGCCAAGTAAATCTTCAGTCGACTTCAGCCTAGCTACTTCCCCAAAGACAGGACATATCATCCTCGTTTTTAACTAGTCACTAGGCCATGTTTCTTGTTGTTTGCATTTTACTTTATTTTGTATTAGCTATTTGCATTCAAATTATGTTTGTACTCTTGTGAAATGAGCATTGCAACTTTTGATTCAATTCATTTTGTCCATTATTTACTTCTTTATGCTTTGTTTTCAAAAAAATATTTTATCTCTTTTCCACTTTCTTTTTTATTGTGCAACGATTGGAGGGAGGATGACGAAAACATTATGCCCGTAATTGTTGATATACTTTCAAATAAAATTTGCTGACGATATAAGGCATTGTTTCAATTCCCCCAAACACTAGAGAAATAAGGAAGTTATTCCCTTGTCAACCCCTTCGAGCCTAGAAGTTGGGGTTTCTTTCTATACAAAAACCCGCAATCTTAACCTTGGGATGGGTAGTTCTTAGTTAACTTGGTTGTGCGTTCGTGAAAGACACCTTTCATACAAAGGTTGCATTCACAAATTTTCCTTCGCACACAACAAGCAGGTGTCGAAGATGTCCTTCAAGTCGAAAGCCAATGATGGTTCGCCGTAATCATTAAGTCAGGCAGTCACTTTCTTTCAAAAAAATAAAAAAGAAAAAGCCCGCTAAGTCAAAACCTATGAAGGAGAATTAGGCAAAACTGGGGCATCCCGCTGACTGTAAACTTCAAAAGAAATAGTTCAAGCAAAATTTAGGGGAAATAAAAGAGGAGACCTTTAAATCCTTACCCTGAAAAACCTCAATGACAACAACAACCAAATGTTGTAAGGAAGCAGTGACTGCCATCTCAAGAGTCCCTTGACTTCTGAACCATCATCATTATTATCATCAGTGTAATTTCGAACCTTTTGGGAACTTGAGTGCATAGTATGAGTTAACTGAGCGTATGACTGAAGTTCGTTACGAAAATTGGGTGGGTACAAATAAAATTTGAGCCTTTATCCTTTGTTTTATAGACCGTGAACCAGACCACATTATAACCCTCAAAAGATCTAACTGAAGCAAGGTTATTTTGAAAGCATACTATAGCAAGGTTGCGTAAACTGATTCCAAAGGTCTTTGTAGATCATTTGCTTTGGCATCACACCTGTGCTTCACCTTTCACTTTAAATGTCTTGAACCGTCGTGTTCTGACTAATGGCTCATATGCTTTGCATCTTCCAAAAAAAAGAGAGATTTTGATTTCAAAAGTTGCATGAACTTTGCATTAAAATTACCATGTTTGTATCAACACTTTTGTTTGCAAACCTGCTATCCTCTCAAGGAATTTTCAAACATTAGAGAAACTTGGCCGGTGATCCTATCAGGGGAAGGTTCTTTCTAAATCCTGTTGAGAATCAGTTCAAGATTTGTGGTTCAGTGCAAGTCCTTCTCAGAATTGGTCTATACAAAAGATTTTTCAAGACTCAGACTGGGGCAAGCTTTCCAAGCGCACAGTGAAGCAGTCATTTCCAGCATCAATCCAGCTGAAGCAATGATTAGCTCATCTACAACAGTCAACTAATATGGGGCAGTTTACTTGAGAGAATCCCCAAGCAACTCTCCATCCTTCCTACAAGGATCATCATATTGATACAATTTACCAGTGTGACAGAGATTGTGTTTAGCAATATCTTTAGTCCCCAAGCAGAATAACAGTGATCTCTGTGTTGAGGAATTTGTCTTTCAGTCTTGTCTTCTCCCCAAAGAGCCAAGTTGTGTCGTCGATGTCTGCATTTGATCAGATATCATCTGCATAATTCATATACATATGCATAGCAGGAGTGTTTCATCCTCATTTGCATTCTCCACAGGTCGTGTTGTTATCCACACCTCACCATGTGGTAAAGGTCCAACTTACTTGGCACCTACCAAACAGATACCTGTCTATCAGACGTTTTTCCAGATATGACCTTTCTTATCCAATTATTTTTCTAGATATGTGTGTTCCTCTTTTGCGTCCAATTCCATTCTTGGGCGTCACATATGCCTGTCTCTCTGATGTTTTACCAGATTAAGTCTCTTGTTCTAATATTCTTCTAGAACCTATCTGATGTTTTTCCAGATATTCCCTTGTAATTGTCCAGATATTCCCTTGTGATTCTGACGCTTTTCCAGAATCTATCCGAGCCTTTACCAGATGTGTTCTACTCTTTGATGTTTTACCAGATTGAATCTCTTGTTTTGATGTTCTTCCAGAACCTATCTGATTTGTTTCCAGATATTTCCATTGTGATTCTGATGCCTTTCCAGAATTTGTTTCACTCCCTAGTAAGTTTCCAGATATATCTTTGTAATTATGTTGCTTTTCCATAATTTTATTTCTTTTACCGTCTGATGTTTTTCTAGATGTGTCTGTTGTTCTGATGTTCTTCTAGAACTTCTCTGTGTCTATCTGATGTTCTTCCAGATACGACTTTGTTTCTGGTCTTTTTCCAGAAACTCATTTGTACCTATCTGATGCTTTTTCGAATATGTATTTTTGTTCTGATGTTCTTCCAGAACTCCCTTGTGTCTATCTGACGTTCTTACAGATACGACATTGTCTATCTGATGTTCTTCCAGATATAATGTTGCTTATCTGATGTTCTTCCGAATATGTCTTCAAAATCTTTTCCCGTACATTTAATGGTTTTCTAAATGTTTCGGATGTATCTTCAGAATCTTTGCCTTCATCTAATGCTCTTCTAGATGTCTTCAATTTATTTCTGACTTTGGTTAATAGCTGCTGAATGTTTTCAAGTCTATTCCCATTCTCCATCCAATGCTTTTATGGATGTGTTCCGGAGTTTATTCGATATTTTTTCCGAATATCTCTGATGTGTTTTGGAGTTTATTCGATGTTTTCCCGAATATCTTTGATGTTTTCCAGAGTCCATTCAATGCTTTTCTGGATGTCTCTGATATTTGTTATATTTTCCAGAGCTTATTCAATGCTATTCTGAATACCTCTGATGTTTGCTAGATTGTCTCTCATGTATTTCCCAGATTTTCTCCTCACCTCATTCAATGATCTTCTGAATGTTGTGACTCTTTTCCATCCAGTTCTATTCATGGATGATGATTGTTAATTCCCCAGTGGAGCTTATTCAACGCTATTCTGAATATCTTTGTCGGTTGCCTGTATATCTCAGATAACTGTTTATGTTCCAAAGTTCATTCAATGCTCTCCTGAATGTTTTTAATGGTTATTGCTGTACTTTCCCAGAGTTTTGTTCAATGCATTTATGACAAAACCTCTGATGACTGTAACCTTTTCCCCACATTCGATGCTTTCCCGGATGTCTGTATCTACATTCAGGTTTTGTCCCTCTTCTTTCCAAGTATTATTGGATACTCTTTGTCACTTTGGAAGTGATAATATGATATTACATTACATATTTGGCTATAATTACATTAAATTATTTCATCGTTTTTGTTTATTTACGTTTTATTTGCAAGTGTTCAAGTTCATTTTCAGGTATTTTATCTCAATTAACCTGCATGAGAAAAGAAGAAAAAATAGGGAAGAAATGAGAAGAAAAGAAGACAGTTGATAGCAAAATTAGGAAGCTGCACACAAGGCCTGTGGCGACCGTCACAAGGAGTGCGGCGACCATAATACATTCTTAAGTGTGACCCTCGTCACAAAGAGTATGGCGACCGACACGGCTTGTTTTCTCAGGATATAATTTCAATTACGTGGACCATTCAACATCATCAGCATCACGTTTCAACCCAGTCTCCACCTCTCCGGCATTTTCTCATTCAGCCAGTCACATTCTCCATACATTTTTTTCAACCACTGTCCAAGTATTACGGATTAGTTGGAGATTTTTACGCGAGGAGTGGAGTATAAATTAACCAGTTCATCCTCGTAACTGAGGGGGTCGACTTTTCTTTGCCAGAATTTTTCTTGTTTAGTTTTTAGACAGTTTTCTTTCACGATGTAAACGTAATAGCTTTCCAGGTTTTTAGGGCTATTACGAATTAGTTTTAGGATTTTATTTCTGCATTGAATTTCTGTACTCTGATTCGAAGCCTTCAGGCGTATTACAATTCAGCATCTATTTAATTCCAGGTTTTTATTTACTGCTATTGTTTTCTAATTTAATTGCTAAATCATGTTTCTCATTATGTTTTATTACCGTAATTGCATGTTTATTTTCCTATCTATGTCTTTCTAAATATTCTTGAGTCCGGCGTATGAGGACCGTCGTTACCGACGGGACTCGGTAGAAAATAATAGGTGCGAACTTATGATTAAAATTCTGTTTTGGTTTTAATTTCCAAGTCTAATTTAAATAGCTTTGTCATGAGAGTGAGAGGTTATTTAACATGATTTTGTCACGAGAGTGAGAAATTAATTAAGGTTAGAGTCGGCACTGCGAGAGCGTGGGGGTCGAACCGGATAGTGGAAATTAGGCAACATATCTAAATACAGCGAGAGCACTTTAGATACGTTTAGGATATTATTGGCTTTCAAAATATGTTTCCTAGCTACCGGGCGACCGAGAGCAAAATCTTGGGATTAGGGAACATGACTTTAGTTAATACCGCGAGAGCGTGAGGCGGAGTTTTTAAGTCGGTATATTCTGCGGAACTAAGTTATAGTTGTAATTAGTACCCGAATTCTACAAAGTCCTTTAGGAACGCGGAATCCATATTCTGACCTCTCTTTATTATCATATTTTCTTAGTTCATTTTTAGTTTTAGTTCTAGTTTTCTCTTAATTAAATATTCATCAGCCTTAGCTTTACAAATCAACGATAGATTACAGTAGGTTGACATTGGTCTTTGTGGGTTCGACAATCTTTTATATTACTTCGATATTTCCGTGCACTTGTGGGCGCATCAAGTTTTTGGTGCCGTTACCGGGGACCAACAGTCAATATTTTTATTCTGTTGTTGCACCGTATAGACTAAGGCACTCATTACTATGTATCACCCAAATTTTTTATACAATCACCACTCCCAGTATTTCGAGGAATCGCAAAAATCCCATAATTCCAACCTTTAAATACAAATGGAGAATTTCAATGCATCACTAACTCATTCTCACCCAAATTGTCTCTACAACTACCAATCCCAACATTTTGAGGAGTCGCAAGAATCTCATAATTCCAACCTAGAAATATTATTGCAGGATTTCAATGCGACACTGACTCACTCCCAATATCTCGAGGAACCGCACATAAATTTCCTCTACGATCACCATTCCCAATATTTCGAGGAACCACAAGAATTTGTTAATTCCAACCTCGAAACTTTAATGGAGGATTTCATTGAAACAACAACTAATTCTAGGTTAGAATCTATGATGGAGCACTTTGTGGAGACACAAACTCTCTAGAATGAAGAGGTTAGAAGACAACATCTCGATACTTATGAAACCCTTAGGCAGATAAACACTATGGTCGAGTCCCTCGCGAGTCACACTGAGGCATTGGAGACTCAAATCTCCCTGCTTGCACAGACACCTATAGGACCCTCCCCTGAGGAGCATGTGGATGTTGTAACAACCATTAATGAAAAACAAATTGAGAATCCCGAGGAGAGTGATAATGAGGTTGAGGAGAGTGATAATGAGGTTGAGGAGAGTTCTGGTGAGAAGAGAGTAAAGTTTAAGAAAAATCCATCGACACCATCTGAAAGGGAGGTTGTCGAAGAGGTAGCGAAGGAAGCACCTAATGTCATTCCTCCTCCATATACCCCACCAATTCCTTTCTCGCAAAGGTTTGTGGAAGCTAAGGTAGAATCCCAATCCAAAACGTATGCGGAGGTATTGGAAAATATCCACACCGATGCATCTTTGTTTGAGGTCACGCATAAAAAGAAAAAATTCGAGGACCATGAAACTAGGGATATCATTATTGCTAAGAGGGTAAGGTTAAACTTTGAGGTGATGGATGAAATAACTAAGCCCAAACTTGAAAAACTAATAGTTAGGATAGATCCTGGACCACCACCACAAGTTCAAAAGAATGAACTACCCCACAGAAGGAAGAAAAGAAAAGAATGGCGGTGGAAACCGAAGATTAACACTCCTAATCGTCGAGCTATCGACGTTAAACAAAGCCCTGCGTGGGTGGCAACCCGCGAGCTTTTAATTTAATGTTTTACTTTTACTGTTTGTGTTTGCAGAAAATAAAGAATTGTATAGCTTGTCACGTCTCAGCTGCATTTAGGCGAAAGATCTCTAGATGACAATCCCTTAAGATGAGTTGGTGCCCACGGACATTCCTACGAATGTCCCTGCTGGTGGTGACACCAATAATGAGTATGATAGGAGAGGGAATATCTCTCTCGTTCGTGACTCACCTTCTCCTTGTCCTTTCGCATGGTCAGGTTCCACCTGCACACACCGCACCGTATTTTTCCAACAATTTTTGTAGGTACTTCCTTCGAAAACAGGAAGTATGATAAGCGGCTTCAGTAAAGTGAAGTTTCAGCGAATTCAGATAACTGGTAGTACAAGACGCCAGAGTAGAAGTGGTCAGCGAAGACAGGGACCAAATGGGAAGATTCAGAGCGAATTTAGTCGTGGCATTCATACAGGTTCTATCCTTCGTCTACCACCTTTTATCAAAACATTGAGGACAATGTTTGGTTTAAGTGTGGGGGAGGAACATTTACCGCTTTTTAGTTAGATTCACTATTTTCTAGCATGATTAAAATTTTTTTTTTTATGTTTTAATGTTTCGTGCGTCTGTGCATGTGCTGTCAAGTCTTTATGCGTGATTTTATGTTGTTTATCGATCTCCCCATTCTCTAGAGGCATACCAAATATTTTGAAAATTTTTGAGTTAAAAATAGTGTTTCTTTTGAAAATCTTAGGTTACAGACGAAATTGAGGTTAGATTGTGAGACTTGGGAAAATTCCGCAAGATCGGTATCGTTTTAACACCGTGAGCCTCTAAATTATGGGAATCGATTTGAGTACTTGTTATGCCATAGCCTTAAGTTTTCACCCCTTTAGTGGTCCCTAAGTAGTTTATTTAGCAATCAGTACCATCCTAAGCACGCACTAAGTAGGAAGCCGATACAAATAAGTGTATGATCTCAGGCTTAAAAGGTAAACTAAGAAAAAAAAATGAATGAATGAAAAGAAATGTTCCTTCTAAGTTAGGTGATCCTCACCCGATCATTTAGCCCAACGGTGTGAACTTCTTTATTTTATTGATATTTAAACCAATGTGCAAAAGAGAAAAAAAAATGATGAGATCATAGTCACTAACAAGCCATCCTACCATGAGTGTGAAAGGATAACGGGCTTAATGTGATTGCGCCAGAACGAAAAGGGATAAAATAAGGATGAGTGAGTTAGACTTAGGTATAATGACATGATTCAGATTGGTTTGTATAGGAGGGAGGTTGATGACAGCAAATGCGGAACTGTGTTGTCACGATATCCTTAGTGCGTGAGCAAGTACCTATCGACACAAACCTAACCGAAGTGCAGTTGGTAGCCTAGGATGAGTATCCGTATACACTATTTGTTTTTCGCGAGTCATGGTTTGCTTGAGGACAAGCAAAGATTTAAGTGTGGGGGAGTTTGATAATACGATATTACATTACATATTTGGCTTTAATTACATTAAATTATTTCATCATTTCCGTTTATTTACGTTTTATTTGCAAGTGTTCAAGTTCATTTTCAGGTATTTTATCTCAATTAACCTGCATGAGAAAAGAAGAAAAAATAGGGAAGAAAGGAGAAGAAAAGAAGACAGTTGACAGCAAAATTAGGAAGTTGCACTCAAGGCCTGTGGCGACCGTCACAAGGAGTGCGGCGACCGTAATGTATTCTTAAGTGTGACCCTCGTCACAAAGAGTATGGCGACCGGCACGACTTGTTTTCTCAGGATATAATTTCAATTACGTGGACCACTCAACATCATCAGCATCACGTTTCAACCCACGTTTCAACCCAGTCTCCACCCCTCCTGCATTTTCTCGTTCAGCCAGTCACACTCTCCATACATTTTGTTCAACCACTGTCCAAGTATTATGGATTGGTTGTAGAATTTTACGCGAGGAGTGGAGTATAAATTAACCAGTTCATCCTCGTAACTGAGGGGGTCGACTTTTCTTTGCCAGAATTTTCCTTGTTTAGTTTTTAGACAGTTTTCTTTCACGGTGTAAACGTAATAGCTTTCCAGGTTTTTTGGGATATTACGAATTAGTTTTAGGATTTTATTTCTGCATTGAATTTCTGTACTCTGATTCGAAGCCTTCAGGCGTATTACAATTCAACATCTATTTAATTCTAGGTTTTTATTTACTGCTATTGTTTTCTAATTTAATTGCTAAATCATGTTTCTCATTATGTTTTATTACCGTAATTGCATGTTTATTTTTCTATCTATGTCTTTCTAAATATTCTTGAGTCCGGCGTATGAGGATCGTCGTTACCGACGGGACTCGGTAGAAAATAATAGGTGCGAACTTATGATTAAAATCCTGTTTTGGTTTTAATTTCCAAGTCTAATTTAAATAGCTTTGTCATGAGAGTGAGAGGTTATTTAACACGATTTTGTCACGAGAGTGAGAAATTAATTAAGGTTAGAGTCGGCACTGCGAGAGCGTGGGGGTCGAACCGGATAGTGGAAATTAGGCAACATATCTAAATACAGCGAGAGCGCTTTAGATACGTTTAGGATATTATTGGCTTTCAAAATATGTTTCCTAGCTACCAGGCAAGCGAGAGCAAAATCTTGGGATTAGGGAACATGACTTTAGTTCATACCGCGAGAGCGTGAGGCGGAGTTTTTAAGTCGGTATATTCTGCGGAACTAAGTTATAGTTGTAATTAGTACCCGAATTCTACAAAGTCCTTTAGGAACGCGGAATCCATATTCCGGCCTCTCTTTATAATCATATTTTCTAAGTTCATTTTTATTTTTAGTTCTAGTTTCCTCTTAATTAAATATTCATCAGCCTTAGCTTTACAAAGCAACGATAGATTACAGTAGGTTGACATTGGTCTCTATGGGTTCGACAATCTTTTATATTACTTCGATATTTCCGTGCACTTGCGGGCGCATCAGGAAGATGTCCATAATATCTTGTATTCCTATGTTGTGTCTCCTTGATACTTTTCCCCATGGAATCTTGCTTTGTTTGCTAAGTTGTTCCTCATTGGGTCTTTCATTCTTTAACTATGCTTCAACAACATTTTCGTATACAGTTATCCCTTGTGACATCATTCCTCACAGGATCTTTGTCTTGCACTCATATCATTTCATGTCATATCATCCACATCTTGTGGTATCTTAGGGCCAAAAATTGTGCGTGGTTGTATTTAAGTCTCTCCTATCACGTCGAGACAAAGATTTCAATCTCCATATCTCTGGATAGAAGAAACTTAAATAGGGGCATCTGTCATACCTTAATTTTTGACCCTAAGATTCTATTTTTCGTTTCGCATCGTCTGCATGTCATATCACGCATCTCATTAGTCATACCCCAAATTTGTCCTACCTTTAACTGCATTGTCTCTTTCAATTCATTTTCATTTGGTCATGTGCTACCCTCAGGTGAAGATGTCATTCATTCTCATTTGTATCCACTTATAGCATTTTTTCTGTTTCAAAGGATTCATGGATTACATTATGGCTCAAGGATACCTCATTGATTGAATTAAGGTTCAATCAAAGATGATTTCTTTTGGTTACGTGTGTTACAAGTCATGATTTTGACTTTTCCTAATAAGGGTTGAGGCATTATAGGGTATGTGTGGAAGCATTCAAGTTGGAAATTGTTCTCATTTCATGGTTTGTTCAAGCATGGTGCAAATAGAAAATTGGAGGTGCAAATATCATTTCAAAGCCCATAGTACAAAATAAAATTCCATTCATACAAGAAAGATTCTACAAAAATAATAATAATGTGGATCATGAAGTGCAAGAAAAATAAGCCCATTGTCCTTTTATTTTACAATGCCCATTATTGTTATTTACAACCATTTGCCCAAAAACAAAACCACATAAGCTACTGCACACACATTTCCGGTCAAACCTACCACAACTTCATGCCATCCACAAGCCACAATACCAAGCCATGAGAAATGCAAGCCAAAAGCAACATAACCCAAAACCTGCACAAGTTAAAGACAAAAGGATCATTAATTTCCATCAAGTGTGAGCAAATTATGACAGAAGCAAAATCGCCATGAAATCCTTCTCATTAAAATTGGTGAAAACAAATCAGGATGAAAATAGAAAATTGCTTCATACAATTGTACAAGAATCAGCAGGTTCATGACTTTCTAAAACCGCCATCCAACATAATGAAGTGAAAAAAAGGAAAGTTCGCAAACATGATATGGAAACTAAGTTATGGTAACGATTACACGGTCAAGACAAGAAATTGCAGCTATAACATTGTTTTCGAAACAAGATTCGACAGTATTGTCTCACTCAGTATGGAATAAAATTCACAACTACCTATAAAAGAATGAACAGGGCAGGGTAGAAGGGGGAGAAAAAAGCAGAAAATCACACAATAACAACAACAGAGAAGCCACAAATCATATACACACAACAACAATAACAAGTAGAAACGCACAATTTTGATTTCAAAGCAACAACGACAACAGCGTGAACACGGAAAAAAGAGAAGAAAAATCATAATCACAATAATCTACAGCAATAATCACAACACAAAGAGAAACGACCATTCAACGCAATAGTACCTCAAGCACAAAGCAGACTCAGAGAAGAAAAGATCGCGCAGAAAGAACGAGGGATTCGAAATTATCAAACATACCTGAACAAAAGTTGCGATTCAAGGTGAGCGTTTCATATCGCATTGCCTCTGTTTCTTACGCGTGTCTGAGTTCAAATTTTGGGCGTGAGAGATAGACTTCAATTCAAGTTCTTGAGACGACGTTTTCTCCGCCGCCGCCGGCGTGAAGACATGGTGTGGTGAACCATGTTGCGGTTCCAACATTTTTTTGAACGAGAGAAGGGCAGGTTTGTGTGGAGCAAATGAGAGAGAAGAGAATAAGACTGAGAGTGTGGTGCTGAGATTGTTGTGAGTCTCTCATAACACTCCCTCAATTTGTGACTCGGGTGGGCTCAAAAGCCACCAGCCTTAGTGAAACTTTTTTTAACACACTCAATCTTCTTTTTACCCCCATGGAATTGTAGATGAGCCAGGCCTTGTGTCAATTTGCATTATGCACCATGAATTCGCTGCTGCACCCTTTTGTTCTTCTGAATTTTTTTCTTATGATTGATTGTGTATTGATTTCCTGATTAATTTTGGTTTTGATATTAGATACTTGATTGGTTTTGACCTTGATTAATTGTGAATTTGATTCTGATCTTGATTTTATTTCGGTCTTAGTTTTAATTTTTTTTTTAAATTCTTTTATTGATTTGGATATTGTTTTAATCTAATTTTATTGGCTTTGATTGGTAATCTTGAGTTTAATTTTTATTTTACTTTTAATATAATCTTGATGTTAGTTGTGATCTAATATTTTGATTAAACCTTGGTAGGTTTTGATTAATGTTTGTTTGATTGATTATTGGTGTTAATTTTTTGGTTAATTTAGTCGTCAAGTTTGGATTAAAACTTTTGCTAGTTTTGATGAGTTTTGTTTGATCTTGGTACTTGGATATCGTTATTGTTGATTGCTTGTTATGATTCACATGCTCCCTCAAGTTTATTTTTCTTGTGGTCCAATTTAATTAAGTTTTTGCTTGATTAAATTGAATTAAAACACAACTTTCCTTTAGGCCTAATCTTTGCATGATAACTTCTAGGCTAGTTCCCCTTAGGATATTCCAACTTTAGACAACTTACTGTTAAATTCCCTTCTTCTCCCATGAGAGAATTCGACATGAGTCTTATCCATTTATCCTAGCCTTAAGATTAGAGTCGCCGTACTCTATGTGAGTGTCCTGCCATGAACATTTCCTTTCCCGTTTAACCTAGCCTTAGGTTTAGAGTCGCCGCACTCTATGTAGGTGTCTTGCCACAGACGCTTACTTCCCCCTTGGAACCTTACCAATTGTCAAGAGTTCCTCACCCTTATCGAGGAGAACTACAAATGCTCTGATTTCATTCCCGTCAGGATACGTAGGCACGAGATGCGATATCTTGGCGAGCATACTTAGAAATAACACCTTAGGTCTCCCTTTTACCTTTTCACCCTCTAGTAGACAAATAACAAAATAACACAATAAAACAAGAGTTTCCTGTAGAGTACTGCAGATACTTAGGATGCTAGCACCTTCCCTGGGTATAACCAACCCCCGAACCGTAGATTCTCTTTTGCTTTGCATTGCATTTCATACTCATGGGTTATTCTTTCTTTTTCCCTTCCCTTGGATAAATTAAAGATCGGTGATGAATTAAGATTCGTGAGCCTAGGCAGAAACCATATCATACCGAATTTTTCTCTTAGATAACATGTGCAGTTATCATTAAAAGTTAAAGGCCATATGTAGAACCAAATCTTGTTCTTACATCTCTCCCTTTTTTATGATGACAAATAATGAATTTTGATAGAGCAATTTGTAAAGGGTAATCACCATAAATCCATAGAGTCTGAGATAAGCTTAACGGGCTCCCCCTGATTTTGTTACTCTCAAAATTCATTTATGCTTATTCACAGTCTCCCCCTGATCCCAAGACTCACAAAATGATTTTGAAGTTGAATCATATCAATAGAGAAGGATTACTTCTCAGTGACGTCTCATCAGAATCTGACTAGAACTGGCTAGTCTTCATCTCAGAACCAAGCTTGTTATCAGAATATTGTAGATATATCAGAACCTGATTTGTCTTATCAGACTTGATGTCTTGCATTATATTTCAGAAACTGGTAGATACTTTCTTAGATGCCACCCATCATGTATCAAAGCCAAATCTTTAATATCTTAGCACATATCACCAACAGGTGCACATATCCTCATGTCATTTGATGGTTCAGAAACCAAATTTTTTTTTATGACCATGACTTGATTTCATCTCCGAAGGATTCACATTCTTTTAATGTTGGAGTCTAGATACCATTTGAGGTTTAGATAACATGGAATTTTAGATACCAATTGAATCATTCTTTCAGAAAATTAACAACTTCTGACAAGTTTGGGTATCGGTGCGAAATTCATGGACGTCCCTTGTTTCTGATAACTTAGTGGTCAATACCAGATATTAATATATTATCAGATCAAGCTTGTTTGGTATTCTTCTTTCTTGTACATGTCTTATGATGATTATATCTTCTGATCTCTTGTACAATTGCTTCTGATATAATCTTCTTGATTATTGACCATATCTTTGAACATATCTTCTGATCACTTACTTTTTGAACATATCTTCTGATATCAAATACAAATTATGTATTCTAATATATGATAGCTTCTGATATGTCTTGTCTTCTGTCTTCTGATGACCTGTTCTAACATACAGTGAACTTTTGCGAAGTTCCTGATCAATTCTCAAACATATGGTTAGAAGTAAAACATATTCAATTATATTTGGGATGAGATTCTTTAGATTGGATATCAAAATCATATATCACTTTCTCCCCATTTGTCAAAATAAAAAAGGTATAGAAAAGAAATTGACAAAGAAATATGAAAAAGAAAATTTTCATTAATATTCATTAAGAAATTACAATGGGAGACGACAGACACAAAACATACTTAGGTCTAATGACAAGACTAAGAACTTAGAGGTTCTAAGATTCAACAAATTTCCAGGGCCTGAGGTTTGTAAGCTCTCCCTATGTCAGACGGTCTTCGAGAGGAGGTTTGTAAGCTCTTCTTTAATCCTATTTGTAAAGTCTAAGAAATGGGGTTTGTAAGCCCCCTTCTATTCAGAACAAAGAAACTAGTCTCCTAGCAGATCATTAACAACTTTGCATCTTACTTCTACACAGGCCTCATCTGGTCTAAGCCGTTTAGCTAAACCAATGGTTTCATCCTTGAAGAGAAGCTTAGTCAAAACTCTTCCATAAGGAATGTATGAATTGTGCTGACATCTGGAAGTTTTAATAGAATCCTTCAAGTGATTAAAGATTGTTAAAGGGAGATTGATTCTGATATTCTTCATCATAAAATAGATAAACAGTCTGTCTTCATGAGACAAAACATTTTTATCTGTTTCCCGAGGTCGAAAATTGTTTAGAAGAAGATTAAACCAAGCTTTTGTAGTGGGTGAAAGTCTATCCGGGTTATTTGATTCAAACCTAAGGAAGGAAGTGTTGAAGATGTCACGAAACTCATCAACGAAAGTGTAGTTTAGATGGAACTCATCAACAGTGACACCCTTTAAGATACAACCTGTGGCCTTAGAAATAAAAAAAGGGAATGATTGTGAATGGAATACCATACATAGATGATTTGATGGAGTTATCGTCTTCACTTTCCAGAGCATATTTTCAGAAGGCTTTCATAAGGTTTGGATAAACGGGGCCTCTTAACAAAGCAAAGTAGTTAGGTAAATCCTGTATGTGTTGGCTAAGGATAATGTCACGATCTGTTCCTTTAAGAACGATAAAATTAGGTCATTTATTGACAATGACTTCAAGAATCTCTTCATTGCCACAGAAGGTTTTGACAGACATGGTTGATTGGAAGAAGGTGAAACATAACAAGGAAAGGATATGAAGTTCACAAGGAAGGAGTGACTGAGAATGAAGGAGACGAGAACTTTTATGGCCATCATAAGTGACAGAAGGACTTAGAGAAGCGCGACGATTAATGATATAGCTGAAAATAGAGACTGTTTTGAAAGCAGGTGTGATAAATTAAAATGATAAAGTAACACGCCTAATAAAAGATGAAAATAGGAGACCTATGCAGATTCTAGGTTCAAGGAGAAAAATAGGAGACACTTAAAAGGGAATGAACACAAAAATTCTGACAAGAGGTAAAGTGAATGATTTCATTACCTTTAGCCAATATATTCTTATTACCTGAGGTGTCCCATCGGATACGAGGTATGGTACATATAAAACAAATATTTGTCTACGTACCAACTCTTTATATCATTATGGTTAATAAATGAATCACACCCCAGTTTCCAACAGTAAAAAGATTTTCATTTCAAAAGCACGATTTCTACGCATCATGTTTAAGAAATATATTTTTCTATTCTCGAGAAGCATAAATTATGAGATACTTCTTTTCATTCTGATAATTGAAAATGACTAGGTTTATATGAAAATAAGTTTAACTCCAGCAAGGATTCTTTAAAGAAAGATTCCAGTCATAAGTGAGACTGAATCAGAAATTTTAGAAAATACTATCCTTCTGAATTCTCAAAAATTATAGTTCTAAAATATGAGAATAATTTTTAAACCATTTAATTAAGCAGATGAGTTAGAAATACATTACTCAATATCTCTGTAGATTTCCAGCTTCTAATGTAGAGACTTATTCAGAATCACTACGCGTTTAGCTTCTACAGTCGATGACTTTGTTGACAATCACTTCTAGCTGGACCACTGGAAATTTTTTCTCCCTTCATCGTTTATCTTCTTTCTACTGCAATCGTCATAAGAATCTTAAACTTGTGCAGAGACACGATCATCTTCATGACTTCTTGAGCTTCCATTCTGACGGATGAAGAATATTTCTCCTGATGTTTATTTCATTGATTGTAAGAGAAGAATCAAGTCTTTCTCTAGTTTCCATCTTAGAGTCATCCATCTTCTATCTTCAAGAAAACTTGCCTTAGAAAGCCACTAGTTTCTTAGCTTAAATATAAACTTTAAGCAGTTATGTGCTAAAGAAACTTGTTGGAATCTTCTTGCATCATCAGAATTCAATCATTGAACATATGCTAATCTTCACCAGATGCAGATATCATTATGATCATCAAACCAATACATATTTCTTTGGGGGTTTGAATGATAATCTTGTTCTTACTGGTTTGGTCTTATGAACCAGAAAAAATTCATCAGAAAGTGACAACTTCCGTCCTTTCCTTTCTTAGGAGTACAAATTATGATGGCTTCTGATTGAGCACCTTCTGTTTTCCTCATCTTTGCCTTCTTCAGCAGCTCCATTTCCTTCATCATAGAGAATATAGTTTCCAGCTTTGCATTTTTCCAATGAGCTTCAGTTTCTGACTTCCAAGCTAATTATCAAACCTGACATTGATTTGATTTCTGATGAAGGTACTTCAGTAGCCATTGGATATTCAAAGCAATCTAACCAATATTCATCGGAATAGATTTGAATCATATTTTGTTCTGAATAATCATGCTAGTTGCTTCCTAGAAATGATTTGTCATGATTATTTCTCATATATCATGATTTAAGCCATTTCTTTTCCAGGCTTGTTCCATCTTCAATCATTTGTATCTGATAGTGAATGACTAGAACATCAGAATCTTCTTTTCATGAGATAGCTTCTTAAGCTCAGACTTTCACTCAGTCACATGAGTCCAGAAAGTAGTGAACTCAGAAGGATATATTTATGTATCAGGAGCTTCTGAAAAGAAACTATGGAAGACATTATGACCAACTTAAGCTTATTCAACTGAGATACCATTCTCTAACTAACATGATTTAATCGTCTATGTCAAGTCATTTCTCTTCATGAACACACATACGTCAAGAACTCAGAAAATTCTATCTTGCATGTGTTGTTCTCCTAAACTTCTGATAGCTTGATAATCTTCCTATCTGATCACTTTAGAAATCTGTGAAGCTTTACAAAATTAGAGTAGATGTCTTCATTCTGTGCAGATAGTCAGAATCCTAATAACCAACTCCATAAGCTTCTATTCAAATAGCAAGCTTTTGATCATCTTCTTCAAGAATCCTGACGAAGAAATCATCATTCAGAATATTAAGTTCTGCAGTCTTGATTTAAAAACTTGATGACAAGATTTCTAACATCTACAACATACTTCATCTTGAAGTTTCCATGCTTCAAAATCATGACACGAGCATTCTCTATTCTTCACATGAAAGAGCTCCTATTGAGCAATACTGAGAAAGTCAGCGGTTGTCCAAGTTTGTTTGTTAAAAACATCCCATGCTCAGAAAGAATTAACTTTCAACAAACAAGATTTCTTGCTTTTTGATGATTCTTGTTGATCTCCTCTAGATCATTCTTATTAGGCCTTGTCTAGGCATCAACTTGATGAAATGCGTAGCCTTCAACTAACGTATTCCAAGAATAGCATTCATCAGATTCTTCTAATTATCTGATGAGTCTATTATCCTTTTTCCAACTAATTCTTCATCTTGCTTTCAATTTTCTTGCAAGCGCTATAAGAGAAGGTTATGTTGTCAATAGCAACCAACTCTAAGAATCAGTGACATAATCCCGAATGAACCTTTCTGGTTTGTCATTTCAATACTCAATCTTCTCATCATCGTATGAGATTAAAACTGTCGATGGTGGAGGAGATTAACCAGAGCGTTTCTCAAAGCTCGTCCAGATCTTTATCTAACACAGTTAAGTGTTTGATAAACATCAATAATAGAACCGGAGCTCTGATACCAATTGAAGGTTGAGAAACACAAAAAGGGGGGTTTGAATTGGGTTTCACATTTCGTCCCCATTTGCGGAATTTAAACTAATGGCGTTAACATGTAAATAAAAATAAATGAACACAGTTATTTTTATCCTGGTTCACTGTTAACGAAGTTACTCCAGTCCACCCCTCAAGGTGATTTCGCCTTATCACAAAGACTTAATCCACTAATCATCAAAATGATTACAACCACAATGGATACCTTCCATTGCCTTCTTGAGATTCCTGGCTTTCATTTGCCTCTCAGGGAATCAACCTCTAAGCCGTTCAACAACGACCTAGCCCTCTCAAGCATCCTGGTCTTCACTCGACCGCTCAAGGAATCAACCTCTAAGTCATTCAACAACGACCTGGCCCTTTCAAGCATCATGGTCTTTACTCAACCGCTCAAGGAAAATTACCTTTTTCAAGGATTATCTTGTGCACTATATATGCTTCTTACAAGCTGTCGCGCTGAGAATCGGATTCCAAAGCTATGAGATCAGTTTGGCTCGCAAAAATAAGATATCACCACCGAACTTTTATTTTATCCAAGGGAAGGGAGAAAAGATCGAACAAAAACTCTAAGTAAAAATGCAAAGTGTTGCGGTGAAAATTGGATAACAAATTATTAATTAATTTGCATCATATTTCTTTTACAACCGACTTTGATTTATCCAAAGGAAAGGTTCAAGATCGTTAGAAAAACCTAAAGGGAAAGAGATCTAAGGTTCAGGGGTTGGTTATACAAAGGGAAGGTATTAACACCCTAAGTATCTGTAGTACTCTACAGGAACCTCTTGTTTAATGTTATCTTATGTTTGCTAAAGGTTCTATGCTAAAGGTTGAAATCCTAGGGGTTAGTATCTAAGTATACTCGATAAAGCATCGCACTTTACGCCTACGTATCCTCGGGAATAGAATCAGAGTATGCGTATTTCTACTTCTACTGAATGATTGACTGTGGTCAATATTCAGAGGGGAAATGAGTACAAGCTCATTGTAGAGTTTAAGAACTCTCTAAATTTAGTTATAATGGTCCTATGTTATGTTTAGTTAGTAGGGGAAAGTGATAAATTCATTATGATGAATACCACTAAGAGTTTGAAGAACTCTCTCCTAAAGCTAGTTGTAATTTCTATGGCTCTGATGAGGCCAAGAAATAGGGTTTCTCCTAAGAGGTTACTTAGGTTAAGGTGGGAGGTCATGACTTTAGGAGTCAACATGTTTAACCTTCCTTTGGAATAATGGGGAAGAAAAACAATTGATAAGATATTAAAGAGATAATAAGTTAATGTAAACATGATGATATAAAAGACATGAATAAAATAATGAGATGAGATAAAATCAAGATGTCAAAGCAAAGTGATAATTAAACACATAATGATCAAACATGATAGGTATAACATGGCATGATGAATAAGAAAGTGCAATAAAACCTTAATGAGTATTTCTAATCTTAATCAAGAATAAAGTCTCAAAATTAAATATTTTTGATAATTTTCTTTTATATTAAAGAAAGTATATTTAATTAGAAAAACATAGCAAAAAGAATGGAAGAAAAAGGATGAAAAACAAGTAAGTTATGACATTTTGAATATTGAAGCATAAACTAAAGAAATAAGAAAACAAACAAGTTATAAAAATATAAGGAAATGAGGCTCCTAGGGGTTGAACCCAGAACCTCACGCTTGCAGCCTAAAAGCAATACCATTCAAGCTAACACGCGCGCTTTTAATAAATGATGGATACACAAATATATATATGAAACAAGGCAAAGAAAATCAGAAAAACAAAAGGACTGGAGGAGGGGTTCGAACCCCAGTCCTATAGGTCAATATGCGCGTGTGAAGTGTGTGCTTGCCACTGGGGTGGCTGGTACATCCGGTTATAAGTGTCATTCCATAAATATAAAACACTATATAGCACGCACATGGAGAGAAATAAATAGGCCAAGTTTACAAGCACATAACTTACACAAATCTTAGCCAAATTAGATGGGGTAAAACTGAAATTAGTAAGGAAAGAACATAGAATATGATTATGTCATTAGCATGCCCTAATTCTAAGCTCACAAATCATGAATCGGTAGTGAAAGGAGGGTGTCTCAAGAAGATTAAGTATGCACATAATCATAAAAAAAACAATCTTAAACCTATATCAAAGATCATATATTCCAAAAGCCATAAACATTATCAGAAGCAACAGAATGGACATGTGGGTTATAGCATAAACCAAGCGGATTGCGAATATCTTGGTTCAAAACAAAGTTTGATAATTCAAATCTCATGACCAATCTAAAACTTAAGCTACCAAAAGAGTAGAACACTGGTTCGGCAAGTTCACAAGAGCAGGAATCAATGCAGACCAGCTTTTCAAGGGAAAACAAGTAAAGATATGGCATTTGTGGCACAATGATAGGCATGATAGTCACAAAAACAAGTAAAAGCAGGCATATGTATTATAGAGCTTTTGTTACGAAGCACAAGTCTAAGGGTCCTCAAGCATAGCATACAAACAGTCCAATTGACATAATGAGCAGAACATATATTTGCCAGGTAGATATGGCAAATACTATGGTGTGCGCATGGTATTAACAAAACAGTCATAGTTCAATTTCAAAATGACATAAGTATAAATGGAATGTAAACATGTTAGCCAAGCTGCATATCATGGGATGACAACAATGTCTTGTGAAATAAGTAAGCACACAAACAAGAGTAGTTTGGCAAATTATAGACATATCATTAGAGCATGCTAAGTCACAGATAAGTGTATAACACCTCAAATGGTCAGTTAATCTCCAAGCTAACAAGTCAGGGTGAAAAGACTATTGTTTTCTTTAAAAAAAAGGCATCAATACATAATGAGGCACAATCATCATCAACATTTTGCAGAGGTAATTCAAATATTAGAAATCATAAGTTCAACTGGTACATAATTAAGACAAAGCCAAACACATACATCTAGTTCAATGCTTATGAGCAGCAAATTAGTTAAAATGACAAGTAGAGCAAGTATGTAAGGCTGCAAAAGGTGATAGATATGATCCAGATGTTAAATAGATGATATAGTATGCACGGAAACCTCATAAGTATTAGCATAAATTATTGCTGAAATAAAACCCTTAGCATAAACAATGGTCAGACTCAAATCTGATTCTCATGCACATCCTAAAGGTGAAATTAAACATGTGCATCATAGGTTCAGTTCTATAAGCTAAGCATCAACCCAGACAAAAAGCAGAAGACAAGTATGGAATGGTTTGTGACACTGCAGCATATAGTGTACATAAATCAAGCGACAAATAGATGGCGTACAATAAAATTACCAATTCAAGATGAGAAACACATAACTGAAGGCATATCAGGCTAGGTGTAAGCACATGTAGCAAGTCTTGACTAAAAAACATATTTTAGGCACGATAGCACATAGTTATATCAGAAGATGGATAAGATTAGATGGCATAGTCTGCACAAACATAGAGAGAAAGTAAACATGAACAGGGATCATATGTTGGGTAAAACATTTTGGCAGATAACAAGACATGGTCAGTTTTCACAGTTGAAGAATTAGACCACATGTCAAGAACAAAACCTTAGCAGACATACAAAGCAAAACACACATGCTGCAAGTCCAAACCTTTAACCAAAATCACAACTTGAAAACAAGTATAATGTGGTAATGTAGGATGTAGTGAGCACAAATCAATTGATAATTGTATAACACCTAGATGAGGGCATATCAGTGCAAACAAGATTATTTATTTTGATGATTTCAGTGCAAAACTCAATCTGATAGAACTTAACAAGCATATGACAAGAGCCATGAACCACAAATCAGTTTAAGATCAGTTAACCATAAGCTTCCATTTTGTCAAGCAGGTCATGAACAAAATGCAATGACTCAGCAGCAGATCAATCCAAAAGCATATGGCAAATATGATATAAAGCATTTATAAGCATATCAAGATTGTAGTCATATTGGAAGTGAAAAAAAACATACATGAGACATTAATAATGAACATAAAAATGAGTTCCCTAAGCCAAAATCATAAACAAGCATAAGTGGTAACTAAGTATTTGAGGCATCAGGTTTTATGAATGTAACAACAATCATCCTCAATATTTCAACAGGAAAAGAACATAGAACGAATCAACAACAGCATAAGCAGTATAACAACATCATACCAAAATCATAATAGAGATATGAATCTATATACATGATGCTAATGTAACAAAGTAAGGCTACATACCTTTTCTCCTAGTTAGCAGCAAATTTTAGACAAATAGTTACTCCTCCCTCCACTCGAGTCTAGCAGCAATGCAGAATTCTTTCAACTCTCTTGCCAAAGCTTAGAAACTTCTCTTAGAGTGTTTATGTGAGAACTCAGATTGTTCATCGTTTGAACTGAGGATCCACCCTCCTTATATAAGCGAAGCATTGGATCAACCCGTTGAGCATAATGGGGCGGGTCAAGATAAGAATTCCTCCTCCAACATGCTGGTGGCTAGGGTTTTGAAATTTGAATCCAACCGTTGAACCTCGGGAGGCAAACGCTCCTCCTACTGATAAAATACAGATGTTGCAGGGTTGAATGCATCAAATGAGTATTGTTTCTCCACCTCTCCTTTGTTGCAAGCCAAAGTGGGTATAATTTTGGGAAAGTGAGAGCGACATTGCTCTGCTTGTGCTCAGATTGCGCAGAAGAAAGACGAGAGTAGAACGCATCACCATCCACTTTGTTCAAATGAATTTCAATTGAAGCTTGAAGAGGAAAAGTGGGTGAATTTGAAATTGGGTTTGTGTCACGCCAAGCAATTGATGAGGTGAAATTGAAATGAGCTTGCAATGGATTGGTTTGATGGATTGATGATGCTTTCCTGCAAAGAATTCAACGAACAAAAATGAAGAAGACAAAATATTTCCATCGCACCTGTCACCTCCCAATTGGTTCTCTTTCCACGTTGAAAAGTCAAACATGAAACCCTGTCTTCCTATTGGCTGTTGGTGTAAACTTGATCCTCCAATCAAGAATTCCACAGATGGTTTTCTATTTTCTTAATAAAAGACTAATCATAATTAATGGAAAGCTAATTAATTCAACTTAAATTAAAAATAAAGGATTAATAAAGTTTGACAAAAATAATTAATATAGGAAAGATAATTAATAAAATAATTAAATTGAAACTAAATTACCAATAAAATTAATTAATTAGACTAAAAAGAAATTAGGTTAAATTAACTGATTAATTGAAATTAATTAAAAGCAATTTAAATATATAAAATAAATAATCATAAAATGAAACTATTAAAATAAATGCTAAATTAGGATTAAATAAGTGAAGTGATCAAGATAAATCACATAGTATCTAGCAAAAAGAAATAAGGGTAAATTTTGGGGTGCAACAGTTGCCCCTATTTAAATATCTTCGTCTGATGACATGAGAGATGAAAATCCTTATGTAATCAACAGTGTGAGATATTTAAATACAGATAACCGAAAATTTTACCCTAGATGCACACATATGCAATGCAGCAAACATGATGCCAAGAAGATGCAAACAATGCAGACACAACGAGACACCAAGGGGTAAACATGAGGCAAAAAGACCAGAGAGCTTCACTGGGGAAGGAAACAGGTCAGTATCCATGAGAAACAACTCACTGGGGATACAAGCCAACCAACGAAAAGGACTCACCGGGGAGACTTGAAAGACAATCTCCACTGGGGAAAGATCCGGGGAGATAGACTACTGGGAAAACAAACCTACACTTTTTCAGGGCATGAAACCTAGAAAGAAGATCTGATCATTGGTTGAATAAAAGCAAAGACACCCCTAGAAAAAAAACATATGGCGAAAGAAACCAATCATTCAATAATGGCTTTGAATGAAGGGTATAAATCATGATATCCAATAATGAACAAAGGACTGCATTCAAGAATGGCACTGAATGCGAAGAAACCGATCTTTCGATAATAGCTTTGAACAAAACGTATAGATCACGATATCTAATAATGGCTTTAGATAAAAGTGAACAAAGACTCGATCTGAAAAAATCATCAGAAAGAGAAACACATCTGGAAAGGCATCAGATGTTTAAAAGGAAACCAGACATCCAATAATGGCTTTGAATGAAAGGTACAAATCACGATGTCTAATAATGGCTTTAGACAAAGATATGACTCATAATATCATTAGATGAGAATGAGATAAAAGGGTAGTCCAAGAAAGCATTGGATAAAAGGAAAAAACTTTCAGGAATAGCATTGAAAGTAAAAGCAAATCACTATACTGAATGTAAAGAGAATATAAAGGCCCAGGAATAGTATTGGAATAAAAGAAGACTGATAAAAGACATCATTCAGGAATGGCACTGAATGAAAAGGACAGGTAAAGTTTTGGTAAGGCAAGACGCGGACAACGACGTGACCTAGAGAGAAGTGCAAATGAGGATGAAGCACTCATGACATGCACATATGGTATAAATTATGCAGATGATATACGATCAAATGCGAATGCAGATGTCGACGACATGGCTCGACTCTCTCTGGGAAGACAAGACTGGAAGACTGATTCCTCTACACGGAGATCACTGCCATCCTGCTTGGGACTAGAAATGCTAATGTTGAACACATCTCTACCACACTTGGTAAACTGTATCAAGTTAATGTTCCTTATATGAAGAATGAAGGGCTGCTTAGGGATTCCTCAAGTTAGCTACCCCAGATTAGCTGACTGTTGTAATGATTGTTTCATGGTGCTCTTAGAAAGCTTGCCCCAATCTGAGTCTTGCACGATGATAATTCTACTGTACACTGGGAAGGCTTGCCCCAATATGAGTCTTGAAAGATTTTATGGATAGACCAATTCTGAGAAGTTGCCATTAAACTACAAATCTTGAACTGATGACAGGAACTTGCCCCTGATTGGATAACCGACCAAGTTTCTCCAATGTTTGAAAATTCTTTAAGAAGAAAGCTAGATTGCAAACAAAAGTATTTGTACAAACATGGTAAATGCAAAGTTCATGCAACTTTTTGAAATCAAAATTATTTTGAAAGATGTAAAGCGAATGAATCACTGGTCTGAACATGGTGGTTCAAGACATTAAAGTGAAAAGTTTAAGCAAGATAAATGATTTGCAAAGATCCTTGGGAGTCAGGTTACACAACCTTGCTGTAGTATACTTTTCAAAACAACTTCACCTCAATTAGGTCTTTTAGGGGTTGTAATGTGGTTTGGTTCATGATTCATGAAACAAAAGATAAAGGCTCAAATCCTACGCTCAGTTAACTTAAGATATACGTTCAAATCTCCAAGAATAGGAAGTCACCTGATTTGAAAGCTGACTGGCGTCTTATATGAAGCGCTCGTTTTTGAATGCATAATTAAGTTAAACTGAGAACTACCCTGCCCCAAGGTTGAGATTTTACGGGTATTTTATGTGATAAAAGAAAAGTTCCTACTTCTAGGCTTAAAGTGGTTAACAAGGGATTATCATCAATGTTTAGGGGATGAAAACAATGCCTTACATCCTCGGCAAGGTTTAATTGAAGGCACATCACAGCAATTATGGATAATATTTTCATCATCCTCCCTCCAGTCTTTGCACTAAAAAGAGATAAAATATTTTGCAAAAGAGAGCATAAAATGTAAGTAGTGGTCATAATAAATTGAGTCAAAAAGTCGCAAATGCTCATTTCATTAATTTTGAAAGTACAAACATAGTTGAAGGCAAACAGCTATAAAGAAAAATGCAAACAACAAGAAACAAAGGCCTAGTGACTAATCAGAAACAAAGATGAGCTATCCTGTCTGAAACACTGGATTTTAGGAGAATAATCTGCTGGCGTCGACTGAAGCTTCACTTGGCGTGCCCGGGCAGAGGGTTATTCTGAACATTAGGGTTATCTTTAAAGGAGAGGATTTTGCTTCTCACAAACTCTTGTACTCTAGCCTTCAGTGCATAACAATTTTCCAAATCGTGACCTGCACCACCTTGATGGTATTCACAATGGAGAACAGCCCTATAGCCGGCTGGAAGAGGATTTGGAGGAGGAGGCAAAGGTCTCGTGGTAATCAACCCCTTCTTCACCATGCCAGGATAAATTTTGGTGTATGTCATGGGATTAGGATCAAAATGACCCCTATTACGGTATTGGTTCTGTCCTGCAGGTGGACGTTGGGAAGCTTGAGCTTGTCGTGGAGTAGTAACCACAGGGGTGACGACAGCAACAGTAGGGTGAATATTATATTGAGATTGGGGATGAGGCCTTTTCACTTCAAACATTACAGCGTTGGCTTGATCCTCTTTCCTCTTATGAAAGTTCCCATAGGGTTTCTTCACAGCATTGGAAGATTCAGCAGCCTTGGATACCTTTCTTTTCTTAAGACCTTCCTCGAGTCTTTGGCCGATAGTAACCAAGTCAGTGAAGTTGGAGGAGACACTTCCAATCATCTTCTCCCAATAAAATGGGGACAGTGTATCCATGAACATTCCAGTTAATTCTTTCTCACCCAAAGGAGGTTCAACTTGAGAAGCCAATTCTCTCCAGTGTTGAGCATACTCTTTAAAAGATTCCTTCTCATGTTGAGTCATATTTTGCAGCTGGCGGCGATCAGGAGCCATGTCAAGGTTATACTTATATTGCTTCTTGAAGGCATTTATGAGATCTTGGAAGCAGTGAATGGAGTTTTGCTCGAGACCCATATACCATTTGAGTGAGGCTCCACTCAAGCTATCTTGAAAACAGTGGATAAGCAGTTTTTAATTTTTGGCATGAGCAGTCATCCTGCGAAGATACATGACCACATGAGCTCTTGGGCAAGAGTGACCCTTGTACTTCACAAAATCTGGAGTTGTGAACTTAGGGGGTATAACCAGGTCTGATACTAAACACATATTGTCCGCATCCACATTAAAGAAGTCATTACCCTCAATGGCTTTGAGTCTTTTGTCCAAGGTTTGGAACCGCTCATGGACGACTTCAGGTTCAACAAAATATTCAGGCTCTTCACCCTGAGCACTGGTAGCATTATACTCATAGTGGGGATTCTCAAAAGAAGCTCGAACGGGTTGTGGAGTGGCATGGACCACAGGTCTGGTCTCGGCGAAAACAGGAGCTTGAAAATCAGGCATAGCAGTCTGACCGACCATAGCAGTAGATGCAATCGGTGGAGAGTATTTAGGAGGTAAACCAAACTCGGGCCAAGTTGATGGTGGTAACTGAACGGGTGGAGGATCATCACTTGAAACTTCCTGGATGACAGTCCTTTGGGGTTGCTCTCCCCTAGCAATCAAAACTTGAATCATCTCAGTAAGTTTGGTCACGCTCGACTTAAGGTCGTCAATCTCCATTCGGACCTCAGCATTGTGTACCTCTTGTTCTAACATCCTTCGTCTGTAGTTAGCTCTAGTCCGGTATCGGTGTCGAGGAATCAGCTTGACGACTCACAGACAACACTGGAAGACAGAGACCACTGGAAATGAGAAGCTGGACAAACAGACACACGCAGTGAAACATGCCATCATGCAAATGATATGCAAGATGCAAACATGATGCAAAAACGCATGCAACAGGATCAAGGGTTCAAGATCACAGCATGGAGTCTGGGTAAAGCACCAACCACAGGGTGTGTACTAGGGTTTATCAACTGTAGAACATGGTTCTAAAAAGTTCCCAGAGTCTACGTAAATCTTTCGGATATTATCGGCCCATGTAACTACTTACATGAGTTAATAGTATTCTCAAGATAAACTCGTCTGAGTGTAGTATCGCGTAACAACTACTCATGACTGGCTCCCTCATAGTCACCGCACTACATCTAAAAAGGCCAAGTGGGGTAAAGGTAACTACGGTCCTCAGAATCCCTGGCTCTCAATTGAAAAAGTAATATCAATGTGACTTCTCACATCAGACATCAACAATCCCAAAGGGCCTCATCTGAGTGTGGTCATCATATGCCATAGATTGTTGGTACTACTGCCAACAACCGACTATTGATTACACCACGATCCTATAATAATGTGTTCTCAAGTCCGAGTTAGGACTTATCTCACTCATTGATATCAAGATAACCCAAACCAAACAGGATAATATCAGATATAGAACAGATATGCAAATATAACATACAAACAAATATACAAGTAGAATAAGCAAACATAAAACAAGATAGGCTTAACCCTCTTAGGAAAGGACCAGCAATAGGTCTAACTTTCCCCAGTGACGTCGCCATTTCTGTTGCGGTGAAAATTGGATAACAAATTATTAATTAATTTGCATCATATTTCTTTTACAACCGACTTTGATTTATCCAAAGGAAAGGTTCAAGATCGTTAGAAAAACCTAAAGGGAAAGAGATCTAAGGTTCGGGGGTTGGTTATACAAAGGGAAGGTATTAGCACCCTAAGTATCTGTAGTACTCTACAGGAACCTCTTGTTTAATGTTATCTTATGTTTGCTAAAGGTTCTATGCTAAAGGTTGAAATCCTAGGGGTTAGTATCTAAGTATACTCGATAAAGCATCGCACTTTACGCCTACGTATCCTCGGGAATAGAATCAGAGTATGTGTAGTTCTACTTCTACTGAATGATTGACTATGGTCAATATTCAGAGGGGAAATGAGTACAAGCTCATTGTAGAGTTTAAGAACTCTCTAAATTTAGTTATAATGGTCCTATGTTATGTTTAGTCAGTAGGGGACAGTGATAAATTCATTATGATGAATACCACTAAGAGTTTGAAGAACTCTCTCCTAAAGCTAGTTGTAATTTCTATGGCTCTGATGAGGCCAAGAAATAGGGTTTCTCCTAAGAGGTTACTTAGGTTAAGGTGGGAGGTCATGACTTTAGGAGTCAACATGTTTAACCTTCCTTTGGAATAATGGGGAAGAAAAACAGTTGATAAGATATTAAAGAGATAATAAGTTAATGTAAACATGATGATATAAAAGACATGAATAAAATAATGAGATGAGATAAAATCAAGATGTCAAAGCAAAGTGAGAATTAAACACATAATGATCAAACATGATAGGTATAACATGGCATGATGAATAAGAAAGTGCAATAAAACCTTAATGAGTATTTCTAATCTTAATCAAGAATAAAGTCTCAAAATTAAATATTTTTGATAATTTTCTTTTATATTAAAGAAAGTATATTTAATTAGAAAAACATAGCAAAAATAATGGAAGAAAAAGGATGAAAAACAAGTAAGTTATGACATTTTGAATATTGAAGCATAAACTAAAGAAATAAGAAAACAAACAAGTTATAAAAATATAAGGAAATGAGGCTCCTAGGGGTTGAACCCAGGACCTCACGCTTGCAGCCTAAAAGCAATACCATTCAAGCTAACGCGCGCGCTTTTAATAAATGATGGAAACACAAATATATATATATGAAACAAGGCAAAGAAAATCAGAAAAACAAAAGGACTGGAGGAGGGGTTCGACCCCCAGTCCCATAGGTCAATATGCGCGTGTGAAGTGTGTGCTTGCCACTGGGGTGGCTGGTACATCCGGTTATAAGTGTCATTCCATAAATATAAAACACTATATAGCATGCACATGGAGAGAAATAAATAGTCCAAGTTTACAAGCACATAACTTACACAAATCTTAGCCAAATTAGATGGGGTAAAACTGAAATTAGTCAGGAAAGAACATAGAATATGATTATGTCATTAACATGCCCTAATTCTAAGCTCACAAATCATGAATCGGTAGTGAAAGGAGGGTGTCTCAAGAAGATTAAGTATGCACATAATCATAAAAAAAAACAATCTTAAACCTATATCAAAGATCATATATTCCAAAAGCCATAAACATTATCAGAAGCAACAGAAAGGACATGTGGGTTATAGCATAAACCAAGCGGATTGCGAATATCTTGGTTCAAAACAAAGTTTGATAATTCAAATCTCATGACCAATCTAAAACTTAAGCTACCAAAAGAGTAGAACACTGGTTCGGCAAGTTCACAAGAGCAGGAATCAATGCAGACCAGCTTTTCAAGGGAAAACAAGTAAAGATATGGCATTTGTGGCACAATGATAGGCATGATAGTCACAAAAACAAGTAAAAGCAGGCATATGTATTATAGAGCTTTTGTTACGAAGCACAAGTCTAAGGGTCCTCAAGCATAGCATACAAACAGTCCAATTGACATAATGAGCAGAACATATATTTGCCAGGTAGATATGGCAAATACTATGGTGTGCGCATGGTATTAACAAAACAGTCATAGTTCAATTTCAAAATGACATAAGTATAAATGGAATGTAAACATGTTAGCCAAGCTGCATATCATGGGATGACAACAATGTTTTGTGAAATAAGTAAGCACACAAACAAGAGTAGTTTGGCAAATTATAGACATATCATTAGAGCATGCTAAGTCACAGATAAGTGTATAACACCTCAAATGGTCAGTTAATCTCCAAGCTAACAAGTCAGGGTGAAAAGACTATTGTTTTCTTTAAAAAAAAGGCATCAATACATAATGAGGCACAATCATCATCAACATTTTGCAGAGGTAATTCAAATATTAGAAATCATAAGTTCAACTGGTACATAATTAAGACAAAGCCAAACACATACATCTAGTTCAATGCTTATGAGCAGCAAATTAGTTAAAATGACAAGTAGAGCAAGTATGTAAGGCTGCAAAAGGTGATAGATATGATCCAGATGTTAAATAGATGATATAGTATGCACGGAAACCTCATAAGTATTAGCATAAATTATTGCTGAAATAAAACCCTTAGCATAAACAATGGTCAGACTCAAATCTGATTCTCATGCACATCCTAAAGGTGAAATTAAACATGTGCATCATAGGTTCAGTTCTATAAGCTAAGCATCAACCCAGACAAAAAGCAGAAGACAAGTATGGAATGGTTTGTGACACTGCAGCATATAGTGTACATAAATCAAGCGACAAATAGATGGCGTAGAATAAAATTACCAATTCAAGATGAGAAACACATAACTGAAGGCATATCAGGCTAGGTGTAAGCACATGTAGCAAGTCTTGACTAAAAAACATATTTTAGGCACGATAGCACATAGTTATATCAGAAGATGGATAAGATTAGATGGCATAGTGTGTACAAACATAGAGAGAAAGTAAACATGAACAGGGATCATATGTTGGGTAAAACATTTTGGCAGATAACAAGACATGGTCAGTTTTCACAGTTGAAGAATTAGACCGCATGTCAAGAAAAAAAGCTTAGCAGACATACAAAGCAAAACACACATGCTGCAAGTCCAAACCTTTAACCAAAAACACAACTTGAAAACAAGTATAATGTGGTAATGTAGGATGTAGTGAGCACAAATCAATTGATAATTGTATAACACCTAGATGAGGGCATATCAGTGCAAACAAGATTATTTATTCTGATGATTTCAGTGCAAAACTCAATCTGATAGAACTTAACAAGCATATGACAAGAGCCATGAACCACAAATCAGTTTAAGATCAGTTAACCATAAGCTTCCATTTTGTCAAGCAGGTCATGAACAAAATGCAATGACTCAGCAGCAGATCAATCCAAAAGCATATGGCAAATATGATATAAAGCATTTATAAGCATATCAAGATTGTAGTCATATTGGAAGTGAAAAAAAACATACATGAGACATTAATAATGAACATAAAAATGAGTTCCCTAAGCCAAAATCATAAACAAGCATAAGTGGTAACTAAGTATTTGAGGCATCAGGTTTTATGAATGTAACAACAATCATCCTCAATATTTCAACAGGAAAAGAACATAGAACGAATCAACAACAGCATAAGCAGTATAACAACATCATACCAAAATCATAATAGAGATATGAATCTATATACATGATGCTAATGTAACAAAGTAAGGCTACATACCTTTTCTCCTAGTTAGCAGCAAATTTTAGACAAATAGTTACTCCTCCCTCCACTCGAGTCTAGCAGCAATGCAGAATTCTTTCAACTCTCTTGCCAAAGCTTAGAAACTTCTCTTAGAGTGTTTATGTGAGAACTCAGATTGTTCATCGTTTGAACTGAGGATCCACCCTCCTTATATAAGCGAAGCATTGGATCAACCCGTTGAGCATAATGGGGCGGGTCAAGATAAGAATTCCTCCTCCAACATGCTGGTGGCTAGGGTTTTGAAATTTGAATCCAACCGTTGAACCTCGGGAGGCAAACGCTCCTCCTACTGATAAAATACAGATGTTGCAGGGTTGAATGCATCAAATGAGTATTGTTTCTCCACCTCTCCTTTGTTGCAAGCCAAAGTGGGTATAATTTTGGGAAAGTGAGAGCGACATTGCTCTGCTTGTGCTCAGATTGCGCAAAAGAAAGACGAGAGTATAACGCATCACCATCCACTTTGTTCAAATGAATTTCAATTGAAGCTTGAAGAGGAAAAGTGGGTGAATTTGAAATTGGGTTTGTGTCGCGCCAAGCAATTGATGAGGTGAAATTGAAATGAGCTTGCAACAGATTGGTTTGATGGATTGATGATTCTTTCCTGCAAAGAACTCAACGAACAAAAATGAAGAAGACAAAATATTTCCATCGCACCTGTCACCTCCCAATTGGTTCTCTTTCCACGTTGAAAAGTCAAACATGAAACCCTGTCTTCCTATTGGCTGTTGGTGTAAACTTGATCCTCCAATCAAGAATTCCACTGATGGTTTTCTATTTTCTTAATAAAAGACTAATCATAATTAATGGAAAGCTAATTAATTCAACTTAAATTAAAAATAAAGGATTAATAAAGTTTGACAAAAATAATTAATATAGGAAAGATAATTAATAAAATAATTAAATTGAAACTAAATTACCAATAAAATTAATTAATTAGACTAAAAAGAAATTAGGTTAAATTAACTGATTAATTGAAATTAATTAAAAGCAATTTAAATATATAAAATAAATAATCATAAAATGAAACTATTAAAATAAATGCTAAATTAGGATTAAATAAGTGAAGTGATCAAGATAAATCACATAGTATCTAGCAAAAAGAAATAAGGGTAAAATTTGGGGTGCAACACAAAGCAACAAGCAAGGCCTTAAGCTAAGCAAAGAGAGATCAAAGGTACGAGGGTTGTGTAGCACCACAAAATTTTCCCTACCCTTTTCAACCTAACTGGCTTGTGTTTCGCATTCATCTGCATCTTCACTAGGTCATAACTGCATTAATCATAAATTTGCGTGAGCTTCTAAAGCGTGGGATCCAAGGAATTTTCTTGCTATCAGTGGTGGCCCTATTCAGGGGTGATTCAGCCGGTTCCTATTTCAGGTCAAGGTGAAGCAAGAGGTTAAATTTTGTTCATTGTAACCTTCTTATTCAGAGGTTCATCAAGCTGCAAGGTTCTCCTATTCAGAGGATTCATCCAGAGCATCGGGTCAGGATTTCTTTGGTGTGAATCGGGGTTTGGCTTTTTCTCAGCTCAAGTCATTTCTTCGTCAGTGTATATCTCAGGGATAATTGGGGTTTTTGATTCACGGTTGATCTTGTGGACGTCACATCAGTTAAGGCTCATTGGATTAAGGGTTTCATGTCAAGGACATCTTGGTGATCACTTGTGGTTGGAATGTTCAGGTGGGGATTTTCATTGCGAATGTAAGGTAGTTTTCATTGAGAATTGCGAATTTGGCGGAGTGTCCATTCAAGTGGTTATTTGAAGTTTACGAGTTTTAATCATCAAAATAAAAGTGCAAGATTTGAAAAGCATCTCAAGATCATCCAAGATGTATGTCACGGTTCAAGTGTTTCATGGCTAGTTCATTATCATTCAAAGTCGAGTTCAAATACGAACAAACTAATAAATATCCCTCTCATTCATGATCCCAAGCTCTTCTCAAATGCAGGATAAAGTTTAATGATCTGTTACATTTAGCAAATCCTCATAAAGTTCTTAGCCCACACATTTGCAAGTGATGAACAATACTCTGTATTTGAGTCGGTAAGATGCATGGATTCTTCACTGTTGATGGGTTTGTGGAGATAAGTGAATGCTTGGCAGAGATGATTAAATACATGGCGAATGAACCTTCTGGTGGTCTTTTCTTCATCCAACATCATACTCATAATGCAGTTCCCAGTGTCATTAAGCTTAATTTGATGTGATAATACAATGGGTATTATTCATAGTTTCATACCGACCTTAAGTTGAAACCTAGGCTCATATAGATATGGCAAATATTCATTAACAAAATGATTTTGGCAAATTCATTGATGAGATGTAATAATGGAAGTTGAAAGAGTGATATTTAACGGGTTGCGGTTGCCTTGGCGTGTTTGTTTATATCAAAGAAATTAAGGGGATATTTGGTTTATGCCTATACTTTTCGTTTTCTTTCTCAAGTTTCGTTTTCAAATAGAAAAAAAAAATAGCAAGAGAGACCTATGCGAGAATGAAAAGAAACAATACCTGATGTAGAAGGTTACTGAGAAGTCTCATGAAACGCGCTTGCATACAAAAGATTTGAAGGACACTGTCACAATGGTACTGATGCTAGTGTACTTCTGTGCATGCTCGATGTGATTAAAGGGTGGATTGAAGATTATTTCACTAAACATTAAACTTGCATTGCAACTGAAGTTACTCGTACATAACAGTAACATAACAGAACTGAAATTAAGTCATAGCAGCAGAAAAGAATTACAAATCCAAGGAAGAAAAATAGCAGGAAAATTATAACAGAGGGAGAGTCCAGTTTTTCAGAATTTAATTTATGCAGGAAATATATACAAGCAGTGAAAAAGCATAACAGAACTTCACTAGCAGTTCCTAACGGAATGGAAAAACCCTAATAGAGAACAGAAAACTCTAGCAGTATTTCCATCCTTCTTCTAACAGAATTTTGACCTCTCTCGATCATTTTTTCTCTCCTTTCATCTTCATCAACATCACGTCTGTAACCTGCAGAAACTCCACTCTCCCTGCTACTCTAAATTCAACCTTCATCACAACTCAACATCACCTTCTGCAATCTTCCCCAATTCATCTCTCTTCAATCTTCTCTTCATCCTCCAAGTCTACCCTTCTTCAAAACTCATCAATCATCATCTTCAATTTCTCTAAAAACCCTCCATAGCCATAAACAAACCTTCGAATCATAAGAACACATCACCAGAAAACCAAAACTGATTCAAATCATCCACCACCAATTCTCCATTTCAATCCGTCTTAGTAAAAAGCTGTAACATCTTCAATTCATCATCAAGAATCTATAACCTATAAATCAATCACAACAACGCAAATTTAGAATCACGATTCACACGCGCATCAAGAAGTGGATCAAGAAGAAGAGGTTGAGTCGCTGAAAACCGGATCACAAACCTGAAAGGAGTTGCATCGCACGGAGAGATTGGAAGCGAGAAACAGAATCGAACGAGACACACGCCGTCGTGTTATTGCCGTCCACTTGACCCATAGCTTTTCTTTCAATCTTGATTTCATGATGATATAACTCTGTGGATTGTTCGGTAATTGGCATCCTCCAATTCGCTGTGGTTTTGCTTGGTCCGGCGGCGAGAACATTGAGGACCGACACGATTTGAAGTAGAAGACGAAGCATTGAGAGGGAAAGAGAGAGTAAACGACAACGATGTGAGCAGAATATGAAGAAGAAGAGCGGTGAGGCTGAGAGTGGGGCGGTGTTGTTCAGTTTCTCACCCTTTATGCTGTTTTTTTGCTAGGTTAAAAACCCTATATGATGGTGAACCGAGTTTGTAAGCCCAACCATGGAAGTTCTTTTCAGACTGTTAGTTCACCCGGTGCACCCCTAAGGTTATATCTACATCCTTTAATGTAATCTATTGGCTATGTGGTTCATGATGATTATTTTTTGGGTATTAGTTTAGATTTCTTTTGCAATTAGTTTTAGGCAAATAGTTCTATTAACAATTAATTTTGACTAATGGATTTAGGATAATTAGATTAGTCTATAATTTTTAGTTAGAATTAGATTTCGAAATTGATCAGTAATTGATTAATTGTTTTCGTTAATTGATTAGGTTCTAATTTTTAGGATTAGATTCTAATTTTGATTAATTTTCTTTAGAATTAATAACAATTGCAAAACTAGAGTTTATAACTAGTTCATCAATTTAGAATTTGTTTTATAATAGAAACTAACATTGATTTTAATTGGTCTCTAACATGGTTTAATAGTTGACTAATTTTAGATTAATTTTTGTTTAGAAACTAATTTCAATTTGATTTAGACTTTTACTTTGAATTGATGTTGTTTTAGATGTTAATCGTGTTTCTAATTGACTTTGTAGACTAATGTTGGTATAGTTTTTGACTAATTAGATTTAGGTTTTGATAAAGGTTTTTGAATAATTGTTTGTTGCTTAATTGCTCAACAATTGTTTTTTTGATTAATTGCTCAATCATTGTTTTTGGCGTAATTGCTCACTAATAGTTTTTTGGCATAATTGTTCTATTAGGTGAGTAGTTGACTAATTGTTTTTCGCTAGATTAATCTTAGTTAATCGATTTTAGAATTAGTATAAAATTAGAGTTTAGGATTAGTTCATAACACTAGAATTAGATTTTAAACTTAGAAACTAATTTTGAACTAGTTGATCTTGACTTAGCTTGAATTGATTTTGTTCTAACATTTACTAAACTTAGATTTTAATGCTAACATCGACTAATCTTCTTAGTGGTTTCATTTGTTAACTTTGTTGATTGTTCCTAAATGTTAGCTTTGTGATTTTTTCCTAGTTAAAATTCGATTTATTGGATTAGTCTTTGATTAATTGTTTGTGAATTTTACTAGAGTCCTTAATACTTGTTGCATAGATTTTTGGTTAATTGTTGCTTACATTTTGGTATCATTTCACTTAATTCTTGTTGATAGTTTCCATTTGAGTTTTGGTGGCTAACCTTGGTTATTCTTTTGGATTACCCAGACTAATTTTTGAGTTGTCTTTGTAGTGATTCACACTTGATTTGCTAAGTTGTTTAAAGGTAGGAAGTGCTGCTACATACATAGTTGTGGTGCACAAGGTGAGCTGTTAAACGTTGCAATTCTGTCCAGATTTTCTTACACCTATTCATTTCTGAAAATAGGTGTTGTTGAAAGCTGTTTTAGCTTGTAGATGGATTTTATAGCTGTACAGGTGCAGGAGCCCTGTTGTTGCTGGTGTTTTTGATTTATTGTATTGTTTTCTGTTTCTCTTTGCGATAGACGAAGAGTCACTCAACTTCCTTATAGTTGAGATCATGACATCTTTTTCATCTTATGGTTGACGAAGAGTCGCTCAACTTCCTCATAGTTGAGATCACGCCATCGTCATTTGTTGTTTATTTTATGTTGCATTTCTGTTTGGTTGAGGACGAGGAGTCACTCAGTTTGTTGCTTAGCTGAGATCACGGTATCGTCATTTTGTGATTGATTTATCCTGGGTTTACTTGTGTTTATTCACACGATCCCGTAGGATTCCTAGCTCCGCTTAATTTCTGATTAAGTTGGAGGTAGGAGAGACATTAGGTTTTCAATCCATGCATGACAACATTAGGTAGACTTCCCTCCTGATCCTGACCTTAGGGCCATTGTTGCATGATAACTTGTACGACCGAGTTTTCCCCTTTGACCGTCCGTGAGTCCTGAGTCTTTTCTCTCGCACCCATGCGATCGAGAACGTTTCCAGTTTTTCTGTAGTAGCATGAACTACATATGCTATAATTCCTCTTTCTTTTCAGATTGAGCATACGTAGGCACGAGAAGCGATATCTCGGCGAGCACACTAACAACTAACTTCCCTTTTCTCTCGCCCTAGTACGATCGAGACTCTTTCCCCAAACAAAACCGACCCGTAGGTCAAACTACGACTGTTCTGACTTCCTCTCTCCTGTACGATTGAGGATACTTAGGCATAATACGACGATGCCTTGGCGAGCAACCTTCCCCCCATATCCCGTAGTCCGTCGAACTACGTTGACTCTGATTTTCCCACTCACGAGGGAATACGTAGGCCTAGGACGGCGATTTCCTATCGAGTCACCTTTTATTTTCTTTCCCCGTTTCCCCGTTTCCAGTTAGCAGTTGAGCTTCAGTTACCCTACACCCTTTGATCGAAACAACAAGCGTGGATCCCATCGAGTATGATGGATGCGAGGGGGTGCTAATACCTTTCTCTCGCGTAACCGACTCCCAAACCCAGACTATGGTTGCGATGACCATTCCTTTCCCTTTGTTGAGGTTTTCTTTGATCGTTTCCTTTCTCGGCGTCGGGATAAATAACGTTCGGTGGCGACTCTCCTGTTCTTTTCCGCCGGTTGATTTTCGCAGATGCGACAACTGGCGACTCTGCTGGGGATGCCGGTTCCCTAAGTGAGTCAATCCTAGCGCCTGTTTGTTTTGATTATATGGTGTTTTATTTGTACGCTTTACTTGCTTTATTTATGGCTTTTATCGCATGTTTATCGCTTTTATTGCATTTAGTTGTTGTACATTCATTATTTCCATATATACCAGACTGTGCTGGACTATTGTTTTCTTTGGTGGGATGGGTGATCTGAGAGATAATCCCATTACACAGGCTTGAGCATACACATAGGATTAGAGTGGAAAGTAGTGTGGCCTACGTAGCATCTTGGTACATTTGGCTTACACGAAACCCACACCCAGACGAGGTTTTCTTGGGAGATATTCTGATTTGCGCGTCTTGTGCATTTTGGGGTGTCAACTTAGAAAGTTGTCGACTCTGTGTCGCTCCCGAAAGATTTGCATCCAACGGTACAAACGCGAGAGTGGCGCGGAAAACAGAGTCGCCAGCAATGTGTATTTATCCTGAGAGAGGGAAAGGAAACACTGCGTAAACCTGAAGAGAAAAGAAAGAGCATGGTCTCATGACCAAGAGAAACGGGTACGGGAGTCGGTTACGCGAAGGGAAAGTGTTAGCACCGAACACGTCCATCGTACTTGATGGGATCCACGCTTGTTGTCTGCATCAAAGGGTGTCGTCGTCTGGAGCTCCACTGCTACTGGACCGGAGAAGAAACGAGAACGGAAAGAACGGAGAAATGGAGAAGAAAAGAAAAAAAAAGTGACTCGATAGGACGGTATCGTTGTCCTAGGCCTACGTACTCCCTCAGTGCAATGGGAAAGTCAGGACGGGAACTGTGGGAGAAGGTTGCTCGCCAAGACAATCGCTGTCTTGTGCCTACGTATCCTCAATCGGATGAGATAGAGGAATCAGAGCTGACGTAGTTCGTGGGTACGACCACAGATGGGTAAGTGTTTTTTACGTGAGCGATGAGCTCTTTCTAAAAAAAGAAGTTTGAAACCCAACAATCCCGAAGGACAAAAAAGATTTGAATTGGTTTGGTGTTTTTTAGACAGAAGTGTCTTTTAAGTTGTTTCGTAACTTGCATTGAACCCAAGTCTTAAATATAGGAACGAATACTTCGCGCATCGTCCCCAACAGGACGTACACTAGGTATCCTAGAAGAATGAGAGGAAGCCCCTCACTCCCCACTTCCCACATAGAAGGCTCAAGTGCAATACACGTTAACCTTTATTACGTGTTTTGAAGAAGTTTTGAGATGAGAAGAGAGACGAGACAAAGGAAACTCTAAAGGGAAACTAAGAGTCCTAATGTTATCATGCATGGATGTCCTATGGTTAGTGAGGCTTAGGAAGAACGACTGCCTAAAACCTAATGCTAATCCTACTCCAAGCTTAATCAAAAATTAAGTTGGACTAGGTAGCTCTAAAGGGAAAGAATCCAAGACTTATCCAAGTCTTGAGACTCAAGGGATGAAAAGAGTGAAAGAGAGGAAGAAGAAAGAGAAGGAAAAGAAGGATACAATAAATGGAAGCAAGCACATCATATCATAAATGTCCAACTCATATCATCACACAAGTCTCAAAGATCAATGCAAAACCATTCAAGTAAGCATACAAAGATAAACATGAAAGGATACAAGCATACTTGAATTAAATGCACAATTAAACACACATGGATTTCATATCAAAGTGAAATGAGAGAGGCAAGATGAAGATGAAGGAAGGTCAGAACCAAGATCATATTATCATCAATAATCCACATATGTAAGAGAAGATCAAAACATGGATCAATATGCACTAAAGAAAGTCCACAAAAGTAAGCTCAAAGTTCCAACACTTAGGCAACACCAAACAAGATCCACAAAGTGCAAACTTAAGTCCCCAAAGGACCTCAACTAGGGGTAGACATTATATCAAAAGCACATACAAAGAACCAGCAAGAAACTCAAGCAAATGGACATGGCAAGTCAACTTGTGCAAAGAGGTGTCAAGATATAGTCATGCATAATTCACTTAAGCACAAATAATCAAACATGCATCAAATGACATTTAAAAATTGTGTAATCAGAACACAAATGACTTAAGTCAGATACTAATCACATGCCAAAAGATATCACAAAAATTCACATGTTAAGCATCTCAAACAAATAGGCAAAGATCACATAGGAAACATGATTCAATATGCAAAAGAGAGGGACCAAAATGCAATATGAAAAAGTTTTAAAAAATGAAACAAAAATGTTTTTATGCACTTCAATATGTCATCTAACAAATGCAAAAAGAATGAGATGCAGATCATGTATAGATGATGAGAAATAAATTCTACAAGTAGAAGTGTGAAAAAATGAGACAAACCACAAAGAAATTGAGAAATTAATTAATTCAGATACCAAAAATAAAATAAAATAAGAAAATAAAATAAGAAAATAAAATTTGGCAAAATTTTATAAAACTCAAAACAAGCTTCATGAATTTTTTTATGATTTTTGGATGTACAAAAATGATTTTAAAAATTAAAATGCAAAATGAAACAATTAATAAAAATAAAAATAAAGAAATAAACTAGGAGGGTGTAGTCAGCAACACAAACACGTTGAAAGAATGAAAATGGGCTCAAGGGGGGGTGTGAGTATCTAGTCCAAACCACAAAGTCCAATAAGTGAAGTCAAAAGGTTTACATGGAATTCAGTCAACTCAGAGGACTCACACACACCATAGGATCAATCCTACGCACCACATCAAGTCAATAAACCAACATAGTAATCAAGATCTAGGGCTCAGATCACCAAACATACCAAAATTAATAAACACACGCGCACATACAATCATTCAGCATACCATACAAATCCCACGTGAGCAGCATGTGACTTTTTAAATTGTTGGCATAATATCAACCACATGATTCAATCAACGCACCACAATCAGTCAAACATTATAACAATTACGCATGATGCAAGGCTATGATCAGAGGGTACATGATAACACCTATAAGTGAGCAAACACACAAACATTAAAATAAAAAACAAAAAATAGAAAACGTGGCAAGCGGGGGACCCTTGATCAAAGTGAATCAACGGCTGGGAACTCGTCTTCTTCGTCTAAACCCTTGGCCGGCCGGAAACTGAACCAGTCGCCGGAGCTAGGGCTCTGGCCACCCTCTCCGGTGATCTGCAACAAAAATCTCTCCAGAAATTGCATTCGAGTACATCATTTTGACCAGAAAAACATGAGGAACTCAAATATCAAATCCATTTTATCAAACAATCAACATACGAAGCAAATCGAACAGAATAAAGTTTGGATCCAAAACTTCAAACTCAAAATTCATCCATGATACACATCCAAAATTAAAACCAAATAGATCAACATGCTCAGGGAAGTTCACAGATCATAATGCACACAATAAAACTGAGTTCTATGAGTATGAAAAATTCACCAACCTGAACCTTGTAGAACTTGAAATCCTCCAAGAAATCCCTCCAAAAACTGCAGATCTACTCCTTGGAACCTCTAGTTGCAAAATAAATGCAACTAGAGCTTGAAATCGTGCTAGATCTTGAGATTTGAGTTTGAATCCTCTTGAATGGAACTTGGTGAAATCCTCAGTATGAGCTCCAACCAGTGATTGATTCTTGCTCTATTCTCTTCACTGATCAAGAATGTGAAGAGAAATCTCAAAGAAGCTCCAAGGAGAGTGTGTTTCTAAGAGAGGAAGTGTGAGAGCAAAAAATCAAAACTGTGCAAATGAGAGTCTCTGACCTAGCTGTGAGGGTATGAGTAAGCTTATATACTCTCCATTAGTTCACTGATTAGGATTAGCAAGTGATTAGAACCTTGGTTAATGAGATTTGGATGAATTTGCAAAAATGCATTTTGGGTTGTATCCACTAAACCACACATGTAAAAGCCTTGTAATCAGCATGATTCACCTCCAATTTACTTATTGATCACCTCTAAATTAAATTTGGGCCTTGCAATGACTTGGTTCATGAGATTTGAATCCATTTGCAATTTTGTATAATGTGAAAATAATGAGAAATATGGCATCAAATAACTTGATTCAAAAGCCAAACTTATGCCAAATGAAGTGTACTTGAGTGTGATAATCTGACTTGAGTCATTAGAAGCCCTTACAATTCATTTTGAACCAAAATTCCAAAGGTGGAAAAAGTGATACATGTGAGAACCCTTAAAGACACCTTGCCATCTTTTGACCATAACTAGAGTTCCACAAATGATATGGAGATATTCTAGTACTTTTTGGAAATGGGAGAGAAAGATCTTCAACTTCAATGTTGGAGTAAAATTCATTTGGAGCTTCCTTGATGATGAAAAGTCAAGTTGAATGTGGTGGAAAAATTGCCAAAAATGGAAAGTTTTTATTATAGGTCATTTTCCAAATTTAGTAACTTTTGCACAAACCCTTGATTCTTGAAGAATGGCATGAATCTTGACAATTGAAGACCATATGAGGATGTGAGACCTTGAAAACCATGAGAAGAACCTCAAAATTCCACAGTTGACTTTCTCCTTTACAGTTGACTTTTGCTTAGCTCACAAGCAATTGATCCACTGAACATCCTCCACAGTAAATCAATAACCAAACCCTCATCCATGAACACTTGTGAGCATAAAGAATACCATAAAAACATGCTTGAATCCACAAAGCCCTTCAGGAAGTCCTCTGATTCACAAAAAACCCTAATTGGTCCCTCTGGATAGGAGAGAAAGATTCACTTGAAATCCTTTGCCATGCTTGACCTTGTAAAGATATGATGAACTCCATGAGCCACCTTGAAGCTTGAGACTTGAGGATATGGACCAAGTACCTTGATCCCATGCCAAGAACCAATGCTATGCATAATGCAAATGCAAGAAATGAAAAGAAACATAAGCCAAAAGCTAAAAACAACAAGGCAAATTTTGGGGTGTTACAGCTGCCCCTATTCAATCGACTTGGTCCTGAAGGTATGATAGTGACGGCTATCATGCATTCAAGGGATTCACGGAGATTGAATACCAAAAGAAACCTGAAATTTTTAATCCTCAAAGGAGGGACGACTCCACTGGGGAACAAGCAATAAATGCTGCACTGTCACAACACGTACGAGTGTTGGAAATCAATACAAACAATGTATTTAAAAGGTTTTGAAGTAAACACAAACGAGTGTTAGCTACGCTGGGAATAAACATTGACGGGTGTTAAGGGATCCAGGATATCAAAAGGGTACATGAACGGGTGCCAAATGTCAATGCGGACGGGCATTGAAACAAAAGTTCAAACACGGACGGGTGCCAAATGTCAATGCGGACGGGCATTGAAAAAGGTACACGGACGGGTGTAAAGAGGTTCAATACGGACGGGTACTGAAAAGGTACACGGACGGGTGTAAAAAGGTTTTCAATACGGACGGGTACTGAAAAGGTACACGGACGGGTGTAAAAGGATTCAATACGGACGGGTACTGAAAAGGTACACGAACGGGTGTAAAAAGGATTCAATACGGACGGGTACTGAAAAGGTACACGGACGGGTGCAAAAAAGGATTCAATACAGACGGGTACTGAAAAGGTACACGGACGGGTGTAAAAAGGATTCAATACGGACGGGTACTGAAAAGGTACACGGACGGGTGTAAAAAGGATTCAATACGGACGGGTATCGAAAAGGTACATGAACGGGTGTAAAAAGGATTCAATACGGACGAGTATCGAAAAGGGTTGTAAAGCAACTTTATCGGGAATTAATCTCGGTGGGGAATGGAAGGTAACACGGACGAGTGTCATCAAATGGTCAATATGGACGGGCATTGAAATCAAAGGTTCAAACACGGACGGGTGCTGAAGGGAACACGGACGAGTGTCTGACGGTAAAACTTTGAGGGAAAAAACCAAAGGACCACCTGGACGGAGGGGTAAAAATGAAATCAAGGATAAACAATCTTGGCAAAACACTCTGCCGGGGAACTGTTAAATATTGCTTTGAATGACTAAACCCACCACTTGTGGAGTAGAGTCAAAAGATATCTTCCTGAAATCCGGCTCTTCCTGACGGAGGAAAACTCAAACCTGGCTTATGCTTCAGATGCATATGTTTGAATTTTGCCGTAATGCTCCACACGAAGTGGGAATGCTACGCATTTGGGAGGATGCCATGCAAAACAAATGCTTATGCAATGCAAAAGAGGCGCCTCAACAAAATAAATGCTGAAGGCTAAGGCAAACTCCACTGGAGATGACAAAATAAATTGTCATCAAACCAAAGAAACCTGAGGAAAACTTCACCCTGCTAGGGAAGATCACAATCACGAAACTCCACGAGAATACCCACTTTGTTGGGGACTATCAAAATCAACAACTCTGCCGGAGATGGACAAAACTCCGAGAGAATACCCATTCAGCTGGGGACTATCAAGATCAACAACTCTACTGGAGATGGACGAAACTCCAAGAGAATACCACTCAGCTGGGGAGGGAGATGAATACTGACGATGGGAACTCCTCTGCTGGGGATCACCAAACACTTCAGAACTGGGCTTCGGCGCCTGCCAAAACGATTGGACTTAAAACCTGCTGGGGATACCAATCACCACCAGACTCTGCTTGGGGCTATGAGCTTAATCTGCTACTAGGGAATTAACTTTACGCTCACCCTGCTGGGGATTAGATCAAACCATGGTCGCTGAGACTATACTTTCTGACCAACTGAGGAAAGTAGACGCCAGGACCCTGCGGGGATAATAACATTTTTGTCCGCGAACTTCCTGTTAGAGATACAACAACATTCACCTTAGAGCAATCAACCTCTAAATACCTGATGGGGAATAGTAATCCAAACACAACTTCGACTGGGTATACAATCCTCTATACTCTGCTGAGAGAGACGATCCTCAATGACTCCGCTTGGGAGAGAAAGTAATTGTCAACATCCACCCTGCTAGGGGATAACACATGCTTCCTGACTAGCTGGGGAAAAACGAATGCCCCATACTCTGTGGGGAAACATCACTTGCTCTTATATCCTGCTGAGGAGGACGATCCTTAATGACTCCGCGTAGGGAATTACTTCCTTATACTCTGGTTGAGGAAGACGACCCTCGATACTCTGATGGGGAAGAGTAATAAACTGCTGAGGACGATCAGACTTCAAAGTTGGGGAGAGCTCTACTCTATTGGGGAAGTACACCTGTCATCCTGCAAAACCAACAAAAAAGTCTATGTGCAAAAATGATTACTTTGATTATCACCATAGTAACTGTTGCCTAAGCAATTGCCACCGTTTTCCAACTTGTGTCATAAAGCTCAACATTTTAGCATGTAATGTTTATCAAAAATATCGGACATTTTCACAAACAAAACAGGTAAAACAAAAACAAAAGCTCTTTGACTGAAATGCAAACTTTATTGAATGAATTGGCCTGAAAATAGGCATTTATATCTGGAAGCAATTCCTGAAAAGAGGTAATTGCGCAAAAAATAAAAGAAAGTACAAATGTCGGCAATGTGGGGAACAGATATCCACCATGACTCAACTCAGCTATAACCCATATGACTTGTTTATCCGTAGATACTTTGGCCTTCGAAGATGACTAACTGGACTGATTCCTTTCCTCCGAATTTCCCAAGTGTGAACAGTGATCACAGATCGAACGCGGATCGTAGTCTTTGCTTTTAAATCCCTAACTTTTGCCTGGATCTCCCTTTTCGGGTTTTCAATCCACCGGGATACCCATTTTTGCCAAAGTTGCCTTTTCAGGTTTTCAACCTTGCGAGTTTATTTCTTTTTTCTTTTATCCCTAATTTTTGCCCGAACCTTTTCTTTTTATGGTTCGCTAGGAAGCCCCATTTTTGCCTGAACCTTCTTTTTATGTTCAGCGGGTCTCTTTATGCAAAGTATTTTTTGACTACATCCGCGTTCACAGGGGACGTAAAATCTTCGCCATCCATAGTTGAAAGTAATAAGGCTCCGCCAGAGAAAACCTGTCTTACTACATATGGCCCTTCGTAATTTGGAGTCCACTTGCCCCTGTGATCTGTTTGAGGAGGAATGATCCTTTTTGGAACTAATTCACCAGCTTGAAAATATCGGGGACGCACCTTATGATCAAAGGCTTTCTTCATCCTACTCTGATATAATCGGCCATGCGCAATGGCTTTCAATCTCTTCTCTTCAATGAGGTTCAGTTCATTCAGCCGGGAACGCACCCACTCAGCTTCATCAAGCTTCACGTCTGTCAGAATTCTCAAAGAAGGAATCTCAACTTCTAATGGCAGGACTGCTTCCATACCATACACCAGTGAGAAAGGAGTTGCCCCAGTTGATGTCCGTACCGAAGTACGATATCCATGCAAAGCGTAAGGCAACATCTCATGCCAGTCTTTGTATGTCACTACCATCTTCTGTACAATCTTCTTTATGTTCTTATTAGCCGCTTCAACAGCCCCATTCATCTTCGGACGTTAGGGAGAAGAATTGTGATGTTTAATTTTAAAGCTCTGGCATAGCTCCTTCATCATCTTATTGTTCAAATTCGAACCATTATCAGTAATGATTCTCTCCGGGACTCCATACCGGCAGATGATATCCTTCTTAATAAACCGGGCTACCACTTGTCTGGTGACGTTGGCATACAATGCAACTTCCACCCATTTCGTGAAGTAATCAATAGCCACCAGGATAAAACGATGTCCATTCGAAGCAGTCGGCTCGATCTTTCCAATCATGTCAAGGCCCCACATGGCAAAAGGCCAAGGTGACGACAAAATATTCAGAGGAGTAGGCGGTATGTGCACCTTGTCAGCATAAATCTGGCATTTATGACATTTTTGGGCGTATTTAAAACAGTCAGACTCCATAGTCATCCAATAATACCTGGCTCTTAACAATTTTCTTGCCATAGCATGCCCATTGGCATGAGTACCAAAGGAACCTTCGTGAACCTCTTCCATTAACAGGCCTGCCTCATGTTCATCAACACAACGTAGCAAGACCATGTCAAAGTTTCTCTTGTACAACACCTTGTCTTTGTTCAAAAAGAAGTTTCCTGATAACCTCCTCAATGTCTTTTTATCCTTGGAAGATGCCCCAGCTGGGTATTCCTGACTCTTCAAGAAGACTTTGATGTCATGATACAAAGGCTTGCCATCTGATACCCCTTCAACTGCAAATACAAAAGCAGGCCTGTCCAAGTGCATGATTCTGATTGAAGGAGCTTCATTCCAAAGATTCACTTTATACATTAATGACAACGTTGCCAACGCATCAGCCATCTGATTCTCTATCCGGGGAATGTGATGAAAGTCTACTCTGTCAAAGAAAGGTAACAACCTTCTGGCATAGTTGTTATATGGAACAAGATTTGCTTGACGAGTCTCCCATTCACCTGTAATCTGATTAACCACCAACGCAGAATCACCATAAACATCGAGGTTCTTGATCCTCAAATCAATTGCTTCTTCTAACCCCATGATGCATGCTTCATACTCTGCCTCATTGTTGGTGCATATGAACGCTAATCAGGCAGTAAAGGGTATATGAGAACCCTGTGGAGTTTTAATGATTGCCCCGATTCCGTTACCATATGAATTAATAGCTCCATCAAAAACCATCTTCCACTGAGATCCAATCTCAGGTCCTTCATCTGGCAAAGGTTCTTCACAATCCTTCATCTTCAGATACATGATATGCTCATCCGGAAATTCAAACTTCATCAATTGATAATCCTCAATTGGCTGTTCAGTAAGATATTCTGACAAAACACTTCCCTTAATGGGCTTTTGGGAAACATACTGAATATCGTATTCTGTCAGAACCATCTGCCAACGGGCTATTCTGCCAGAAAGTGCTTGCTTCTCAAACACGTACTTGATCGGATCCATCTTCGAAATCAAGAGGGTTCTATGGTTTAACATATACTTCCTCAAATGCTTAGCGGCCCAAGCGAGTGCACAACATGTTTTCTCCAGCATCGAGTACCTTGACTCGCAATCAGTAAACTTCTTACTCAGGTAGTAGATGGCGTGCTCTTTTCTACCTGACTCATCTTGTTGACCGAGAACACAACCCATTGAATTCTCAAGAACCGTGAGATATATAATCAAAGGCCTTCCTGGCACTGGCGGCATAAGGACCGGAGGTTTCTGCAAGTATTCTTTAATCTTTTCAAACACCTTTTGGCAATTTTCGTTCCACCTGACCACTTGATCTTTTCTTAACAACTTAAAGATTGGTTCACATGTGGCTGTGAGATGCGAGATGAACCTAGCAATGTACCACGAACCTCTTTTTCTATTTTCGGCACAGGCATTTCTTGTATGGATTTTACCTTTGCAGGATCAACCTCAATACCTTTTTCACTAACAATAAACCCCAGCAGTTTTCCTGATCTCACCCCGAAGGTGCATTTGTTTGGATTCAACCTCAATCTGAATTTTCCCAATCTTTCAAATAACTTCTGAAGATTTACCAAATGCTCTTCTTCCGTATGTGACTTCGCAATCATGTCATCAACATAGACTTCAATCTCTTTGTGAATCATATCATGAAAGAGAGTCACCATCGCCCGCTGGTAGGTTGCCCCTGCATTTTTCAATCCAAAGGGCACCACTTTGTAGCAAAAGGTTCCCCACGGTGTTATGAACGTTGTTTTCTCCATGTCCTCTGGGGCCATCTTGATTTGGTTATACCCAGAGAAGCCATCCATGAAGGAAAACACAGAATACTGAGCAGTATTGTCAACTAACACGTCAATGTGAGGGAGCGGGAAATCATCCTTTGGGATTGCTCTGTTCAAATCCCTGTAATCAACACACATCCTGACCGTCCCATCCTTCTTAGGTACAGGCACGATGTTAGCAACCCATGGAGGATAATTTGTCACGGCAAGAAAACCGACATCTAGCTATTTCTGAACCTCTTCCTTGATTTTGACAGACATCTCCGGTTTAGTTCTTCTCAACTTTTGCTTGACCGGAGCACAACCTTCTTTAAGTGGTAGCCGGTGTACAACAATATCAGTATCGAGCCCAGGCATGTCTTGGTAAGACCAGGCGAAGATATCCACATACTCTCGGAGCATTTCAATCAATCTTCCCTTGACACTGTCTTCCAATGCAGCCCCTACTCTTACTTCCTTTCTGGCGTCCTCGGTTCCCAGATTCATAATCTTAATTTCCTCCTGATAAGGTAGGATGACTCTCTCCTCTTGCTTCAACAATCTGGCCAACTCTTCGGGCAGTTCACAATCTTCATCAGTCTCTTCTTCATCCTGATAGATTGGATTGTCAAAGTCATACCGAGCTATAGCTGAGTCATGATCGGTGTCATCTGAACAAAAAGACATGCATGATTGATGAGGTATGTTTTATTATGTATGCAACAAAGAAACACATTGCCATCTTGATGTGGGATTTTAATGCATAAAAATAAAAACAGAAAGACAGAGATCAAAATATTTGAGTGTGAAAAATCCTTTATTGATGATAAAGCAAAACATGCAACAGTTAAAGCCCTACAAATAAAATCACTATGCCTTGGGCAGAACACAGGATTAACATAATAGGAAAACAAAGTAATTACTCGAAGCCTGTCACTTGAATGACTCTCTCAGAAGACCAGTTGCACAGACTTTCTCCTGGGACGCAAGGACGGATCCAGCTATCCATGTCACAATCACTGTCTCCTTCTTCCTCAATGGCATTAACTCTGTCGAAGAAAACACCGGCACTAGTGAAACGGACTGGGCCATAGAATTTGGGAGGATCCTCATCTCTCCTGGATGGCTTGTATCCCAATCCATAGGTATCCCTCTTCTCCTGGACTTCAACCACCTGGCCCCACCTCTGTGAGCTACCAGCTTCAACAACAGCTTTGGCGTCTTTAAACGAAGACATAGAAACCTCAGGTTGATTTGCTACTACAGGCTGCTCTATAGCTTCAGACTGGACAACCTCTTCAGAAATCTTCACTTTTTCAAACCCCTGACACAACGTCTCATGGATTTCACCATCCACTTCCACGTATTTGAAGGTTGACAACTGACTGATCATTATGTCTTCTTCCCCGCACACTGTCACTACATGACCATCAACCATGTATTTCAGTTTTTGATGCAAAGTGGAGGTTACAGCGCCTGCACCATGGATCCAAGGACGACCCAATAAACAGCTGTACGCTGGCTGAATATCCATAATGTAAAATGTTGCATCAAAAACTTCCAGCCCAACCTTGATCAGAAGCACAATCTCACCAAAAACAGATCTCTTCAAGCCATTAAAATCTCGCACCACCAAGTCACTTGGTGTACAAATAAGTCCCCTGGTATCCAACTTCATTAACGCTTTCTTGGGCAATACATTCAACAATGACCCGGTATCAACCAATACATGTGACATCAGTGAACCACGACACTCAATCGAAATATGCAGTGCATTGTTATGATTTCTGCCAGTAGTAGTCAAGTCAAGATCTGTGAAACCCAAGCCATTACCAGCGTTCACGTGTGCTACAACCCCTTCCAGCTGGTTAACAGAAATCTCTTGAGGAACGTAGGCTGCATTCAAAACCTTCAGAAGAGCATTCCTATGAGCCTCAGAGCATAACAACAGAGACAGAATAGAGATCTTGGACGGGGTCTGATGTAACTGGTCCACAATCTTATAATCACTTTTCCGGATGAGCCTCATAAACTCCTCAACATTTTCGGAAAAAGCATCATCACCCGGCTTCACTGTAGAATCAATAACCACTGGAGTCTGAACAGAACCATCCATTGCCTGTTTTCCCCTATCCTGCCTAGAGGTACTGGGTTGATCATTAACAGGAGTAAGCACTCTTCCACTTCTCGTTATAGCATCAGTCTCAACTTTAACCTCTAAACTAGAACTCACTGGTGAAGTATTCATTAATTCCTACTTTTGTCCACTGACAAACACCTCTGCACCGTAATTCCACGAAATAGCCTTAGAGCTCTCGTAAGGAATGGGTCCAGCCCTTGTAATGATGACCGGAGGTGGCCTTGCCGGACCGGAAATAGTAATTATTTTGAACGGAATGGTGATAGTGGCAACCTTCTCACTGACAACCTCTTCTTGCTGATTACCTTTGTCAAACTGTAAGCAGCCCTCATCAATCATATTCTGAATACCCATTTTCAACGAATCATAACCATTAACCTTCGTCAAACAATCTGAGCAGTTCTCATCACAACCCGGATAGACACCACCTTTCAATAACCTGTTTTTAACCACAGCTAACGGAGTCTTCAATTCCCCAACATCCATGATCAAATTCAAAGCTTTACATTCCTCAATTATCGCATTCACCTTCGGCCCATTGTGATTAGGCATAGGGTTTTGAATAACATTGGGCCCAGCATTCGAGAAATTGATAGCCTTGGAGTCTACAAGGTCTTGCACCTTGTGATGGAACGCCCTACACTTCTCCACAGTGTGCCCAGGAGCACCAGAATGAAAATCGCAGTGTGCGTTAGCATCGTAGCCACGTGGGAGTTCTCCTGTTAGTGGAGCCAGGGTACGAAGCTCAACTAGACGCAACTGTAGAAAATGTTGCAACAATTGTGCATACGACATTGGGGGTTGATCAAAATGCCTCTCTGCATTCCTTTGTCTGTTCTGATACTGACCCTGCTGCCTATTCTGATTAGCATTATTTCTCTGTTGCTGCGGTGGAGGTACCATTACTGGGATAGTTACCGATGCTACCTGTTGATTATTGCCCTGACGCTGTTTCCCTTTTCCCCTGTGAGATGATACAGTGTTGGCCTCTCCTTTCTTCTTATAGCCATCAAACGACTTCTTTCCATGTCCGGAGGACGATCCGTCACCACTAGAAATTTTTCCAGCCTTAATTTCAACCTCTACCTTCTGTCCGATAGCAATCACATCTGTAAACTTGCCTAGAGAACAAGGCAAAAGCTTCTCATAATAGTGCTTAGGCAGTGTGTCCATAAACATATCCAACATTTCCTTTTCTAGCATTGGTGGTTGTACCCTAGCCGCCAATTCACGCCACCTTTGCGCATATTCTTTGAAGCTTTCATCATTTTTCTAGGACATGCTCAACAGCTGAGTTCTGTTAGGAGCCATGTCTGTGTTGTACTAGTAATGCTTGATAAAAGCTGCAGCTAGCTCTCTCCAGGTACGAACATCTCTACTTTCCAACCCCATGTACCACTCCAAAGACGCGCCAGATAGGTTGTCTTGGAAAAAGTGCATCATTAGTTTTTCATCCTTGGCGTGAGCAGCCATCTTCCTGGTATAAGCCTTTATATGAGTTCTCGAACATGTAGAACCATTATACTTCTCTAGTGTAGGAATCTGAATCTTGTGCGGAATGAAAATATCAGGGACCAACCCTAGGTCGTCCAAATCTATTCCCAGATCATCCTGTTTCATAACCCCCTTCAATTGATCCTCAATTAAGCGGATCCTCTTATCACTGACCACAGGAAGGCCAGTATCCAAGCTTCTGACTGAAAAGACATTATCCTATTGATCATCAATACGAGGACCATGGATAGCTCGAACAATACTTCCCTCTCCAACCACTGAAGGAATACCACCTTGTCCACCAGCACCAGCGATGGGAATGTTGATACCAGCACCACCTCCGCCCGGAGGAATAACACGATTAAGAAAACCACCATGTAGGATACCATTTTCATCAACCTGTGACACCAAAGGCTGAACTAGAGTTCTGAATTCATTCTGACTTTGTACCACACCCTGCATCATCTCCATAAACTGGTCGATGCGAGCTTGCGTAGCTGCCATATCTGCCTGAACTTTGTCCATCACTCTGCTTTGATTAAGCCTGGTAGAATACCGATGAGTTGGTTGATCAATCCTGACTGACAAAAAGAGAGAGCATAAGAAAACCAGAAAAACCAAGATAACCTGCAATGCAAAAATGAGGGATGATTATGAGATCCAAATGCAAACAACCATATTTAAACATTTCCAAGGTATATCCGCTGATTCCAGTCTCTGAAACCGGGCCAGGGATTAGACGCAATATCGGAAAATAAATCCGAACCCAGAAATATCACCGAATCCAACCACAGGAAACCAACCACAATTCAAATAAAAACCACCAAGGCATAAATATCTGAATCAAGCATTCTATTAACAAGATGGAAGAATTCATACAAACAAAGTCAATTGTAATCAACGGTGGTTCCATCAACAATCCTGATGGTAACCACAAGAACAGGTACACAACAAACTACAATTCTACCCCAAACAGGCTAGCCTCCACTTCTTCCAAAAGATTCAAAGTGTCAGGATGTGCAGGTCGCGTGATCAGCCCCTTGATTAACATGTTTCTCTTCGCAATCTCTTGGTTCAGCGTTGCAATCTGCTCTTCAGCGTTGTTACCTTCATGCCTCACCTTCTTGATCCCAACTGGTAATTTGAGCTCTTTAATCTCCTTTTGGGACTCTTTCCACTTGTTGAAGAAATGCTTCCCCTTTTCTTTCGCCTTTTGCAGCTCTTTGTTTAATCCCTCGTTTTCGACTTGGACCTCACTCCACATCTCCTGATAAACATCAAGTTCGGTTTCAGTCTTAGCCAAAAGCTTCTTAGTTGTCCTGGTGGTCTTGCTTGAGGTCTCTGCTGCCATGCTAAGCTTCTTGAAATGCTGAATTCTGCTATCCAGATCATTTTCTGTCTTCTTCAAATGCTCAGTCGACTCTTTGACCTGCCACTTCAGCTCCAAGTTGTCCTGCAAAACTCCTTGCAACTGACTACTCATACCAGAATTCTCTGCTCTCAATTCGCGCACCAACTTCTGTTGCTTGTTGAATTCTTCAATAGGCACATTAAGTCTTTCATCCACACTTTCTGGGTACAGCATAGGTGCTCGATCAAAAGGCGAGTAACACTCCTCAACTCTCTGTTTTATCCAATCCACATAAGGAAGGAAAGCCTGATTGTTAGGTTTGCCCAAAACAGCCTTGCCTTTCTTCATTATACTACCCCAAGCTTCAGAAGCTCTCTACGCCTCTTCTAATCCTTCAGATGAGTGAAAATACAATGATTCTTCCACATCTCTCTTAACAGGTGGTCCTACCAAAGCGTAACCAAACTGTCTTACGGCCAAGGAAGGGTTATAGTTAATTCCTCCCTTCCTCCCTATCAAAGGAACATTAGGGAACTTACCACAAATGTGAATGATATCCTTGCCAAGCAATCCTTGATTTATCCACACGATGTTTTTACTGACCAATCCCATCAGGCGCTGACTCCACTCTAGAGAATCCTTAGAATCAACAAAAGCACCAGATTGAGGTAGACGACTTGCGAACCATTTATAAAACAATGGAGTGCAACAATGAACCATCCTCCCTCTCTTCTTTTCATTCCTGTTGTATAGGGCATAATGGAGATCTCCCAACAGAGTTGGCACAGGATTCCTCATCATGAATATTCTGATAGCATCTTCATCAACAAAATCAGGCTCATTGGGGAACAACACAATGCCATAAACACAAAGAGCTAACAGTGCATTAAACACGATCCAATCTTTATCCTCTGCTTCTTTCTGAGCCTTCTTCGTTAAATACCCCAACTTGAAACCACAAATCTTTCCTTTGTTGGAGATGTTGGCTTCTAACTCCGATTTGCTCAAATAAAGAGCACCAGCCAATTTCCCACAATCCAGCTCTCCTTTTGAACCAAAGAAGGGAGGAACTTCCTAGATAGCAATCCCTAGAATGTTAGAGTATTCCTCCAAGGTAGGCACCAACAAATAATCCAGGAACAGAAAACATCTCAGCGAAGGGTCATAGAACTACATCAGAGTATGAAGACCTCGAAACTCATAATCGTCGATGTTGCGAACAAAAGACAGAATCCACCCATACTTCTCTACAAAAGCATTCAATACCTTAGGACTCGCCATTCCCTTCAGGGTTATGAGAGGACCTATTGCTGGCTTGAGAAACATGTAGATAATAATATCCTTCTTACCTCTTGGAACGTCCACCCCTAATACTGCCCTCTGACTGGAATCACAGATTCGAATACAACCTGGAAATGCAAAAATATGAATGTCAGAGAAAAAGAATGAAATGCAATGCAAAACATGGGATCAAGGCACCAAGCCTCTACGCTGAACTGGCTGGACAATCTTGAGGCTCTGTACAAACTCTTGAGTCAAACCAGAGTAACAGAATAACCACACTGATACGGCTGTAGAGACAAAGAATCCAAAAATACCGGGTAGGTGGAAGGTCACGGTTACCTGCAAACCTGTAAACAACCCACCCTTCTCACGTATGGGTACTAGGATGTTCAGTATCCTGGGCTCTCAGGTCGAGAAATGATGATACGCTCACCATTTCTGGTTTGGCATCATCATCAATCGAGGAGGCCTCAACTGATTCTCCAAGACGAAAGGTCCTCAGCTTCTGGCACTGAGGTCGAGAAGCAATAGTATATTCATCCCTCGGGGTACAGTACTATCGCCAATCGAGGAGTGCCTCCACTGATTCTCTCTCACAAAAGGAAAACCTACAGCAAGTTCCCAGTATTGGGTCCTCGGATCGAGAATATGCAATGGGTTTGCCACAAAGCATGGTCTGCCACTGTCACATCACGGGAGGAGTGCCGAAACTGAGTCCTCGGGAATGGTCTCCAGAGTCGACAATCCCTCAAGAGAATACCTACTGGCCTGTACCAACACACAGTAGCAGGTAGCTCCTGATAGAACCTCGTCTGGTTGTGGGTCTCATGAACAACAATACATGGCCACCCCCATGCAAGCGTCACAACTATCCACTCTAAAACCTGTGTGTATGCTCGAGCCTGGGTAGTGGGCTCATCTCTCAGAACATCCCAACCCGCCAAACAGAAAACCAGCCAGCACAGCACAGTAATATCCAGTATGACAGTAATAAAATGAAAATACAATGCAGTAAAAGCTGTAAAATCAGTAAAGCAAATAACATAGCAAATACAGTCATATACAACAAAGCAAAGCACCACAAAAACAAACACCCAACGAAAATAAACAGACAAGCGCTAGGATCGACTCGCTAAAAGGGAAGGACCAGCAGTAGGTTAACCAGTGGCGCGGAAAACAGAGTCGCCAGCAATGTGTATTTATCCCGAGAGAGGGAAAGGAAACACTGCGTAAACCTGAAGAGAAAAGAAAGAGCATGGTCTCACGACCAAGAGAAATGGGTACGGGATTCGGTTACGCGAAGGGAAGGTGTTAGCACCCAACACGTCCATCGTACTCGATGGGATCCACGCTTGTTGTCTGCATCAAAGGGTGTCGTCAACTGGAGCTCCACTGCTACTGGACCGGAGAAGAAACGAGAACGGAAAGAACGGAGAAACAGAGAAGAAAAGAAAAAAGAAGTGACTCGATAGGACGATATCGTTGTCCTAGGCCTACGTACTCCCTCAGTGCAATGGGAAAGTCAAAGTCAACGTAGTTCGGACGGGAACTATGGGGGAAGGTTGCTCGCCAAGACAATCGCTGTCTTGTGCCTACGTATCCTCAATCAGACGAGATAGAGGAATCAGGGCTGACGTAGTTCGTGGGTACGACCACAGATGGGTAAGTGTTTTTTACGTGAGCGACGAGCTCTTTCTGAAAAAAGAAGTTTGAAACCCAACAATCCCAAAGGACAAAAAAGATTTGAATTGGTTTGGTGTTTTTTTGACAGAAGTGTCTTTTAAGTTGTTTCGTAACTTGCATTGAACCCAAGTCTTAAATATAGGAATGAATACTTCGCGCATCGTCCCCAATAGGACGTACACTAGGTATCCTAGAAGAATGAGAGGAAGCCCCTCACTCCCCACTTCCCACATAGAAGGCTCAAGTGCAATACACGTTAACCTTTATTACGTGTTTTGAAGAAGTATTGAGATGAGAAGAGAGACGAAACAAAGGAAACTCTAAAGGGAAACTAAGAGTCCTAATGTTATCATGCATGGATGTCCTATGGTTAGTGAGGCTTAGGAAGAACGACTGCCTAAAACCTAATGCTAATCCTACTCCAAGCTTAATCAAAAATTAAGTTGGACTAGGCAGCTCTAAAGGGAAAGAATCCAAGACTTATCCAAGTCTTGAGACTCAAGGAATGAAAGGAGTGAAAGAGAGGAAGAAGAAAGAGAAGGAAAAGAAGGATACAATAAATGGCAGCAAGCACATCATATCATAAATGTCCAACTCATATCATCACATAAGTCTCAAAGATCAATGCAAAACCATTCAAGTAAGCATACAAAGATAAACATGAAAGGATGCAAGCATACTTGAATTAAATGCACAATTAAACACACATGGATTTCATATCAAAGTGAAATGAGAGAGGCAAGATGAAGATGAAGGAAGGTCAGAACCAAGATCATATTATCATCAACAATCCACATATGTAAGAGAAGATCAAAACATGGATCAATATGCACTAAAGAAAGTCCACAAAAGTAAGCTCAAAGTTCCAACACTTAGGCAACACCAAACAAGATCCACAAAGTGCAAACTTAAGTCCCCAAAGGACCTCAACCAGGGGTAGACATTATATCAAAAGCACATACAAAGAACCAGCAAGAAACTCAAGCAAATGGACATGGCAAGTCAACTTGTGCAAAGAGGTGTCAAGATATAGTCATGCATAATTCACTTAAGCACAAATAATCAAACATGCATCAAATGACATTTAAAAATTGTGAAATCAGAACACAAATGACTTAAGTCAGATACTAATCACATGCCAAAAGATCTCACAAAAACTCACATGTTAAGCATCTCAAACAAATAGGCAAAGATCACATAGGAAACATGATTCAATATGCAAAAGAGAGGGACCAAAATGCAATATGAAATTTTTTTAAAAAATGAAACAAAATGTTTTTATGCACTTCAATATGTCATCTAACAAATGCAAAAAGAATGAGATGCAGATCATGTATAGATGATGAGAAATAAATTCTACAAGTAGAAGTGTGCAAAATGAGACAAACCACAAAGAAATTGAGCAATTAATTAATTCAGATACCAAAAATAAAATAAAATAAGAAAATAAAATTTTGCAAAATTTTATAAAACTCAAAACAAGCTTCATGAATTTTTTTATGATTTTTGGATGTACAAAAATGATTTTAAAAATTAAAATGCAAAATGAAACAATTAATAAAAATAAAAATAAAGAAATAAACTAGGAGGGTGTAGTCAGCAACACAAACACGTTGAAAGAATGAAAATGGGCTCAAGGGGGGGTGTGAGTATCAAGTCCAAACCACAAAGTCCAATAAGCGAAGTCAAAAGATTTACATGGAATTCAGTCAACTCAGAGGACTCACACACACCATAGGATCAATCCTACGCACCACATCAAGTCAATAAACCAACATAGTAATCAAGATCTAGGGCTCAGATCATCAAGCATACCAAAATTAATAAACACACGCGCGCATACAATCATTTAGCATACCATACAAATCCCACGTGAGCAGCATGTGACTTTTTAAATCGTTGGCATAATATCAACCACATGATTCAATCAACGCACCACAATCAGTCAAACATTATAACAATTACGCATGATGCAAGGCTATGATCAGAGGGTACATGATAACACATATGGGTGAGCAAACACACAAACATTAAAATAAAAAACAAAAAATAGAAAACGTGGCAAGCGGTAGACCCTTGATCAAAGTGAATCAACGGCTGGGAACTCGTCTTCTTCGTCTAAACCCTTGGTCGGCCGGAAATTAAACCAGTCGCCGGAGTTAGGGCTCCGGCCACCCTCTCCGGTGAGCCGCAACAAAAATCTCTCCAGAAATTGCATACGAGTACATCATTTTGACCAGAAAAACATGAGGAACTCAAATATCAAATCCATTTTATCAAACAATCAACATACGAAGCAAATCGAACAGAATAAAGTTTGGATCCAAAACTTCAAACTCAAAATTCATCCATGATACACGTCCAAAATTAAAACCAAATAGATCAACATGCTCAGGGAAGTTCACAGATCATAATGCACATAATAAAACTGAGTTCTATGAGTATGAAAAATTCACCAACCTGAACCTTGTAGAACTTGAAATCCTCCAAGAAATCCCTCCAAAAACTGCAGATCTACTCCTTGGAACCTCTAGTTGCAAAATAAATGCAACTAGAGCTTGAAATCGTGCTAGATCTTGAGATTTGAGTTTGAATCCTCTTGAATGGAACTTGGTGAAATCCTCAGTATGAGCTCCAACCAGTGATTGACTCTTGCTCTATTCTCTTCACTGATAAAGAATGTGAAGAGAAATCTCAAAGAAGCTCCAAGGAGAGTGTGTTTCTAAGAGAGGAAGTGTGAGAGCAAAAAATCAAAACTGGGCAAATGAGAGTCTCTGACCTAGCTGTGAGGGTATGAGTAAGCTTATATACTCTCCATTAGTTCACTGATTAGCATTAGCAAGTGATTAGAACCTTGGTTAATGAGATTTGGATGAATTTGCAAAAATGCATTTTGGGTTGCATCCACTAAACCACACGTGTAAAAGCCTTGTAATCAGCATGATTCACCTCCAATTTACTTATTGATCACCTCTGAATTGAATTTGGGCCTTGCAATGACTTGGTTCATGAGATTTGAATCCATTTGCAATTTTGCATAATGTGAAAATAATGAGAAATATGGCATGAAATAACTTGATTCAAAAGCCAAACTTGTGCCAAATGAAGTGTACTTGAGTGTGATAATCTGACTTGAGTCATTAGAAGCCCTTACAACTCATTTTGAACCAAAATGCCAAAGGTGGAAAAAGTGATACATGTGAGAACCCTTAAAGACACCTTGCCATCTTTTGACCATAACTAGAGTTCCACAAATGATATGGAGATATTCTAGTACTTTTTGGAAATGGGAGAGAAAAATCTTCAACTTTAATGTTGGAGGAAAATTCATTTGGAGCTTCCTTGATAATGAAAAGTCAAGTTGAATGTGGTGGAAAAATTGCCAAAAATGGAAAGTTTTTTATTATAGGTCATTTTCCAAATTTAGTAACTTTTGCACAAACCCTTGATTCTTGAAGAATGGCATGAATCTTGACAATTGAAGACCATATGAGGATGTGAGACCTTGAAAACCATGAGAAGAACCTCAAAATTCCACAGTTGACTTTCTCCTTTACAGTTGACTTTTGCTTAGTTCACAAGCAATTGATCCACTGAACATCCTCCACAGTAAATCAATAACCAAACCCTCATCCATGAACACTTGTGAGCATAAATAATACCATATGAACATGCTTGAATCCACAAAGCCCTTCAGTAAGTCCTCTGATTCACAAAAAACCCTAATTGGTCCCTCTGGATAGGAGAGAAAGATTCACTCAAAATCCTTTGCCATGCTTGACCTTGTAAAGATATGATGAACTCCATGAGCCACCTTGAAGCTTGAGACTTGAGGATATGGACCAAGTACCTTGATCCCATGCCAAGAACCAATGCTATGCACAATGCAGATGCAAGAAATGAAAAGAAACATAAGCCAAAAGCTAAAAACAACAAGGCAAATTTTGGGGTGTTAAACTCTAGTGACCATTCTCGAGGACTCAGTTGAGGCACTCCTCCCAAGGGGCGATAATGGCAGACCAGAAATGAAAAACCCATTACGCTTCTTGATCCGAGGACCCGAAGCTGAGAACTTTCCATAGGATGACCTTTTGAGGGGAATCAGTTGAGGCCTCCTCAATCGATGATGATGCCCAACCAGAAATGGTGAACGTATCATCATTCCTCGACCTGAGAGTCTGTTACACTGAGGATCCTTGGTTTTAGAACCTACATGTGAGAAGGGGCGGGTGTTTGCAGGTAACCTTGACCTTCAACCTACCTGGTATTCTGGTCTTCTTATTAGTGTGGACTTATTAGCTTGGTATTCGGATTATTCTGGTATTCTGGTATCTGATTATTCTGGTATTCTGGTTATTATGGTATTCTGATTATTCAGATATTCTGGTATTCCAGTATTCTCTTCAGAGCAGACCTTTGAACTTATCCAGTCATCAGCACAACACTTATTTAGAATATATGAAAGCTTTGATCCTATGTCTGTTGCATTCGAACATGGAATTTGCATTGTATTTTCATACTCATTTGCATAACAGGTGTGCGAGGCTTGGTTATTCTTATCCTATCTAGTTTTATTCAGAATTTCAGACTTAACTTCTCAAGCCATTCAGAAGTTGATCATGGATCAAATTCAAGCAGAGTTGAGGGAAGTACGAAGCCAAATGGGGCAGTTTATGGGGGACATGCAAGCCTTGATTCAAGACCAAAAAATGCTGAAGGAGGAGGTCAATAAAATGAAGACTCAGATGAGCCTGGTTATGAAAGTCGTGAGAAATATGCTCAGAAAGGATGATAATCCCATGCCTGAGACTGGAGCAGAAATTGTTGTTCCACCATTGCCTGTGGGATCTCTCCCAAAGTGTGATTTACCTCGCGGATTTTATGCACAACGTGGGGTTCCGGAATTTCTTTGTCAGCAACTACCTCCTGTCTCCCAAGACAATCCCAAGACTCAGAAGTACGCACAGAGGCCGAAGAAGGCTGACAGAACCTTTGATCCGCTTCCTATGCCTTATGCTCAACTATTGAGGCATCTACTTCAGCTCTAATTGGTTGAACTTCGTACGATAAATCCTCTTGGTGGTAAGCCCCCACCCGGTTATGATACAAATGCCCATTGTGATTTTCACTCTGCTGCACTGGGGCATAACGTAGAAAAATGTAGGGCCTTTCAGCATTTTGTCCAGGATCTGATCGATTCAAAGGCAATCAAATTCACGTCGGGCGGCGTGAGCGTACAAGGTGGTCCTACTCCTATTGTTGCTAAAGAAGTAAATATCCCTATTTTCCCCCCTGAAGTTGCACCAAGTCATGGGCATTTCTTGCAGCCTGTGGTTTTAGAATCTTCACGTCCTCAATTGTTTCATGTTCCTAAGCCAAGTCTAAGGATGAAAGTGACCGAACGAGAGGAAGGTACAAGTCAGTATCGGCAACAGAGCTATCATCTAAAGATTCAACAAAAGTCCAGAAGGCCTGAGAGAAAGTTTGATATCATTACTGTCCCTCATCGTCAGCTGCTTTCTCATTTACTTCAAGACTCTTTGATTCAGCTAAGGGAAGTTGCGCCTGTTCCGTATCCCCTTCCTCCAGATTATGACAAGAGTGCTAGGTGCGAGTACCACTCAGGGACACAGGGGCATGCAATTGAAAATTGCAACGCGTTCAAACACAAGGTGCAGGATCTGATTGATGTCGGAGTCATTATTTTCACTGCAGATGGTCTGTACGTTAACTGAAGCTTCCCAAGTGAGCACTTGAGACTGCAAAGACACCTCTTAAAGAAATCAGTCCAATCGGAGCCAAGCCTCCTCATCAATGGCGAACATCAGCTTTCTTTACTGCATTTTCATTTGTTATTTTTCTTATTGGTTAATGTCTTTGCATATAAAAACTTGTTTGTTCTTGAATGATGATTTTAATGCAATGAGTATGTATTTCTTGAAGAATTTCATTCGTGTTCACTCTTTAATATTTCTGTGCATTGCAATACCAACTTTCTTGCTTAAACTCTTTGAGGGAGGATGATGAGGGGAAAAGCAAACTTTTTTACTGTATGCTTTTGGATAAAACCTTGTTGATGATGTACAGACATTGTTTTAAATCCCTAAACACTGGAGACATAAGGAAGATAGTCCCTTGTGTAGCGCGATTTTCGTGACTGGCCACATCCGCATGCGGATGGGATTGGATGCTACTTTCTGATTTCTTATTTATCCTATGAAGCTAGAAAGGAAAGGGAAGCTATCTCAAACTAACCTTGCAAACAAATGTTTTGTTTAACAAATGCTAAGAGATTGGGGAGTTCGGGGTCAGGTTATACAATGGGGAGTTGTCAATTACCCATCCTATACATGGTTATCCACGGGCTGTTAGTAATTTTCCTTACTGCTTTCTATTTACTGGTGTTTATCTGTTGTAAATGGGAAAAGTTTTTCCTTTGGGAAGGTTGAGAGATGTTGAAAAGATATATTTTGTTGTTTTCTGGTTTTTAAATGTTTTTGGCAAGGTACTGGACCTAAGGTTTTTTATTTAGTGTGCTCGCTAAGATTTCGCAATCTTATGCCTACGTATTCCCGTTAAAGAAAATAGGGAAATCAGAGCAATCGTAGTTCCTCCTATTCTATTGGAGTAAAAAGATGTTTGGTGTCTTGTTCAAAGCCCAAGATTAAAGCTAAAAGGGTGTTTGTGGGAATTGATTGAAATAGTGAAAAGATTAAAGATTGAGATATAAATATCCGGGAAAAAACATCGGATGAAAATAGAAGAAATATCTGGGAAAGTGTCAGATGAAAAGAAAAGAAATATCCGAAAAAGCATAGGATGTTAAAAAAGAGGAAAGGGTTTTTCCTGTGTTTTTTAGGAAACTTGAGGGTTTCTGGAGATCCAAAAGGAGATGAGACTGTCCAAGTCCACTGGTATGAAGAGGTTTATCTTTGTACGATGCCCAAGAGGAGACATATGTTTTAAGGGATGAGAATCAACCCTAAATTGGTTTGATGTTTTGACTCTAGAAAGACTGCTCTAGCAAAGGATGGCTAGGTTCTGTTCCTATAACTTTAAGAGGTCGTTGGGTCCTTGTACTAAGCCCAAGAGGAGGCATGAGAACCTTTAAGAGGCCTGAGGGTCCTTGTACAGCGCCCAAGAGGAGGCGGGGAATGCTTTTAAGAAGCCCGTGGGTCCTAAACCAAAGAAAAGTTCAAGAAATGCTATTCACAGAGAATATATCATTTAGTGAACAGTTCGGAGGTTTGAAGAAATTCAAAAGATGCTATTCACCGAGAATAGATCACCCTGGGGGGTAGAATTTCTTTGACAGTTACTAGGGGTGACAGTCTGAGAAAAGTTTCACGAAGAATAATGCCTTTCTCTTTGTTCCATATTGTTTAAGCCCAAGAGAAGGCAAGACTGTATCTGGAAATCCTATGGGGATCTAGTTTTGACTGTTGAAAGAGCAAACATTGGCTTTGCCTAGTTCTAGACCTAGTTGCTGGGGAAAACTCTAAGCAGATATACAAGTATATATACAGTTGATATATGACAAGTATTTAAAAGAATATGAAAGAAGGACTTACAAGTGAGCAAGCTTCCCACAATACAGTTATAATATTAAAGCTGATAAAAGAAAGCTGATAAAAACTTACAGGTGAGCAAGCTTCCATAGCTGTATTGTTAGTTGTTCAAAGAAATTGAAGAAAGTTTTGATAACAGATTATGAATTTGAATCTAAATCACAAGGAAAGTTATTTTAAAAAGAAATGATATGAATATCCGGGAAAACGTCGGATTGAAAGAGATAAAATAAGAGGTTGAAAATACGAATATCCGGGAAAACGCCGGATGTAAAGAGATAAAAATAAAAAGGTCGCTCGCTAAGACTTTGCAGTCTTATGCCTACGTATTCTCAAACGGGGTCTTGAGAAATCAGAGCGGTCGTAGTTCGCCCCTGAGGGGCACGAACTACAAAAAACAAAGTTTAAATCGCACGGTGGCGAGAAGGGAAATTTAACCTAAAGTTATGATGCTTGGTTGAATATTCTACTGTCTATCTTATTCCAAACCTAATCGAAAATTAAGTTTGAACTAAGAGATCCTAAGGGAACATGCATACGTGGCAAAACATCACGGAATAAATACATACACGGCAAAGCATCGTGACAGATAAAATATACACGGAAGAACGTCGTGAGATAGATTAAGCAGACAAAAAGTTACAAAATACACATGGAAAATATCATGGTAGATAAAATCAGAGATATCCACACATCACTAAGTTCGAATCATATAGTCCTAGAAAAATAAAATTAAAGAAAAATGTTAACTTATCCTAATATTTGAAAATAATATTAATATTACAATAAAAATTAATAATTAATATTAATCACAATTTAGCCAAAAATCAAGAAATAATATTAAAACTAATTAAAACAAAAATGCCAAGTTTATTATTAAAAATGATTCATGCTAAGAAAGTAACATAAATATCACATTTATCAATAAAAAAATCATGATTAGTCAAGTTTAACAATTAATATTAAGATTAATTTAATTAAAACTATAAGCATGTCATAACAAGTTGAAATCTAGATAAATAAAATACTTAGATAAGTTCATAAAGAAATTAATTATGCAAAGACTAATCAATTGAAAAAAATTAAAAGAAATTTGTAACTAAAAATAATTAACATATATTTAGTTATTTAATAATTTAAACAAAGATTAATTTAAACAAATTATAGAAAAAACTAAAAGAACTAAAATTAAACAAAATGGGCCAGGCTGTGTTGAGTAGAAATAGGGTGTGATTGGAAACTATAGTGGGCTAATAATGGGTTAAGCCCAATTCATAATGAAACCTAAATTTATTAAAAATAAAATAAAAAAACAAGTAAATGGAAGAATGAATCACATATTCTTTCTGCGGAATTAAAAGAGGAGAAGTAAAAAAACTTACCTCTTGAAGACCCTTTCCTTCTCGCGAAAAACCTCCTCCGTCGGTGTTGAATTCGCGCGGATTCTCCTTACGTCATGCGAAATCCCTCCGCCTTTCTACGATTCTCTGGCGTCGTTTCCGGTTGCTATTCGTCGGCGTATTTCGGTGGTTCCGCGGTGGTTTACTCCGCCTTCTTCGTCGCGTCTGGCCGTCTGCAGCTTCAGGTGCGTTTTGAATCCATTCGTTGGCTCTCCTCCGGCCGTGCGTGAGTTTTTCCCTGCGCCGTGAGTTTCCGGCGATACTCCCTCTCCGTTTGTGATTCCCTTCGACGCAGCGTCCCTACGTGGTGGCTTTGTTTCTAACGAGAACGGTGGTTGTGAAGTCGGTAATGGTTGTGGTTGTTTCAGATGCGCGAGTTGTGTGAATTCCTCTTTCTTGTTACTGCAACTGTGATTGAAATGATCCAGGTTCTCAGTTTTTCTTTCGTCAATTTTGTTGCAGGTACTGGTGGACAATTGCAACCTCGTCGGTGAATTCGAACGTTGATTGCGTGTCGGCGAAAACTATTGATGTTGTAGGATTTTGTTTGATGGATATTGTTTGAAGTTTGCAGAAATTTGCAGGTTCTGAATTTTGTGTTGATGTTGCGTTCTGTGAAGAGTGGTGGTGTCGTTTATGAAAAATTGAAATGGTGTAGGAAGTGAGGTTTTATGTGAAAGGTTGTAACAGAGAGGTTTGATTTGGTTTTATGATAACAAGAAAAATTGTTAGTGTAAATTCATGTCATGGCATATTTGGATAGGTGAAACTTATGGTTGAAAAATGACAGTAAAAATATTAGAGGAAGTATATATTATGTAAAATGAGAGGGATAATGTTTGAGAAATCAAGTGTATGAATGATCATTTTTTGTGTGTAATAAAAGTGAAAGAATGACATCTATTTATAGTGAAACAACCTGATTAAGAAGTTTGATGAGCTAAGCCACATGATGTAATCCAAGTGATGTCATAAGTTGGAACAAATTTGAATGTTGAATGTTGTGTTTAAAAATGATATAGTAAATGTTTGAATATTGAATGAAATTTGTTGAATGGAAAGGAGAGGAATAAGTTGAATGGCGAAATTGAAAATTGGTTATGTAATTGTAGAAGAAAAAAAAAGGGTACAAAGAGTAAGAGAGGGGCGCTATCCCTGTGTGTGTATATATGTGACTTTTTTTGAAGTAAATATTGATAAACATAATCAATAAAACTAACTAAAATATTATAAAATATTTTAAAAGAAAAAAATGTGATAATAATAATAAAAGCAACTAATAAAATAAATTTAAATAAAAATCTATTTAGTTAAAAATAATAATATTAATTAAAATTAAAATTGAAATCGGTTAAAAACAATAAAATCGTCTGGTATCGAAGTGTCCAGAAAAATAAAATGAACACACCAAAATGATCAGCAAAAAATATACGTATTGAAAAAATACAGCGTTTTGTCAAATTTTGAAATTGATTTTACCCGCTAAAAAGGATCAGACAAATCAGAAACGTGATGACCGGAAAGTCAAAAAATTAAAATAAGCACACCGGGTTAAAATACACGAAAAATAAATAAAAAATGACGTCTGAAAGTGCGATTTTAAAAAGTGTCTGGATACCGACTTTTTGCATTGTTGACTTTTCAATTTGACCAAAAATACTTGAAAATTTAACACGTTAATTCCGGCTAATAATTCAAAAAATATTCATGAAGAAAATATATGATATTATATGCAGACGACACAGTATGAAAACATAAACAGATGAAATGAGAAAAAATAAAAACGTCTGATCAAAATTTATGGTATAACACCTTGTCAACCCTGTTGAGCCTAGTAGTAAGAGTTTCTTTCTAAAAATGAAAAATCCTCAATCTTAACCTGGGGCAGGGTAGGTGTCAGTCAATTTGACCATGCGTTCAAATTTCAAAAGGAATGTGCATCTAAGGATCCATTACATGAGGTTATCCTTCTCCAACTAAAGAGTGAGACAGTCACAACCCTTCCAAGACAAACCGGTGTCACATGATTCGTTCAAAAGAAAAAAATCGAAAGGAAAAAAAGAAAAAGTCCGCTAAGTCAAAGTTTGAAAACAGATGACTTAGGAAAAAGTTAGGGAATCCCGCTGGACATCAAAATTAAAAGATTAAAAAAGAATCAGTCCAGGGAAAAATCAGGGAAATCAAAAGAATGAAAAGAACGAAAAGCGAAAAGGATAAAAAGAAAAATTCTCAAGCAAAAAACAAGCCGTGTGACCACAGGCACCAAAAATAAAAGGGGTGACTGCCACTCCGAAAACCGTGTGGGTTCCTTCTATCTATCATTCATTAACCTTGTTGAAAGCTAAAGCGTCTGTGTCAAGTTAGCTGAACGTAGGACTGGAGAACATCAAGAAGAATGGGTGGGTTAAAACAAAATTTTGAGCCATAAATCTTTTTTTCTTAAACCGCGAACCAGACCACGTTACAGCCCTCAAAATCTTAATTGAAACAGGGTTTATTCTGAAGGCGTACTTCAACGAGATAGCGTTCCTGACTCCCATGAGTTATGCTAAATCCTTTTGCATGTTGGTATTGCATGTGCATGCTATGTTTCATTTTAAAAATCTGTGTCGCACCTTAACCAATGACTCGTTCACAGGTATTGGCGATATCTTTTCGATAAAAAACTTTGAGATTAATATACTTGTTGCATTATAATTCTAATTCCTGGAATAAATAGTTTCTGCTTGCTTACATGTATTTGACACGAGTAAGGCTTACATAGTGAACATCAGTCGAGAATTTTGATCCCGCTAAAGTGAGATGCTTGAAAACTCAGAGGGATAAGCGTGACAATGGACATGTTACCAGAAGACTCTGTTGAGTGTGGGCTTTCCCGGTAAGTCGTGTTAAAAAGTTGCAGTCCGGGGCATTTACATTGTGAAGTATGTCTGAAGTTCGGTTAATCTGGGGCAATTATGTCGAGAATTTGGGGCAATCAAGTTGAGATTTAGAAAATCTCTCGGAGATTAGTTAGTCAGGGGCAAAATCACTCCAAGACTGGGGCATACCACCCCAAGAGCACAAGAAGTTATTTTCTCTGGAGAACGATTAATCAAAGTCACGCCACCAGGGTACAACATACTGAGGCAGGATATGCCAGATCCTCATGATACATCCTGAGGACAGGTTCCTTTATGGGTTATGCTGCATCAGGGCACTTCCTTTTGGTCATATCACATCTGCAGGGTTCATGTTGACAGCTGACACATGATGTCCCCAGTAGAGTTTCTCTCCCCGACAGAGATAGATGAAGTTTTATCACTCAATAGAGCATTATGGAGATTGTGATTATTCTCCCTAGCAAGGGTTCAGGAGTTCGCCCTCCCCTATCTAGGTTGGTGAGGTTTGTTGCTCTTCAGCAAGAGTTCATATTCCCGTACAGGATAAGAGTGTTGGGTTTATGCTTCCCCAGTTGGCAGTAAAGTTGTTTTCATTCCCCAACAGAGTAAGGGTAGAAGGTAGCTCTCCAACATAGGAGTAAGTCCGATGTTGTCCCCTAGCAGAGTTGATATCGTCAACCATCATTCCCCAGCAGGTCAAAGGCCGATTATCATTGGCACGTGTCTTCAGCAGAGTCCTGGGATGTTTCCCCAGCAGACGTTTGTTACTCGTACCTTGCAGAACAGAGGTTTAGTTGGGATCTCGAGTAAAGTTTATGACTCTGAAGACAGTTCTGTTTGTTATCCCCAACGGAGGTGGCCTCGTCTGTTCAGCCTTTATGTTGCTGGAGTGGTCCTGTTACATATCATAAACATCATTGCATAATCATTACCATGCATATCATTCGCCTACCATAACATTGCATGAAGCTGTGTAAAATCGTCAGAAGCCCACTTTGCTGATATCCCCCTCATCCTGGAGCCTATTCCCTATTGGCAATCACTAAAAGTCCAATCCCTATTGGTACCTCATTCTAAAATCCAATCCCCATTGGTACCCCTGAAAAATCTCACCTTCGAAAAAACAATCACCATTAGGTTTCACCTGCCCTTGCCAGCAAAGTTCAATCATACTTGGCACATTCTTCTTTCCCCGGTAGCCTGAGCATACATCGACATCCTGCATATAGTAATCATTGCATCCTCAAATCGCGTAGCATTTCCATTTCGTATGGAGCATTACGCCATAGAAAGAAAGTTCAAGCATATGCATGCGGAGCATAAGCCAGATTTGGTACCTTGCGTAGAAGCCCAAATCAATTTCCAGTCAAGACAGTGACATATCCCCATAAAGAATGCTGAGCCACTCCCTAGCAGACACTTCAGTCAACTCCTCTGCTTATCTTTCTTTTGGGTCGTAGATCATACGTCGATCTTACCCTCGATCAGTCCTTGTCCATTAACCCTTTGATGACGACATTCCTTCGGTCAGGTTTTCTTTCCGTCAATCCTTTGACAATGTGTTCCTTCGAACAAGATTTATTTCCGTCAATTCTTTGACGACGTGTCTCCTCGGTCAGGTTCTTTTTCCGTCAAACCCCTTTGACGATGTGTTTCTTAGGATGGCATTTCTTTCCGTCAAACCCCTTTGACGATGTGTTTCTTCGGATAATAGTCTTTCCGTCAAATCCCTTTGACGATGTGCTTCCTCGGTTCAGGTATTTTTTGGGTTCCATCTTCTTTCCGTCAAATCCCTTTGACGATGTGTCCCTTCGGTCGGGTTTTCAGGTTTTCTTTCCGTCAAATCCCTTTGGCGATGTGTTTCTTCGGATAGTTTTTCTTTCCGTTAAATCCCTTTGACGATGTGCTTCCTCGGTTCAGGTATTTTTTGGGTTCCATCTTTTTTCCGTAGAATCCCTTTGACGATGTGTCCCTTCGGTCGGGTTTTCAGGTTTTCTTTCCGTCAAACCCCATTGACGATGTGTTTCTTCGGATAGTAGTCTTTTTGTCAAATCCCTTTGACGATGTGTTTCTTCGGTTAAGTTCCTTTCCGTCAAATCCCTTTGAAGACGTGTTTCTTCGGGTAGTATTTCTTTCCATCAAATCCCTTTGACGATGTGGTCCTGTGGGTATGTTGTCTTTCCGTCAAATTCCTTTGACGAAGTGTGACTGGGCTCCGATTATATATTCTCTCCTCACGATTTTCAAATTTCGTGGTTCTTTTTGTATTCAATCACCTTCTACCTTGAACATCTGAAAGCCGTTGCTATCATCCTTTCAGGTCCAAGACGATTGAATAGGGGCAGTTGTAGGTCCCCAAAATTTGCTCTACCCTTTTCAACCTAATTGGCTTGTGTTTCGCATTCATCTGCATCTTCACTAGGTCATAACTGCATTAATCATACATTTGCATGAGCTCCTAAACCGTTGGATCAAAGGAATTTTCTTGCTATTAGTGGTGGCCCTATTCAGGGGTGATTCAGCCGGTTCCTATTTCAGGTCAAGGTGAAGCAAGAGGTTGAATTCTGTTCATTGTAACCTTCTTATTCAGAGGTTCATCAAGCTGCAAGGTTCTCCTATTCAGAGGATTCATCCAGAGCATCGGGTCAGGATTTCTTTGGTGTGAATCGGGGTTTGGCTTTTTCTCAGCTCAAGTCATTTCTTCGTCAGTGTATATCTCAGGGAGAATTGGGGTTTCTGATTCACGATTGATCTTGTGGATGTTTCATCAGTTAAGGGTCATTGGATTAAGGGTTTCATGTCAAGGACATCTTGGTGATCACTTGTGGTTGGAATGTTCATGTGGGGATTTTCATTGAGAATGTAAGGTAGTTTTCATTGAGAATTGAGAATTTGGCGGAGTGTCCATTCAAGTGGTTATTTGAAGTTTTCGAGTTCAAATCATCCATATAAAAGTGCAAGATTTGAAAAGCATCTCAAGATCATCCAAGATGTACGTCATGGTTCAAGTGTTTCATGGTTAGTTCATTATCATTCAAAGTCGAGTTCAAATACGAACAAACTAATAGATATCCCTCTCATTCATGATCTCAAGCTATTCTCAAATGCAGGATAAAGTTTAATGATTTGTTACATTTAGCAATTCCTCATAAAGTTCTTAGCCCACACATTTGCAAGTGATGAACAATACTCTGTATTTGAGTCGGGAAGATGCATGGATTCTCCATTGTTGATGGGCTTGTGGAGATAAGTGAATGCTTGGCAGAGATGATTAAATACGTGGCGAATGAACCATCTGCTGGTCTTTTCTTCATCCAACAGCATACTCAAAATGCAGTTCCCAGTGTCATTAAGCTTAATTTGATGTGATCATACAATGGGTATTATTCATAGTTTCATACCGACCTAAAGTTGACACCTAGGCTCATATAGATATGGAAAATATTCATTAACGAAATGATTTTGGCAAATTCATTGATGAGATGTAATAATGGAGGTTGAAAGAGTGTTATTTATCGGGTTGTGGTTGCCTTGGCGTGTTTGTTTATATCAAAGAAATTAAGGGGATATTTGGTTTATGCCTCTACTTTTCATTTTCTTTCTCAAATGTCGTTTTCAAATAGAAAAAAATAAAATAGCAAGAGAGACCTATGCGAGAATGAAAAGAAATAATACGTGATGTAGAAGGCTACTGAGATGTCTCATGAAACGAGTTTGCATACATAAGATTTTAAGGACATAAGATTTGAAGGACACTGTCACAATGGTACTGATGCTAGTGTACTTCTGTGCATGCTCGATGTGATTAAATGGTGGATTGAAGATTATTTCACTAAACATTGAACTTGCATTGCAACTGAAGTTACTCGTACATAACAGTAACATAACAGAACTGACATTAAGTCATAGCAGCAAAAAAGAATTACAAATCTAAGGAAGAAAAATAGCAGGAAAATTATAACAGAGGGAGAGTCCAGTTTTTCAGAATTTAATTTATGCAGGAAATATATACAAGCAGTGAAAAAGCATAACAGAACTTCACTAGCAGTTCCTAACGGAATGAAAAAACCCCTAACAGAGAACAGAAAACTCTAGCAGTATTTCCATCCTTCTTCTAACAGAATCTTGACCTCTCTCTCGATCATTTTTTCTCTCCTTTCATCTTCATCGACATCACGCCTGTAACCTGCAGAAACTCCACTCTCCTTGCTACTCTAAATTCAACCTTCATCACATCGAGTTACTAATTTCAATTTGATTTGGACTTTTACTTTGAATTAATGTTGTTTTAGATGTTAATCGTGTTACTAATTGACTTTGTAGACTAATGTTGGTATAGTTTTTGACTAATTAGATTTAGGTTTTGATAAAGGTTTTTGAATAATTGTTTGTTGCTTAATTGCTTAACAATTGTTTTTTCGATTAATTGCTCAATCATTGGTTTTGGCGTAATTGCTCACTAATAGTTTTTTTGGCATAATTGTTCTATTAAGTGAGTAGTTGACTAATTGTTTTTAGCTAGATTAATCTTAGTTAATCGATTTTAGAATTAGTTTAAAATTAGAGTTTAGGATTAGTTCATAACACTAGAATTAGATTTTAAACTTAGAAACTAATTTTGAACTTGTTGATCTTGACTTAGCTTGAATTGATTTTGTTCTAACATTGACTAAACTTAGATTTTAATGCTAACATCGACTAATCTTCTTAGTGGTTTCATTGGTTAACTTTGTTGATTGTTCTTAAATGTCAGCTTTGTGATTTTTTCTTAGTTAAAATTCGATATATTGGATTAGTCTTTGATTAATTGTTTGCGAATTTTACTAGAGTCCTTAATACTTGTTGCATAGATTTTTGGTTAATTGTTGCTTACATTTTGGTATCATTTCACTTAATTCTTGTTGATAGTTTCCATTTGAATTTTGGTGGCTAACCTTGGTTATTCTTTTGGATTACCCAGACTAATTTTTGAGTTGTCTTTGTAGTGATTCACACTTGATTTGCTAAGTTGTTTAAAGGTAGGCAGTGCTGCTACATACATAGCTGTGGTGCACAAGGTGAGCTGTTAAATGTTGCAATTCTGTCTAGATTTTCTTACACCTATTCATTTCTGAAAACAGGTGCTGTTGAAAGCTGTTTTAGCTTGTAGATGGGTTTTATAGCTGTACAGGTGCAGGAGCGCTGTTGTTGCTGATGTTTTTGATTTATTGTCTTGTTTTCTGTTTCTCTTTGCGATGGACGAAGAGTCACTCAACTTCCTTATAGTTAAGATCACTACATCGTTTTCATCTTATGGTTGACGAAGAGTCACTCAACTTCCTCATAGTTGTGAACACGACATCGTCATTTGTTGTTTATTTTCTGTTGCATTTCTCTTTAGTTGAGGACGAGGAGTCACTCAGTTTGTTGCTTAGCTGAGATCACGACGTCGTCATTTTGTGATTGATTTGTCCTGTGTTTACTTGTATTTGTTCACACGATCCCGTAGGATTCCTAGCTCCGCTTAATTTCTGATTAAGTTGGAGGTAGGAGAGACCTTAGGCTTTCAATCCATGCATGACAACATTAGGTAGACTTCCCTCCTGATCCTGACCTTAGGGCCATTGTTGCATGATAACTTGTAGGACCGAGTTTTCCCCTTTGACCTTCCGTGAGCCCTGAGTCTTTTCTCTCGCACCCATGCGATCGAGACCGTTTCCAATTTTTCCGTAGTATCGAGAACTACGGATGCTCTGATTCCTCTTTCTTTTTAGATTTAGCATACGTAGGCACGAGACACGATATCTTAGCAAGCACACTAACAACTAACTTCCCTTTTCTCTCGCCCTAGTGCGATCGAGACTCTTTCCCCAAACAAAACTGACCCGTAGGTCGAACTACGACTGCTCTAACTTCCTCTCTCCTATACGATTGAGGATACGTAGACACAAGACGACGATGTCTTGGCGAGCAACCTTCCCCCCATATCCCGTAGTCCGTCGAACTACGTTGACTCTGACTTTTCCACTCTCGAGGGAATACGTAGGCCTAGGACGGCGATGTCCTATCGAGTCACCTTTTCTTTTCTTTCCCCGTTTTCCCATTTCCAGTTAGCAGTTGAGCTTTAGATACCCTACACCCTTTGATCGAAACAATAAGCGTGGATCCCATCGAGTACGATGGACGCGAGGGGGTGCTAATACCTTCCTCTCGCGTAACCGACTCCCGAACCCAGACTATGGTTGCGATGACCATTCCTTTCCCTTTGTTGAGGTTTACTTCGATCATTTCCTTTCCCTGCGTCGGGATAAATAACGTTCGGTGGCGACTCTCCTGTTCTTTTTCACCGGTTGATTTTCGCAAATGCGACAGGTTGGTTATACTAAGGGAAGGTACTAGCACCCTAAGTATCTGCAGTACTCTACATGAACCTCTTGAAATATTTGTGTTTTGACTAAAATTGTTTTCTAAAGGGTAAAGATGGGCAAAGAAAAGAGAAAAGGTAGAAAAAATAAAAAGGTACTTCACTAGGATTATCGCAATCATATGCCTACGTATCTTGTATAGGAATTCAGAGCAAACGTAGTTCAGAACTACGATGAAAAAGGGTGTAAAAAGGAAAAGAGTGTGAAAAAAGAAAAGTGTGCTCGCTAGGATCTCCCAATCCTATGCCTACGTATTCTCAAAAGGAACTTGAGAAATAAGAGCAGTCGTAGTTCATGGAACTACGAGTTGCCAGGTTCTAAGAACCAAGAACAACAAAGACAAGTAAAGAATAGATGATGGACATGCACAATGACGATAAGTCAACATACAGTCCCTTCCCTTGGATTAGGTCAACAAGGATCAAAAGAAAGCAAACAGATACATGGAAGAATATCATGTAAATGGCAAGCAGATATGGGACAGACACAGTACACGGAAAAGCATCATGCATGGTTAGACAGACAAAATAGCATAGAATACGCATGGAAAAACATCATGGCAATCAGACAGTGAAAAGTCAACTGAAATACACGAAAAAGCATCATGTAATCAGACAGAGATACACGGCAAAACATCGCGAATAATATCCGCAAACACAAAGAACAGACACGGAAAAAACATCGTGAGAACAAAACAGAAAGCACACGACAAAGCATCGTGATAAAATCCACAGACAAAGAATAACATTCACGGCAAAGCATCGCGAAACATATAGAAAGTACAATCATGGAAAAGCATCGTGCATTAACCAACAAAAATACGTGGCAAAGCATTGCGAAAAAGATAAATAGTCACGGCAAAGCATCGTGAAAATAAAATAGAAAGCACACGACAAAACATCGTGAATAAGGTAAATAGTCATGACAAAGCATCGTGTAAAATCAACAAGCATCAAATAACAAAAGTCGACAAAGATACTAATTAATAAAAATCGAAGTGATCAACAATTAAAAAGAACCTAAACAATTAAATTCTAGACCTAAATCACAAAAGATTAATTCACAAAAATTGATTAAGAAAATATTTTGAGGTTTTTAATTTAATTGAAAACAACTAGACTAATTAAACTAAACTATTATTATTAATTCTAACAAAAATATTAACACATAATTAGAAAAATAAATCAAATATTCAAAACCAAACTTAATTAAAAAGATATTTTTTTTAAAAGAATAAATCTAAAAAACAAAATTGGGCCAGGGTGTATGAACTTGAAAATGGAGGTGCATGGAGGTAAAAAAACGTGGGCTCAAAAGCCCAAAGCTTAAAAACAAGAAAACTCAGCCAAAAAATAAAAGAATAAAATAATAAAATAAATATAAGTTGAAACTCACGTGTGTTGCAAGTTTCGTTCGCTCTTCCTTTTCTCTCACAAGTTCACGATGTGTCTCCTCTCGGAACAGAATTAACGCCGATTCATGTGGGTGTCCGTCCGACGGTTGTGAAGCTGCGACGATGGGCTTGTGAATGGCGAGATGGACTCGTGAATGGAAAAGGCACACAAGACAGTTGCGGAGGTACTGTTACGGCGACGGGAATTTGGCGGCGGTGTTTTACGACTTATCTCCTCTTCTATTGTTTGCTTTTTCTCCCACTTCGATTTCGCTTTGTTTTCTTTGTATTACTATTGATTGTTGAGGTTGTGAAGGCAGGTGATGGTGGAAAGGTTTAAGCTGTGTGAAAGATTTCACAGTTGTGTGACGAAATCTGAACGGAGGGAGTTTCGCTTTTCTGCTTGTCTTTGGAGGTGGTGAATACAATAGCTTTGTGTAGTTCAGTGTTGTATGTTCAGTGAAGGTGAGGTGTTGGAGCAAATCGAAGGGTGGAAGGCGGAGTCGTCACCAGAGGGAGTATGATTTGTTGTGAGTTGGTTTATGGGGGTGAGAGTTATAGTTGTTTTGTAGAGGGAGATGAAGGACATGATGTTTGAATGAAGGTGAAGTGATGATGTGAGTTTTATGAAGGAAGGAGTTTGAAAGTGAAAGAGAGATAAAGTGATGAATGTGTATGAAAGAAAATGCTAATGATAGGTGTTGTGTTGTGTTTGTTCAGTTTCTATGGAGTATGAAAAGTGGATATTATGTTTAAAGAAAAAGAAGATAAAAGTTATGTGGCAAGGTTGAAGTTGTATTGGAATGGCATGTATCATGATAAGAAAAAAATGAAGGAAGTGTTTAATGTGCAGGAAAGTTTATTGGAAGGTGATTGTTAGTGTGTTATGATGTTGAGTAGCATAAGGTGATGAGGTTTTGTTACTGTTTAGTGTGTATGCATGCTTCTGAAAAAAAAATAGGTTTGCAGTATTATGTGAAGGTAGCGAATCTGTGGCGAGAGTGTAAAGTGAGGGTGAGATCTTGTCCTCTTTTATTCAAATATATGAGAGAATTATATGGTTATCCTTTTTGGGGTAAAAAAAGGTGGGTTGTATACTAACAGCATCGCAACATTCACACAAGTAAAGAGGGAAATGAGTTTTCAATATTGATTAATTGATCACTGTTACATTGAGAGTGAGTATATATACATATACTTTACATTATAAATGATACCACAAGTATAAAAGATAAGTGCATAATTAACTATACAACTTGGGCTTAGACCATTATGACTTGGGCCTATGTATTAGGTGTTGATACCTCCCAACAAGTTGGACTATGGATATTACATAGGCCTAACTTGGACAGAAGAGAATTGAATAAAGGAGCATGAAGTGGTTTTGTCAAGACATCAGCAAGCTGCAAACTGGATGGCACAGGAAGGAGATGGATGAGCTTGGACTGTATTTTCTCCCGGATAACATGACAGTCTAGCTCTATGTGTTTACTGCGTTCGTGAAAAGTGGGATTGTGCACGAGATAGATCGCGAATTTGCTGTCACAATATAAAGAAGCAGGAGCATGAAATTGAATGTGAAAAGCATCAAACAGGTATCGCAACCACTGAATTTCACAAGTCAAGGATGCTAATGCACGGTACTCCGCTTCAGTAGAGGATCTAGAGACGGTGTTTTACTTTTTCAAACGCCAGGAAATAAGAGAATTGCCAAGTAAAACGCAATAACCTGTTACAGATCTGCGTGTGTTGGGGCATCGAGCCCAATCTGAATCTGCAAATCCTTGTAACTTAAGAGAACTTGAACTGTAAAAAAGGGTCCCTTGTGCAGGAACAACTTTCAAGTACCTTAAGATTCCGGTAGCAGCTTGATAGTGTGAGATAAAGGGTTTGGCTACATACTGACTAAGATGCTGAACAGAGTAAGAGATATCTGGCCTTGTGTTTGTGAGGTACAAGAGTCGTCCAATGAGCTTTCTATATGATGATGGATCATCCATGAGAACTCCATCAGTAGAAGAGAGCTTTACATTAGGATCACAAGGAGAGGAGGCAGGTTTAGCTCCAAGAAAACCAGTATCCTCAAGCAACTCTAGAACATACTTTCTTTGATTAAGAAATATGCCCTTGCTCGATCTAGCAATCTCCAAGCCAAGGAAAAACTGAGTTTGCCAAGATCCTTGATGCGAAATTGATTGTGTAAGAATGCTTTGACATGTTGAATTTCATCCATTGAATCACCTGTTAGCACAATGTCATCAACATAAACTAATAATGCAGTAAAGCCAGAATCAGCCAACTTAGTGTATAGTGAGTGATCAGCCTCAGAGTGAACATATCCCAAAGAAAGTAATGAGGATGAGAGTTTAGCATGCCATTGTCTACTAGCCTACTTTAAACCATAAAGAGATTTTGTTAGTTTACACACTTTGTTAGAATTGGGAGAACCATAGCCAGGAGGGAGAGACATGTAAACTTCTTCATGGAGATCCCCATGAAGGAAAGCATTATTAACATCAAGTTGTTCAAGGTGTCAATGCTTGATATCTGCAAGAGATAAAAGAACTCTTACTGTAGTAATTTTGGCAACTGGGGAGAAAGTGTCAAAGTAATCAACTCCTTCCAATTGAGTATATCCTTTGGCCACTAACCTGGCTTTGTATCTCTCTATGGTTCCATTGGCATGATACTTAACCTTATAAACCCATTTGCAACCAACTGGTACCTTACCTGCAGGGAGATCAACAATTGTCCATGTTTGGTTTTCCTCAAGTGCAGCCATTTCTGCATCCATGGCCTTTTTCCAACAATCATATTTAGAGGCTTGATGATATGTTTTTGGTTCAGTGATAGAGGATATGGAGCAACAAAACTGTCTATAATTTTGAGAACAATTATGATATGATAAAGAGGTAGAAATAAGGTAAGAGGCTGATGTGGAGAGATTTATGGAGGAATTTGGAAGAAGACTACAGTGGTAGTCTTAAGATATGTGGGAGCATTGATAGACCTGGTGGATCTTCTAACTGAGGGCAGAGATACACCAGTGGGAACATTAGAAGGATGTGGATCTGAACTGACAGAAGGGACATCAATGGAGAAGTTAGGGTCTGAGTCTACAATGACAGGACTATGAGGACTTGGTGAGGGAAAAGATACATCAGGCATGGGTGAAGTGATAGCTATATTAGCAGGAAAAGGATGTGTAGCAGCAGGAATTAAAGCAGAATTATTAGTAGGTGACTCAGGTATAGCATGAGGGACAGTACTGTCATGCTTGAGTGTAGCAGGAAGGGCAGTGGATGGAATAACATCAGAATCAAGGAAAGGCTGGGTATTATCCAAAGGATAATTGGTTTGGTCAGGAATAGGCTGAGTAGGTTGTTTGAATGGGAAAGAAGATTCATAGAAAACCACATTTCTTGAGAGAAAGATTTCATGTGATTGTAAATCATAAAGAAGGAAACCCTTAGTACAATCTTTAAACCTTAGGAAAGCAGCTTTTCTTGCTCTAGGCTGAAACTTAGTCCTATGGTTTTGTAGGGTGGTAGCAAAGCATATGCAACCAAAAACTTTTAGATGAATAATGACAGGAAATGTATTAAAGAGTTTCTCATAAGGGCACTTAGATTGCAATAAGGGACTAGGGATGCGGTTGATTAAATGAACAACATGTTTAATGCTAAAATTCACAAGGTGAGAGGGATATTAGAATGAAAGGTGATGGCTCTAGCCACATTAAGTATATGTTGGTGTTTTCTCTCAACAACCCCATTTTGTTGGGGGGTTTATATACAAGATTTTTGGTGGTGAATGCCTTTGGAAAGAAAGAATGATTGAAGGGAGAGGAATTCAGATCCATTGTTAGACCTGAAACATTTGAGGGTAGTGTTGAATTGATTTTCTAATGAGCCAACAAAGTGAATTATGTGTTGTTTAGTTTCAGATTTATTTTTGAGAAAGATAACTCAAGTAAATCTAGAATAATCATCTACAAGGGTTAAAAAATATTTGTGCCCCATGATAGATTCAGTGGCAAAAGCCCCACAAATCAGCATGCAGAAGATCAAAAGGAGCAGTAGTGCAAGTATGACTAATTGGAAAAGGTAATTTCTTTTGCTTAGCATAATGACAAGAACCACAAGGATGCATATTGTATTTACAAGGAATAATTGGACAAGTTTTGGCCATTATTTGTACACAAGAATGAGAAGCATGGCCTAATCTTAGGTGCCAAGTTTCAAATGAATTGGAAACAACAGAATTACAAGTAGAGAAAATAGCATGAGTGTCAAGAATGTATAGACCCGTATGCAAGCTAGCTGTACCAATCGTTTTCTTCGAATGGTTCTACAAATTGTGGCACACATTGAAAGAGAAATTGAGATGACAGTTATTGTTAATAGTCAACTTAGGAACAGATATAAGATTGACATGGAATGAGGGAATGTAAAGAACATGTAACAGGGTTAAAGAGGGGGAAAGGGTAATGTTTCCAGCTATACAAGCATTCACATGTGAGCCATCTGGTAAGGTAACAGGAATAGGAGTAATAGAACTATAGGATGTGAAAAAATTAAGACTAAAAGTGATGTGTTCAGTGGCACCTGTGTCTAATATCCAAAGATTAGAATGCTTACCAATGTTTGGAGAGTGAGAGTTCAAAGCTAAAGGAGATGTGAGAATTGAGTTTGCAGTAGGGTTAGGCTTTGATTGTTGGAGTAAGGCACGAATGCTGAGAAGCTCTTCTTGAGTAAAGCCAAATGAAGATTGTGAGTCATCCACAGGAGGAACAACTGAAGCATTATGAGCCTGTGAAGAAGAACCTCCATCATTCTGAGAAGTGCGCCCTTTCTGCTTGAACCCAGGTGGATAGCCATGTTTCAGAAAGCATGTATCCACAGTGTGGTTGGTCCTCTTGCAGTGAGTACAAATGCAACCAGCTCCCTTAGACTGTTGAGACCATTTACCTCTTTGAGACTGACATCCTTTCCCATTGGAGCTTTGAACCTGTAATGCAGACACTGCAGATTCATTTGAATCACTTAAAGATACAAGATCTAATCCCCTTTCCTGTTGAGTAACCAGAGAAAAAACATTGTCTATGTTGGGCAAAGGGTGCATCATCATTATCTGCGATTTGGAGCTAGCGAACTTTTCATTCAATCCTTTCAAGAACCGAATCACATAATCTTGTTCACGATATATTTTTGCAGAATCAACCGCACCACATGAGCAGGCAAACGAGCATTTACAGCAAGGAAGGGGACGATAGTTTTCGAGTTCATCCCAAAGCATTTTCAATTGAGTAAAATAGTCAGAAACATTGAGAGTACCTTGACGAAATCGGTATAATTCCTCTTGAATATCAGAGATGCAGAATACATCACTCTGCGAAAACCTAATTTGGAGATTCTTCCAAACACCCGCCGCTGTGTCAATCCAAAGTACTGATTTCACAATCGATTCAGAAATTGATCGTTGAATCCAAGATAGAACCATCGTGTTGCAACGAATCCACTGAACAAATAACGGATCAGTGACGAACGGTTTAGGGAAAGATCCATCGATAAACTTCTCTTTATTCTTGGAGATCAGCGCAAGAAGCATCGAACGCGACCAAGTATAATAATTCTTGGAGTCCAAGGGAGGAGCAACAAGAATCAATGCAGGACTCTCGTTTGGATGGAGGTAGTAGGGATTCACAGAGTTTGTTGCGAAATCTGCATAGCTCTGGTGATCCATGAAAAGAGAAGAAGAACTTCTGCGAAGAAATTTGATGTCGCAAGGTAGAAGAAAGAGATTCAAGATCGCCAAATGCAAAAAACGGAAATCGAAGAAACAGAGGTTTCAAGAATTGTGTGAAAAGGGGGAAGAAGAAGAAAAGATGATCACCAGAGCTCATTGAGCTTTGATACCATAACAGCATCGCAACATTCACACAAGTAAAGAGGGAAATGAGTTTTCATTATTGATTAATTGATCACTGTTACATTGAGAGTTAGTATATATACATATACTTTACATTATAACTGATACCACAAGTATAAAAGATAAGTGCATAATTAACTATACAACTTGGACTTAGACCATTATGACTTGGGCCTATGTATTAGGTGTTGATATATATTGTTGTCGTGTAGCTGGTGGGAGATAAAAGGTGTTCACTTGTTTTTTGTTCTTTTTCTTTATACTATAAACATGCAGGTTTTGTTTTTATTAAAAATAATAATTAGCAGGTCTTGTTGAAGCAAGGTGCAGCGTGAGGTCATGCTTTGGGAACTATGGTGATAGTAAGCTCATGGTCATGGTATGCAGTGGTTATATCAAAATGTGATGAAAACAAAAATTAAATCCTAAAATTTAGTAACAAAGCATTTCCTATTAAAACAAAATTCAAATATTATTTAAAATAAAAAGACAAATAAATTAAAAAAAAGTTGACTATTAAATAAAAACTAAATTAATAATCAGATCAATAAAAAAAACTAATTATTAATTTAAAATAAAATAAATTCGATTTAAAAAGAAAAAATTGGCCAGTATCGAAATGCTCGAAAAAATAAAATGAATACACCAAAATGACCAGCACAAAATATATGTATTGGAAAAATACAGTATTTTGTCAAATTTTGAAATAAATTTTACCCAGTTAAATGGCTTAAACTGTTCAAAAATGCGACCGAAAAGTAGCCAAAAAATTAAAATGAGCATGCCAGGTTAAACTACGCGGAATGTAGATTAATATCATCGACGTTTGCAGGCTCGATTTTAAAATTTTTCGTCCACCGATTTTACGCATAGTTGACTTTTAGTTTGACTGATTCGGCTGTAATTCCAACAAGTTTATTTCAGCTGATAAATTAGGTATTATGCAAGATGGAAGAGGTGATATGCTATGCAGACGATGCAAAAAGACATGAGATCTTAGAGTAAAAAATTAGGGTATGACACAAGCTGATTACACAAATGAAGTACAATAACACCTAAGTGTTTCTAGCAAGATATGAGCAACAACTCCTTGCTTTCTAATACAGAAACTATCTAAAGAATAAATCTCTTAAGAGATTATAAAGCACACCAGTTTTGTATTGTTTAAAAGCTTTCTTATGAGCACTACGGCTTCTTATCATGAGCTTTAAGATTCTTTCTGATGTACTCCTTCTTGAGTAGGTAATGCTTCTTCCAGTTTAACTATCAAGATCAACTAAGTTACTATGATTCACTTATTGATGTTTCACTTGAAAAGTTTCACATGGATTTAGCATGTTACATCATTGTACATTCTTCATCATTATGCTTCAACTTCTTTTTCATTGAGTATTCTTCATTTAAGCTTCAACTTCTTTTTCATTGAGCATTCTTCATTTAAGCTTCAACTTGCAGCATCTTGTACTCCTTTCTTGAGCATATAATGCTTTTTCCAATTCATCCATCAAGTTCAACTAAGCTACTATGCTTCACTTATTGATGTCTCACTTGAGTAGTTTCATATGGTGTTAGCATGATCATCGTTTGTCCACACTATGTAGTAGCATCTTCATCTTTGCTTGCTACATGTTGATTGTTTGCTATGTTGAATAATAATCCTTTAGTATGAACAACATCCAACTAACTTTTTATCTTTCTCTCTTTTTCTTCATGATTAGTGGTTGCTTCAAGCAACAAAACAACCAGAGACTTTTCTTTAAGCTTCCAAGTCTTCAATTTATAGAGCAGGAGAGAATAGATCCGTTGAGGGGTATTCTTGGAAACATATTCCAACAGCAGTATCCCAACGTTCATATGAAGGAATGGTCAACATCACTGTACAAAAATTTGTCCTTGCGCCACCCTATCGAGGTAGAGGTCACAAAGTTTTAGTACTATTATATTCAGCTCAAAACCATTCGGATCTTCAGTCTTCTAGGATCTTCAGAGGTTTCAGATATTAACTTGATGAAGCGTGTTGTAGAAGTGTCATTCTTTGTGTAATATTCAGAACCACAGTCTTCAGAATTCCAGATCTTCGTTCAGCAGAACTATCTTGAGAATCTTCAGCACTTGGTTTCTTAGAAGCATTATCTTCAGAATCTTCAGAACCTTGTCTTTTTAGAGTCTTCAGATTTCATTAAGCACATTCTTTGTCTTCAGAGTCTTCAGCACTTTGTTCGATCAGAACCTTGTCTTCAGAACTTGATCTTCATAAATTGTGTCTTTAGAATCTTCAGCACTTTGTTCACCTGAACCACATCTCCAGAATCTTCAGAACTTATAACATTAGAAGCGCAACACATTAGAAAGCCTTATAGGCCTTTCTCATAAAGTCTCAATTAGAATGTTCAGAACTAACGTTCATTAGAACCGTTATATTAGAAACATTCATGAATCTTGACTTTATATTGTACACACATATGTTTTCTTCCAGAGTGTTGATAACAGAGTCTGATGACATCACACGCCTTCTTATTAGAATCAGAATCATATTGACAACAACCACACACTAGACAGAAACCATATCATACAAAATTGTTCTCTTAGATAACATGTGCAATTATCATCAAAACTCAAAGGCCAGATGTTGAACCAAATCTTGTTCTTACACAATCTAGCGAACAACTTACGGCGCAAAATCAAATTGCAAAAAATATGATACATGAATAGACGATCAATAAACTCAGATTTTAAATATGGCGAAAGAACTCGACCGCAAACACAATAAAAAATTCAATAACTAACAACTTACTTACAAACTACGGTAAGTAATCATGATCATTTCTGACCAAATAGTCTGAAACCAATCACAATCGACTGAAGTGGATTTTAAGATTGCGAAGATAGCAAACTCGGACAAAAGCTATAATCCATTAACCACCGACAATCGGAACAACCAAAATTCTTTGATGTAATGGAGACAACCTAAATCTTGAAACCTGCAAATCTCAACAGATTTAGAATGAAACAGAGATTCAAGAGTCAGAAATATCAACACATTCGTACTAGAGAAGATGAAGCTTAGATGCAACAAGAAAAAACCATTGTCTGAAAGAATGGTTCAACGAGTACATTAACATCAAAGTCAGATTTAGCAAAATCGGATCTGAAATGTTTTGAAATGAATCTGAAATAGTAACCAAAATCCAACCCAAAACCAGTCTTCTTTCATGTCTACCTAGAAACTACCGCCGACGCATGATGAACAAGACCACTAGCAATGATGATTCGTCGAAACCAAAACAGAGGGGAGAAACACCAATGTTGAACTGGACTTGTCAAAGAACCGTGACAGACCACCAATGCATTTCGGCAACCCTCCAACCCCACTCCACAGGCTACATCAGAGCGGGACAATTTGGATTTTTGGGTGAGAAGCGGTGAAAACCAACAAGTTTATCACTACAATGCAGATTTAAAATTTCAAATTAATCATTTTTTTAAAACAAGAGAGGGCCTAAACACAACAGAAAAAACTAAGAAAAAACATCACGGGGAAACAAGGTTCCTATAGGATCACTACTTATTAACTGAACTATATCATCCAGACAAGTATTGTAAACAATAGTACCTGGTTCAAGACCAAAGCTCAACTTAGCCATAGCATATGCACACGCATTGGCTTCCCTAGATATATGAACAAAGCGGACCATTTTATCTCCGGTAATCATGTTACGAATCTGCCTCACCTAGCCTTTGCCATAACTTAAACGATCTTCTTTCCCTTTTCGGCTCTCCACAATAACTTTGTTGTCTGACTGCACTTCCACACAAGATAGACCTTTGTCAAAATCTATCCTCAAGCCTTCCGACACCTCCCATAACTCAGCCATATCCACACTGCATCTTCCAATTCTTCTGGTGAATCCCCCAAGCCAGACGCCATTGTGATCCCGGGGCAAACCCCCACAATGCTGACTGCGTCATCCACATTTATCGTCGTCCAACCATCTCCAGGTAGAGACCACTGCACTTGAATGGAAACTCTGTTTCATATTGAAGCTTGGCCAATGAGCTCTATACTCTCAACATACATTTTAGCTTTGCCCCAGATAATTGGTGTATTAGTACTGGTCAATATATGGCCAATAATTCAATATATTTTGTGGAATTCTTTTTTAGTTTTAATGTACAAAATGACATTATAAATGACATATTTAGTGCGACATTCGCTTTAGAAAGACAACAATAAATATTTGAAGTAAGGAAGTCGTAAAATGCAAACTTTCTACACTTAACTTTAAGGAAGTTGTAGTGACGTGGTTCAAAATCTTTCAGACGGAAGCATAGATTTATGAAAAGATATGTGTGACTCTTTTAGTGTTAAGCTCAGCACTCCAAAGCTGCAACCTACCTTTATGGGCATGCTCAGCTAAATCACACAATAGAAAAGGAAAATCTTGCGGAAATACATCAATCAATTTACGAAGGTGGCAGTTGAAGTAAAAGGCACGAACGATGGGTTAAAATATTAGATGTTCAAAAAAGATTTGAAATCAGATTGTATGTTTCGGAAAACTATAGGGCTTAAATGGACATGTAGATTTGTTGAGGGTTTAGTCCTATAATAATTATGAGAAAGAACTCTTAACTAAAAAGGGGAGAAAGATCGGATAGCAAGAAATCTCAGTTACAATTGTGCTCTCGAAAAAAACAGTAACTTTCCACTAAATATTTATATTTCAAAATTCGGATAACGCTATTTTGGGATAGTTTTCTTGTAAAATATGACGTGCTCGAATTTCAATGTTTATATGGTGTTTTTGAATTTTGTAATTCTAACATATTTTTTACTTGCATTTAGCTTTTAAATTTTAAATTCCAAACGTATGTGAGAGATATTTTCGAGTTTTCGCTAAGGTGAATAAATAATTTCCTGATAAGACACGTTTATTGATGTTATGGGCTCTAAAAAGACTAATATTTTGATAACTTGTTAATCTTTAATTTTTTAACATGATGATAATACGATTGTTTTACCATCCAATTTTAGATATTATATATTTTAATTCTCTAACTTCATAGTTTATGCGGAAAATGAGAATAGAAGTCCATAATAGGGGTGGCAAAATGGGTTTGGTTTGTTGAGTATATATGTTTTGCCGCACTTTAGTGTAAGGCAGATTAAGAGTTTAGATCCTCAGATTCCAATACGTCTGCATCGCTCTATCCCATTTTTTTACGAGCACATACATTAACATAAATTTTGTGATTTTAAACTTTAAAATGTGCAGTGTCCATGGGCCCACTCCATTATACCCTCACTTTTAGTGTGACGTGTCAAAATTTAAACTCTCCCTCAACTATGTCCGCCCTATTTTTTGAAATTTTTTGCAAAACAGACCTAAACGAGACAGTCAGGTCCATATATCCACCCTATATTTTGCTAAGTTTTGCAAAAACATATCTAAATAAGACGGGAATGTCCGTTTGCCACCCCAACATCTATAATATATGAACTTCTTTGGTGCTGGATAATACCCCCATAACCTTCTTCCAATCAATGCTACCTCATTGTTTAAGGGGTATTTAGAGTCTAATTCTAACTATTTGCAACCAGATTAGTAGATGGTTATGACATAAATGGAAAGTTGGGTGGTAATGTGCATTGTGTGTACAATTCTGTAATCGAAATGGAACAAACAAATTTGTAAGTCAACTAAAAAGTAAATGCTTGGCATCACATGTGAAGTTAAGATATATGCATTTCAAATTGAACGCACATCCCAAAGTTGTTGCAAGACAGAAAAAGCACAACTTTCTGCTGCGTTGCTTTACCGAGGCACAAGGGTGATCATTACAGTTTGTGTCTTTGTATCTTTGAACTAAAAACATAAAACACTTCACTTTGTTTCAACAACCACTCTCTCTGTGAACAACCATAAACCCTAATCTTTTTGAGAAAAACTACAGAACTACAACATCATCAATGACAAGACCTTTTGCAATGGTAAGGGATTTAAATGATGGGAAAGAGCTATGGAAAATAGTCATTAGAGTACATCACAAATAGAGTGCGGTTTCCAAATCAAAGGAACACTTTGAGATGGTTGTGGTTGATAAAGAGGTATGTTATATTCCATCCATTCCTACAAAATTGTCGTCAACTTCCTTTCGTTTTTACCATACATTCTTCGAACAATATTTTAAGATTGGTTTTTGTGCATGTCATGATTTTGTGTATACACTGGTTTTCTGCAAATTTTTATATATAGTTTATTCAATAATAGTTCATAAATATTTCAGGGTTCTGATATTCATGTAAAAGTCCCAACAATGCTCAAACAGGCCTTTGATTCCGTGTTATTCGTGAATAACATTTATACTATTGCAAATTTTCAAGTCATTTTGAATGAACTACTATTCAAGCCATCTGAATACAAATTTATGTTGGTTTTTACTGGTGGTACCTCCGTTTACGACAAAAACAAGCACAACATTCCCCCAAAAAATCTGAAGTTCACACCCTTTGCTGATATTATATGTGGAAAGTGGAAAATGGATGTTTTACTAGGTGTGTTTGCAAAATATATGTTTTAATACTTTGAATACATTAGGTTCAATGACATTGTTTTGTAATGTTTGTAATGTGTATGAACCCGTGTTTTGCAGACGTCATTGGTATGGTCATCGACATTGGCTACATGTAACTTCAAAGTAGAACCAAGAAACAACAAATTAATTTTGTCTTGAAAGATTTGGGGTACCTTCTCACTTAATCACTTATTTCGGTTTCATTATTGAACATTTTATCATGTTTCTAACTTTAATTTTTTCTGTCCTTTTTAGTAACAACACAATCCATTGTACATTGTGGGAGGGATATGCTTTGCATTTCAATGAATACTTTCAAAAGACGAAGGACACGTCGTTGTCTACAATCATTATCTTATAATTTTCTAGAGTTAAAGAGGAAGGTATACATATTGTTCATGTGTTTTTCTCCTTGTGTGTCTTCACATTGTTTTTCACCTTCACATTGTATATCTTTTTTCCCTCCCATGCAGTAAAATATCCTTTATGTGTTTCTAACACATTCAACGTTACTAAGTTGCACATCAACGATGATTCGCGTAAAATTAACGATTTCCTCAATAGGTCCTAAGTTTTTTCATACAATTTACATTATTTCTTTTTCATTCTGCATATAGTTTACATTATGTTATTGAAGCTAATTCTAAATAATGTTTTCAACCATAGGATCCGACACATGGTTGGCTTTCAGGGTTTGTTTCAGACTTTGACTACCCAATCAAATAACTGGTCTCAAACTTCTGGGAGTTCACAACTCACACCTTATGACAAATTCATGTATAAGGCTGTTGTACTTCCGCTTGCTCAGATTATACAACTTCACGTCGTAATTATTTTTTCTGATTCATAACTTACGTTGAGCTTTTCTTATACTCGTGCTTGTGACTAATTCCTTTTCTTATTTCATTATTAAAAACAGATCACTCAGTGTGTTACCGTTGCAACAACTGACATACTAAAAACATCCCAAGGGGGTTGGTATTATCAGGCATGTCACGAATGTCCACGGGTTGCAAAGGGACAGAGTCCTCCTTACATCTGTGGTGCTGGCCATAACACTGGGACTAAAATTTACAGGTCCTATTTCTATTATGTTTTCCTCTTAAACATCCAAAAATTAGTTCACTTTATCTTTTCCTCTTCAACATTAGTAAATTACTTAGATATTTGGACTTCAACGAATTGCCTGTATAGATATAAGATTCTGCTTGAAGTCGTAAGTCAAGGATGTCGAGCCACATTTGTATTGTGGGATCGTGAGTGTTCACAACTGTTGGACATTTTTGCAGATCTATTGCGCACCAACATGCTTAAAGTAAAATTATATACTATATTATTCACATTTACATTAATGTTATACAAACTGTAAGCACGCATAATATTGGTACCCTGTTTAAATTAGGTCGGAATCACCGACCCACTCGAATACCCTTTAGCACTTGATGCCTTGGTTGGTTTGAAGCTGACTTTCAAAGTTAAGTGGCAACCATCATAGAAGAATGCATCTGTAGTCTCCATGTATCGGGATGAAACTGTCGCCAAACAGCTTAAATCATCACTAGCACCTGAACCGGTATTAAAAAAATCTAACTATACCTATTCATTTTACGATCCAACAACTTTAATCCTGACATATTCTTTGTCTTCCTTTTCCAAATAGATAAATTCAATATCTCCGGTAAAAGATGACATGCTGCAGGTATATATACGTGTATTATTTATATGATTCCTTATATTTTGACACATTTATAATGTTGTCTATTAATCGAATTATTTGTTACCTTATGTTTTTTTTAGATCGTCAAAAGCATTTCTAATGCCGTTCCAATAGGGGAATGGGAATTAGTTGTTGTAACTTACAACTTTAACTCCTTCAATTATTCATTTTCATTTCATTTTGTGTTATATTGACTTCATATAATTGGCTATAAATTATATATGATGTTCAGGAAATTGATGTTACTTCCAACCTTATTCCTGATCCAGTTACACCTTCCACTGCTTCAAAGAGGGTTGCAACAACTGATTTGGATGCATCTGCAGTTTCAAATGATTGGACGATTGTTAATATTCGTTCACCAAACTTAAGACGGTCATTAAATTGGAGAAGTAATGCTTTCACCAATGGAACATTAGTATTATATATCCTGCTGCTGTCTTAGAATGTCAATCTGCAACCTCTTTTGTGAAAACAAAATTCTACCTTTAATGTTTTATTTTGTTATGAGGATACCTATGTTAATTTGTAATGTAATTTCATGATGTCAAAACAATGCTTTTATGTATCTCCTATGTACTGACTCTTTAATGCATATTTATATATTTACACTACATATTAATTTGAATCTCCATAACAAATTTTATACCTTTGTACCATGCCATACCCTATGCTTTCATAGTATTATACCTTCTTCAAATATATGTAATGTAAATTAATGCATTCCTTACATGTTGTCCATCAGTTTATGCTACATTGTATCATACCTCAATTTTTTGGTATACTGCATTATTCTTTCGTCCACACACAAACGAAATCAGTACAAACACTAAATTGTTTACATAAGTCTTTGTTCCTTCTACCAAATATATGTCACGTCCTGTATGGGGTCTGTGATATTATTTTTAATTGCAAAATCCCTGCATAATTACAACTTTACTGCCCTGTTTTCTTAGGTACTCAATTGCAACCTAATACATCACCTCATCACTTTCAATTACAAAATTGTATAGACTTTCTCTCATTCCAACAATTAGACTCATTTCCCCAACACAGATTTTGAACAGGCTATATTTATAAGATTTTGTCAACTCCTCTACTTTTACTATTATTTTTAGATTTATTATTCCTTCGACATCCACGAAATATGTTGCTAATAATTGTTTTCCACATCACATTTTTCATTAACAACAACTGAACACGCCACATTCTCATGGACTACTTGCAGAACGTATTTTCCTCATGGCAATGTCCTTAATACTTAACACCTTAATCGATATGGAAGCATGAACGAATACACCAACCACATTTCAACTATTTTTATCTGCTGGTACATATACTCAACTTCCCAACCTTTCAAAATTTATGTGAACTGTAGATACTATCATCAACCTGGATAATGTAAACATGAAGCATTAAAGGTAATTGTGTTTAACCTTCTTTCCATTTACTGATAACAACTTCCTTCCCAATATTAAGGGTATTCATGATTGTAATGCTTTTTCTTTCGATAATGATTTTAATATCTACAAACAGGATTATAAAAACTTACAATGGAGGATCCAAATAATATTAAGAATGCTACTGCAGCTGCTATTGCCAGAAAGAAAAGAAAACTTTGTATATACAACAAAAAAATCAAACAAAATCATTGCAACCAGGAGAACGATGTTCAACAAAGAAATTCTTCAACATTTAACACTCCGACCTCAACGTCTCGAACTCAATTCATTACACTGCTGACTACAGACTTATCAAATACACTACATACTCATTCATTTGATCGTCATCACTTGCACAATCAAAAATTCAAAAGGCCTAGAATACCATTTCCCTCGAGCATTAATCTGGTCACCGAATTCAACACCGCCACACCACGTCATCGCACCGGTATCATTGAACGACAATTCATTCTGCAGCCTGCAACGTCTGGTATTGAAGTTGAGACACAATCTCCTCTTCATCCAAACATTAGGACTCATGCCACTTCAGACACCGACAAATCGGACAATTCTGGTGACGAGGACACGTTCTATAACAGTTCTGGAGATGACGATGACGAACACTCTCTCCCGTTAGGAAGTTCTTATGCTCAAGGTTCAAATGATTTCCCATTACATATCATTACTATGATTTTAATTCAACCAACATATTACTTGAACATTTATGTATAACTTACTGATGACGTAACATAACTTTGACTGTTACATTTATTTTCAGAACATTCGGACATTGGAGATCCTTTCTAGGAATGCCAACATTGTCGCGCCGCTATGTAGTATCAAGAGCGTACAGATAAGGCCAGACACTCAACCGTTCCAAAGTTCAAACTGTGTTGCAAGGGAGGAAAAGTTGTACTTCCAATGCTTAAGCCTCCACCATCTCAATTGCAGAAACTTTTGTTTGATCATGACTACCGGCATGCTAAGAGTTTTCAATCCAACATTCGCACCTATAATACAATGTTTTCATTCACTTCTTCGGGCATGAAATTTGACACATCCAACACAAGGGGGGAAGGGATCCAGCAACTTTGCGGCTTCATGGTCAGACATGCCATCGAATTGGAACCTTGCATCCTAAAATTGGTCAAAAGCTTAAATATGCACAATTATATATCCACGATATCGACAACGAAATTCTCAACAGAATGGGGTGTTTTAGGTTACATTCTTAATATGTTTCTATTAATGATACAACATCTCTATTTTTGGTTTATCCATAACTTTTGATTTGTTTCTTTTTTTGCCAGTGACAATAAATACATAGACAATTCCATAGTAACAGCACTTAAATTCATGTTGTATGAATATAACCCTCATGCTAAAGCTTTTCGCATGGCAAGAGACATGTTGAAGAATAACACTTATCAGGATTTAAAGCTGAGGCTAATCTCTAAAAGATCCACATACAGTCGCATTTATAATTGCCCGACTGTCTCTGAAGTAGCGACTTTAATAGTTGGGGATATAGATTCCGCGTCGAAAAGAGACATTATAGTTCAGCAGCGTGATGGACAATTACAAAAGATTGACGAATTCCATCCGGCTTACTTGGCATATTAATACCCTTTGATTTTTCCTTATGGTGAAGATGGATATAGGCCAAACATACTCCACAAATTTATACATCAGAAGGTTGTTACGAAAAAAATTCGTCAAACCATCAAGGATTACCTATGCTTCCACTTGCACGCACGAACCGAAGAGGAAAAAACATTGGTGTGTTCAAGGGGACTATTCCAACAATTTTTGGTTGATGGATGGAAATGGACCGTTTCAACTAGATAAGAAAGAACCAATCTAAACTGCGAGTTAGAAAGTATACACAACTTAATGAGGCTCATGGAAGTTCTCAATAAAACCAACAAAACAAGATGGGGCGAAGATTTGTCTTGCCGTCTTCCTATGTTGGGGGAAACGTTACATGGATCAACTTTACTTTGACGGTATAGATATCTCAAGTGCACTTGGTTTTCCTAATTTATTTATTACATTTTCGTACAACCCCACTTGGCCTAAGATAACGCGATTGCTTTCAAAGGATAACTTAAAAGCACACGACAGGCCGGATATTGTTTCCAAAGTTTTCAAGATAAAGTTTGATGAACTTATGATAGACCTCACCAAACGTCATGTACTGGGAAAAGTTTTGGCATGTGAGTCATATAACATTTCATATTTCTCTTAATGCTCTTTTTTTCACACTGAACTGATTATCCATTCATTTCTTTTGTAGACATTTATACCATTGAATTCCAAAAGAGGGGCATACCACACGCGCACATTCTACTTTTCTTACATCCGCACAGTAAGTATCCTACACCGCCGGACATTGACAACATCATTTATGCTAAAATCCCTGATCTAGTTCTGCATCCAAAGCTGTATCAATTAGTGAAATCACACATGATGCACGAACCTTGAGGTTTCGCCCAGTTGACTTCCCCATGCATGAAGAATAACAGATGCTCTAAGTTTTTTCCAAAAAAAATCAATGAAGAAAAAATCGTTGATAGCGATGGATATCCACTCTACAAAAGAAGTTCTCATACTCATACAATTGTCAAATCAGGAATTTCATTAGACAATAGTCACGTCGTCCCATACAACACATGATTGCTCTTAAAGTATGAGGCTCGCATCAACATGGAGTGGTGTAATCAAAATACTTCCATAAAATACCTTTTCAAATATATCCACAAGGGATACGACAGAATCACGACTATGGTTGTTCCTGCATCTAATTCATTTTCAGCTGGGCAAAACGTCGTTGATGAGATCAAGGAATATCTCGACTGTAGGTATGTTTCCCCAAGTGAGGCATGTTGGAGGATATTTTCTTACAAAATTCATGGGAGAAAGCCTGCAGTTGAATGCATGTTTTACCATCTGATGGGTGAAGAACCTCTTTACTATACTGATTTCGAAAGAATGGAAAATATTTTGGAAAAGGCTAGCGTAACGGAATCTATGTTCACTTCATGGTTAATTGCAAACCAAACTTTTGCAGAGGCTCAACATTTAACTTATGGCCAATTCGTTTCCAAATTTGTTTATGTTAAAAGGAAAAGGGCATGGAAGCCACGTGAAAAAGGTTTTACCATAGGGCACTTGATTTGGGTTCCGCCGACAACAGGAGAACTGTTTTATCTGAGGATGATGCTCACAGTTGTAAAAGGACTAAAGACTTATGAGGACATTCATAAGGTCGGAGAAATACAATATGACTCTTTTCGGGATGCATGCTTTGCTATGGGTTTCCTTGATGATGATCAGGAATACATTGAAGCCATTAAAGATGCAAGTCACTGTTGAAAGAGTAATAGTGTGGGTGTTTGTAATCGTCTCCACAGGGATTGCATGATATTTGATGCTTGCCTTTCAATAGTTACACTGTTTTAAGTTCAAAGGTTTCAATTGGTTCTCAATTTCGTTTAACATCAATTTGTAGCAAAAATTAATTGGTGACAAAGAGTTTGTAAAAGTTTTGATAAAAGGATGTCAAGGTTAGGTTTCGCTAATCCTTTTCACGTATAAACAAATAATCAAGCATATGAACTCGGTTTCCGATCAAGACAACCGCGTATCCTCTCGACTAAGTTTATGTCTAAAGCAAAGTCGTGAGTATCGTTGTTTAAACCGTTAGATAATGTCTCACGCTAACAATCTAAACAACGATCATTAAGACCAACACAAAGCGAATAGCAAATCCCAAATCTATGTCTAGAGTTTGGTTTTTAAGAGATGAAATTATTAGGTCATGATTTGTAGAATCTATGTCTAGAGCAAAACAAATCACACATAAAGCATTAAGAGAAAACAACTTCAGCTATATTGATCAAAGACTTTGTTCATATACAATAGATCAAAAGCAATACATAAAAACAGGATCAACTACATCTAACCTCAACATTGAGTGTTTAGCTACCCATTCTCATGGTAGCTTGGATAACAAATAAAGAGAGGAGATGAAGGACCATCCACACTGAATAATCGAGAATGGATGTGAGTTCAGCTTCTCAAAGTGAAAATACAAGCTTCAATGGTCAAAAGACTGAAAACTATGATTTTGGATCAAAATGAACAAAAGATCCCTTCTAAGAAAAGTGAAATTCTATTTATACATATCAGAATTCTGCAGGATTCGCACTGCGAGTAAATCATTCGCACTGCGAATAAGGAAAAATGGCACCTTAAGTGCCTCTGAGACTTAAACTGCCCCAAGCAAAAATCGTGGGTTCGCACTGCGAGTCATTCACTAGCTCATTCGCACTGCGAACAAACTAGCGAGCCAGAACTCTCAAAACCCAATACTTACTGCCACCCTTCGCTGACATCTTCGCACTGCGAAACAACCAGCGAGCCTTCGCTGGACCCTCGCCAGGAGTTCGCAGTGCGAACTCTTTGTAATTTCAAAAGTGGAACTCTCTGCCACCATTCGCTGGCGCCTTCGCTGACGTTCGCAATGCGAACCTTCGCTGGGCCTTCGCCAGATCCTTCGCACTGCGAACACCTTGTTGCATCTATAAACTCAGTGGAAACTTGCATCCACTCCATGTGTCTCACAATTTTGCTCCTTTCATGCCTATACCTGCACATTAACACACACATTACAAGCTCCACACATATATTCCAATGTAAGCATTACAACACAATTTACCGCTTAAATTCACAATTTACCGTTGGAAAGAAATGAAAAATGCCAAGTATTTCATACAAATATATAACATGTTTGACATCTAACAGTCACTGAGGATCCGACCATTTTCTAAGAAAATTATTTGTTGTTATGCTTCTTTCTGGAACTATTAACCGACCTGCACATGTTTGGAATGAGACTTGGTCCTTACTGTCTGATGGTATTTTGCACAAATAGAGAGAGGTTGCAAATAACCAAGGAATTTCTTCTATTCTCTTCCATACTGGTTCGTTAGTTGCTGCTACTATCCTTTATGTTATAATTAATGTTGCATCTTTTTCACCCATTGTGCAGAACTGCTTTTGCAAGAGGACGAATTAAAGAATTTGACAGTGATTGAAATAGAATCATTACTTCAGGACAACCGCGTGAGTCTTGCCAAATTCAAAACCATGCCATATGCTGATGGTTTTGTTCTTCAACGGCTTGGAAACAGACTTATCTATGATGAGAGAAGTTACGACAATGCTCTAATGAAAACTGAATTCAATTCTCTTTTCATGGCACTAACAGGTATATTCTTTATTTTCCTACTACTGGTTTTTATATTACACATTCATTAATTTATATTGCCTATTGTTTCTTATTATTTATTAGATGAACAACGCATTATCTACGACAAAATAATGTTGGCAGTAACTAATCAGAAAGGTGACGTGTTCTTCCTTCATGGCTACGACGGTATTGGAAAAACCTATATGTGGAAAACACTGGTAACTTCATTGCGATCGAAACATGATATTGTTTTGACTGTTGCATCCAGTGGGATTGCTTCTCTTTTATTGCCTGGCGGTAAGACCGCACATTCAAAGTTTAAAATACTTGTTCCAACAATGGAGAATTCAACATGCAAAATTGATTATGGGGATGACCACGATGAACTACTTCGACAAACAAAGTTAATTATTTGGGATGAGGCCCCAATATCGAGCAAATTTACTTTTGAAGCTCTTGATAAGACTTTAAGGGATATCATGAGTAAACATGGGAATTCTGACGTAATCTTCGGAGGTAAGGTCATTGTATTCGGTGGAGATTTCAGACAGATTTTACCGGTCACTCCAAGAGGGAGTAGATATGACATTGTCTACTCTGCGATAAACGCAGTGCGAGGTATTGACTTTAACTCGGAATATGCAACTACAGTGTGGTGCCAATACCCAAGACTCACTTGAAATAGCTGAATTTTCTGATTGGCTTTTAAAATTAGGTGAGGGTAGGATATGTGAACCGAATGATGGATATGCTGATATTGAAATTCCTCCAGATCTCCTTATTTCACATTTTGATGACCCCATTTTAGCAATTTTAGAAAGCGCGTATCCTTCTCTGTTGCAAAATTATACTTTTTATGACTACCTGAAAAGTCGGACCATTTTAGCATCCACTCTTGAGGTGGTTGATAAGATCAATAATCATATTCTAGACAGGATGCCTGGTATATACACTTACTTTTTTAATCCTTTTTTCATATTTCTTTCATTACTCCGACACTTAACCCCTTGCTTTTATTTATCTAATTATTATTTATTTTTTTTTGCATTTCATAGGCGAAACCAAGGATTATTATAGCTCCAACTCAATTGATTGCTCAGAAATACATGATAATAACATTATGGAAGTCATTAGTCCTGAGATTCTAAGCTCTCTGCGGACTTCAGGGTTGCCCAACTACCACATTAGATTGAATATTGGGACTCCAATAATGCTTATGAGGAACATTGATCAAGCTAAAGGATTGTGCAACAGAACGAGACTGATTGTTACGAGAATGGCTAACCACATTCTTGAAGCTGAAATTATGGGTGGCAAAGGTCATGGAAAACTCATATACATACCACGAATGGATATATCCCCTTCACAGTCACCTTGGCCTTTCAAGCTAAGCAGAATACAATTCCCGATCATTGTATCCTATGTCATGACGATTAACAAGTCTCAAGATCAGTCTTTGGATTGGGTTGGACTCTACATTCCAAAGGATCTCTTCAGTCATGGGCAACTTTACGTGGCTATGTCGAGGGTAACTAGCAAAAAGGGTATCAAAATTTTGATACACGATGATGACAACAAACTGAAGTCTACACTGCTAATGTCGTCTATAAGGAAGTCTTCAGCAATGTTTAGCCGGTAATTAGACTTCTCTTTACACTGCAAATTTAGATTCTTTGTTTTTCCTTCTAAACCTGCAATGAAGTTGCATTCATCAATATCCATCTGTCACATATATCCGTTTGTATTGCAGGTTATTTTTCAACTTCATTACACAAACAAACTGCCAATACTACTATATGGATTCCACTACCATTTTTGCAATGTTGAATCTTGCTAATATGCTTCAATTGTATTCCTATTTTTAAACGCGTTATTCAAACTTAATATCCACTTTAAAATTAAATTTTTGTTACCTTGACTCATTTGTCTCTTCCATTAAATTATAGACATGCCTTTCAAATTTTTAGTTTTTTATTATCAATCTGTGTTTCGAATTATGACTACAGAAAAGCATTGGCTGGATCAGTTGATTGTTCTGCATTTGTCACCATTGTTATTTACTTATACTTTTTTTTTAGTTGGGTTATGGTTCTTGTGTGGTCTCCAATGGTTGTCCCTTGCTTACTTGTGTTTGGATTAGGGTCGTGTGGCAGTTTTGTTGATTGCATTGTCTTTACCTTTTTCTTTGTATTTTTCTTCCTGTACTGATATCTCTCTCTGTTGCATGATTTATGCTTATAGATTTAGTTAGTAATACATTTTTTTTTGGCTTTTTCAATAAAACTATCCATTATCGGAACTATATATTATATTATCGGAACTACTTTTAATTGGTCCGTTGCAACTTCTTTAAATTAGAACATATATATCCTTCTAATTTTTATTTTTTTTCTTACAGGGTCATGCTGAAAGCTACTGTTGTATGGAATGTTTCAGCTATTCATAAATTACATGAAATGTTTCAGCTACTTTTGTATGGAATGATTCAACTTTTCATAATTTACATGGAATTGCCTTTCTTTTACTATATCCCTACTTTTCCAACTCTTCCAATATCTCTACAAATTTTTTTGTGATCATATTTTCCAATATCCAAACTTTTGTATCACACGATGATCAACTTAAATATATAAGCCATTTTTTTGATGGATATACTTCCCTTTATATCATATTTAGAATATCATTATCTTTATTATAGATTATTATCTTTCCACAACATATACATACAACCCACATATTTATACTACAATACTTATACAATTTATTCAAATTGACACCATTAATTGATGCAAATCAATTTATAATAACATTCTTCTTATGAATATTTAACAATATTATATTATTCACTCTATTTTTCTTCTAAATTTATTATAAATTTAAGGTGTTTGTATAAAAATTTATTCACCTCCAGCAACACTGCTACTACTAATTTTTATGAAGTGTAGTAGATAATGGTTAGCCTACATAACATAACTTTACTCTACAAACAAATTTAACATAACTAGCAAAACAGGAAAACTATCTCCCAAGGCTCATTTTACAAAACGACTGCTTATATTACCATACCAAGTTCATATTACAGAACGACACATTGTACCAATTTCACCATCTTCTTTCCATTTCTGTAACAAACTAATTAACCTTAATTCTACATAAAACTTATAAAATATACTGCAAAACGAGTTTAATTTAACGGATGTCTCACAAAATACTAAGCCCAACTAAACTGTCCTACTAAAACTTCAACTAACCTCCCAAATTCAAACAAACTTCAATTTTCCCTTCTTACAACGGACACATAAACCCTTTCTGGTGGAATCGTTATTCTGAAGCGAAGTTTATCGCCCCTCCCAAGCCTCATATACTGTGCAAACTGGTACCAGTCACGCCCCATGAACTTTTCCATCTTCACAATCTTTTCGTCACGCCGGGCTGAATGAACCTTCGCACGGTATAGCCTCCCATTGTCTGAGTCAACCAACTATATGGCCTTCTAGTTCAGTCCTAAGATATTCTTCGTAATGTATGCAGGAAAATACTGCAATATAGTAATCAGTAACTTATTCAGTATCTGTTTCAACCAAGTGTGTATGCATTAAGTAAAATCTATTGATTTTTAATCTAACTTTAAATCTTACCATTACGTTTCTCATGGATTTGTAACCAAATCTGAGTGTCTTTTCCCAGCTGTATTCATCCTCTGCACCATCTTCCTTTGAATCATCTTCGTCTTCATCAACTTCCGCAGGATTTAGATGACCATTCACAACACAAACTTGCGGGACAGGTTCTGTATCTGTCCTGTTGAAACCAACATCTCAAACAACACTCAATCTACTATTCGCCATTACATTTAAAAGCTAACAACACACAGTCTTATTCCATCAATCTAACAATATTAACGTACAAATTTTAATCATGCATTTTACGATTTCGGTTCCTGCTACTGTCCCAACCAATTCACAACTTAATTATACCTAGCAACAATTTACTATATTTTCAAATTTATATCATAATTTCTTCATACATTTGACACAACATTAAGTTAATTATAATTTAAACAAAGTTCAAGCATACTTCCAAATTCGTAATTTCTCATTTATTTTATATGCCACACTTTATTTACCTGACACTTTTTAGGTCACCTCTTTCGTCACGATTGGCACCGTCGGTGTTGCTGACTCCAATCACTTCCATTGGATCTTCAGAAAATGATACTTTCTTCGATGATTGACCTTGCTTCCTTTGAAACATTTCACCGTATGGTTCCGCGCCCAGCTCACGGAGCTTATCATCAATTTCCTGTTTCTCTTTCAACCAGGCCTCAACATTTCTACAAATCCATCATGATAATAAAAACATTATTAACTTACAAATCTTTACGACACATACGTATATAAAAAATTCCTACAACCGTTTAACACCAGAATCACTTTATTTCGTAGCTTATTCAAACACTATTTACCATGCATCTATATTATAGATGATTAATTTACCTGGCTCTCAACTTCTTCAGCTTTTCACCTTCAGTTTCTTCTTTGACCGACATCTCCACACTCACTTCAACACCTTCTATATTCCTATTCAATATCAGATCGTTAGAATTTCAATTATTAACGCAATTTGTATCATTCCAATTCTTAAAAAACATTTTTTTTCTTTTCTGTTTCACAATATTTTCAGACTTCCTACCTTTTTTTAAGGGTTTACTTCACATGCATGTCTAAATATAATGCTTTTCTTACCTTCCTTTCAATTTTCATTTCTTCTCTTCCCGATTGGCTTCTTCATCCAGATTTTCAACGCTTAGATCCACAATATCCTTCTTCCATAAAGCTCCTTTACCTTTCCAACCATCTTTCCTACTACCAGAGACTTCCTCAATCATACGTTTCAACGTTTCATCAACATCGACCTTCTCTGTGAGCCTATTTTTACAACATCAGAACAACTTATCATTTCATTTCAACAACATTATAATCAAACTACTTATAGTATTTATACATGCAATCCATAAAACTTATCCAGGATGACTACCGTTTCCTCTTTCTTGCGCCACTCTTCAAATCTTCTCAAACTGAAAATATCAGCTAAATATGAAAAGCTAATATACTAACTTATATACATTATCTATTATTGAGTCTCACTATTTAATTATTATTAACTTTTATTTTTCTCATGGACAAAACGGTACAGTTTTCAATAATAACTTATGTTTTATATATTAAACTTTAATATTTTTGTTGTTACGTTTTTTATTTTATATATGTTCACGATGTTTACTCCTTACTCTCTTATCTCATTTTAACGTAAATGTTTCTCAATAGTTCTGATGCGGATGTCTGTGTTAAGATTATTTGTGCCCATCCTAAGTGGTTTGTTTGGAAACGAAAGATCAGGTTTGGCAAGGTATTAAATTATTGGGTTAATAGTCATTTACCCCCTGCAATATATGCGAGTTTTGATTTACCGCCCTTTAAAAAAAGAATTGGATTACCCCCCTGAAATTTTAAAATTCTAAGTCTTTTGCCCCCCAGGTAGAAAAATTACCCCATTGTAAATTTTTTTTTTATTTATCCCCCTGGTTTTTACACGCATAGGGGGGTACCCCAAAATTTCAGGGGGTAATCCAAAATTATTTTTTTAAAGTGGAGTAAATCAAAACTTGCCTATATTGCAGGGGGTAAATGACTATTAACCCTAAATTATTTGATGCGGATAAGCGGAAAGGTTATGACTGTGAACTTCACCGCTCTGAAAGAAAATATGGTGTTGACATGTTCATTGGCAAGGGATGGTATGACTTCGCCAAAAAGAAGCGTCTCAGAAAAGGTGATCGCCATGCTTTTATTGTGAGGGATCCTCGTGGTGACACAATTGTTGTCAAAGTTTTAAATCGTTGATGGTTTGTTTCAACAAATGTTTTAATATTTTTTTTATGGAATGCTGCCCTAAACAACCTATGTTATTCATGCATCCTTCTATTGACCAATACATTTTGATTCTTTTGGTTTTCAAACTCAATACTATTGTTTCATTATAATTTAACTTCGTCACCTTATATTATTTGTACTACCTTATGCAATGCTATATTTCATTTTGCACTTATCTTTCCCTATTTATATAACAGATATTATGTTCTCTAATTTTTTACTATTTACTTTATCCTTACAACTAAACATCATTTTGTTTTTTTTTACATTCTACCGACTCACTTCATTTGTCTTGCATAAATAATATTTTTTTTGTGCTCCATTTCATTTCTTTTTCAATTTCTTAATTTTCTCTCGCAATCAATGCGCGTCCCATACTAGTATCTGTGCGAATGCACAGGTCTCCCACTAATATTAACACTTAGCCCATCATATTAGAGACCGTGGTACTCCAAAATCCTCATCTTCATCGACTCCAAATGACGTGGGATACCTAAATGTTACCTCTAGAAAATCACAAAGTTTACCTCTCAAACACATATTTGCTGTAACTAGGAAAATCAACATCTATATTTGGACCATCAGTACTAGTACATGGGATCTGGTTACGGTTAGGGCTGACAATGAACTAAACCAATTCGAAAATAATTTGAAATTCGATTCGAAAATTAAATCGTTGAACTAGGTTCATGAACCAAATGAGCTGAATATGGGCTAAAAACTAAGTTCGTTAACTGAATGATCTGAACTTGAACTATACATAGTTCGATTCGTTAGGTTCATGAGTCAATTCGATTATATATGAAATAGATTATATTGTCTTTAAGAATAGGTTTAAAGATTTGTTCTAAATCTTAGTCTCATATTTTCTTTTAATCTAACGGTTTTAATTGATAATTTATATTCTCAAGTGAGTAAAATATTTTTACAAATAATTATACAAACAAAATTAATATCGTATAAATTCCAATCTTATAACTTTTATTTTATTTCTATATTTTTTATTTAAAAATATTAATTTAAAATGTCAAATATATATATAAAAAATAGAGTTTAAAAAATTACTTTTAAGTATGTGAAATAAGCGAGTTGAACCTAACAAGATAAACCTAACGAGTTGAACCGAAATATTCGTGAACTTCTAACAAATCGAATTTGACTTGAAAAAAAAGTTCGTGATGAACTCGAACTCGAACTCGGCCAATTCTTAACGAGTCGAGTTTGAGCTGAAAAAAAAGTTCGTGATGAACTCGAACTCGACTAATTCTTAACGAATCGAACTGAGCTAAGGCGAGTTCGACTCGACTCGACTCATTTTCAGCCCTAGGTACAATTAAGTTTCATTTGCATCTTTACTTTAGAAAAATATACCTAACACCAATACATAAATACATTTATTTATACATGTAAACCACAAGTTAATTTAATTTATACACCCATTAAATTTGATTACCAAATAATTTAAATATAAATAAATCAACTTGTCATATAGCATAGTTGACTATGTCTAAAAGAAAATAGTCAGTCAAATTTATCTGACGAAAACGTTTTAATTTACTACTGCTTTTGAACTTGACTGCAAAATTTGAAAGAACCAACCACAACCTATTAAAATACATAATCATCTTGCCAATGGAAAGCATGGAAATTTGAGTATGGCTTCATCCATAGCTGTTTCTTCGCAATCTTTTGATGGCACTCTCAAGCACAGGACATACCCTTGACTGCTCATTATAGTAGTCTTTAAGCCCGCCGAGTTGCAATGGCTTCTTTTCCTTTCTCAGCTATCTTGAGGGTTTTGCTAAATTCTTGTGTTCTCTGAAATAATAAGCAGTATATACATCAGGCTGGAATATATGCATGCAGACTATGATTGTATTTGTCTACAATAAAAGGGAGCACAGAGGCATCACAATGGCGCTGTATAATAAGAATATTTGTAAGCAGGTAACAGTTTACCAATCATACATTCATACTTTTGAAAAGACAAAAACAACTCCAATCCAACTTCGCTTGATTCGCAGAAGAAAAACATGTAAGGTATACAAACCCTTCATATAATTGAGGTAAGTGTTCTTTAATAGACAAATGTTAGTATAGAAACATATTGTTAATCAGTTTATATAAATATACTAAAGCATAATATGCAAGCAAACTACACTTTTATTTTGACAAAAAAACATTCCCTCCTACTTTCAGTAAATGCCCCCTTGAGAGTCACATGATGATCATATAATCTAAATTAACTGCTGACCGGCACAGGCTCGGATGAGGTGATGCTAATTTTTCAAGGTCTTTCTGTGGAAGGAGGAAGATAAAAATTAGGGAATTATAATCAGCTAAAGGATCAAAATGTCTTTCTCCAACTATTTTGAGGAACTACACCTCTGAAGCATGGATACTTCTAAAATAGTGAAGTACCGCATACATGTGGTACTTCACTTTTTTTATTATTCGATTTTGAATAAAATTTGTTGTTTTCTCAAATATCAATATAATATATTTATGTGTTTTAATTTTTTAGTATTGTATTTTAACATTATTTTTGGTTTTTTCAATTTTTTAGTGGTGTTTTATTATGAACCTAACAATTTAATTCTCTACTCATACATTTTATAGAAAAATCTTATTTCTTATTAACGTACCTGTACCTTGATTTTTTTTAAAATGCCGTATCCCATACCGGTACCAATACCCGCACCGGGTACCGTACCCGTACCTATGCATCACAGAACTACAGTGTTGACCCTTAAAATGTTTTCAAAATAATGACACGGTGGAAACACACCCACGTGAGTAACATTACACCTCAGTCATAAAAACTCAATTTCTAAAAGGAGGTTCAAATGAGACTAAGGTGTCCCGATTTTTTAAAGAAAGTTCAACTTTGTTTTTTGAGGGAGCAAGCTGATTCCCAATTTTTTTTTCTGGGACCAGGTTTTCACTCCAATAAAGTTCAACTAAATGAATAATTCTCAGTCTAAGGTATCAGAATAAGCCTGGAACATTAGTTCTCCAAGGACCATCAATGATATCAAGGAAGAAGAAAGGCGGTGTAGGAATCAAACTGGATCTTGTATATCTTCTCAAAGACCATAATGGATCCTCACTCTTGTAACATTAACTTTTAAGGATTGTCCTCCTAATCACACTGATATTGCATAGCCAATCAAACCCAACAGTCAGCCATCACTTATGACATAACCAAACTTTTGTTCCGTCTAATTTCTCAAAAGTTTGATTATGACGGATCGAACCCTAAAAGTATAGTTAAAAAGGGTACAGTTAGTAAGTTAAATTTGCTGTAATAAATAGAGGAAGCCTTCTAATTTTTGTTCAGTCTAAGTTCACTGCGTCTTTGATCAATTGAAAAATAAAGCGTTCAAAGTATAGTGTAAGAAAGAGTACAGTTAGTTAGAAAGGGTACAGTTTTTGCTGTAATAAAGAGAGGAAGCCTTGGAGGGAAATTCCCACACACACAAAATTCCAAGAAAAGGGAAAGTGATGAGAGAGTGGAGAGGAGTATTGTTAATTAGATGATGATCTGACCATACTGCTTGAATGTAAATTTGTTTGGGAATTATTTCACCAATATCATAGCAACCATAAATCACAGCAAGCAAGATCTTTGTTTATGCATATTGGAGTAAGACAGATAAAGAAAGCTGGCAAAACCTTGTAATGTAAACCTACTTCAAACTGATTACACCATATTATGCAAATAGCAGTGATATTCAGAACAAAATTTTTGTAACAAAACTAATGAATTGAGAACCGATGAATCTCAGTAACCATGACCTAAATATAGGTGATAGAAGGTAAAGGACGTTTTCTATCATAAGTCTAACATGCAAATTCAAACTTTCGGCATTTTGCTCATACAAAATACACCATGCATGTACATAACTGCGCAGAACCTCCGACCCAGAGAAAGCTTTAGGCAATCCTCAAGCAATTCACTAATATGATAAATCATCCTCAACAAGATAACCCCATATGCAAATTGCAACAAATCTAATGAAACACTTGTGATAGAAACCACATTCTAAATAACACTAATCATTTAAGACTCAGATTGGATTAGCTTCTAGCTTATGAAGCTTTTCAATTAAAATAAGTCTACGTTTCTTTGTTCACAAAAAATCCTAATATGTTAATATGTTCTTATGGAGAAGCAAACGAAAGAGCATTTTAAAAGTAAAAACACAAACTAATTTTAACTCCCGAAAAGCTTTTGTTTCACAAACTCCTGATTTTAATTACAAAACTCTTTTAATATTTATTTTTTGGAAGTTGTTTTGTGGAGAAGTTTAACTCATGTTTGTATAAACAATTTAACTAATTGTTTATAGCATAAACACTATCATATAAGTGGTTCCTGCTTAGGTATAAGCAACTTTTATAACAACAGATAAAATAAGTTGTTTTCATGATTTATCGAGAAGAGCTTATAGCAGTGAGTTCAAAATAACTTATGGCCATGCCATAAGTTGTTTTTATAAACCTCACAAGTACTCATTCAAGTAGATAAGCTCAAATAAACCAATTCAAACAGACCTGACTCTATTGAGTTTGTTAAACCCCAAAAAGGTATAGACTATGAAAAAAATAGAAATCTAAATTTCTAATGCAATATGAAATTTGAAAATTTGAACCCGTTTTCAACTCACACCAATAACAATCAACAATCCAATGAGTTCTAAACTTTCTTATTTCAAACAAGTATAAAAACAATAACATCAACGAACACCAGCATAGATCAGAGAAGAAAGCCGAACCGTGGATTGAATAGGAGGCGGATCAAAATTAACCGAACGCACAGACATCTTAGCGATCTCAGTGATTGCATCATCTCTAACACCAGGAACATCACTCGTCAAATCTTCATAAGCAGCCTCGAAAGCCTCTTGCCAAAACCTCGGCAACCTGATCCTACGGCTGTTGGTATACACATCCCACATATGCCTCACCACCTTCTCCCTCTCCTCCATTTCCTACACACACAAAACATAACACAATCATAATTCACAAATCACATCACCAATTTCAGAAATTTCACAAACATTAGAAACATCAGAACAGAAAAATTTCACTTACAAGAACATCTAGGTCATCATGAATTGGAGTATCTAAATCACTGGACAACGAATTGAGATTACCAGACCAACGAAGAGAAACGGTACCGGTGAACATGGACCAAAAAGCGAGAAGCAAAATAGCAGCTAATGCCCAGAATTTGTACCGTCCTTTCCCAAAAAGAGACGAATCCACGTTTTCCTTCTTACTACTTGTTGTTGTTGAGGTTGGAAGTCCGTCGTCATCCTTCATTTCTCGTTTCGAATTCTCGAATTCGATCTAATCGATGTGTTTCGCGTCGCACACAATCAATTAGATTTAACAACGGTTGATAAATAATCGTTGTGATTCTATTTCTGTTGTGGTTTCTTTCTACACCGGTTGAAGCTTCATTGTTTTGTTTTCCGATCTAATTGTGTTGTGTGGGTGAATGAATGTGAATGTGAGACACCACCGGCACCGCGTTACTGATTCAGATGGAAATTGTGGAATGACGGGTTTGGTGTTTGAGGGATATTTTTTATTTAATTATTATTATTTTGACTTTGGTTTTTTCTTATGTGGCATTATTGTCACCGTTGATTTGTGGGTTGTGTTTTGTGTGTATGCTACACCGGCTTTTTTAGGCAACCGACAACCAACGACACCGTTTTCGATGCTTTTGTTTTTTTCTTTTTAAATAAATAAATAAGAGTTTATTACTCAAAATGCATTTTCAATTTCAATAGTTTAAATTTTAGGTTTTAATGAATTCGGTTGAATCAATTTGATGGGTAAATCTAATAGATTTGATAGTTTAATATTTATCATATCAAATCGATAAAACGATTGTTTTTTATAAAAATTACAAGAGAAAAGAGATGGTGCACATTTACACTGTCAACCAATGACAATTATGTATCTCGTCAAGTTAATCTATAAATTTTAAATTATTTATATGATTTGACACTTTAAATTATTTTAATTGGATATATGTATAATATTTTTTTACACTAACAGTGCATTACCATTAAACTCACATTACAAACATTAATTTTTAATTTTTAAAAAAATTATCAACTTTTTTAAAATGGGCTAAAAGAAAAATATTTTTTTATTATAAAAAAATATTATTATGTGACAACATTTTCTATATCATTTTACATTAATTTAATCATTAATCTACTTTAAATCACCAACTAAATAACACTTAAAATAAATTTAAATGCACTTTTTATCCCATAATTTTGTGATTTTTAATTTTTAATCCTTCATTTTAAAAATAAAATTTTTTTGTCTCTAAACTTATTATCCTTTGGGATTTAGTTAGTCTCCCACCATTTTTGCACAACTGAGTTTCTCATTAACAATGTGACATTGCTATAGTGGAGTTAGATTTTATTTACGACATCATAACTCGCAACTCACAATCTACGACACTCACAAATCGCAACTCAAATGTATCTGCAATATTTATTTTTTGGGAATTGAAGTTCACGAAGATGAGCAATGGATGTTTCGATAGTAGTGAAAATGTGAAGTTCTATTTAAGGTATATGTTGTTGCCCTTTTTGAAGTGTCGTCATGTCCCGTTTGTTTTGTTATGTCATTTGTATATTAACTTGTGAACCACCATAATTTTTCTATGTTAACTTGTGGTCCTAACTATTTTCTTTTTTTTATTCGTATGTTGTGGTCCACCGTGTTTATTTGATGTTAAGTTGTGGTTCCATTACATGTTAATTTATTTTATTGTTTTTTCTTTTTGGAATAATTCTCAAGCTAACTAATAATTGTAAGGTTAGGTTAAGAATACACCATAAAAGGATTAGTTCTTGAACTTGTTAAGTGGTACGTTGATGGAGATGTATCTACGATGAATTCAAAGTGGGATGTGTATTACATGAGATACGTGGATTTAGAAAGTTTGATTAAAAGTAGGGGTTATAAAGACATAAGTTGTACGTGGAATTATAACCCCGAGTTAAACTTTTCTCGTGATCTTAGACACTTGAATAATGATAATGACGTGTTGCAGCTTGCCAAAGATGTCATAGAGTTTGAGGTAATAGATGTATATGTGGAGCATAATGTAAATAATCCTAAAATTGTGGATGCAAGTGAGCTAGGTACTAACATTAATGACGATGATGTACAATATACTAGTTTTAGAAGTGCAAATGTTGAAGCTAATAATGATTGTAATGTTGCTGATGATAATAATGTTGAAGTTAATGATGAAAATGTTGAAGAAATGAGTGGCGATGGTAATGTTGGTGATGATCATAATGATGAAGTTAAAGATGAAAATGTTCAAGAAATAAGTGGTGATTGTAATTTTGACGAGGATTATGTTGCAAGTGATGATAATTTTGAGGATAGTGAGTTTCTCAATAGTGAAGAATTTGAGGAGATGGATTGGACCAAAGTACTATCCTCTGAGGCTTTAGGTGAGGTTTCAAGTGGAAACTGAAGGTCAAAAACATACACAAGAAGGGGGGTTGAATTGTGTATGCCCAAAAATCTCTTTTCACTTATGATTCTGAAACATCAGATTGTGAACCATATTCAGAGTCTAATATCAGAGTGAGTAATAACAATGAAAAGTTTTAATTCCTTTTCTTAATCCTGTTTTAGAACTCGAGGTGTCAAGCTCAGATTTTGATCCAAGTAAGAGGCTGAACCAGATCAGAGTCTGACTTCATAGTTTGTTGCACAACAGAATATAAATGCAAAAGTAAATAAAGAGACACACAATGTATCCTGGTTCCTCTCAACTGAGAGAAGTCCAGTCTCCTTGCAGCACAAGAGCTTTTAACTATAATCAATCAGATTACAATTACATAAACCAACAACTCAAGACTTCCTGCTTAAACCCTTAGTTCAAGAATTTCTGCTCAATCTATCCAGAATGAGACTTCCTGTTCATGCCCTTAAGCATGATACTTCCTTGCCTAAACAACTTGTTTAGGACTTATCTAGATTGATACTTCCTTACTTAAACCTTAGGTTCAAGACTTCTTGCTCAATCTATCCAGATCGAGACTTCCTTGCTTAAACCCTAGGCTTAAAATTTCCTGCTCAATCTATCCAGATCGAGACTTCCTGCTCTTCCCTCAAGCATGAGACTTCAATGCTTAAACACTAAGCCTAAGACTTTTACATATTCTAAATAGCAGTTTAGAATAGTAAATACAAATGCACTTGATACACTTATCAGTGGTGCACAATTACAACACAAATTCTGATGTCATTAAGATTTCTAAGATAAACATTAATAAGAAATCTTAAGGTCCTATATACAAGCTAACAAATATACAAAAGTGTTATGGCTTGTATCAAATGTTGCTTGTGTTGTATGGTTTTGTTGATAGCTTATTCAAATACTTCCATAATATTTGAATATTTAGTACTTTCAGAGTTTTTCAACAATCAAACCAATAATGATCAACTTGATCAACTTTGATGATCCACTTTTCCACATGATTAACTTGATCAAATTAATCATCATGATCATCATCTTCTTCAAATCCTTGAACTTCCTTTTATAGTTCCAGGAAAATAGCCGTTGGAGGTAGCTTGATTGAAGAGATAAAGAACTAGTTCCAAGGCATATTAAAAGTTGTTGTAAAATATATATTTTAATCATATATTGTAACCACTCCATTTCAAACGTTAACCACAACGGTTGGAACTAGATAGCGATGAGTATAGGCAAACAACTCAGCCAACATGGAGAGTTGTTTCTGGTCAGAAGTATTGTCATGTGGCTAAATTACGAACCTTTAGATGCTGATGAACATATTCATATTCTGATCAACCGAAATCTGAGTCACTTCTTTGTGAAACTGAGTCTTTTGATAGGCTTGAAACCTTGATATAATTTGACTTCAATACCTGCACACTTGAGCAACTGTTAGTAAACCCTATTATTTTTTTAATATTTGTTATCATCAAAACCTTTTAAGGGCATACACAAATCTTATTCCAATAATATCCCATTTTTTATGATGACAAACAAATGTATTTAAGAACAATGGTTGATGATTTAATTAACACAGTCTAACATCAGAGTCTGAGGTTAGTAAGTTCCCCCTAAGTTAGACATTCCATTAAGGTGGGGTTTGTATGCTCCCCCTAAGTCTGATAGTCCATTAAGATGAGGTTTGTAAGCTCCCTTTAACTTCTTATCTATGTTAGTTGAATCTTTTAACTTAGTTAACAAATTCTAACATCAGGTTGAGGTTTGTAAGCTCCCCTTGAGTTTGACAGACCTTAGGTTGAGGTTTGTAAGCTCGTCCTTTAGCCTGATAGTTCTTAAATTGAGGTTTGTGAGCTCTCCTTAAGTCTTATTTATGTTAATTAAATTTTTCATTAGGCACAGTGAGATTAAGTTCATTCTGAATTTAAATAACACAACTCAGTACCTGAGAGTTCAAGTTTACCTCTCCTTAAATACTCCATGCACTTTCTCCCCCTTTGTCATTATCAAAAAGATTTTTTAAAAGAAAGAGAGAGACAATAAAAAAAAATAGGACTGATAACATATAAGCTTATGAACCATAATTTTCAAGATGGTCAAAGGTATGTTATGACTACATAGATTCCAATAAATAGTAAGTTCATAGGAACAAGACTTAAAGAACACAGTCTTCAAGATAAAGGAGATTTGATCCATAATCTATAAAAGCAGATGTAGAGCACAAAAACAAAACACACAGCTTAAAAAGAATCCCAATAATGGGTAAGAAAAGATCTTTCAAAGTAGATAAGAGAGATTTCGACAAGGATTATCATAATCTTATGAGGAATGAGTCCAGATAGGAGAAGAAGAAGAAGAAAAAGACTGAGGAAAAGATGCATACCACAAAAGCACAAGATGAAAGAGTATCTGTTGAAGTTGTTGATAAGAGCAAGGTTCCAGCAGAAGATGAAGAGTGGTATGTAGATTGGAAAACTTATCGAGACTCTCAGAGGGATGAAGAGTACAAGGTTTTTTTGGAGAGTTACAAAGGATCAGAAGATCAGGACTAAAAACCCATGTAATAGTGTTCAGGAACAAATCTTGTAAAACCCTTGATGAATAAAGTTTTCCTTTCTATTTAGTAGTTATAAATTACCTTTTAATTCCTTCAATTATGGTTATGCTTATGAATCAATCGGTAAGATAAACAAAGTAGGATAAAAGATGCACAAAGGAAACATTTTATTAAAATGAACAAATGAACTACAAAGATAAACCACAAAACATAAAAAATAACTAAGAAGAAGAAGATCCATCCACAAATACCACCGTGACCTTAAAAGGGTCAATAGCTTTCAAAGCTTCTGTAATCTTTAACTTATCACCCCAGATTTGTGTTTTAACCTTAATCATAGTTATCCCAACTCCTTGTTGAATGAAGAGTTCATAAAGAACCCTTCCATTGGGAATGAAGCTTGAATTTCCCTCTTTAAAGGAAGCGAGAGTCATTTTCAGATATTCAAACCTGACTTGAGGGAGGTTAATCTCCAGATCTGAGTTGAGAAGCAATAGAAAAGATTTTTTCATCAATATCCAAAGAAGTTAAATCCTTGTTCTTTGGCAAGAAGTTTGAGATCAACAAGTGATACCAAACTAATGCCTTGGAATTGAGATATGAAACCTTGTATAGGTTGGAGAGATCTTCAAAGATGAGATGAGAGGGTAAATAAGAATCCCAAAAAATCATATCCAGAATTACTCTTTCTTCCTCACAATTTATTGCATTGGCAATAGATGCGGGGTTGATGGTGATAGGAACACCAGATACTTCAGAAAGAATGGAATATTCTAGATGCAGATTGTAACACCCCAATTTAAATTATTTAATCATCGTGTTTTATTTTCAATTGGTTGGCCTTGTTTGGGGGGGGGGGGGGGGGGGGTGTCTGAGTACGAAGGGGTAATGTTAATAGTGATAAGGTGGGGGTGTATCCATTAATAGTAATATGGAACTTATTTTATTAGTATTATTATTATTATTATTATTATTATTATTATTATTATTATTATTATTATTATCCTTATTATTATTATTAATACTATTATTATTTTAAATTAAAATCTGATTTAATTAATTTGATAATGGGCTAATGGATGAATTAAGGGTAGTGGGGAGTCCTTAACCCCGTAGGAATTCGTATGAATTTATGCTGCATTATGATTATGTGATGCATATGTGAATCTATGATGAAAATTGTGTGAATTAAATCATTGCGATTCTGATTGTTTGGTATTTTGGTGTTGCTGGTACTGTATGATTATGAATGTTGCAGATCTGAGTTTTGGTGCAGGTTGAGTGATCGAAATTAGATCCAAGAACCATAAATTTGACTAGTAATGATAGGTAAAAGAAGTAAGATGAAGAATAGGACCTAAAACTAGTGTAGAAACAAGTTTAGGACTGAATTGGAGTGGAAAAGTGAGGATCTCGTAGCAGAATCTGGACTGGTGTAGGGAAATTGCATTTGCGTAATAGATCTGGCCATACGCGTATCATGTAGGGCAATACGCGTATGGCTATGGTCAATACGCGTATGGGAGGGCCAAAAGGAGGCTTGGCACGGCCCTTTGCCCGTACGCGTAACAATATATTAGAACATCTTGTTTCAACATCTTGCTGCTAGAATAGTTTTAGCAAAATAAATGCCAACCACAAAATCAAAGAAATAACAATCTCCCCCTTTGGCTTATTTTGGCTAAAACTACACACCAAACAATCTTGCAAAGATAACACAAGCAAAACAACAATATCAGAGACAGCAGCGAAAAACACACCATAACACCAACACAAACCATAGCAGCAAAAATTCACATAAAAAAAAACTCCCCCTCAACAGCAGCAACACAACAACATTCTCCCCCTCAACTGTAGCACCAGCACAAGCACACCACAAGCACACTACTCCCCCTCAATAGCAGCAACACAACAACATTCTCCCCCTCAACTGCAGCACCAGCACAAGCACACCACAAGCACACTACTCCCCTTTTTTAGCCATAAATATGACAAAGGCAAGTAGAACAGTTATTAATTTTGAGAAATGGTCCAGTCATAAACCAGAATAAACAACATCAGGCAGTAGAGGCACACAACATCACATGACCAAATGTCATGCACAAACTTCAGCATCTTTCCCTTCATAGACACCTACACAAGCTGCACTACCAGAATTACCTTTATTCTTTTTAGTCTGGCAGCCAGAAAAAAATTAATTGCTATAGTTCTTCATGAATACAAACCCCAAGTCTACTCCTCAGGTTTTCAAACTGAACTGCATCCAGAGCCTTGGTAAATATGTCAGCAAGCTGATTTTCTGTTCTAACATGCTCAAGAGTTATGACTTTGTCCTCCACAAGTTCTCTGATGAAGTGATGCCTGATATCAATGTGCTTAGTCCTGCTATGTTGAATAGGATTTTTAGAAATATTAATAGCACTCAGGTTGTCACAAAATAATGTCATGACATCTTGTGTGACATTATACTCAGATAGCATTTGCTTCATCCACACCAGTTGAGGACAACTACTTCCAGCTGCTATGTACTCAGCTTCAGCAGTAGAAAGAGATACAGAATTCTGCTTCTTACTAAACCATGAAATAAGATTATTTCCCAAAAAGAAACAACCTCCAGAGGTACTTTTCCTATCATCAGCACTTCCAGCCCAATCAGCATCACAATATCCTACTAAAATGGAACTTGAGTCATGGGAGTACAACAACCCATAATCACATGTACCACTCACATACTTAAGAATTCTCTTAACTTGATTGATGTGACTGACCTTGGGTTCTGCTTGGTATCTTGCACATACACCAACAGCAAAGGTTATGTCTGGCCTACTTGCTGTGAGATACAGCAGACTGCCAATCATGCTTATGTATAAACTCTGTTCAACATTCACTCCCTTTTCATCATTGGATAACTTCAAGTGAGTAGGAGCAGGAGTTCTCTTGTGCTTGGAATTATCCAATCCAAACTTCTTCACAATATTCCTTGCATATTTGCTTTGACAAATAAAAATGGAATCTTCCATCTGCTTGACTTGCAATCCAAGGAAGTAAGTCAATTCACCTACCAAGCTCATTTCAAATTCAGATTGCATTTGGTTGACAAAATGTTGGACCATTTCATCCGACATCCAACCAAACACAATATCATCTACATAAATCTGAGCAATCATTAGTTTCCCATCCTTCTCCTTGACAAAGATAGTTTTATCAATACCACCTTTCCTGTATCCATATTTGACTAAGAACTCAGTCAGCCTTTCATACCAAGCTCTTGGAGCTTGTTTCAAACCATACAAAGCCTTCTTTAGCTTGTAGACATGATCAGGAAAATTTGGATCCACAAACCCTTTAGGCTGCTCAACATAAACTTCCTCATTAATATAGCCATTCAGAAAGGCACTCTTGACATCCATTTGAAACAATTTGAATTTCAAAAAACATGCCACTCCTAGCAACAATCTGATGGATTCCATTCGAGCCACGGGAGAAAATGTTTCATCAAAATCTACTCCTTCAATCTGTGTGTATCCTTGAGCAACTAGTCTGGCTTTGTTTCTGGTAACAACTCCTTGTTCATCAGACTTATTCTTATAAACCCACTTTGTTCCAATCACATTTATTCCTGCTGGTCGTGGTACCAGTTCCCATACTTCATTCCTCTTGAATTGACAAAGCTCATCCTGCATAGCACTTATCCAGAACTCATCTGTCAATGCCTCTTTAACATTCTTTGGTTCAAGCTTTGAAACAAAACAGGCATTTGACACAGCCTCCCTCGATTTGGTTCTTACACCTTCATTCAGATTTCCAATAATCAACTCCTTAGGCTGATCCTTCTGAACCCTTATAGAGGATCCCCTGTTAGCATCCTCTACCTCTTCATTCTCAGGTCTAGTGTCGGTCTCTTGAGCATTATCTTTTACGGACTCAGTGTCTTGTGAGATTTCATTGTTCATGGGAAAGCATGTTCCAACATCATCTGGGACATCTTCATCTTTGCCAGAGTCATCAACCACCACATTTATGGATTCCATCATCACCTTAGTTATGGAATTAAATACCCTATATGCTTTACTGTTTGTAGAGTATCCCAAAAATATCCCTTCCTCACTCTTAGGATCCATCTTTCGCCTCTGCTCACGATCCGCCAAGATATAGCACTTACTCCCAAAAACATGGGAATATTTCACATTTGGCTTTCTACCTTTCCATAGCTCATAAAGAGTAACAGAAGTACCTGATCTGATAGTCACCTTATTGTGTATATAGCAAGCTGTATTCATGGCTTCAGCCCAAAAATGATATGGAAGCTTTTTGGCATGAATCATGACCCTTGCACACTCTTGAATAGTCCTATTCTTGTGTTCCACCACACCATTTTGCTGAGGAGTGATTGGTGATGAGAATTCATGAGTGATTCCTTCAGATAAACAAAACTCTTCAAACCTGTTATTTTCAAATTCTTTCCCATGGTCACTTCTGATTCGTACAACACCACAATCTTTTTCTCGTTGAATCCTTTGACACAATTCTTTGAAAGTTGCAAATACTCCAGACTTCTCTCTGATAAAGCTTATCCAGGTGAATCTGGAGTAATCATCAACGACAACATGGGTATACTTCTTCCCACCAAGACTTTGAACCTGCATAGGTCCCATTAAGTCCATGTGAGGCAGCTCCAGAACTCTAGAAGTTGTGGTAAGATGTTGAAGCTTTTTGTGTGACATCCTTGTTTGCTTCCCAACTTGACATTCACCTCATATTCTATCCTCATCAATCTTCAGCTTGGGAATACCTCTAACAGCCTCACTTGACAAAACTTTCTTCATCCCTTTCAAATGTAAGTGACCCAATTTCTGATGCCACAGTTTGGTTTCATCTTCCTTTGACATCAAACAGGTAGACAAGCTTTCTGATTCTTGAGGATTCCACAGATAGCAGTTATCCTTAGACCTGGTTCCCTTCATGACAACTTCATTTTCTTCATTGGTTACTAGGCATTCAGATTTTGTGAAATTTACTTTGAGTCCTAGATCACATAGTTGGCTTATACTGATCAAATTAGCAGTCAACCCTTTGACAAATAGAACACGATCCAGATTTGGCTGTCTTGTGTAGTCCAGCTTTCCAACACCTTTTATCTCACCTTTTGATCCATCCCCAAAAATGACATAATTGGTAGAGTGAGGTTTGATATCTGACAAAAATTTCTTCACACCAGTCATGTGTCTTGAACAACCACTGTCAAAGTACTAATCTTCCCTTGCAGAAGCTCTGAGAGAGGTATGTGTTATGAAACCAGCCATCATATTTCTAGGAGTCCATCTTTTCTTTACTTTATCCCAATTCTGTCCTTTATTTTGTTGATGAGCAGTTTTGGGATAACCATGCAAATTGTAGCAAAAGGACTTTAAGTGACCAATCTTTCCACAGTAATGACATCTCCATGGTTTATACTTTGAACTACATACTATTTTCTGATGTTTCATCTGATGTTGAAACATGTGATTTGATATCTCCTCCTCTTGCTTTATTTTCTGAGGAACAAACTTTAATACAGACTTCTTGTAGTTCTCTGCTTGGTTGTTAAAACCAAGACCTTGTACATTTCCAGCATTTTTCCCAGTCTGAAGAATCTCATCCAGCTGCGTGGAACCATTGCTCAACATTCTTATAGATTTGGTCATATTGTCAAGTTTTGACTTTTGCCATACAACCTCCTCTTTAAGATCAGCAATGATTGATAGATGTTCTTCCTTCTCAGCTTCTAGTTGAGCTATCAGAACCTTCTGTTCTAATATTATCTGACACCTCTCTTCATTCTTGATACACAACTCTGAGAACCCAGTGATAACTTCCTGCTTAGTGAGTTCTCCAATATAAGATTCTTTGTCAGAATCAGACTCACACGTTGTTTCTCCATCAGATTTACAGATTCCAGTCAAGGCTGTCACCAATTTTGCTGATTCTTCTTTAAGATCACTCTCAGACTCTCCTTCTGACCAAGACACAGATAAGCCCTTCTTCTGCCTTTTGAGATACGTGGGACACTCAGTTTTTATGTGCCCAAATCCCTCACATTCAAAACATTAAACTCTCTTCCCTTGATTGGAGTCTTCTTCAGTTCTGGACCTTCTGCCTCCATCCTGGTTTTTACTGATGTCGAGTGACTTGTTATGAACATTTGCTCTTGACTTCTAGTCCATCCTTTTCAACACTTTATTAAATTGTTTTCCAAGCAATACCAGATCTTTAGACACCCCTTCATCTCTGACCAAGTTACCTTCATCGTCTGAATCACCAGCATTTGACACAAAAGCTATACTCTTCTTCTTTTCAGACTTTTCACTGATCCCCAATTCAAATGTTTGAAGTGATCCTACAAGTTCATCCACTTTCATCTTATCTATGTCTTGAGCTTCCTCTATAGCAGTCACTTTCATGTCAAATCTCTTAGGTAGAGATCTGAGGATTTTTCTGACCAGTTTGCTATCAGACATCTTTTCACCTAGGGCACTTGAAGCATTAGCTATCTCAATAATGTTCATATGAAAATCATGAATGCTCTCATCTTCCTTCATCTTCAAATTCTCAAACTTAGTAGTGAGAAGCTGAAGTTTTGACATCTTCACCTTTGAAGTCCCTTCATGAGCAACCTTCAAGACCTGCCAAGCCTCTTTTGCAATGGTGCAGTGTTCAATCAACCTGAAGATATTTTTGTTAACACCATTAAACAATGCATTCATGGCTTTGGAATTTCCCAAGGACCCTTTGTAGTCTGCATCATCCCAGTCTTCCTCTTCCTTCACCACATCAGTAGGATTACCCTTTGCATCTCTAACCTTTGGGGGTTCCCATCCTTTGATAACAGCTTTCCATGCTTGATCATCCATGGATTTGATGAATGCTACCATCCTTGGTTTCCAGTAGTCATAGTTGGAACCATCAAGCAGAGGTGGTTTGTTAAAAAATCCTCCATCCTTGTCCATTGTACCAGAAAGTACCTTCCCTGAATCTCACCCAGAACCAAGCAAGGGTGCAAGCTCTTGATGCCAATTGAAATTCTGGCACAGATATCAGATGTCCTACACAGATGTTGAGACACTAATATCCCACACAATGAACAAGTTAACAATAATAATAACAGTGCAGAAAGTAAAGAACACAGTGATATGTTTACCCAGTTCGGATCAACAATCCTACTCTGGGGGCTACCAAGCCAGGGACGAAATTAATATGCGATAGTATCAATTCACAGATCATACAGCAACCACACCCGGTTACAATCCGCTCACTTAATCACTACCATTCCTATGACTTCTACCTAAGACTCACCTAGGTATGAGGCCCTCATCAAATCCCTCTTCAATCACAACCCGTGACTGGTTCCTTTCAACACAAGTAACAAACCGAAATCCACACTTTCAAAACACACAATTCTCAATACTTCAAAGCTTATGAGAATTGACACACAAGAAACTCAATGCTTAAAAGCTTATGAGTAACTGACAGAACTTACAACACAAAAATCAGTCCTTGTACTGTTATCAGAATGATACCAGTTAGGCTCACAAATAACACTAAAAAACCCTAACAAAACACACGTAAGTTCCACACCTAAATTAGGTTTACACCAGTCAATATATAGCATTAAACCTGGACTGGATTGGGCTTCAAAACGCAGCAAGGAGACTGCACACAATTCTGCAAAATAAACTCCAAGAAAATAGGTCTTCAATCTAAAGTTTCCTAATATGTCTCCATATTTAGAAAGTATTAAAAATATGAAAACCAACACACAAAATCTCAACTCAATTACTTTGGACGCCACATAGGATAACTAAATATTCACAGAATATTCAGTAACAAATAACAACTAACAGAATCTTCCTTTTAAACCAAAATCAGACGCGATGTCCTATGATCCAGGATGGGACATCTTTATTTGACATGTTTAATGCAGAATATTAGAACATCTTGTTTCAACATCTTGCTGCTAGAATAGTTTTAGCAAAATAAATGCCAACCACAAAATCAAAGAAATAACAATTTCAATTTGAGTTACCATCCGGGAAAAGCTAATGTTGTGGCAGATGCTCTGAGTCGGAAGACAATCCATATGTCAGCCTTGATGGTGAAAGAAATGGAATTGATTGAGCAGTTCAGAGACTTAAGTATGGTTTGTGAAACTACGCCAAAGAGTATTAGATTGGGTATGCTGAAGGTGAATAATGACTTTTTGGATGTAATTAAAGAAAACCAGAAACTGGATGTGAAGCTAATGGACTTAATGCCTACAGGAGGAGATGATCCTGATAGTGATTTTAAAGTGGATAATGTTGGGGTGATGAGATTCCGGGGCAGAATTTGTGTACCGGATAATGAGGAATTGAAAAAGGCAATCTTAGAGGAAAGTCATCGGAGTAGCTTGAGTATTCATTCGGGAGCTAAAAAGATGTATCATGACTTGAAGAAGTTATTTTGGTGGTCCGGTATGAAGAGGGACATAGCTCAGTTTGTTTATGCTTGTTTGATATGTCAGAAGTCAAAGGTGGAACACCAGAAACCGTCGGGATTAATGCAACCGTTGGAAATTTCGGAATGGAAATGGGACAGTATTGCTATGGATTTTGTTACTGGTTTGCCAAATACGGTGAGAGGCTTTGATGCTATTTGGGTAATGATGGATCGAGTTACGAAATCCGCACATTTTATACCAATTAACATCAGTTTCCCATTGTCGAAGCTGGCGGAGATTTATATCAGAACAATTGTGAAGTTGCATGGTGTTCCGTCGAGCATAGTGTCGGATAGAGATCCGAGGTTTACTTCAGAATTTTGGAAGAGTCTACAGGAAGCCTTGGGTTCTAAATTGAAGTTGAGCTCGACTTATCATCCACAGACAGATGGTCAATCAGAGAGGACTATCCAGTCGTTGGAAGATTTGCTGAGGGCCTGCGTGTTGGAGAAAGGGGGTGCGTGGGATACTCATTTACCATTGATTGAGTTCACGTATAATAACAGTCACCATTCTAGCATTGGAATGGCGCCTTTCTAAGCTTTGTATGGTAGGAGGTGTAGGACACCTCTGTGTTGGTATGAAACAGGTAAGAATATGGTGCTTGGACCAGAAATTGTGCAACAGACTACTGAGACAATTCAAATGATCAGTGAAAAGATGAAGGCGTCTCAGAGTAGGCAGAAAAGTTACCATGATAATCGGAAGAAAGATTTGGAATTCAGTGAAGGGGATCACGTGTTCCTGAGAGTTAACCCAGTGACCGGTGTGGGACGTGGATTAAAATCGAAGAAGTTGGATCCTAAGTTTATTGGACCGTATCAGATCTTGCAGAGAGTTGGTGTAGTTGCTTACAGAGTGGCGTTACCGCCTGAACTTTCGAACTTGCATGATGTGTTTCATGTGTCGTAACTTCGGAAGTATATATCGGACCCATCTCATGTCATTCAAAGAGATGAAGTTCAGATTAGGGATAATCTTACTGTGGAGGCGAGGCCAATAAGGATCGAGGATCGCCAGATGAAACAACTCAGAGGAAAGAAGATACCCCTGGTGAGAGTAGCTTGGGGAGGAGCTGCTGGCGGAAGTGCAACCTGGGAATTGGAGAGTGTAATACCCCAAATTTTGACCACTTAGATTTCCCATCATTGTGAAAATCATCATCACAATATGGATGAACCATCATGCTTCATTAGCCTCCCCAAAGATGGGTGAGCATCCACTACAATCAAAATTAGGGTTTCAAGCCCTCTCTGAGTGCTTAGACAAAGGATCAATCAAGAAATGACATGATCTTCAACTTGTCTAATCTCTCAAACATCCACAATGGATCAAAAAGGACTCCCACTTCAAGGATTAAGCACAAGGCTGCTCCCTTCTAGGTGGATCAAGTCTCAAGATCGACAGTGTCACCAAATTAGGGTTTTGGTCGACCAGGGTCTCCAGATGGAAATTTTCATCTGGGCACAAGGAAATGATCCAAAACATGACCTAATATACTTCATGGAACCTCATGAACCCATGCATCAAGTCAATTTTGCCTCAGGGGATGCATTCATAAAAAATCAGGAATTAGGGTTTCTTGACCTAATTCACCCCTAAGTTGACTTTTGGGACAAACCATGAGCCAAGACCTCAAGAGATGATTTGAGGGTCTCTAATACACCATATTGATCCATTTGGAACAATGGATTGATCCAAGAATCTTGAGCAACAAGTCTCATTTTCATCTGCACCACAATTAGGGTTTTAAGGGAAAAGTCAACTGTAACTTTGACTTTTGACCAAGACATGCTCCCAAACCCTAATACATGATTGAATATACCCTATGACACCCATGGAACATGTCCATCAAGTTTTATTTAGGTCAAGGACATGATTTCCTGAAGAATTGCACAGTTTGGAATTCATCTGATAAAAAGTCAACTGTGCACAAAAGTCAACTTTGACTTTTTGAGATTTTTCACCAAAATGGATTTTTAACCCTAAAATGATGTTAATGTATGATTTGAATCATCATTCATCAAGAAAAATCAAGAAAAGTGAGATAACTTGTAAAAGGGGTAACCATAAAACTTAGATATTTTTCTAAGTTAAAAATAAAGTGGCAAAGGTACCAACTTTGGAGGACCATAACTCCTAAACCACAAGGCCATTTTTTCTCATCCAAAGATGGATTTGTAGCCCTCATTATCACCTACAAAAACTTCAACTACAAGTCATTCCAATTCATTAAGGATTTTGAGTTATAGAGTGATCAAAGTGGCTGAAAAGTGAAAAAGTCACTTTTTCCAACACTTAGTGAAATTTTCACTAAGTCAGATTTTGCCTCACTTTTTGCCAAATGTAGGGGGATTTTTCACTTGGAATCAAAAGAGATCAAAACCAAACTTGTTCAAACAGTTGTTGTATCATGTAAGAGCTTTCCAAAATGGCCAAGAACATTGCCAAATTCAACCTACATCATGAGATACAACATTGGCAAGTTGCCTTGCTGAAATCTGTCAAGGCAAGGCAGAATTTGCAACTTTGGTCGATTTGCCAAAATCAGCCAAATTCAATTGCTCCAATCCACTTGGACACCTCAGAGGATTGAATCTAAAGGGGACAATCACTGAGCCAAGCCTCCAAAGTCCATGGAACAAGAAATAGCATGTTGAACCTAGAATGGCCAAAATAGGGACAAGACTTCAAATTTGGAATGAGGCATTCAATGGAACCATCAAGGTGGCATGGACTGAGCCATTCTCATATGAAATCAGTCAAGACTTATCCAAGACCAAGGGGACCAAAGCTCTGTGCCCTAACCTCTAGTCAAGGGCTAGAGGAGACTTGGATTCTCATTGGACAACATTGGCCAAACCTACTTACCAGCTGCCATGCACTATTCCTTGCAAAACAAACTTGCTCTACTATAAATAGAGCTCAATTGTGGTCAGTTTAAGTACACCAAAGCCATCTAACAGATGCTTTCCTCAAAATCTCTTTCTCTTGGCAAAAATGCCTTTCTTAGCAAGGTAGCTATCGGGTTTTGAGTTTGAGAGCAATTATGCACAAACCAATCACTCACACACCTCACATACATCACATAACTTCTGAAACATCAATTTCATGAAATCACCAGCTGGTTGCTCAAATTTTCAAACAAGGTGCAGCTGAGGTACCACAAAATGATCCAGCCAATTTCAATCAAGTCCAACCATCCAAACACAATCCATAGGGTGTAGGGAAGCTGTCCAGATCATCACAACTTGTCTGTAACACCTCCAACTCAAAATCACATCTGCTCTTGCTGTCACGACTTGGAGGTAAGCACATACTTGGTCATCTCTCAATCTATGCATATTTCCTCGCACAATAATTTGGCCATATGTTCATAATCATGCATGGAATGTTTTCCCTCAATTAATTGCATTGTTTGAATCGTGTATCAAAAATCCTAGCCTTCATACAGAAATTAGGGTTCTTGAGGTTTCTTCGTGATTTCTTGTTGTATGTTTAATTTAAATGAAATTAAAGTACATAGACATGATCGTGAGGTTGAGACGAGCATAATGATATGTGGATTGCATGATATGATTACGTATTCATGGAGATTGGATAGAAAACGCAAATCTGAGAAACCAAGAACACGCGCGTGTTCTTCAGCTGTTCTTGGCGCCATTTTTAGAAATTCAAATATTTGAATTTTGTGATTTTGTTTAATTGATTCAAAAATTAATTTCTCTCTGAGTTTTAATGATTTTGAGTTGATTCTTTTTTTTAATAATTCACAAAAATGTTAAAATATTTTATTTTCCCAAAAAATCCCCAAAATATTATTTATTTCATATAATTGATATTTTTGCAAAGAATTAATGTTTTAATTGTTTTTGGCATTTTAAATATTTTTTCTACATTGATTTTGCAACTTTTAATGCTTTCTAATTATTTTGTAGGTCAATACTTAATTTTTGAAGCATTAATCCAAGATCACAATTTGTTTTCCATGTGTTAAACAATTTTTGATCATTTTAATTGAATTTTTATTCAATTAAATACATTTTGAAAACAAATTAGGGTTTTGGATTAATTCAACCCTCATAAATCATTTTCAAAACTCTTTGGGCCTCTTGAGAGAGTGTAAGACCCATCCCCCCTTGTACAAAAACTTTTTGGGCCTCACTCATTGTATAAGTCCCTCTGTACAAGTAAACGGCGCGATCGTCGCTCGTTTAAAAATAAAAATCATTTGGGCCTACCCTCGAGTAGTAAGACCCATTTCTTTTTCTTTAAAACACTTTGGGCCTCTAATAGAGTGTAAGACCCAATCCCCCTTTTAACCAAACCATTTTGGGCCTCACTTATTGTATAAGTCCCTCCGCGTTAAAAGAAAACCTCGGCACGATCGCCATTTTTTAAACGAAAAATCATTTGGGCCTACCCTCGTGTTATAAGCCCCACTCTTTTCTTTAAACCATTTTGGGCCTCTTGAGAGAGTGTAAGACCCATCCCTTTGTACAGAAAACCTTTTTGGGCCCCAGTCACTTGTATAAGTCCCTCTGTACAAATTCAAACAGTGCAATAATTGATAAAACCCTGGGCCTCTCCTTGAGCTATAAGCCCCAAATCTTTCTTTTTCAAAGCACTTTCTCCTTTGATTTTGAATATACTGTTGTTTTCAATCTTTCTTTGTTGAACAACTAACCAAACAGCATGGAAGCACTACAACCGAGTAAGTGGTTATCGCTTTCATTTACTGCTTTCATATTATAAACTGTATTGTGGGGCTGCTCACTGTAAGTCTCCTTTCATAAACTCATATCTACTGTGTAATAATAGTATAGATATTTCGAGTTTCCCCGGCAACTACGTCTAGAACTAGGTGACACCGTTTCACTTATTCGTAGAAATAGACGCCTAGATCCCCAATAGGAGCACCAGATACAGTCTTCTCTTCGGCTGTCCTCCTTAGGAATCGTCAAGAAGCTCTACTCCCCAAGATGAATGTATTCTCTGTGAATGGCATCTTTGAGTTTCTTCCAAATTCTCGAACTTTCCTGACTTGATCTATTCCTTGTGGATAGCTTGCCTTGAATGTCTCGGGGTTTGGGTACCCACTACGGTCATAATCTTGGACCTTAACTAAGGAACCCTCTTAAAAAGCTAAAAGTCGCTGGATAGTAAACCTCGCACGTTTACCAGTGGTTTTTATCTTTAAAAGAGTTATCTCTCCTAATGGAAAGGAGATGATAGACCCACGGGCTTCTTAAAAGCATCGGCCTCCTCTTGGGCATTATTCAAGGACACTACGGCTTCTTAGAAGTATTCACGGCCTCCTCTTAGGCTTCGTATAATGATCTCTTCCTCCGGGAATGATAGCCTCCTCTTGGGCTTCGTACAAGGACCCGTCGGCTTCTTAAAAGTTCCCAGCCTCCTCTTGGGCTTCGTACAAATTGTCCCGACGACCTCCTAGAGGTATAGGAACAGAACCTAGTCATTCTCATAGAACAGTCCTTTCATAGAGTCTACTACTGTTTCTCGAAGCATAGTACAAAAGATAAAACTCTAGACACAGACAGTCTAACTTCCTTGAGTCTCAAAGACATTCTCAAGCACCCTTCGTTAAATAGGAAGGAAACCCGCAGACTCAGATAGTCTCGATACCCTTTGGATTTCCCGTTTCCTCAAAGAGAAGGAAATATCCCTGATCCTCAAATCAAATCCCTGAGTACAGTGTTGCTCATATAAGAACTGATTTTCTCTTTTAAATCAGTATATTGAATCTGTCACTCAACTGAAACAGTTACAATAGCCTCCATCTCGGGCTTCGTACGAGATACCAAAATTCTCCCCAGTGGAGTCAAAACAACCTTTTCGCCTCTCTCTCGGGCTTTGTACGAGATACAAAAACACTCTCTTACTGAGTATAAAAGATTCTCCAACTGAGTCAACTCTTTGCTAGCCTCCTCTTAGGCTTTGTATAACGATATGCCCCACTGGGTCAAAAACTTTTAGCCTCTCTCTCGGGCTTTGTACGAGACACAAAATAGCCTCCTTTTAGGCTTTGTATAATGATTTTCCTAGCGGAAATTAGCCTCCTCTTAGTCTTTGTATAAGAAAACCACTAGTTGATCCAATCGACCTTTTAGCATCAAAGCTGTGCCTCGTTCGCAGTACACAAACATCAACAACTCCTTTCCCTTCATCTAATCGCTGTAAGCGGCAAGCCTTTGGATCATCTACATCCATGCCACTGTCCCTCTTTTAGCATAAGAAATTCCTAAGGAAAGATGGCATTGCTCTACACTGAGTTAAAGTCTTCCCCTTCAGGTTAAAACCCTTTCTTCGGAAATTATGGCATTGCTCGGATCCGCGTATCCCAGTTAAAGTAATTCTCCTTCCCCCTCTTTAGAGATGATAAATTCTCTCTAAAGCCGAGGTCTTTCAGCTTCACGTCTTGGGCTTTGAACAAGACACAAATAAACCTTTTAGCTTCACATCTTGGGCTTTGAACAAGATACAAATCACCTTTTGCTTCACGTCTTGGGCTTTGAACAAGACACCAAAACACCCATTTCCTCCCATAGAATAGGAGGAACTACGAACGCTCTGATTTCCCTATTTCGGTAAACGGGAATACGTAGGCATAAGATCGAAAGAAAAGATCTTAGCGAGCCCTATCAACAAAAAACCCAAATCCCATATCTTCGTCAATTAAAAGCAGTATTTCAAAAGCACCAGTCCTAACATCCTAATCCTTGTTCCCCGCCAGAAACATTAAGCCCTAGAAAGAAAGAAACCTGTATTGGCGAAATACGAATAACCAGTACAAAGGCCCCCCCACATTGATAGCATCCGTAACCTAACAGACCGCTGTTTAAACTCAGTATGCAAAGCAGGGTTAATTGGAGACATCTATTTCCCTTCCTTATTCAGCTCACAATAGGATAAAAAATAAATCGACCTGTAGTCAAAGCTCAAACTGCAGAGAGCGACCAACGCTTAAGAACCGCGTCCAAAATCGCTCGCTACAGAAAAGTGGCGCCCACCGGGGGGGCCGAACCTTTCTTTCTACTTCTCTTGTGTGAAAAATTACACAAATGGAGACTCTGCTGGGGAGTCTCCTTTTCTGCCTTAGGGCATCATCCCCGTTTTCTACGGAAAATGGGAACTCTACCGAAGAGAAAGATTGACCTATGCTGGTCCATCTCTTAGGCAGGGAACCACAGATTGAGGCATCCGCCGGGGAACCCATTTCTGTCAGGAACTTAAGATTCATAGCTTTATAAGTCTAGGATGATTAGGACAAATATATATACTGCTTTTCCTAAATGCTATACGTGTTTATTTTTCTGCTACTGGGAATGCGTGTGATGCCGCATGTGGTGAGAATGAGTATACACTTAAGATAAGTGATGGTGATGGGGTCGACCATCAACCTCAGTGGAGGCTGACCAACGCAACCCATTCACTCTTATAGCCAATGGGCCGGTTGTTAAGTCTGAGAAGCTGAGGAGCCAAACCCTTTCGTAGTGCGGAAACTATCGGAAATAGTTGTTACGTGATACTACCCTCATTTGAGGCTGGTGATCTATTCTCGGTGAATGGCACTTACTCTAAGATTGCTCTACAACTCGCTGTCGATCCGCTTGTTGTTTTGCTTTCCTGGGAGGAGCTGATGATAATGAGTACAGGTACAAAAATCACCCTAGTATAAACCTTTGGGGATGGGTAGAGCCTTGACTTCATGACAACGACCCTTTGACCCCATCTTTTTTCTATGTTTTTGTGTGCTGCATTCATGCATTCATTTAATAAAACATTAAAACATTCAAAAAAAATTTCTCTTCTAGTCTCTCTGTTTTTCAAATTAAACTAAGATTGTGATTGCAAATATCAGAGAAAAAGATTGCATTAATGGATTTCGGTAGAAGGAGAACTCACCAGTATACCTTCAAGGTTCCAAAACTAGGGGATTTGAGAAAGTTAGCGAGGATGATCGTTAACCCAGAGGCTTTCAGAGCCAAGCACGGTGGTTTGCTACCACTGTTGAGAGTCCATGTGATTGAGGGAATCATGGATGCGCTCATTCAGTTCTACGATCCGGTTTATCACTGTTTCACATTCCCGGATTACCAGCTATCACCAACGCTGGAGGAGTATTCTCATCTGACTGATTTACATATCACTGATCGAGCTCCATTTTCTGGACTGGAAGAAATTCCAAAGAATCAGACTATTGCAAGAGCAATTCATTTGGACGAGTCTGAGGTCAGGACTCACATGATTACTAAGGGTGGCACCCAAGGTTTGCCAGCCCAGTTCCTGACCAAGAAAGCTCTGTACTTCGCTAGTATAGGGAACATGACTGCTTTTGAAAACATCTTTGTCTTGCTCACCTACGGGTTATTTTTGTTTCCCAACATCAATAACTTCGTCGATATCAACGCTATTAAGGTTTTTCTCATTGGAAACCTTGTGCCGACTTTGCTCGCAGATGCGTATCATTCTGTACACTTAGGAAATTTGTACAGCGGAGGGGAGATCACATGCTGTGTACCTCTGCTTTATAAATGGTTTATCTCACACTTGCCCAAGTCTGCTGCTTTTTGGGATTGCAAGAGTGTCTTACGTTGGTCGCGGAAGATCATGTCTCTCACCAACTCTGATATAGATTGGTGTAATAGGATTTATGAGGGAATCAAAATCATTGACCGTTGTGGAAACTTCCCCAGCGTACCCCTCATAGGAACTAAAGGAGGAATCAACTATCATCCAATATTAGTTCTTCGTCAATTTGGATACCCGATGAGACACATCCCACTGGGTGTTCATCTGGAAGGTCTTTTCTTCAAAGAAGGAGAAAGTGACAGAGCACTGAAGATGGAAATAGTGCAAGCTTGGAAACAGGTTCATAAGAAAGGACGAGAGTCTCTGGGAAAACCGGACTGTGTCTCGGTGGAGCCTTATCTCCATTGGGTACAAACCAGAGCTCTCAAGCTAAAGATGCCTTATCCTCGTTACAGAATTCTTCCACCGAGGGAAACTGTCATGTACTTCATGACGGAAACTGAAAGGCTTCAGGTTACTCTCAACAAAGTTCAAAAGGAAAGAAGATCTTGGAAGAACAAGTATCGCACCCTCGACGTAGAGTGCATCAGAATACAACAATTACTGAAAGAGAAAGATGCTCTGATTGAAATTTTGGAGCAGCATGCTGTAGAGAATCAAGATGACCAAAGGAATTTGCTCACTCCTTTCACTTGGCAAAGGAATGACAACCCGACAACGGCCCAAGCGCCCCGGTCAAAGAAAAGGAAGATACCAGAATCAGCACCCGGTTTCTCCTCAGAGAGGACTCGGGACCCATTAGTTTAGGTTTCTGTTTCTGCACTTTGTAATCTACTGTATTTCCATTTCTGTAATCCTTTGGAATTCAATAAAAAGGGGTTTCCCCACTGTTTGATATTTGCAATCTAATTGTCGAAGTTTATTTTAATTAAACCTAAAAACAATTAATATAATCATTGCATTCATCATTCTCACATCGCGTATTCTCCTTACCTACGAATCTCACGTTTGTGTCTCGATTCTAGAGTCAAACTGTCTCATTCGTACAATACTTGGGCCAATCGTCAAAAAAAGATGGATGATCTTGAGGAAGAAAACAGAGAGTTGAAAGAAGAGATCGACGCTCTGAGAGAGGATATGAGAAAGCTTCGTAACGACATGCAAGCCATGGCAGAAGCTCAGCTACAAAGAACTATGATCTCAGAGATCACCTCAACGCCCATCATAGAAAAGTATGATCCTAGGTATCAGATGCCGAAAGATCGTCCTTGGGGCATGCCTGTTAACTATATCCCGGAAGGATATGTTTCGCCGATCACTGAAGATCAGGGAATCGCAACAGAAGCCGCTGGGCCTGAAGGTTACAAACTTCGGGAAATCGAAGATGCCAGGGGCATACTCAAGACTCCTGAAGGTTACAAACTTCGGGAGGCGCCAAGACTTACTGCCGTAGTCATGGCACCACCCCCTGTGGTGCACACTGTCCCAGAAGGACAGATTCCACAGACACCTTCTGGTAAGAAGGAAACTATGTTCGACAGAATGGATGAATTCCAGGAGCAGTTCTTGGAAATGCAGAAAGAGCTGCAAGCCATTCGCGGTCAGGATCTATTTGGAAAGGACGCCGCAGACCTCTGCTTGGTCCCAAATGTGAAAGTCCCGCACAAGTTCCAAGTGCCCGACTTTGAAAAATACAAGGGTAACTCTTGCCCTCAGAGCCATCTGGTGATGTACGCTCGGCGGATGTCAGGTCAGACGGAGAATTAGGACCTGCTGATTCACTACTTCTAGGATAGTTTAACCGGTGCCGCACTCAAATGGTACATGGGTTTAAACCGTACTACGATCAGTACATTCAGAGATCTTGGTACTGCCTTCGTCCAACAATACAAATACAATTTGGACATGGCACCCGACAGAGATCAACTCAGATCAATGTCGTAAAAGGAAAAGGAAACCTTTAAGGAGTATGCTCAAAGGTGGCGTGAAATTGCCGCTCAAATTTGTCCACCTCTTGAGGAAAAAGAGATGACGAAGATCTTCTTAAAGACCTTAAGCTCATTTTACTACGGCCGAATGGTCGCCAGTGCACCCAGTGATTTCACCGAAATGGTCGGCATGGGTGTACGTCTTGAGGAAGCCGTCCGAGAAGGACGTTTGGTAAAAGACACTGGATCAACGAGCGGTACTAAAAAATACGGTAGTGCTCTCCCTAAGAAAAAAGAGCAAGATATTGGGAATATCTCTCTCGGAAAGCAAAGGCGACGTTATCAGCCAGTAGCAACTGTTACTCCTGCTATCGGCCCCGCGCCTGTTCCTATGTATCAACCTCAGGTTGTGCAGAGCCAACCTGACCAACAAAGGACACAACAGCCTCTTCAGCAGACTCGTCCTCCATATAACAACAACCGTATAACACGGCCACCAGGATTTGATCCTATACCTGTAACGTACGCAGAATTATTTCCGTTACTGCTAGCCAAGGGGCACATTCAGACTAAGTCTCCCCTTTCAGTTCCGGAAAATCCGCCTTTCTGGTTTAAAACAGATCAAACATGCCCTTATCATCAAGGAGGGTCAGGGCATAACATTGAGACTTGTCTCAATTTCAAATCTGACGTGCAAAAGCTTGTTAGGAGCGGGCTCTTATCTTTCAAAGATACGAATCCTAATGTTCTTACGAACCCGCTGCCTCAACACGAGAAAGCTGCAGTCAATCTGATTGAGAAAGAGACTAACAATGTCTATCAAATTCACGATGTACTCTTATTGGGGACCAATCTGGTCAAGATGCATTGTAGATAGAGTGGATATGGCCATGTGCCACCTCATAACTATCACCAGTGTGATATCTGCTCTAAAGATAACCAAGGATGTTCTGTAGTGCAAGCAGCTCTACAGGAACAGATGGATCTTGGATGGATCCAGGAGCCCCGAGTTCGTGGAGTTAACATGGTCTCTACGAATTATAACGTCATCCAAAACCACGACATCCGTGTGATGAATGTCAACTTGGTGGCGATGCACTCAAGGCAAAGCCAGTATCATAATCTGTCGCGGCACGATTACAGTTCCTGTCTGATTTGCTCAGTAAACAAACAGGGATGCTCTTTCATACAAGAGGCCCTCCAGCGTCAGATGGATCTTGGATGGATCCAAGACTACCATGATAGGAACTCCTATCAAATCAACATGGTTCAGATCTTTGACATTCGCGTGATGAATACCAACCTGGTAGAGTTACATGCTGAGCAGGTCCGACTCGGATTCTTAATATCACATGACTATCAAAGCTGTAAAGCGGGTTACGAAAATGATCGAGGTTGTACCCTTGTCCAGGAGGCACTTCAGCACTTGTTAAATCACTGGTGGATGCCAATCTATATGGACGAAGATACTCAGCAAATTAGTATCAATAACAGGAATCCTACTCGTCGTCAAAGTCAGGATGTCCGATCAATGGAAGGTAACCTAGTGAGGTTACATTGTATTCAAAGTGGGCGTGGCCAGGTGCCACCACACAACTATGACAGTTGTAGCGTTTGTTCGGAAAGTAACCAAGGGTGTTACCTTGTGAGAGCAGCTCTTCAGGGTCAGATCGATCATGGAGAAATTCATCCATATCCAGGTTCAGGACCCATCATTTGGTCGCCGAACTACCTTGCCGATCAAGTTGAGGATGTTGTCACGATCTCTGGTCATCACAGGACCAAGGATGTTTTTGCCATCATCCCTCTACTTGACAAATCTAAAGTTCCCAACCGGGAACGGATCAAGGTTACTTGTGATGGTCAGAAAAATCAGAAGGTTCCCCTAGTCATCTATCTACCGGGGCCACTACTGTATGAATTAGCTAAGGCAATCCCTTACAAATACGGTGCAACAATAATCGAGAATGGAAAGGAAATTCCATTACCCTCCATCGTGAATATTGCAGACATCAGTCGTGTAACACGGAGCAGTCGAGTCTTCAACCGAGGGGTTGGAGAATCCAACAAAGAAAAGGAACTTCAGGCGGAAATTCCTGATCCACCAGTCGGTCAATCTGGTAATCCCGACTTTTCAAAAGACAAAGATGAGATGCTAAAGCTCATCCAAAGGAGTGAATATAACATTGTTGATCAACTGTTACAGACTCCTTCAAAGATCTCAGTATTATCACTGTTACTCAGTTCAGAAACACACAGAGAGGCTCTACAGAAAGTCTTGGAGCAAGCCTTTGTGGAACAGGATGTAACAATCAGACAATTCGATAGCATTGTCTCTAACATCACTTCCTGCAATAATTTGGGATTTAGTGATGAGGAATTACCCGAAGAGGGTCGCCGTCATAACATGGCGCTCAACATTATAGTTAACTGCTAGGGCGATGCTTTAGCCAACGTACTGGTAGACACAGGGTCAGCCCTGAATGTTATGTCGAAGTCCACTTTGATGCAATTATCATTCAAGGGCCCTCCGATGAGAACCAGCGAGGTCGTCGTCAAAGCATTCGACGGATCCAGAAAAATAGTTATCGGCGAAGTTGATCTTCCCATAACTATTGGTCCTCACACTTTCCAAATCACTTTCCAGGTCATGGACATCCGGGCAACATACAGTTGTTTATTAGGAAGACCTTGGATCCATCAGGCTGGAGCGGTTACTTCAACCCTCCACCAAAAGCTAAAGTTCGTCAAGAACGATCAACTTATCACGGTCTATGGGGAACAAGCCTTGCTTGTGAGTAACCTATCATCATCTACTTGTGTGGAACCCGAGGAGGTTATTGGAACTCAGTTCCAAGCACTATCGGTGAGCAAGAACGATCAATCCGAAGAAGGAACTTCAATTTCTTCATACAAAGATGCTATCAAAGCGGTCGAGAGTACCGATACGACAGGATGGGGACGGCTTGTCATTCATATTGACAATAAAACAAAGAAGGGTCTTGGTTTTTCTGCAACCTGTACTCAGACAGCCGCCAATGATGAAAGTCTTCATCCCCTTCAAAACTTCTTCCACAGTGGAGGTTTTCTTCACCCAGTGTCTCAGACAGTTCATGCTATTAATGAGGAAGATCCCTCTGACACAGATGAAGAATGGAAGTCCTACCATAACAAGGACGACTATATGTCTCAGGAAGAGGTGCCTATGCCTTTTTGCTTTCCTACAGAAAGTTCGAGATTTATACCAAGATCAGATGTCGAAATGATCTACGGAGATTGTGATCCGGAAGGATGTCGTGCTCCGCCAAATTCATTAGAGGAAGACACTCTGATGAAAGAAAACTTTGATCACAATTACTATGGCCTGATGGATGGTCTGCCAATGTGGCAGCCTTACCCAGGAAACTTGGGGCAAGAAAGTCAGCCGAGTAATGAAACTCGGATGAGCATCATTGAACAAAATACCTGTGTCCCCGCCATGTCATGGGATCAATACCCAGGTCATTCGGAAACTACTCAACATGAAGATGAATTCGTAACGTTTGCAGGACTAGAATTCATCAACTATGCTTTTCCTGAGGTCAACGTCATCGAGAGGGATGACTTCTCCAGTTCCAAAGAAGTTTGGGACACTTTGGGACAACCAAGTGGAAAATACGACTATATGGCCAAGTACACTGCTCCCGAAAGCTCTCGTATCAGGCTCGAAGATATCCAGTCAACTGGATGGGGAGATACAGCTGAGAGCACCAATGCTATGCAAAATGCAACAGAGGAATCCTCCTACGACAATTCTGCCTGGGAGACAGATTCCAATGATCCTGCTCCACTAGAAATCAGCATCATTTCTGAAGACAAATCAAGGAAGGTGCCAGACTTTGTGATTCACCGAGGAGTTCGCCGCCAATGGGTTGCCGTCGAGGTTCCGAAGGTCGTTCATCAGTCAAAGTAATTGCCATCTTTAACCTTTCACCCTGCCCAGGTAAAACGGATATTTTGATAGGGCTTGTTTTCTGTAAATTTTCCCTCTTCGCTTTGCCCAAAGCGACAGAGTTTTGTTTTATAGGGCTGTAGTTTCAAGAGTCTACTTCTTCATTAATAAAATAATGTCGTTCTGTAATTTCCGCATTAATTGCTGTTTTCTCTTTTTGCTTTTTCAGAAAATGGTAATCCAAAAAAAAAAACATTCAATAATAAAAACAAGCAGTAAAATCAAAACACTGCACACACTTGCATTTTCTCTATCTCTTCTAAACACGAATCATCACGTCATGCAGATTGCTTGTTTTATACCCCGTTGAAACATACGATCCGATGCCTTCTTCCAACTTTGAGTTCCCGGTATTCGAGGCTAAAGAAGAAAATGACAACGAAATTCCAGAAGAGATCTCCCGACTACTCAGACAAGAGGAAAGGTCCATTGAACCTCACAAAGAGCCGTTGGAAACGGTAAACTTGGGTTCAGAAAAAGAGAGAAAAGAAATCAGGATCGGAGCACTGCTCAGTCCAACTGCCAGAGAGGGTTTGATAAAGCTTCTCAAAGAATTCCCCGATGTATTCGCTTGGTCCTATCAGGATATGCCAGGGTTGGATACCAGCATCGTGGAACATCACTTACCGTTGAGATCGGAATGTCCGCCAGTAAAGCAAAGGTTGAGACGCACTCACCCGGACATGGCCATCAAAATCAAAGATGAGGTACATAAATAGATCAACGCGGGTTTCCTCGCTACATCTGAATATCCTCAATGGTTAGCCAACATCGTACCCGTTCCCAAAAAGGACGGAAGGGTCAGAATGTGTGTTGATTACAGAGATCTGAACAAGGCAAGTCTAAAGGACGACTTTCCTTTACCACACATTGACATGCTGGTTGACAGCACAACAAAGTTCAAAGTATTCTCCTTCATGGATGGATTCTCGGGCTATAACCAGATTAAAATGGCGCCGAAAGACATGGAGAAAACTTCATTCATTACCCCACGGGGTACCTTTTATTACAAGGTAATGCCGTTCGGTTTGAAGAATGCCGGGGCAACCTATCAAAGGGCCATGACTACTCTGTTTCATGACATGATACACAAAGAAATCGAGGTATATGTCGATGATTTGATTGCAAAATCAAGAACAGAGGATGAGCACGTTGAACATCTGTCAAAATTGTTCGAACGTCTAAGAAAATTCAAGCTCCGCTTGAATCCTAACAAGTGCACCTTCGGTGTCCGTTCAGGGAAACTACTAGGGTTCATCGTCAACCAGAAAGGAATTGAAGTGGATCCTGACAAGGTCAAGGCCATTCAAGAAACGCCTTCTCCGAAAACTGAAAAACAGGTCAGAGGATTCCTGGGACGTTTGAACTACATCTCCAGATTCATATTCCTTATGACCGCGACGTGTGCGCCGATTTTTAAATTACTAAAAAAGAACTAGGATTGCGTTTGGTCAGAAGATTGCCAAACCGCCTTCGACAGTATCAAGGAATATCTGTTGAATCCTCCGATTCTATCACCTCCAGTGGAAGGAAGACCACTGATCATTTACCTCACAGTCCTAGAGGACTCAATGGGATGTGTACTTGGCCAACAAGACGAAACTAAACAGAAAGAGTCTGCCATTTACTATCTAAGCAAGAAATTCACCGACTGCGAAACTCGGTACACAATGCTTGAGAAAACTTGTTGCGCTTTGGCTTGGGCAGCCAAACGTCTTCGCCAGTACATGATTCGTCATACTACTTGGTTGGTCTCCGAAATGGATCCAATCAAGTACGTTTTCGAAAAACCTACTCTCACGGGAAGGATTGCCCGTTGGCAGATGTTACTATCAGAATATGACATAGAGTACCATGCTCGGAAACCCGTTAAAGGAAGTATTTTAGCCGATCATTTGGCTCATCAACCGATTGACAATCAAGAATCAATCGGGTTTGACTTCCCAGATGAAGATGTCATGTATCTAAAGATGAAAGATTGCGATGAATCGCTACCCAGTGAAGGGCCAGAACCAGGTTCCCAGTGGGGACTTATCTTTGACAGAGTAGTTAATCATTATGGAAACGAAATTGGGGCAATCATTGTTACCCCTCGGGGTTCCCACATTCCTTTCACTGCTAGACTTACGTTCAAATGTACGAACAACGAGGTCGAATACGAAGCATGTATCATGGGTCTCAAAGAAGCGATTGATTTAAGGATCAAAAACTTGGACGTATACGGCGACTCAGCCCTGGTTATTAACCAGATAAAAGGATATTGGAACACATACCAATCAGGATTGATTCCTTACAAAGACTATGCAAGAAGGTTGTTACCCTTCTTTAACAGAGTCGACTTTCATCACATCCCTCGTGAGGAGAATCACATGGCTGATGCATTAGCCACTCTCTCTTCCATGATTAGTGTAGGTCGATGGAATGACATACCTAAGATCGACATCATGCACCTTGAACGGCCCCTTACATCTTCGTGATTGAAGCAGTCATAGACGACAGACCTTGGTATCACGATATCAAATGCTTTCTTCAGAAACAAGAGTACCCATCTGGGGCACTCAGAAAAGACAGGAAAACCCTCAGAAGATTGGCTGGAAACTTCTTCCTGAGCGGTGACACTCTTTATAAGAGAAATTTTGACATGGTCTTGCTCCGATGCGTCGACATACCAGAAGCAGACATGCTCATGAAAGAAATTCATGAAGGATCCCTTGGCACTCATGCCAACGGACACACAATGGCGAGAAAAATTCTCAGGGCCGGGTATTATTGGTTGACCATGGAATCCGACTGCTACAAGTACATGAGGAGGTGTCACAAGTGTCAGATATACTCCGACAAAATTCATGTACCGCCATCACATCTCAAAGTTCTTTCTTCCCCATGGCCATTTTCCATATGGGGAATCGATATGATTGGTATGATTGAGCCCAAGGCTTCAAACGGACATCGGTTCGTTCTGGTAGCCATTGACTATTTCACCAAGTGGGTCGAAGCAGCGTCATTCGCCAATGTAACCCGACAAGTGGTGGTCCGATTTATCAAAAAAAATATCATCTACCATTATGGTGTTCCAAGCGAGATCATTACTGATAATGGATCTAACTTGAACAATAAGATGATGAAAGAGTTGTGTGCAGAGTTCAAGATCGAACACCATAACTCATCTCCCTACCGACCCAAGATGAACGGAGCGGTAGAAGCGGCTAACAAGAACATCAAGAAGATCGTTCAAAAAATGGTTGTAACCTATAAAGATTGGCACGAGATGCTACCCTTTGCTCTTCATGGTTATCGCACATCTGTCCGCACTTCAACAGGGGCTACCCATTTCTCTCTAGTATATGGCATGGAGGCAGTGCTTCCCATAGAAGTAGAGATCCCGTCAATTAGGGTATTGATGGAAGCTAAGCTCACCGAAGCTGAATGGTGTCAAAGTCGACACGACGACCTGAACCTGATCGAAGAGAAGCGAATCACGACACTATGCCACGGTCAGTTATATCAACAAAGAATGAAGAGGGCGTTCGACAAAAAGGTTCGGCCTCGTGTCTTCAGTAAAGGAGACCTCGTGCTCAAGAAGATACAATCATTTCTCACTGATTCTCGGGGCAAATGGACCCCAAATTATGATGGCCCCTATGTGGTCACGAAAGCTTTCTCAGGCGGTGCCTTGAGACTTGCAACCATGGACGGAGAGGAATTTGCCTACCCCACGAATGTTGATGTAGTCAAGAAATACTTCGCCTAAAAAAACAAAAAAAAAACGTCTCGGTGGATTGAAAACCCGAAAGGGCGGTCCAGGCAAAAGTTAGAGACATGAAAAAAAAGAATCATCCCGATGGATTGGAAATCTCATAGTACAATCCAGGAAAAAGTTAGGGATAATGGCAAGTAACTATGTTCAACAGAGGCAAGTCCCTCAGCAGTAGTTACATCATCTATCGGAGGAAATCTCCAGTCAAAGGTTATCTTCTACAGAAGCTCAGGATGCCCCGAATTCAAAGTTGGTAGAAGGATAGTGGTCGTTATGTTTCAACGTAGCCCTTTTCCCTGTAAATTACCGTTTTCTAAACTTTGTATATACTCTTTGGAATCACGCGTTTGGCTGATCTCCATCTTATCAATAAAATTTGAGCCCTTGTGCTTTTGTTTGTAATTCTTGCTTGTTTTAGCTTTACAGAACGACGTTGTTTAAACTTAATCAGCGATTCTTGAAATAAAACAAAAATGAATTTACTTGTTAAAACTTTTTCTGCTTTTAAGATAAAGATGGCAATTTCTTTTGACTGTTGAACATCAGAAGAACATCGATCGCTTCTCCCGAAGTAAGCGAACTTCAAAGTGCAGAATCAAAGTACTCCTTCTAAGCCAGTATGCCTGAATGAAGGGATCAACTGTGTCAGAGACCTTGTTTCGTCTGACATCCTCGGCCGAGTTCTCATCTCTTAAGCCCGATCAACATAGCTCCCAACGGGACTATCTCTCCTAAGCAAGGTGGAATTGCTATTTTGAATCAACGGTACTTCTTCGCCCCGCGATGGCCGAGTATCCAATTGTGTTCATCCATTAGTCTGTATGTCGCGTCTGTTTTGTCAGCATATACATACATACTTCATGCATTTTATTTGCGTTCGCATTTCGTATTGCATCACTATCACTTGAGTCGGTCTTGTCCCCTAGTGATAAACAGTTTTCTCAATCGAGTTTGTCAGTTCTTTCCTCGTCAGGAAGTGTTGCGTCTGCACAATCTCGCCACCAGTGTATCTTTAGATCAGAGTCGACACTTGGCCACTTTGATAACTTGAACCTCTGAAAAGCCAGAGAAAACTCTCAATAAACATCACTCTTCGCCATTGAAGATGATATCCTTGCTTTCCCGGATTAAGGAAAATCCACAGAGAAAGCCTCGTGATCAGAGATTCGGCAGCATGCCAGTTTTGCTCCGAAAGGACCGCTGATAAAAAGGTCATCGGCCCCACAAAATTGGACCCCATCATATGGCGTTTCTCCGGGAAGATCCCGAGAAAAGTATGATGAAAGATCCCAAATGAAAACAGTCTCTCAAGAGAATCATTTTCCCCAGTAGAGGCAACAAATGGCGTCTCCAACAGAGAAGTTTGTACACCTCTACAACTCAGACGAATGGGTTCGCCAGCAAGTCTGACATCAAAACTTTTTCCACTCAAATGGCATCTCCCCAGGAAAATTCGGCGAGAAGTTTGAGGAAAGCCGCTATGAATAGCGTCCCTTGTCAAGAAAGTTTATTGACAAAAGAAACTAAGACCAGTTCTTGGTAGGAAACCAGGATCGAGGGGAAGTTTAAATCAGAAACTAAGACCAGTTCTTGGTAGGAAACCAGGATCGAGGGGAAGTTTAAATCAGAAACTAAGACCAGTTCTTGGTAGGAAACCAAGATCGAGGGGAAGTTTAAATCAGAAACTAAGACCAGTTCTTGGTAGGAAACCAGGATTGAGGGGAAGTTTAAATCAGAAAGTATGACCAGTTCCTTGGTAGGAAACCAGGATCGAGGGGAAGTTTAAATCAAAAGAGACTGAGACCAGTTCCTTGGTAGGAAACCAGGATCGAGGGGAAGTTTACCTTTTCTAAGCATCATCGCTTAGCTAAAGAAGATGAATGCGTAAGCTACCATTCATAACCACCATCAAAATTTCGGATATTCCGATATTTAATCCTCTTGCACCCCGAATGCCCGAATCCCTTCGTCATTCATACCTTCGGGTCCAAGAAGATTAAATAGGGGCATCTGTAATACCCCAAATTTTGACCACTTAGATTTCCCATCATTGTGAAAATCATCATCACAATATGGATGAACCATCATGCTTCATTAGCCTCCCCAAAGATGGGTGAGCATCCAATACAATCAAAATTAGGGTTTCAAGCCCTCTCTGAGTGCTTAGACAAAGGATCAATCAAGAAATGACATGATCTTCAACTTGTCTAATCTCTCAAACATCCACAATGGATAAAAAAGGACTCCCACTTCAAGGATTAAGCACAAGGCTGCTCCCTTCTAGGTGGATCAAGTCTCAAGATCGACAGTGTCACCAAATTAGGGTTTTGGTCGACCAGGGTCTCCAGATGGAAATTTTCATCTGGGCACAAGGCAATGATCCAAAACATGACCTAATATATTTCATGGAACCTCATGAACCCATGCATCAAGTCAATTTTGCCTCAGGGGATGCATTCATAAAAAATCAGGAATTAGGGTTTCTTGACCTAATTCACCCCTAAGTTGACTTTTGGGACAAACCATGAGCCAAGACCTCAAGAGATGATTTGAGGGTCTCTAATACACCATATTGATCCATTTGGAACAATGGATTGATCCAAGAAGCTTGAGCAACAAGTCTCATTTTCATCTGCACCACAATTAGGGTTTTAAGGGAAAAGTCAACTGTAACTTTGACTTTTGACCAAGACATGCTCCCAAACCCTAATACATGATTGAATATACCCTATGACACCCATGGAACATGTCCATCAAGTTTGATTTAGGTCAAGGACATGATTTCCTGAAGAATTGCACAGTTTGGAATTCATCTGATAAAAAGTCAACTGTGCACAAAAGTCAACTTTGACTTTTTGAGATTTTTCACCAAAATGGATTTTTAACCCTAAAATGATGTTAATGTATGATTTGAATCATCATTCATCAAGAAAAATCAAGAAAAGTGAGATAACTTGTAAAAGGGGTAACCATAAAACTTAGAAATTTTTCTAAGTTAAAAATAAAGTGGCAAAGGTACCAACTTTGGAGGACCATAACTCCTAAACCACAAGGCCATTTTTTCTCATCCAAAGATGGATTTGTAGCCCTCATTATCACCTACAAAAACTTCAACTACAAGTCATTCCAATTCATTAAGGATTTTGAGTTATGGAGTGATCAAAGTGGCTGAAAAGTGAAAAAGTCACTTTTTCCAACACTTAGTGAAATTTTCACTAAGTCAGATTTTGCCTCACTTTTTGCCAAATGTAGGGGGATTTTTCACTTGGAATCAAAAGAGATCAAAACCAAACTTGTTCAAACAGTTGTTGTATCATGTAAGAGCTTTCCAAAATGGCCAAGAACATTGCCAAATTCAACCTACATCATGAGATACAACATTGGCAAGTTGCCTTGCTGAAATCTGTCAAGGCAAGGCAGAATTTGCAACTTTGGTCGATTTGCCAAAATCAGCCAAATTCAATTGCTCCAATCCACTTGGACACCTCATAGGATTGAATCTAAAGGGGACAATCACTGAGCCAAGCCTCCAAAGTCCATGGAACAAGAAATAGCATGTTGAACCTAGAATGGCCAAAATAGGGACAAGACTTCAAATTTGGAATGAGGCATTCAATGGAACCATCAAGGTGGCATGGACTGAGCCATTCTCATCTGAAATCAGTCAAGGCTTATCCAAGACCAAGGGGACCAAAGCTCTGTGCCCTAACCTCTAGTCAAGGGCTAGAGGAGACTTGGATTCTCATTGGACAACATTGGCCAAACCTACTTACCAGCTGCCATGCACTATTCCTTGCAAAACAAACTTGCTCTACTATAAATAGAGCTCAATTGTGGTCAGTTTAAGTACACCAAAGCCATCTAACAGATGCTTTCCTCAAAATCTCTTTCTCTTGGCAAAAATGCCTTTCTTAGCAAGGTAGCTACCGGGTTTTGAGTTTGAGAGCAATTATGCACAAACCAATCACTCACACACCTCACATACATCACATATGAGCTGATCAAACACTCACATAACTTCTGAAACATCAATTTCATGAAATCACCAGCTGGTTGCTCAAATTTTCAAACAAGGTGCAGCTGAGGTGCCACAAAATGATCCAGCCAATTTCAATCAAGTCCAACCATCCAAACACAATCCATAGGGTGTAGGGAAGCTGTCCAGATCATCACAACTTGTCTGTAACACCTCCAACTCAAAATCACATATGCTCTTGCTGTCACGACTTGGAGGTAAGCACATACTTGGTCATCTCTCAATCTATGCATATTTCCTCGCACAATAATTTGGCCATATGTTCATAATCATGCATGGAATGTTTTCCCTCAATTAATTGCATTGTTTGAATCGTGTATCAAAAATCCTAGCCTTCATGCAGAAATTAGGGTTCTTGAGGTTTCTTCATGATTTCTTGTTGTATGTTTAATTTAAATGAAATTAAAGTACATAGACATGATCGTGAGGTTGAGACGAGCATAATGATATGTGGATTGCATGATATGATTACGTATTCATGGAGATTGGATAGAAAACGCAAATCTGAGAAACCAAGAACACGCGCGTGTTCTTCAGCTGTTCTTGGCGCCATTTTTAGAAATTCAAATATTTGAATTTTGTGATTTTGTTTAATTGATTCAAAAATTAATTTCTCTCTGAGTTTTAATGATTTTGAGTTGATTCTTTTTTTTAATAATTCACAAAAATGTTAAAATATTTTATTTTCCCAAAAAATCCCAAAAATATTATTTATTTCATATAATTGATATTTTTGCAAAGAATTAATGTTTTAATTGTTTTTGGCATTTTAAATATTTTTTCTACATTGATTTTGCAACTTTTAATGCTTTCTAATTATTTTGTAGGTCAATACTTAATTTTTGAAGCATTAATCCAAGATCACAATTTGTTTTCCATGTGTTAAATAATTTTTGATCATTTTAATTGAATTTTTATTCAATTAAATACATTTTGAAAACAAATTAGGGTTTTGGATTAATTCAACCCTCATAAATCATTTTCAAAACTCTTTGGTCCTCTTGAGAGAGTGTAAGACCCATCCCCCCTTGTACAAAAACTTTTTGGGCCTCACTCATTGTATAAGTCCCTATGTACAAGTAAACGGCGCGATCGTCGCCCGTTTAAAAATAAAAATCATTTGGGCCTACCCTCGAGTAGTAAGACCCATTTCTTTTTCTTTAAAACACTTTGGGCCTCTAATAGAGTGTAAGACCCAATCCCCATTTTAACCAAAACATTTTGGGCCTCACTTATTGTATAAGTCCCTCAGCGTTAAAAGAAAACCTCGGCGCTATCGCCATTTTTTAAACGAAAAATCATTTGGGCCTACCCTCGTGTTATAAGCCCCACTCTTTTCTTTAAACCATTTTGGGCCTCTTGAGAGAGTGTAAGACCCATCCCTTTGTACAGAAAACCTTTTTGGGCCCCAGTCACTTGTATAAGTCCCTCTGTACAAATTCAAACAGTGCAATAACTGATAAAACCCTGGGCCTCTCCTTGAGCTGTAAGCCCCAAATCTTTCTTTTTCAAAGCACTTTCTCCTTTGATTTTGAATATACTGTTGTTTTCAATCTTTCTTTGTTGAACAACTAACCAAACAGCATGGAAGCACTACAACCGAGTAAGTGGTTATCGCTTTCATTTACTGCTTTCATATTATAAACTGTATTGTGGGGTTGCTCACTGTAAGTCTCCTTTCATAAACTCATATCTACTGTATAATAATAGTATATATATTTCGAGTTTCCCCGGCAACTACGTCTAGAACTAGGTGACGCCGTTTCACTTATTCATAGAAATAGACGCCTAGATCCCCAATAGGAGCACCAAATACAGTCTTCTCTTCGGCTGTCCTCCTTAGGAATCGTCAAGAAGCTCTACTCCCCAAGATGAATGTATTCTCTGTGAATGGCATCTTTGAGTTTCTTCCAAATTCTCGAACTTTCCTGACTTGATCTATTCCTTGTGGATAGCTTGCCTTGAATGTCTCGGGGTTTGGGTACCCACTACGGTCATAATCTTGGACCTTAACTAAGGAACCCTCTTTAAAAGCTAAAAGTTGCTGGATAGTAAATCTCGCACGTTTACCAGTGGTTTTTATCTTTAAAAGAGTTATCTCTCCTAATGGAAAGGAGATGATAGACCCACGAGCTTCTTAAAAGCATCGGCCTCCTCTTGGGCATTAGTCAAGGACACTACGGCTTCTTAGAAGTATTCACAGCCTCCTCTTAGGCTTCGTATAATGATCTCTTCCTCCGGGAATGATAGCCTCCTCTTGGGCTTCGTACAAGGACCCGTCGGCTTCTTAAAAGTTCCCAGCCTCCTCTTGGGCTTCGTACAAATTGTCCCGACGACCTCCTAGAGGTATAGGAACAGAACCTAGTCATCCTCATAGAACAGTCCTTTCATAGAGTCTACTACTGTTTCTCGAAGTATAGTACAAAAGATAAAACTCTAGACACGGACAGTCTAACTTCCTTGAGTCTCAAAGACATTCTCAAGCACCCTTCGTTAAATAGGAAGGAAACCTGCAAACTCAGATAGTCTCGATACCCTTTGGATTTCCCGTTTCCTCAAAGAGAAGGAAATATCCCTGATCCTCAAATCAAATCCCTGAGTACAGTGTTGCTCATATAAGAACTGATTTTCTCTTTTAAATCAGTATATTGAATCTGTCACTCAACTGAAACAGTTACAATAGCCTCCATCTCAGGCTTCGTACGAGATACCAAAATTCTCCCCAGTGGAGTCAAAACAACCTTTTCGCCTCTCTCTCGGGCTTTGTACGAGATACAAAAACACTCTCTTACTAAGTATAAAAGATTCTCCAACTGAGTCAACTCTTTTCTAGCCTCCTCTTAGGCTTTGTATAACGATATGCCCCACTGGGTCAAAAACTTTTAGCCTCTCTCTCGGGCTTCGTACGAGACACAAAATAGCCTCCTCTTAGGCTTTGTATAATGATTTTCCTAGCGGAAATTAGCCTCCTCTTAGGCTTTGTATAAGAAAACCACTGGTTGATCCAATCGACCTTTTAGCATCAAAGCTATGCCTCGTTCGCAGTACACAAACATCAACAACTCCTTTCCCTTCATCTAATCGCTGTAAGCGGCAAACCTCTGGATCATCTGCATCCATGCCACTGTCCCTCTTTTAGCATGAGAAATTCCTAAGGAAAGATGGCATTGCTCTACACTGAGTTAAAGTCTTCCCCTTCAGGTTAAAACCCTTTCTTCGGAAATTATGGCATTGCTCGGATCCGCGTATCCCAGTTAAAGTAATTCTCCTTCCCCCTCTTTAGAGATGACAAATTCTCTCTAAAGCTGAGGTCTTTCAGCTTCACGTCTTGGGCTTTGAACAAGACACAAATAAACCTTTTAGCTTCACATCTTGGGCTTTGAACAAGATACAAATCACCTTTCGCTTCACGTCTTGGGCTTTGAACAAGACACCAAAACACCCATTTCCTCCCATGGAATAGGAGGAACTACGAACGCTATGATTTCCCTGTTTCGGTAAACGGGAATATGTAGGCATAAGATCGAAAGAAAAGATCTTAGCGAGCGCAATCAACAAAAAACCAAATCCCATATCTTCGTCAATTAAAAGCAGTATTTCAAAAGCACCAGTCCTAACATCCTAATCCTTGTTCCCCGCCAGAAACATTAAGCCCTAGAAAGAAAGAAACCTGTATTGGCGAAATACGAATAACCAGTACAAAGGCCCCCCCACATTGATAGCATCCGTAACCTAACAGGCCGCTGTTTAAACTCAGTATGCAAAGCAGGGTTAATTGGAGACATCTATTTCCCTTCCTTATTCAACTCACAATAGGATAAAAAATGAATTGACCTGTAGTCAAAGCTCAAACCGCAGAGAGCGACCAGCGCTTAAGAACCGCGTCCAAAATCGCTCGCTACAGAGAGCAGGATGCGAGAGTTGTATCCTGAGCTATTTCCATCAGGTACATTTTCGAGGACGAAAATAATTTAAGTGGGGGGGAGTTGTAACACCCCAATTTAAATTATTTAATCGTCGTGTTTTATTTTCAATTGGTTGGCCTTGTTTAGGGGGGGGGGGGTGTCTGAGTACGAAGGGGTAATGTTAATAGTGATAAGGTGGGGGTGTATCCATTAATAGTAATATGTAACTTATTTTATTAGTAATATTATTATTACCCTTATTATTATTATTATTAATACTATTATTATTTTAAATTAAAATCTGATTTAATTAATTTGATAATGGGCTAATGGATGAATTAAGGGGCAGTTTAGTAATTAAGCTGAGATTAGTGAGGGTTAGTGGGAGGGTGAGCCATAATCAGATTTTGGAAAAGAAAGAGTTAGAGAAGGAAGAACAAGGAAGAGCTAGGGCACCCATCTTCATCAATTTCGCAGGAATTTGATCAAGAAATTCGAGGTAAGGGGGGAGAATGGGTTTAATATTGGCAATGTAATCATGAGAAGGTAGTGGGGAGTCCTTAACCCCGTAGGAATTCGTATGAATTTATTCTGCATTATGATTATGTGATGCATATGTGAATCTATGATGAAAATTGTGTGAATTAAATCATTGCGATTCTGATTGTTTGATATTTTGGTGTTGCTGGTACTGTATGATTATGAATGTTGCAAATCTGAGTTTTGGCGCAGGTTGAGTGATCGAAATTAGATCCAAGAACCATAAATTTGACTAGTAATGATAGGTAAAAGAAGTAAGATGAAGAATAGGACCTAAAACTAGTGTAGAAACAAGTTTAGGACTGAATTGGAGTGGAAAAGTGAGGATCCCGTAGCAGAATCCATACTGGTGTAGGGAAATTGCATTTGCGTAATAGATCTGGCCATACGCGTATCAGGTAGGGCAATACGTGTATGGCTATGGTCAATACGCGTATGGGAGGGCCAAAAGGAGGCTTGGCACGACCCTCTGCCCGTACGCATAATAGTACGCGTATGGAAGCTTGACATTACGCGTAAGAGGGGGTGTTACACGTAACGAGATCTGAAGTGGAATTTTGATGGAAAAACAGGTCTATGCCCATACGCGTATCAATTGGGCAATACGCGTATGGATGGGCGAGCAAGATGGGCAATACGCGTATGGCCTAGGGCAATACGCGTATGGCCAGTGAGAGTGCAGAATTTTGCCGTTTCGCGATTTCTTTCCCGTTTTCGCGTCCGAAGTTGTTTCTTTTGGTTTGAGAGGTTGGGGATAGATGTCAGACCTTGAAAAATGTAGGATTGGTGATAAAAATAATTAACTTAATAATTTTCGTGAATTAATTAGTAATCAGCTAATTAGCATCGTGTGAGGTGTTTTCTGTGGTGTTATGTATTGATTGTGATCAGAAGGACCGTGGAAATGTATGAGTGTGATTATACATGAATTATATGCATATTAATGTCATGCATTCATGGTGTGTCGGTGGTGATGGATCATTGCTCAGGAGGAGTGTATGTGATCCATCCGAACTCCAATGTGGAGAGTGGTGGGATAAATCATTGCCAAGTAGAGGTGTATGTGATTTATCCGGGTTCGATTGAATGAACCATGGTGATTGTTGGTACCACATGCATTGTGTCTATTGTTGAGTCGCATTGCATTATCATTTTATGTTGATTGAATTATGATTGAAAGTGATAAGTAGGTCGTGCTTATGTGATTATATGATTTTGTGTGAGCAACTACTCTTATCATGTGTTATTTGCCATTTATTATTAAATGTAGTTCTCACCCCTTTGTTGTTGTTGTGTCTGTGCTTCTTCGGAAGTACAGATAATCCAGGTACTTGAGTTGCTTGGAGTGCGTGTTGCCTGTTCGAGTCGTAGGAGTCGCTCTGATACGTAACACGAGAATTTTGGGGATTTTATTAATTGTTATTATTCATTAAATTTTGTTACGTATCTCTTTTGAATTCAATATTTTGAGGACCACGAGTTTATGTGGAGTTTTGGAGTATTTTGGCAAGTGTGCTGTGAACTTATGAACTGATTATTCCGCTGTTTTACTTTATTTAGTACAAAAGAAGTTTTATTGTTGATTTTATTTGGTGTAGCATCCTACTTGTAAAAGTTGAAAACTCTAATTTTATCCGTATTACTTTTATTTTTATAAAATGGGAAAGTGGGGTGTTACACAGATCTTGGATATAAGCATTTATCTAAAACTCCTTGACCTTGTTAGGGTAAGAAGGACCATAAAGCATGTCAAAGAAATTCTCCTAACCGTTATGGAAGACAGTGCTTTGAAGATCAAGGCCATGAGCCATTATCTCCTCAAAATCAACTCGTCCTTCATTGATGATAGCTAATTAGTTTTCCATACCAATATTAGAACAAGAAGCCATCACATACAAGGAAAGATGCAAAAAGAAAAGATACAGACAAACAGAGAGATGTTTCTAAAGGTATAAAAATGATTTGTTAGACAGATTCAAGATAATAGTCTTTTCTTTAGGACCACTCAAATTTTATCTATAGAAAACAAACAATAAAAACAATTAAACAAGTATAATGAAAAATTAAGAAATGGCGAGAGGGAGGGAGGGAGGGAGAGAGAGAGAGAGAGAGAGAGAGAGAGAGAGAGAGAAAGAAAGAAAGAAAGAGATAGAGAGAGGGGGGGGCATAGGGAATCCAAAGAGTAAAGTATCCCTAGTTTACATATTCTACCCAGATAGCTTCATAGCTAGCATAACAATTTTCAGACACGTGGATTTTATATTTTAAGAGTTATAAGAAATCCTTATTCCTTTTCCGATTCTCGGAGTATGATGCTTTTTAAAATCTATGTGTCATCAGAGGCTGTTTCAAGACTTTGATGAAACTACTTCTAATTAACATTAGTTTTTGATACTCCATATTCAAAGTCAAGCTTTTTGACAAGATCAGAAAACCTATCCTAGAAAAGAATCAAGTTTTTAAAAGACAAATGATAAAATATGCAAGACAAATCAATAATGAATTGACTTGAACAACAACACTATTCTGACAAAAAACTTTTAAGCCCACAATGCTTGGTTCTGAATAAAGGATAAGGACAAGAATATAAAAGAAGGCCACAAAAAATTTTATAAAAGAAAAAAAACTTTCCACTTGTTCTGAAAATTCCTAAGCAAACACATTATTTAAGATGCTCATGCATCAGAGAAATAGATACATAGACTAAGATGTATAATATCTCATCTGAAAGCTGTATAAATAAAAATAAGGAATTTAGACATACCTTAGTGTCGCTGCTGAATGACTTTCGGTTCCAACAATGTTCTTACTGATGAGAATCAATCTTAAAGAACTCCTTTTTGTTGAACCTGGTCATTGTTCAGCGTAGCCTTGGAGTTCAGTAGTACTTACTAACCATATCATTCTTTCTCTGCTTTTTCTCCAGACTCTAACTTTCCTTCCTCTTCCAGAGTTAGGATTTGAAAAATATGTTTTTCCTTTGTTGTGGGTTATATAGTTCATTTATTGTCCAGACATTAGGACAAATGCTCTACCTTTTACCTTAGTTTCTGAATCTTTTAGAAATTAGGATCCAGAGATCTTTGGTTTAAGATTCCTTTCACCTTTTGATCTAAGGATCATAGTGTATGATTTCTTTAGGAACTACTGACTTTGAAGTTTTAGGTTTTATTCCATTGATTTCTTACTTATTTCTTTAGGAACCATTGGTTCTTGTGCATTCAGAATCTTGCTACAATCAGCAGCAGATGCACCAAGGTCTTTAAACCTTTTATCAGCATAACTTGAAGAAGATGGTTCTAAGGATTTCTCAATGTCAAGATTTTGAAATTAAGACATTTTTCATGAAAACCCAAACCATTTCCTTTGCTCTTGCTTACTCCATAGATCATGGAAGCAAGCTAAGTTATGTTAAGACTCATTGTCAAGAAATCTTGGAGAACCAAAACTTGTTCATTTAAAGGTTCCATGGATTCCTTTTCATCTTAAGCAGCTAGATTTCTTTCTAATGTCTCAACAGTTTCTTAAGAAGATTTCAATTTTTCTTTAAGAACCTTATCTTCACAACCTCATCTTCCTTATCAGATTTTGAGCCAGAACCTAACTCAGATCCAGAATTAGAGAGTGTGTGAGCCATCTATGCAAGATTGTCTTCTTTAGTTTCTCTGTCTGAATCTGTTCTTTTGTAGATCAGGACAATTGTTTCTGAAGTGACCAGGATAGTTATAGTTGTGGCAGTTCTTCTGGTCATCTTCCCTATTTTTGGAACTTGAACCTTTGAAGTTAGAACTTCTACCAGAGAATCTCTTGTTTCTCTTGGCCAACTGCTGAAACCTCTTGATGATGAAATACATTCCCTCATCATGAGAGTCCCCATCATAATCTTATCTAATAGAAGCTTCTTCTGGTTTTTCTGACTTTTGAGGATCTGGAAGTTTTATCACCAAATCTTTCAGCATTAGGCCTCAAGGCAAGAGATCTAGATTTCAACATAGGTTCATCACCATTCAGTTCCATTTCAAGGCTCTAAAGGTTAAAATCAACCTTTCAAGGTCTAGAGTATTCAGGTCTTTAGCCTCTTGAATATTTGTAACCGTGAAGTTGTATCTTGCTGGAAAATTCCTCAAGATTTGTTACCATACCAAGACCATTGATCTTCTATCTTCAAGAGTGTCCCACAACTTATTGATGACAGACCATCATTACATAAATTCCGTCGAAGAATCAGGGAAAAACGAGTAAAAGAGGAGCCAAAATGATGAAGAGATACCCAAGAATGAGTGAAAAATGACCAAGTATGGAAGAATGGGGCTTAGTAAAAATTATGGTGAAAAAGGGATGAAAAACATGCAGCTACTGGAATAATCACGCGTATCATCACGGCCTATTGACCACGCAATAGAAAATTAAATGAACCATCGCACGCGCGATGCTTCTGGAGTGCGTGCAATGACAACTTTTTCTGACCTGTTCTGACAACTTTAAAAGGGGATTTTCTGCACTTTTGCAAGGGATACAAATTTTGGCACTGGGAGCACGATTTTACAACATTAGAGGGTGATTTTGAGAGTATTGGAAGCCATTGGAGGCCAATCCTTCAAGGGATTTCACATGATATTCATATTTTATCAATTGGTATCGTAATTTTAACGATGTGTAGCTAAATTCTCACAGGTTAGGTTGTGTGTGATGAACTTTATTCAACCTTGTTAGAATTATATGTCGGTTTGGCTTTGTATGAACCTTATCACTTATAATTTAATTCAGTTGTTTCTTTTGCTTAATGCATGTTATTTTAGATACTCTGTTAATATGTTGTTAGATGCATATGGATTCATGACCCGTAGCCTATGTATTGTACCTAGGGCAACTATTCTACTTAAGCCGGTTGAATATGGATATGATACCTCGAGTAGTGGCACAGAGAACTAATAGTCTATTCATCGCCTAACACTGCTTACGCTGGCGGACTTGGGGTAGAAAGCTTCTAGTAGTTGTTAGTGAGTTATTTCATGGGGGACTGGCTCTAACAGTTTTGTTAGTTCGGTTATAAGGATAAGACAATTCATACAAGGCATCGTATATCAAAAAGAGGGGATACAAGGATTCTAAAACACAACCTAACCGTCTTTGTGACCTTGTTTTCTCTTAAATTTACCTTTTTGCACTAAAACTTGCGAACCCCCCCTTTTTACTGCTTTTAGTTAATATTGCACAAATTATTATTTTGTTCAAACACAGTCCCTGTGGGTTAGATCTTTTTATTACTGCGACATTATCGGTACACTTGGCGAGAAGTTTTCAAGTTTTTGGCGCCATTTCCAGCGACTATTGATTGCAATAGGGCAACGCTTTGTGCAACGTATTTTTCTTATTTTATTTTAATTTTAGTTTTTACTTTTTTGTTTGTTTTCTTGTTTATCATAGTGTTGCTGAGGTATTTTTTGTTTGTGTATGCGCAGTTCAGGATCGACATTACCACCATTCGATCCATAAATTGAAAGAACCGAACGTGCCCTGAGAAAAGCAGCTAGAGAAGCAATTATGGATGATGGAGATCAACCCGAAGTAGATCCACCAATACTTTCTTTATATTCGGAAGACGAGAATAACATGGCTGCTCCACAACTCCCAACTATGGGAGATTACTGCAAGAGGACCGACGATAGTCAAGTTTCTAGAAGGTTTGTACCGATAGACCCTGTTAACTTTGATATTAAAAATTGTGTGCTTTCAGGTCTAAGGGACAGTCAGTTCGACGGGAATGCTATCAGAGATCTATGGGCTCATCTTGCACGCTTTTATGAAACCACTTCAATGTGCAAGCCGGATAATGTCACGGACGATAAACTGCAGTTGCGATTGTTTGGTTTCTCTCTTATTGGAAGAGCTAAAGATTGGTTGTTATGTCTTCCAAATGGAACTATTCAAACATGGAAGCAGCTGGAGGATAAGTTCTTGAAAAGATTCTTTACCACTACCCAGTTTACTGAGAGAAGGGCTGAGATTCTGAATTTTTAGAAACAAGATGCAAAGACCTTATATGACTCATGGGAGAAATTTAAATTATTACTACGCAGATGCTCCAACCATAATCTGAACAATATGGAGCATATGCAAAGTTTTATCAAAGTCCTAAAGAGTCAGACAGACATGATGCTGGATGCTTTTGCGGGAGGAATAATTAGACAAATGACCGAGGACGAATTCAAGGACCTAATTGAGAAGATGTGCATGAATGAGTACTGCACCAAGAGTGAAAATTGGTAAAGGTTGAAATGGTAGGTACACCTAAAGGTATATTAACTGTTGATACTCAAACCGTTTTATTAGCTCAAATTGAATTATTGAACAAGTAGTTAGCTGCAAGCTGCTTGAATAACGCTAACGTGAGCCTGGTACAAACACTTAAGTGGAATTTTTGTTGCGGAGGACATGAGAACGGAAGGTGCTCATCTGAAGGGTCGAATGGTGAAGTTCAATATGCTAATTTTCAAAGGAATGATCCTTATTCCAATACCTATAATTCGGGGAGGAGAGATCATCTGGATTTCTGTTGGAGCAACAACCAAAATCAAAGTGGAGGCCAAGCTGTGCAACAAACTCAACAAGATTAAAAATGCCCAAAGAAAGCTTTCACAGCTGGAAGAGACCTTGGAAAATTTGATGAAAGCCACTCAACTTAGCTTGGAATAGGTGAATAAGATCCATGAGACCATGAGCAGAAACCATGTTGCCTCCATCAAAAATTTGGAGACTAAAATTAGGAAATTATCAAGACAACTCACAACCTTCCCAAGTTTGAGTGGAGGATTTTTAGGTAACACCGTAGACAATCCTAAGAAGGAAACATGCAATGTGGTTAGGACCGGTGTAGGTAAAGAGTCTAAGGAGGATGAGATTAGAAAAATTCCAAAAAAGTAAATAAAGGAGCAAAAACCTCAAGTGAACCAAGAAAAAGGGAAAGTTGCACTTGAGCAAGGTATATTTGGAAAGCTTTCGGGGAAGGGAACCAAGGAGAAAAATTTGAGTGAACCAAAACCACTATTAACCAGTTACATGAAACCACCTTATCATATTATTAAGAAGAAACAGGTACCTGAAGATGAAGTTGGGATGTTTGAAAGATTCAAAAAGATGTTGAAACAACTTCAGGTAAGTATTTCTTTTCATGAAATTTTAGAATTAATCCAAAAGTTTGCAAAGTTTATGCAAGTATTGCTAAAAGGAGGAACACAAAGTTTTCCCTTCTCACGAAGTTTTAGTTGAAATTGACAAGTGCAATAAATGCGACATTTGAAAAATGAAAATAAATATTTACAAAATCCACTTGAAATATTCACTAAGGAAGAGATAACTTGAATCTCATTACTGGAAATCAAATAGCGTCGTACAATAAGGCCAATTCAGGTTACGAACATACTAATAAAGTTAAGAAGTTTGATAAAATTGCCATGATCATAAATTCCCCAAATGAAAAACTCTTAAATTAAAATATTGCTATAAAATGGCCATGTCACTATATTTATCTTCATTAAGAAAATTCATGAAAGTAAAGATGGTCATCCTCCCTTATTTTGTTATCGAAAACATAATGAACACAAAATGAAAATCATGTTTACTACATATTTATGCAAATATGATCCTATTGAAAAACCCAATGGGAATACTTGCCAAAATAATATTAAAATACCCAAAATAATTTGGATACCTAAAGTTAAAATATGAGATTTTGTGTAGGAATGCTTTACAGTATCAAAAGCTAAATGATATATTGATCGCGGTTGTTTAAAGCACATGAATAGAGACAAAACTTTTTTCTCCTCTTTCTCTCCTAGTAAAATAGACTTTATCTCCTATGATGATGACAACAAAGGGATAATCATTGGTATTGGTAGCATTGGTAAGTTCCCCAATCCAACGATTAGGGAGATTCTTTTAGTTGATGGCTTAAAGCATAATTTACTAAGTATTAACCAATTATGAGACAAAAGTAACAATGTAACATTTAATTCTTCTGGATGCAGAGTTATTAAATCCAAATATAAATAAACCATTTTCACTAGCTCTAGAAGTGGAAGCTACAATGTGAATCTAAATAAGATCTCTTCAAATGATGCTTATCTTCTTAGTAATGAGGAAGAATCTTGGCTATGGTATAGGATAATAGCCCATATCCCTATGAACCACTTAAACAAGTTGGTACACAAGGACTTAGTGATTGGCTTGCCAAACATGAACTCTAAGAAAAGTCAGTTATGCGATGCGTGCAAAACAAGGAAACAAATAAGGGTTTCTTTTAAATCTAAAAAAATGTTGTTTCTACAAACTGGCCCTTACAACTCTTGCATGTGGAATCTCTATGCTCTTACATTTATGGATGCCTACTTTTTCTATACATGGACATTATTACTATCACATAAAAGAGATGTTTTTGTTGCCTTTTGAAAATTTGCCAAGGTTATCCAGAACAAGAAATGATTAATCTTTGCATCGATATGTAGTGATCATGGTGGAGAATTCCAGAATGAATAATTCGAAAGATATTGTAATCAGAATGGTATTTAACATACCTTTTACACTCCACAAACTCCCCAACAAAATGGGTAGTATAGAGGAAAAATAGATTTCTCGAAGAGCTAGCGAGGATGATGCTCAACAAGACAAATGTTTCTAAGTACTTTTGGGTCGATGCAGTAAGCACTATTTTTTTGCATAATGAACTATATCTTGATAACATCGATTCTAAAGTAGACACTCTATGAGCTATATAAAGGAAAAAATCGAATATCTTTCACTTACATGTCTTTGGATGCAAATGTTTCGTCTTTTACAACAAGAAGGATAATCTTGAGAAATTTAACGTTAAAGTCGATGAAGACATATTCCTAGGTTAGTCCACTTCTAGCAAGGCTTTTAGAGTTTTTATCAAAAGAACAGTGACAATAGAAGAATCATTTCATGTTATCTTAGATGAGTCTAATCCATTATTTGTAGAGTAGATGTTGTTGAATGTACATGTATCCTTAAAAAAACATCCCTGGAAGATGATGATCCAGACAAAGATAAAGATCAAAGTTAAGAGGAAAATTAAAGTTTAAATGGAGAGACTCAAGCTGAAGAAGTTAACTAAAAATTTAAAGTTTATCCAAAGAATGGAGGACCACTAGGGACCATTCGATTTAGAATGTTATTGGAGATATTTTTAAGAGAGTTATATGTCGACACTCTCTTAGCAAGGTATGTAATCATATGGACTTTATTTCTCGAATTGAGCTAAAGGAAGTTGATGAGGCCCTCATTGACGAACATTGATCAATTGCTATGCAAAAAGAGTTAAATCAATTTGAAAGAAACAATGTTTGGGAACTCGTTCTAAAGCTTCATCTAATCAAGTGATTGGGACCCGCTGGGTATTTAGCAACAAGCTTGATGAAGATGGAATTTTTTGAGAAACAAAGCAAGACTTATCATGAAAGGATATAATTAATACATGGGTATAGATTTCTATGAAACCTATGCTCCTGTAACTCGATTAGAGGACATAAGAATGATTCTTGCTTTCTCTTGCATCATAGATTTTATACTCTTCCAAATGTATATAAATAACACATTCTTGAATGGTTACATCCAGGAGGAAGTGTTTGTTAATCAACCTCCCAGTTTTATCAACCTAACCTTTCTTGATCATGTCTTCAAACTTAAAAAGGTATGACATGTGTTGAGGTATATTAATGGAATTATCCATTATGGCATTATGCTTCCTATATCCTTAAAGACTAAGAAGGTAGAATAAAAAGATTTTTATATGTTGGTTGGTGTAGGGGACAAGGTAATTAAAAGGAGTACAAATGGATATCTATTCAAGTTTTAAGGAGCACTAATGTATTGGTGTTCTAAAAAATCAACTTGCCATTGCCCTATCAAGTTGTGAAGTTAAATATATTGCAGGTTCACTAACATCATGTCAAGAAAAATGGGTGTAATAATTGATGAATGAATTAAAGATTGGTAATAATATTGCTCTCAAGCTTATGATTAACAACCAAATCTTACATCAACCTAACAAAGAACCCTGGCTCCCATGGAAAGAGCAAACACATTCAAGTTTTTTCATTTTTTTGAGAGATCAAGTGAAAAAAGGTAAATTTATTGTGGAATGTTATCTAACTCAGGAGTACCAGATTATTTTATTACTATGAGAGTCAAGAGAAAGCAATCCTTGAAGTTAAAAATAAAATTTGGAGGTATAACATTTGATACCTTGATTTAACAGGGAATGTTAGTTGTAGTTAAAATTATGGAAAATTAAATACATGTTAGTTGAGTAGGTTACAAGTTTGCCAGTTAAGTTAGACCTAGTTAGCTTGATTTAATAAGGAGCGTTAGTTGTAATTCATTTGATACCATATTTTATTGGTTCACTTGTTGCACAAGTAACTTAGTCTATTAGATGAAAACACACTTATAAAAGGTGACATATACTTGTAATCAATACACCCTTTGTAGGCTCCTAATTTTGATGCCTGAATTTTATTTATAAAGGAGATAAAAGTTTAAGATTTTCTAGAGCATTTCGACAGCAATTTGTTTCCTATGAAGAGGACCAGTCGGAAATGAGGGATAAATTGGAATAGAAGAGCTGGAGATTTTTTCTAAGTGTTAGAACTATTTTGACATAATTCTATGAAGACCTCGTTTCGACGGATATTTTGAAATTTAAATGGAGGAGGGAATTTTGATTTTAAAGCAAGACGTGTGGAATGCATCTAAGAGACGAAGGCATGCAGGATGCCATTTGTCGTAATTAGGAGAAATGGTCGTTGTTGACAGTTATTTCGATTGTATATAAATAGGGAGTCATAGTGTTAGATTTCCGTGTGTGTATTCAAAATTTGTACAAGTTACTCAAAAATACTCAAAGTACCCATGTGAGAGAAAAGAGTTATCATAGAGAAAATGTACATTTGGAAAAACACCAGTTTCATTCTTTACATTTCAATGAAGTTTTAAGTTATTTATTTGCAATTCATTCTACATTTCTGCAATTTCATTCCTGCACTTTTATTACGTTTTCATTATTTCTTTTAAGAACCAAACTTTATCATTTCTGTCCAAACCACATCAATTTATGAAAAAACAATGATGAACATAATGAATAAAAGGTTTGATTTCTATACATATTGTCGAAACTTTTAAAGCACATTGTCCTAGGATTTGTATGGTCGATCCTGCAAGTAAACTAATTTTCACAAATTAGGAGACCAGCAGTTGTTTGCTAATTTTCAAGGCAAACAAATTGGCACGCCCAGTGGGACCTTGTGCTATTGACAATTTAAAACCTTTATTTGTAAATTATTCTTACAAAAGCCTTCTTCACTTCGTTGCATGAGACTAAGAAGTGGTAAGATAGCCATAAATAACGAAGAAAGACCCAAAAGAAGACGAGTAAGGAGAATGACGAATCCAAATCCGCCAAACAATCAGAATTCCACAAATGATGGAGTGCCACCCTCTATTCCATCGACTGGGGGTAGTACGACCTCAATACCAGTATCAGAGGCCATGCCATCGACAGCGGGTTCGACACTAGGGCATTCAATCACCCAAAATGTGCATAGTTTCTCTACCATAGAACCCCAAATTTCTCAAATGACCCCTCCCCCTTCAGGGAATATGTACAGGCCTTTTATATCCAGTTTTTCCATGCCTCCACTAAATCGAGAACAGCCGTATGGAATGCCAACATCAGTGATGGCAAGTTTACATAATGCGTCATCAACATTTACAGATCCAACGGTTAACGTAACTTTGCCTTTACAAGGATCCGGTTCCGGTATAAACCATATGGGTAGGATTAGCCAACCTTTAGGAACGAGATATCAAACATATATGCCAAACATTACTAATATTTCTGCAGCAGTAATCAGGTAACAAATTGACGAAAGCAACCATGATATGGTTCAGATGCTAGCCCAACAGATGGGGGTTATATTTAACCCTTTGATTCAAAACACTACACAAACAAACCAGCAATTGGCAGCGCAAATGACGCGTATTGCCGATTTCTTTGGCGTCCGTCAACTTCCCCAAAGGGAACGTGTAATCCATAATCCAGGAGTAACCGTCGAAGAAGAACCTACCATGAATCGACGACAACCAAATATCCCTCAGGCGGACGCGTTGAACCAAGGAGGAGTAATCGAACAACCAGGAGTCAAAATTCCTATCCAACAAGAACCAAGGGTAGTATTAGTTAATAGAAACCAAAATGTTGATAATGTTATACAACAAATGCGACATAACGATATGCCTGCAGAAAATAATTTGGCAGCCATGGTCGAAAGAATTATGGTATGAAATGGGATGAATGTGGGCCTGCAGAGGCCCAGTTATACTTCTCCTTTATCTGAATATATTTTGCAGCAAGATTTACCCCCAAGGTGGAAGGTTCCCAAGTTTACCAAATTTTCAGGAGATATTAGTGAATCAACGGTCGAACACGTGGCACGATATTTGATAGAAGCGACGAAATAGAAAATAATGAAAATTTGAAAATAAAATATTTCCCAAGTTCGCTAACAAAAACGCTTTTACTTGGTTCACCACACTACCTGCAAATTCTATACATACCTGGACCCAATTGGAGAGATTGTTCCATGAACAATTCTACATGGGACAAACAAAGATAAGTTTGAAGGAATTGGCTAGCGTCAAGAGAAAGTTCTCAGAACCAATTGATGACTACCTGAATAGGTTTAGGTTGCTCAAGGCAAGGTGTTTTACACAGGTGCCCGAACATGAGTTAGTCGAAATGGCCGCGGGTGGCCTTGACTATTCAATTAGAAAGAAATTAGATACCCAGTACTTAAGAGATATGGCCCAATTGGCTGATATGGTTAGGCAGGTCGAACGACTAAAAGCCGAAAAAGCTAGGGCTAACAAAAATAAGAAAGAAAGGGTAACCTATGTCGGAGTTTGTGAGAACGACGACGAAGACGAATCATTGAATTTCGACGAACATGAGGTCGATTTGGATGAGTTAAAACAGGGTTCGCCATATGCTTGCAAAGTCTTGGCTCTGTCGAATGGGAAAACCCCAATCGAATCGAAAAAGAAAGACAAGTCCCCAAAAGAACTTATACGTTCGACGTCACAAAGTGTGACGAAATATTTGATCTGTTAGTTAAGGATGGCCAAATGATAGTACCACCTGGTGCTAAAGCGCCTCCTTTAGAACAACAGAAAAAGAGAGGTTTTTGCAAATACCATAATTTTTGGGGTCATAAAACGTCTCAATGTTTCCTTTTCAGGGACCTAGTGCAGAATGCAATCAGAGATGGAAGGCTCAAATTCGGCGACTAGTCGAAGCCCCAGATGAAGATAGATTCGAACCCTTTGTAGGTGGCAGAAGCCCACTACACTGAGCCATCCGTGGTGAACATGGTCGAAGTTGTTGAAGGCCTCGACAATAACATGGATATGATCGAGGCTGCTGACGGTTTCGACAGTAATGTGAACATGGTGGAGATTACTGAGGATCCTGCTGACAAAAGTGACATGATCGAAGTTACTAATGACTTCGTAAACCAGGCTGTGATGGTTAAGGTTACTGAAGACCTTGGCGGAAAGATTATAGAGAATTACATTGGTGAGGTCGCTGATGGCGTCAACCACGAAGCTACTAAGGGTTTCACCAAAATTAACAATGAAACTACTGATAGTTTCATCCAAATCGATAACGGAACCACTGATGGTTTCGTCCAGGTTAACAAAGGGACTACTGAGGGTTCCTACAAACAGGATGTTGTTGGCCTCCTTTAGAGAACCATGGAGGATCCAAAGGAGAAGGCTGTCGGATTCACTAGCCAACAGGTTACCAAGGGTCTACGTCCAAAGGTACCAACAAAGGAAACCACTGAGGGTTTTAACCGTATCAAGAAGGAACACGAGGTCAATGAAGGCCTCAGTTTAAAGTTAAACAAATTAAGCATTGCAACAGAGACAGCTGCCAACATGAACATGGTGGAGGTGTCTAAGAATGTTTCGATGCAAGTCGACGAAGAGCGTCGACGTGAGGAATACCACAAATTAACATACCCTAAAGAAAAGGAAAACTTGGCAGATTTCATCCACAGATGCCAGAGAAAGAGGTCTGAAGTAATGCTCTGTCCTCGTTGTAGTGCCGTCTTCGACAAAAAGGCAGCACAGAACCTAGAAGGAGTGGAGAGAGCAAAAAGAATGGGAAATTGGAGGCCTTCTCAACCAGCAGGAGGAGAAAGATTCGACTCTAGAAGAGGAAACCAAAACAAGCAGAAACTAGGAGGAAGGTACCCAAACACATTCAAGCCTACGAATAAGGCTCCAGATGACAAATGGGTCAATCCAATCCGGCAAGCCCAAGGGCAAGGGAAGTGGAAAGATTTCGAAGTGCAGAGGGGATCCTCCTTATCATATAGGAAAGAGTTCCAAAAATCCAAGAGGATGACTTACCCATCTGAAACTACAAGGGTAAGAACCCCATGACAAAGTCACAATGAAGAAGGTATCAACGTCGAAAGAAATCAGAGAAGGAGGTTGTAGGAATGGCTAAACTAGAAACCAGCAGTAATGATCAAACCTCGAACCAGAAAGAGGAATTGAAGGATAGAAAGTCGTTCGTTGCTCCAGAACAAGCGTCTTCGAAGGAGGATGTAACTAGAGATGATGAAATGACTGATGATTTTAACTCAGGGTCAGAAGCATCTTTCGATGTGATATGCAACATTGTATCAGTACTCCCCAGGGAGTATGACCAGATAATGGAAGTCGAAGATGAGGAAGAGGCCATGGAAGTCGAAACGGCCAGGCACAGGCCTGTTTGTTATTACATTATGAACAATGGATGCGTGGAAGAACAAAACGCATTTTTTGAAAGACCAGATGATTCGATGAGGAGTCACTTGAAACACCTGTTCATTAAAGGAAAGGTGGGCAACATAGGGATAAACAAGATTCTGGTTGATGGAGGCGCGACAGTCAATTTGATGCTGCATTACATGCTCAAGAAGATTGGAAAGGATGATTCCGACACCAAACCTCATAACATGGTGTTGTCGAATTACGAGGGTAAAGTGGGAACCACCATGGGTGTAATACTAGTGGATCTAATAGTCGGAACCATCAGAAGGCCGACAATGTTTATGGTAATTGCCTCAAAGGCAAATTACAACCTGCTATTAGGCAGGGAATGGATACACGACATAGGTGTCGTCCCTTCATCGATGCATCAAAGAATAACAATTTGGCGTGCCGACGGGATTGTCGAAAATATAGAGGCTGACCAGAGTTACTTTCTGGAAGAAGTAAACCAGGTCGACAGGCGAAGCTTTGACAGAAATCTGGCTCATATTGCTCCTTGTAGTCCTGCAACATTCGACATGACGCCAACCGACAACGCCTTCTGCTCCCTATACCTTCATCGCACCCACGGGTTTCAGTGGGATAAAGAGGTAGTTGGCGAAGAAAATTATATTTTTGGAACCTCACACATCCAGCCGACTGGATGGGGCAGTAAATTTAGTGAAAATGAGTGAGTCACTAGTTCTGAAGAAGATTGCGGCTTATATAGCCGAGAATAAACTCAAAGCGCCTTAGAGGCCGAAGTAAAGTATATGGCTGTCGAAGCCAATCAACAAGATTCTGGAAAGGATTTTAATCCGGACCCATCTGACAAAGATCTGGGAGAATTGCAAAATCAGAGGCTCGACGCGATTTATGATGATGAGCCTTTGGGCTTTGAGAAGGATCCATTAGCACCAGACATCAAGATGATGGCACAGGATCCACTCGAAGAAATTGACTTGGGGTCGGGGCAGAAAAAAGACCAACCTACATCAGTGCAAAATTCAGCCCCAACCCAGGGTCGAAATAGTCCAGTTGCCGAAGGAGTTCAAGGATTGCTTCGCGTGGGACTATGACGAAATGCCCGGTCTGGATTGGAATTTAGTCGAGTTAAAGCTGCCAATAAAGCCTGGGAGAAAACCTGTTAAGCAAACTCCAAAGCGATTCACACCAGAGATCCTTTCAAAGATTAAAGAAGAAGTCGAAAGGCTCCTTAGATGCAAGTTCATCCGGCCGACCAGGTATGTCGAATGGATTGCCAATATAGTTCCAGTGATAAAGAAAAATGGCAAACTAAGGGTATGCATAGATTTTCGAGATTTGAATTCTGCTACCCCAAAGGATGAATATCTTATGCTAGTGGCGGAAATGCTTGTCGATCTGCCGCAGGCCATGAGTACCTTAGTATGCTTGATGGGTACTTTGGTTATAATCAAATTTTTATTGCTGAGGAAGATGTTCCTAAAACAGCATTTTGATGCCCTGGAGCCTTAGGCACCTACGAATGGGTGGTGATGCCTTTTGGCTTAAAGAATGTTGGGGTAACATACCAGCGACCAATGAATTCGATTTTTCACGATTTCATTGAAACTTTCATGCAGATTTATATTGACGATATTGTTGTTAAGTCTGTTTCAGGAAAAAGTCATATAGACCATCTTCGACTTTTGAAAGGATGAGGAAGTTTGGCTTAAAGATGAACCCTCTCAAATGTGCGTTTTGTATGCAGGCGGGAGACTTCCTAGGCTTTATGGTCCACAAGAAAGGGATCGAAATCAATCAGAACAAGGCCAAGGCAATAATGGAAGTGAAAGCGCCATCTACGAAGAAGGAATTGCAGTCTCTACTTGGCAAGCTCAACTTTCTCAGAAGGTTCATCTCCAACCTTAGTGGCAAGACACAAGCCTTCTCCCCTCTACTTCGACTGCAAAAAGAAGACTTCGAATGGGGGCAAGCGTAGCAGGATGCCTTCGACAAGATTAAGGAGTACCCGACGCATCCTCCAATTTTGATATCACCTTGTAGAAGTAGGAGTATGAGGCTATACATATCTGCGTCGGACAAGACATTAGGGAGCATGTTGGCTCAAGAGGATGAGAATGGTGTCGAAAGAGCCATTTATTACCTCAACATGGTCTTGAATGATGCGGAAACTAGATATAGTGTAGTCAAAAAGTTGTGTTTATGTTTATACTTTTCATGTATGAAATCGAAGCACTATATAAAACCAGTGGATGTTTTCGTTTCTTCTCATTTTGATGTTATAAAATACATGTTATCCAAACCAATTTTGCACAGTCGAATTGGAAAGTGGGTGTTAGCATTAAATGAGTATTCTTTGACATACTTACCTCTAAAACTTGTCAAAGGACAAGTGGTGGCTGATTTCATAGTCGACCACGCTATAAATGAAAAGTCTTTGGACTACATTGAGCTATAACCATGGAAGTTATACTTCGACGTCTCTAGTCATAAAAATGGAACTGGTATAGGAGTTCTAATTATTTCTCCTAATAAAATTCCAACAAAATTCAAGTATAAAGTCGAAGGCCTATGTTCAAATAATGAGGCAGAATATGAGGCTTTAATAGTCGGACTTGAAATTTTATTGGAATTGGGGGCAACTTGGGTCGAAATAATGGGCGACTCAGAGTTAGTCATAAAGCAAATAACAAAGGAGTACAAATGTGTCAAAGAAAATTTGATCATGTATTTTGTAATAGCCAATCGACTCTTGAAAAGATTCGATATGGTAACGATTCGACATATCCCTCGAATAGAAAACCAGGAGGCAAATGACTTAGCACAAATTACTTCTAGTTACAAAATATCAAAGGAAAGTCTGCAAAAAGCCATTGAGGTTAGAGGAAGAGTCGTGTCAGCAAGATTATCCCCATCAGATTTGGAAACAATAAGGCTAGGATACGCCGATGAAGAAAATTTTGAAATTTTTAACATAAATAGTTCAACAAGTGAAGACTGGAGGAAGCCCATAATGGAGTATCTACAAAATCCAACAGGACCAGTCGAACAAAAAATCAGGTATTGAGCTTTGAGTTATGTTATTTTGGCTAATGAATTATTTAAAAAAACTCCTGAGGGGATAATGCTTAAGTGCCTGAGTGAATCTGAGGCATACATAGCCCTGTCGAATGTACATAGTGAGGCATGCGGCGCGCACCAGGTAGCCCATACAATGAAATGGTTATTGTTTCGACAAGGAATGTATTGGCCAACCATGTTAAAAGATTGCGTCAAATTCGCGAAAGGATGTCAAGAATGGCAGGTGCACGCAGGTATACAACACTTTCCTGTAACTGAGTTGTATTCTATAGTAAAGCCTTGGCCCTTCAGGGGTTGGGCTTTAGATTTGATTGGAGAAATTCGACCAGCATCATCAAAAAGTCAGAAGTTTATTTTGGTGGGTGTTGATTATTTCACAAAATGGATCGAAGCCATACCTTTAGTAAATGTGGGTCAAGAAGCCGTGATCGAATTTATTAAAAAACACATCATCTATAGGTTTGGGATCCCAGAGACGATAACAACTGATCAAGGATCTGTTTTTACTGGTAGAAATATGCAAGCTTTTGCGAAAGAAATGGGGTTCAAACTTCTCACATCAACACCTTACTATGCTCAAGCCAACGGACAAGTCGAAGCAGCAAATAAGGTTATAATTGGTTTGATAAAGAAGCATGTGGGAAGAAAGCCAAAGAATTGGCACAAAACTTTGGACCAAATTTTGTGGGCCTGTCGAACCTCTCCTAAGAAAGCTACAAATGCTACGCCTTTTCGATTAACATACGGTCATGATGCAGTTCTTCCGGTCGAGATATATTTACAGTCAACAAGAGTCCAAAGGCATCATGAAATTCCATCAGACTCATATTGGAATATGATGATAGATGAGTTGGTGGATTTAGACGAAGAAAGGTTAAATGCGCTAGAGTTATTAAAAATGCAGAAAGAAAGGGTGGAAAAATCCTATAATAAAAGAGTAAAAAGCAATGTATTTTCGATTGGTGACCTTGTTTGGAAAGGTATTCTTCCCATGGATCGAAAAGACAGATTTATGGGAAAATGGTCCCTTAAATGGGAAGGGCCCTTTCAAATTATTAAAGTGTTTTCGAACGACGCATATGAAGTTGAGGAATTAGATAAAGATAAGCGAGTGCTAAAAATAAACGGGAAATATTTGAAGAAATATAAGCCCATATTGCAAGAAATAAAGATAGAAGTCGAATAATCATGAAAAGAAAACAACTAACTTGGTGAATTAAAATTCTTTTCGCCAAACATATGGCTTAAAGTCATTACAAAATTAGGCCTCAAAGGCCAAATAAAATTACAACTTTCAAACTGGGAAAGATTGCTTTAGTTTCTCAAATTTGGACCTCTGAATCTGAAGGCGGCATTCACAGAGGGCATTGCTAGTCGAAAGTTCTTCGATTTCTTTCCCAAGCTTTTGAGCTCTTTTGACATGATGCACCCCAACTTCAAGCTCTTTAGCTATCTCCTCTAGGTTGATTTGTTGCAGTTCTTCTTTTCACTTTTTGGCCTGAGAAATTTTATCTTGAAGGGCAGTGATTTGTTTCTCCCATTTGCGAATGTTTTCGTCACAGTTCGATGCCTCTTTCTTGTTTTGTTCAGAGGTCTTCTCCAGTTCAGTCACCTTGATGGTGGACTTTGAGGCGGCATCCCATTCAGCAAGTTGAGTTCCCGACTTATTTTCAAGTTTTTTCGAGTAATCTCGAAGTCGGTTAAAATCTGCCACCACCAGGTCAATCAGTGTGGTCAGATCCACAACAACGTCAGTCACTTCAGGGGGAGCTTCCAGAACATTGATTTATTTTAGGATCTTTTTTAAGTTGAATTGAGCGGAGGAGTCCTTCTCTAGGAGTTGAAACAAATCTATGTTGAGGATTTTCTCTCGAATCTGGGTTAACACTTCATCCATGGATTTTCCGCCAGAAAGAGTCCCTGAGGTGGTCGAACCGCTGGTGGTGGTGTCACAGAAATTATTGAGCGTACTGAGCATAGCCTTCAGATACTCCAAGGGTCTTTGTACCTTCAGGTTTTCAAAAGTTCTTCATGAGATAAACTGGTCGAAGTAGTGTTTGTAGAAGCAGCTTTGGGACGATCATTAAGGTTTTCCTCGTCCTTTCTTCCTTCTTCACCAGCAACAGTCTCTGGAGTTGTTTGCTTTTCACCATCTTCTTCTTCTTCTTCTTCCTTTTCATCATCAGCTTCAACATCCCCATCTTTCTCTTCATTATCATCTTTTTGGTTGATAGGGCAGTGGTCTTCAGGATCTTCTTCCATGGTGAGTTTTGCATTGGACATCATAGTGTCCCCACCAACGTCAACTAAAATATCTTCCTCAGGATCAGCTTTCTCTTCGATCACGTCAGCAGATGGGTTCGTGGTGATGATCTTGGGAAGTTTCTCAGAAGCATTGGTGGGCTGATTCACTTCAGTGGCAGACTCTTTGGTCGAATCCTTTGGGGAAGGCTTGGAGAAGCTTGTTGGTTTATAGGTTGGATTGCTGCTTGTTTTGGGAAGAACTTGGACAAGAGGATGTCCATGAGTATCAACAATAACCTGAAAGGTTAATAAGTCAAGAGATTAGTATAAGGGAAAGTGACTATAAATGTCGAAGTTCGAAAAAGAACACACCTTTGGAATTTCAGTCTTGAGACTACAGTTTTCACTTTCTGCTGGAGCTGGAGTGGTTTGTTAGACAGGCTTTTTCTGAGAAGTCCTTTCCAATATTCTGGAAGCAGAAGGTTTGGGCTGCTGAATTTTTGACGGTTTCTTCTTCTTTTTCGAAGGTTTAGGTTGGTCAGGCGATTCGTCACCATCGTCAGATTCAATAACGTGAACATCAGGTTCCATTTCTTTTCTTTTCTTTGGTGTTGAAGGCGGTTTCTAACTTCCCTGTAAAAAAAGATTTCGTTAGTACATTTTAGATGGCAAAAATAAATAACGAAAATATGAATATAATAATCAAGCGAAAGGCGAAACCATACCCTCGATACAGGTTTCTTGGTTGTGTCCTTTTGGTCTTCTTCATCCTCTACAGTTGACCCTTCGATGGTAGCTGTAACACCCCATTTCTACCCATCGAATAATATAAAATTAGAGTTTCAAAATTCCAACATACACATGGGATACTACACATACAACTCATAACAATGGCTTATAATCACATATAACCTGAATACGAAACACATCATTTTAGTCTTTGAAACAAAACAACTTTTATAATTAAGCAGCGGATTCACAAACTTCAACTTAAATGACATAGAAACTTAAAACAACTTCAAATCAACAAATCTTTAAAGAAAACAACTTAAAACTCAGCAACAATACTAAAATCAGCAATAAATAAACAAGCATTCATCCCCCCCGAGTGTTACGTATCAGAGCGACGACCCCGACTCGAACTAATGAAGGTAGAAAGCCTTCAATCCGAATTACCTGCAGGATGGCGTATAAACCATCACCATACACAGAAGGGTTGAGATATCAAACAATATAATCGGATACATGATAAATAATATATTAATTCAGATTATATAAAATCACCACTTCACAACATTAAAACAACATCAATCAACGTAAGATACAACAGACGACATAAATATGCAACTTTGAATGCGACTCATAATATGCATGTGGTACCATTGGAGCAAAACTCCCAACTTAGAAACTTGCCAATTAATATTGACGTCAACAAGGCATAAGCCTTCAACTTAAATTTGCCAATCCAGGCAAACTTACCGAGCATCTCCAACTTGATTATGCTATGCAATGCTACTCGACTCAATTGTCAAATTAATCAACGATAATCATTAAAATCAGCACCACGACAATTCAACATTGGCCATAGGCCTACAACTTATTCTTGCCAATAATTTAGAGGCACTTCGACAAGACACAACATCACCTGCAACTCGCAATTCTCAACCAAAGGCACAACACAACGAGGCAACCAAAATATACTACAATTCAACACAAAATCATTCGGAAGTCTTTGATTGAAACGATTAATTAATCTTCTGCTACATTACTAACTGCTTTAATCTAATAATTCCTTGCTACTGCTATATTATTACCCTACTAGTTTGTCACTACTATTGTCATAATACAATTCCGGCTATGTTTACTCACTACTGCCAAATTATTTTTCTACTAATTAACACTACTATTGTTGCTGAAATATTATCTGTTAGATCATAACCTTACTGTTATTATTTTCCTATTATCTGAAACTAGATAATAGATTATTTCCTGCTAATTCACTAGTTCTGTTTTTCTGCATTAATCCTGTTAATTTGTTGTTTCTAACATATTAATTTCTGCTAAACACCCACCATTACCTACACAGGTGGCTGGCGCCACCAAATTTCCTCAAACAAAGGTGGCTTGTGCCACCATTACTCTCTATTATGAGGTGGCTTGCGCCACCCTTAAGATTAACAGAGGTGGCTTGCGCCATCCTCAACCACATGCCCCATGTGGCTTGCGCCACCATTCTCTTGCACATGGGGTGGCTTGCGCCATCCCCCCTTTATTATTATTATTATTATTATTTTTTAAAACAACAATCCTTAATTTCTAACTTCCTTCTCAGCATATTCGTTCCAGCCCCCCCCCCCCCCCCAATTCACCAACCTCACCTCAAAAAAATCCACAACGATTCCAAATTCATCCATCACGGTACAACAGAAATGAAATGCAGTAAAATTATGCCTTAATGGACTAATTTTCCTACAACCAATTCGTCAACAGCGAATGTATTTCAAAATCCACGACAGCCATTACAACATAGACAGAGGTAATTCTATAAATCCAACCCCACATATCATTCATCAAATACCCTATTATAGAGTCAGAACCCCACCCTTACCTTAGATTGAAAGTCGCTCTACTCTCTGATTGGGTTCCCGTTCTCGCAGCCTCTCCGTGTTCCGTTTCCAAACCCTTGTTCCTCTCTTTCGTAACCTCTGTGTTGTAACTGCTACTTCCCTCTTTCTCTTAATTTCCACTTACTGCCACTTCTAATTTTCTTTTTATTTTTAACACCTAATATAATAACCCTAATATTCTAATTGTCTTATTGGGCCACATTCTACACCCCCACTATTACTACTTCTAATTACAACCCAAATAATATAATCTATTATTATTATTATTTCTAATACTATATCTACTACTTAATCGACTTAATTAATCAAATAACAACCATACAACTTAATTTATCTTAATTAAATTAATTCAACTAAAGCCAACACAACTTAAATTGATTAATTTAACCAAAACCGACATAGCAACTCAACACAGCATTTTCGACAACCAACACAAATCAAACAAATAATACGAAGATATTTAATTAAACAATTAATTAAATAACCGGGCGTTACAACTCTCCCCCACTTAGAATATTTTTGTCCTCGAAAATCTTACCTTGCTCAAACAGTTCGGGATAAGATTCCCGCATCTTGCTTTCCAACTCCCACGTCATACTTTCTCCGGCAGCTCCTAACCAGACTACTTTTAGCAACGCAATCTCTTTGCCTCTTAGAGTCTTCACTTCACGATCCGCGATCCGTACAGGCATCGTTTCCATAGTAAGATTATCCCGTACTTGCACATCATCCATATGGATTACATGAGATGGATCTGGAACATACTTCCGGAGTTGTGACACATGAAACACATAGTGTAAATTCGACAGATTAGGCGGTAAAGCCACTCTATAAGCAACATTTCCAACTCTGTCCGAAATCTGATACGGACCAATAAAACGAGGAGTAAGCTTCTTAGACTTTAATGCACGCCCATCACCTGTCACATGTGTAACTCTAAAAAACACATGGTCACCTGCTTGGAATTCTAAATCTTTCCTTCGCTTGTCATGATAACTCTTCTGCCTACTTTGGGAAGATTTCATCTTTTCTCGGATCAACTTCACCTTCTCAGTAGTCTCTCGAACGATTTCAGGTCCAAGCACTACACTTTCTCCAGACTCATGCCAACATAAAGGAGTCCAACATCTCCGGCCATATAATGCTTCAAAATGTGCCATTCCAATACTAGAATGGTAACTGTTATTATAAGTGAACTCGATCAATGGAAGATAAGTATCCCATGAACCTCCCTGCTCAAGAACACAAGCTCTCAACAAATCCTCCAACGACTGAATAGTCCTCTCAGTTTGACCATCAGTCTGAGGGTGATACGCCGAACTCAACCTCAACTTAGAACCCAACGCCTCTTGCAAACTCTTCCAAAAATCAGACGTAAACCTCGGATCCCTATCAGACACAATACACAGAGGAATACCATGCAACTTTACAATTACGCTAGTATAAATCTCCGCCAACTTCGATACTGGAAAACTGATGTTAATAGGAATAAAATGAGCCGACTTTGTAAGCCTATCAACAATCACCCAAATCGAATCGTGTCCTCTTGAAGTATTAGGTAATCCTGTCACAAAGTTCATTGAAATGCTATCCCATTTCCATTCTGGAACTTCTAACGGTGTCACCAACCCTGCAGGCTTCTGATGTTCAACTTTCGACTTCTGACAAGTTAAACATGCGTACACAAAACGAGCTACATCACGCTTCATCCCAGGCCACCAAAACAATTTCTTTAAGTCTTGATACATCTTCGTAGCCCCCGGATGAATACTCAATTTACTTCTATGACTTTCCTCAAGAATCGCTTTCTTCATCTCTGCATCATCAGGAATACAAATTCGATTTCGGAATCTCAACACACCTTGCGCATCTAACTTGAAATCATCATTCTCAGATTGATCGATTCCAACCATCGAATCTACTAGTTTCACGTCTAACTTATGAGTTTCCTTGATACTATCTAGAAAATCATTGTTAATCTTCAGCATCCCCAACATCACACTCTGCGGTGTCACTTCGCAAACTATGCTCATATCTCTGAATTGCTCAATTAATTCTAATTCTTTAACCATCATCGCCGACATATGCAAAGTTTTCTGACTTAGGGCGTCAACCACAACATTAGCTTTACCTGGATGATAATTCAAACCGAAATCATAATCTTTTAATAATTCCAACCATCTTCGTTGTCTCATATTCAATTCCTTCTGATCAAATAAATACTTTAAGCTCTTTTGGTCACTAAACACTTCAAATCTCGAACCATACAGATAATCCCTCCAAATCTTCAGCACAAAAACAACTGCAGCAAGTTCTAAATCATGCGTAGGATAGTTCTTTTCATGAGTTCTCAACTGTCTCGACGCATAAGTAACTACCTTATCATTCTGCATAAGTACACCTCCTAAACCCATCTTAGAAGCATCAAAATATACCACAAAAGGTTCTCCTGGATTAGGTAATGTCAAAACCGGAGCCGATGTCAATCTCTTCTTCAATTCCGTGAAACTTTCTTCGCATTGAATGTCCCACACAAAAGCTTTATCTTTACAAGTCAACTTAGTCAACGGAAGTGCTAACTTAGAAAATCCTTCGATAAACCTTCGATAATAACCGGCTAGTCCCAAAAAGCTTCTAATCTCGGTAGCCGACTTTGGAGTTTCCCATTGCAACACAACATCTACTTTAGATGGATCCACATCAATGCCACTACCTAAAATGACATGACCAAGAAAACTAACCTCCTTTAACCAAAATTCACATTTGGACAGCTTTGCATATAACTTCTTCTCTTTCAAAACTTACAATACTAGTCTTAAGTGTTCTGCATGCTCTATTTCCGATTTAGAGTAAATCAATGTATCATCAATGAACACCACCACAAACGGATCCAAATAAGTGTGAAAGATACGGTTCATGTACTCCATGAATACTCTCGGCGCATTAGTAACACCGAAAGGCATTACCGAATACTCATAATGTCCATAACGCGTTCTGAAGGCCGTCTTCTGAATATCTTCATCTTTCACTTTAATCTGATGATAGCCCGACCTCAAATCAATCTTGCTAAACACACGAGCACCTACCAATTGTTCCATCAAGTCATCTATTCTCGGGAGCGGATACTTGTTCTTAATCGTCACTTTATTTAATTGTCTGTAATCAACACAGAGCCTCATACTTCCATCTTTCTTCTTTACTAACAACACTGGAGCTCCCCACGGCGATACACTTGGCCTCACAAACTTCTTTTCAAGTAAATCCTCCAATTGCTTCTTTAATTCTGACAATTCAGATGCAGACATCCTGTATGGTGCCATAGACACAGGTCTGGTACCAGGTACAAGGTCAATTGCAAATTCCACTTCTCTTTCTGGAGGCACATCAGGAATTTCATCAGGGAAAACTTCAGGAAAGTCACTCACCACTTGCAACTCCTCAATTACAGCTCGACTCTCAACAGATAACGACGCCATCACTGAGAACATCTGAGCTCCTTCTTGCATCAACTGCTGTAACTCCCTAAAAGACAACAAACCAGCTTCTTCCTCTTCAGGAGTAGAAAATCTCACTGACTTGTTATAACAATTGATATGAACATAGTTATATTCTAACCAGTTCATTCCCAAGATTACATCCATCCCAGATAACGGCAAACACACCAAATCAACAGTAAAGTCTCTGTCGAAGATCGTCAAAGGACACTTTAAACACACAAGAGAAGTAGTCACCGATCCCTTAGCCGGAATCTCGACGACCATTTCTCCTTTTATAGAAGACAACACAAGACCCAATCTTTCAACACATTCAGCAGCAATAAAACAATGAGTAGCACCAGTATCAATCATAGTGATTAAAGGAGTACTATTAGTGAAACATGTACCTCTGATGAGTCTGTCCTCAGTAGTTGTCTGAGTCCCAGCCAAGGCGAACACTTTCCCACCGGTTTGCGCCTTCTTTGGTTTCTGACACTGACTACCAATGTGTCCTTCTTCACCACAGTTGAAACAAATCATCTCTTTATGCTTGCACTCAGATATGGCATGCCCAGTCTTACCACAACGGAAACACCTCTTTACCTCAGCAGTACACACATTACTCTTATGACCAGGTTTCCCATATTTGAAACAAGTTATGCCAGCAGGAGCATCTCCCCCACTAGTCCTCTTGCCATCTACTACTTTCTGTTTACCTTTTCCAGCTGGAGCATCATAAGGTTTGCCACGATTCTGTTGGTGTTTGCTCTTCCTCTTATTAATGATCTTATAATGAGCATTGTTATCCTCTTCATAAATTCTGCAACTATCAATCAAATCAGAGAAGACACGAATCTTTTGATATCTAATTACCTTCTTGATCTCTGGGCGCAACCCACTCTCAAACTTGATGCATTTTGAAAACTCAGCAGTATCCCCGTTATAGTGCGGATAAAACTTAGCCAACTCAACAAACTGTGCAGCATATTCAGTAACCGACATACTTCCTTGTTTCAGCTCAAGAAACTCAATTTCCTTCTTACCACGAACATCATCTGGATAATACTTCCTCAGGAACTCCCTTCGGAACACAGCCCAAGTGATACCTTTGCCTGCAGCTTCCAACCTCTGACGAGTCTCTAGCCACCAGTCATCAGCCTCGACTGCTAGCATATGAGTCCCATATCGAACCTTCTGCGCTGGAGTGCAGTCCATCACATGGAATATTCTCTCCATCTCTTTCAACCAATCCAACGCTCCATCAGGATCATACTTGCCCTTGAAGGTAGGCGGATTCTCCCTCTGAAAAGTTGCCAAACTGCGAGATCCAGCATTCTCGTCAGCGTTCGGCTGATTCTGCAAAGCCTGAGCCATTGCTTCCAACGCGGCAGCAATCGTAGCATCGTTCCTTCCAGCCATCTCAACTTATTACTACAACATAAACAAAGGTTAGAACTAGTTAACAATACTCGATTGTCAAACAAACTACGACTCGACAACTTGGCCGGACGGACCAACCAGGCTCTGATACCACTAATGTAACACCCCATTTCTACCCATCGAATAATATAAAATAAGAGTGTCAAAATTCCAACATACACATGGGATGCTACATATACAACTCATAACAACGGCTTATAATCACATATAACCTGAATATGAAACACATCATTTTAGTCTTTGAAACAAAACAACTTTTATAATTAAGCAACAGATTCACAAACTTCAACTTAAATGACATAGCAACTTTATCCAACTTAAAACAAATTCAAATCAACAAATCTTTAAAGAAAACAACTTAAAACTCAGCTATAATACTAAAATCAACAATAAAGAAACAAGCGTTCATCCCCCCCGAGTGTTACGTATCAGAGCGACGACCCCAACCCGAACTAATGAAGGTAGAAAGCCTTCACTCTGGATTACCTGCAGGATGGTGTATAAACCATCACCATACACAGAAGAGGTGAGATATCAAACAATATAATCGGATACATGATAAATAATATATTAATTCAGATTATATAAAATCACCACTTCACAACATTAAAACAACAACAATCAACGTAAGATACAACAGACGATATAAATATGCAACTTTGAATGCGACTCATAATATGCATGTGGTACCATTGGAGCAAAACTCCCAACTTAGAAACTTGCCAATTAATATTGACGTCAACAAGGCATAAGCCTTCAACTTAAATTTTCCAATCCAAGCCAACTTAACGAGCATCAGCTCCAACTTGATTATGCTATGCAATGCTACTCGACTCAATTGTCAAATTAATCAATGATAATCATTAAAATCAGCACCACGACAATTCAACATTGGCCATAGGCCTACAACTTATTCTTCCCAATCATTTAGAGGCACTTCGACAAGACACAACATCACCTGTAACTCGTAATTCTCAACCAAAGGCACAACACAACGAGGCAACCAAAATATACTACAATTCAACACAAAATCATTCGGCAGTCTTTGATTGAAATGGTTAATTAATCTTCTTCTATTTTACTAACTGCTTTAATCTACTAATTCCCTGCTAGTGCTATATTATTACCCTACTAGTTTGTCACTACTATTGTCATAATACAATTCCGGCTATGTTTACTCACTACTGCCAGATTATTTTTCTACTGATTAACACTACTACTATTGCTGAAATATTATCTGTTAGATCATAACCTTACTGTAATTATTTTCCTATTATCTGAAACTAGATAATAGATTATTTCCTGCTAATTCACTATTTCTGTTTTTCTGTATTAATCCTGTTAATTTGCTGTTTCTAACATATTAATTTATGCTAACCACACACCATTACCTACACAGGTGGCTGGCGCCACCAAATTTCCTCAAACAAAGGTGGCTTGCGCCACCATTACTCTCTATTATGAGGTGGCTTGCGCCACCCTTAAGATTAACAGAGGTGGCTTGTGCCATCCTCAACCACATGCCCCATGTGGCTTGCGTCATCATTCTCTTGCACATGGGGGTGGCTTGCGCCATCCCCCCTTTATTATTTTTTATTTTTATTTTTTTATTTTTTAAAACAATAATCCTTACTTTCTAACTTCCTTCTCAGCGTATTCGTTCCAGCCCCCCCCCCCCCCCAATTCACCAACCTCACCTCAAAAAAATCCACAACGGTTCCAAATTCATCCATCACGGTACAACAGAAATGAAATGCAGTAAAATTATGCCTTAATGGACTAATTTTCCTACAACCAATTCGTCAACAGCGAACGTATTTCAAAATCCACGACAGCCATTACAACACAGACAGAGGTAATTGTATAAATCCAACCCCACATATCATTCATCAAATACCCTATTATAGAGTTAGAACCCCACCCTTACCTTGGATTGAAGGTCGCTCTACTCTCTGATTGGGTTCCCGTTCTTGCAGCCTCTCCGTGTTCCGTTTCCAAACCCTTGTTCCTTTCTTTCGTAACCTCTGTGTTGTAACTGCTACTTCCCTCTTTCTCTTAATTTCTACTTACTGCCACTTCTAATTTTCTTTTTATTTTTAACACCTAATATAATAACCCTAATATTCTAATTGTCTTATTGGGCCACATTCTACACTTCCACTATTACTACTTCTAATTACAGCCCAAATAATATAATCTATTATTATTTCTAATACTATATCTACTACTTAATCGGCTTAATTAATCAAATAACAACCATACAACTTAATTTATCTTAATTAAACTAATCCAACTAAAGCCAACACAACTTAAATTAATTAATTTAACCAAAACCGACATAGCAACTCAACACAACATTTTCGACAACCAACACAAATCAAACAAATAATACGAAGCTATTTAATTAAACAATTAATTAAATAACCGGGCGTTACAGTAGCCGACTTCTTAACAGGAATTTTTATGGCTAAGAAGAAAGGAATAGTTAAATATGAGTTAAAAGAAGAGAAAAATATATAAACAGAAGGAATTAATGTCGAATATCTTCCCATTCCACACCTTCATATATAGGAGATTCCACGCGAACGTGTTTTATGCCAATATGAAGGTGGCCTTTGAAATTGTCCAAAGTGTACTTAGTTGGAACCACTCGCTTAACCCATTTTTAGTAGTCTTGGCGAAGATTTTTCATAGAGTTCCCACAGATGAACCAGTCTGGAAATGGAGGGCTAAAAGCCACACCAAATTCAGCAGACGGTGGAGGAGGGAACTTTGGTGGATAGAGATTAAAAGCTAACTTATAACGTTGATCTGGTCGAACGTATGAAGGTAGCTTTAACTCACCCAATTTCCTCGTGAATTTTTCTTTCAAAGTAACGGCTACTTCGCTTATGGTTCGACTAAGTTCGTTAGGTCTATAGGCAGTTTCAAAGTACTTCTGGAATGCTTGGATTTCTTTGATGTGTCTTGAAGTACCTTTCTTTGATTTGTCCTGTACAAGGGTGAAAGCTTTTGTCAGTTGCATAGTAAAAGAGGGCACGTCGAAGAATTGTGAATTATAGTAATCCCTCCACCAGTCATCAAACTCTTGGGTACAGAGGAAGCTGGGTTTAAAAGGTACTGGTTGAATTTCTACCAAGTTTGAGTATTTCTCCAGCAGTTTGGTACACTCAGTTTCGTTATGGGTCATGTTGTAATGTATCAGAGAACCTTTCTTTGAAAAAAGGGGTTTGTGTTTTATTTGGATTAATCCAAATTGTCGAGAGACCAGATTGGGCTGGTAGTTGACAAGCGAGATTTTTAGTTTTGATGGGTTGATCCTGGAGGCTAAAAGCCTAGGGGTTAGAAAAGATTCCAAGACATTGAGAAATTCCGCCTCTTGGGCTTTCGACTCTAAGGGGAACTTCCTGATAAAACATTCTGGTCCAATTTTTCTGTTTGCAAAAGGGGTCATATTATAAGTAAAGTTATGACATTTAGCAAACATCATAACATAGCCAGTGAATGTTTGCCGGAGGCTCATACCTTCGTCATTGGGAGTCAACAGTGCCAGCCTAGTTCCTTCGACCCTTATATCCTTCAAGGCAGCTTCGTCCACAGGGTTTTTATTGGAAAGAGAAGCTTCGAATGTGGCATTTAGCCACAGTTATAGGAGCCAGAATGGTCTCGACAACAGAAGATTTCCCTTATCCTTAATATTTTTTAGTAAAGTAACTCCTTCGTCAAGGGATTCATACAGATTGGCTAGGATGATTTCACTAAGGCACAGTTTGTGTCCGGCATGGAGTTGATTCGCCATAGTGATATATCTTTTCGCCACCTAGAGAGACCTGGAGCAGAAGACGCATCTCGACAGCCAGAGAGCTAAGAAGGCCATGTGCTCTTGGTCAGAGACTTCAGTAGTTTCCTTGTCATGATAGTTCGCGATGTAGGAGGTAAAGTTATCCTTATTGGTGTCGAAACCTATGGAATTTCCGGATAAGAGGTTGGGCTCATAATATACCCCAAGTGGGCTAAGACCAGTTATGGCAACTATGTCGAAAAGGGTGGGGGTGATCATTCCACAAGGAAGATGGAAATTGTTGTAGGTATTGTCCCAAAAGTAAAGGGAAGCCAAAAGCATAGATGGACAATATCCAGGTCCTACTTTTGACAGTTGGATAAGATCGAAAATGCCCATGGTTTTCCAAGCCTCAGATTTAGCTGCCTCTATTTTTGCTAGCCAAGATAAGTAGTCGGATGGGTCTTTCGACAGAGGGCAAGACCTAAAAATCCTAAAGTTATTCATATACTCTAGGTTTATGACATCCCTAGAAGAGGGTGACCCTTGACCGTCTACCTTAGATTTTTCATCTATGACTATTTCTTGCTCAGTCCTAGGCCTAACTCCATTAGCTATTGATTTGTAACGATGACAAGCTGGGAAAAAATTCCTTTACTTTTAAAGGACCTAACTTTAAATCATGCAAAGGTCCTAAGATTGCATGGGATTTACCAGAGATGAGAATGGGGATTAATACTTGTGACTGATAAATGCGTATTTTCTCTTCTTCATTGGGAGGTTCTGGTACGTATTGTTGATTCCCCACAACACTAAGACCAAGGATTTTGTGAACAGGTGGCAAACCTTTGGATTTCTGGGAGTCTTTGTTCTTGGTGTTGGTTCCTTAAGGAGTTGTGGAAGAAGACATGGTTGATCACAGAAAGTTCAGACAGGAAGTGAAGAAGATGAAGTTGCGTGAGGTAAGAGAAAGAGATAGAAAAGTGAATTGAGGAAATTTTTTACTTATTTATAAGTGGTAAAAGGGTTCTGAAGCGGTTAATATTCAAAGAGGTTTCCATTTAATGAAAAGAATCGTGGGACACGTGTTAGACATGAATGGATTGATTGGACGGTGGCAGTTATTTTCGACCCACGATCTCCTAGGGACTAGGATCGTGATGATTAAAAAGGATCTCAGAACGTGGGCTGAGGAGACATTTTTAAAAAGTGTAATGATGACCCTGACATCATAAAATGTCAAGCCATATGAACAGTCGTTTCGTTGAATTAGTCAAGGCGTCGAATTATGTTTGTCAAAAAAATGGTTTTTCTCCTCTATCGAAATATGCATTTTTTGGAGGGAAATTTGTAGGCTCCTAATTTCGACGCCTGAATTTTATTTATAAAGGAGATAAAAGTTTAAGATTTTCTAGAGAATTTCGACAACAATTTGTTTCCTATGAAGAGGACCAGTCGAAAATGAGGGATAAGTTGGATTAGAAGAGCTGGAGATTTTTTCTAAGTGTTAGAACTATTTTGACATAATTCTACGAAGACCTCGTTTCGACGGATATTTTGAAATTTAAATAGAGGAGGGAATTTTGATTTGAAAGCAAGACGCGTGGAATGCATCTAAGAGGCGAAGGCATGCAGGATGCCATTTGTCGTCATTAGGAGAAATGGCCGTTGTAACGCCCCAAATTTCATAAGAATATATAATTAATTTATTTAAATATTATATTCGTGAATTTCGGTGATTTGTGTGGATGTCGGTGATTTTATGAAGTTTTGGGTTATTTAATTAAATAATAGCATATGTTATGGAATATGATGTATTATTATTTAAATTAAATAATATTAAAGGAATTAAGGGCGAAGTGGACATTTGAGGAGAATTAGTGGGGGTAAGATGGGAAGAGCACATTTAGGGGTATTTAAGAGAGAATAGTGAAAGGAACTCATTATTCGTATTTTTCTTGAGGAAGAGGAAAAGGTGCTCTGAAGAACAAGTGAGAGGGAGGCTAGGGCATAAAAGATTTCCGGCGAAACTTTGAGAAAAGATCGAAAGAAGCAAAACTCTAAGGTATGGGGAGTATCGCTTTACAATATTTGTGATATAAAGATTAGGTGTTGTGGGTAATTGGGGTTTTGTGGGAAACCTAGGAATTGAGGTTAGGGATGATGAATTGTGATGATTTACTATGGGATGATTATTGTTATTGATGTATACATGATAGTTATAGGTTATAATAACATAATCTGTAATGATTTGAGGAAAAATTTGGGTTTTGGAGTGTGGAATCGCAGATGGGGAAGTGCTGTTATCGCAGGGTTTTTCTGCAGAAATTGCAGAGCGCGCTTAGCGCGGTCTGAAGGAATTTTGCCTCTTCGAGGCAGTGAGTAGCGCGCTTAGCGCGGGTAGGGCGCGTTTAGCGCGACTTGGAACTGAAAACATTATTTTTATTGAATTAAAATTCATGAAAATTATCTGCCTTGTGTTATATTGATGTTGTGATGTTGCGGTGAATTCTGCTATGTGTTGACGTGTTATATGTGATGAAAATGATGTTTTGATGATCATATGATGATGTGACATTATTGATGCTTATTAGATGTTTGTATGTGATGTTTGATGACAAAACGATGATGTGAAGTACCATGAGTACATTGACGATTATGAGATGACGATTCATGATGTTTTGATGATTAAATGACGATGTGGATAACATGATATTTGATGAATGATGATGCACTTAATAACTTTTGTTGATGATGATGATTATGGCGTTGTGCATCATGCATTCATAGCATTTAGACTTCGGTCTATTGATGATGATTAGGACTTCGGTCCAGTGACGATTTAGGACTTTGGTCCAGTGGTGGCTTCAATCCCATTGTGCGGATTGGAGTATTTTGTGACGTGCTCCCTTGTGGAGGGTTGATGGCCTAGTGTCCATTATTATGACGATTTGGTACCACATGCATTTTATGACGTTTCATTTCATCCTTGGTGGCATTGCATAATTGCATATAAGTGATATCGGTGATGTGATGTTTTATGTGATGTTTTATATGATGTTTAGGGTGAGAAGCTGTAGTATATGATGAAAACAACTATTGCCTGTTGATGTCTTTTCTTTATATGATTTATATTGAGTTGTGATTACTCACCCTACCTGTTTGAATGTTGCCTCCACGTGGGTAACGTGCAGGTGATCAGGTTTAGCCGTGGACGTTTTCGAGGACTTGAAGTTTATTTACTTTGGTCGATTTAGAGGGTCTTTCTCTGATAGTGTAACATCGGGTGGGGGTCCTTTGAGTCGAACTATGTTGTTTCTTTATTTTGGTGTTATTTTATGATGTGGTTTTATTTGAATTATTATGACGTTTGTTGAAAACCGTTTTAATTGGAAGTTTTGAATTCCGCTGCCATGTGAAGGCTTTAAATTTAAATTTGATGGAAGTCCCTTGGTGTATAGGGCAATTGTGTTATTTTGAACTTATTGAGAAATGTGCACCCTTTGAGGTGATTATTACTCTGATATTTTGTGTATTTTGCCGTGTTTATTCGTGGGTTAGAAAAGGGTGTTACATTAGTGGTATCATAGCAGATCGGTCCGTCCGTCCAGGTTTTTACTTGATGTCTGTCCCTGTCCGTCGACGAGTGTGTGTACACTGTCGATGTTTTAGTTCTTCTAACCTTGTTGGTGGTGTGCAGGATGGCTGGAAGAAATGACCGTGCGATTGCTGATGCATTGGAATCGGTTGCTAATGTGGTGGCGCAGCTGAATCCAAATGGTGGAGCCCCTTATGAGTTTCGTGCTTTGGGGAAGTTTCAGAGGAACAATCCACCGACTTTTGTGGGTACGCATGATCCAGTAAGTGAACACAAGTGGCTGAAGGCGATCGAGAAGATTTTCCGAGTGATGGGGTGTTCTGATGAGCAACATGTTCAGTTCGGAATGCATATGCTGGAAGAGGAAGCTGAGGACTGGTGGGATAACACCCGTCAGAGACTTACGGATGTTGGCACTGTGATAACTTGGGCTGTGTTTAAGCAGGAGTTTCTGGGGAAGTATTTTCCAGAGGATGCTTGTGGCAAGAGAGAAGTGGAATTCCTTGAGCTGAAGCAAGGAGATATGACTATGGCGGAGTATGCCGCGAAGTTCGAGGCTTTGGTGAAGTTCTGTCCGCACTACAATCGTGCTGATGCTGAGATGCCTACGTGTCTCAAATTCGAGAATGGGCTGAGGCCAGAGATTAAGCAGGGTATTGGGTATCAGTAGATCCGTAGGTATGCTGAGCTGGTTGACAAGAGCAGAATCTACGATGAGGATAGCCAAGCTCGATCTGCTCACTACAAGCAGTTTAGTGAGAAGAAAGGGCAGTATAGGGGTAAGCCTTATACAACTTCAACTGACAAAGGGAAGCAGAAGGCTTCAGATGGGAAAAAGACAAGTGGGGGAACAACTCTGCTTCTGGAAAGTGTCATAAGTGTGGCGAGCAAGTTCACCGTGCTGAAGCGTGTACCAATAATGTGCTGAGGTGCTATAGATGCGGTAAGAAAGGTCATTGAGCTACTGATTGCAAAGATGAGGGTCTGACCTATTTCAATTGTGGTGAGAAAGGTCATATCAGTACTCAATGTCAGAAGCCAAAGAAGACTGCTAATGCTGCCCAGACCAGTGGCAGAGTGTTTGCTTTGAGTGGTGCAGAGGCGCCAGAGAAGGACAACCTGATTCTAGGTACTTGTTTTATTAATAATATCGAGTTGGTTGCTATTATTGATACTGGTGCTACTCATTCTTTTATCTCGCTTGAATGTACTAATAGATTGGGTTTGAATTTATCTGATATGAATGGGAATATGGTAATAGAAACTCCAGCTAATGGTTCTGTTACTACTGCCCTTGTGTGTTTGAGATGTCTTGTGTTGATTTTTGAGAAGAGCTTTGTGATGGATTTGGTGTGCCTACCCTTGCACCAAATTGACGTGATCTTTGGAATGAACTGGTTGGAGTTCAACCGTGTTCATATCAATTGTTATAACAAGACTGTAGAGTTTCCTGAGGTTGGTGATAGTGGGGAGTTGATGTTCTTGTCTGCTAAGCAAGTAGACGAACTTGTGGAAGACGAAGCTTTGGTGTTTGCAATGTTTGCATCGTTGCAAATTGATCGTGAAGCTGTGAGTGTGGAGTTGCCAGTTGTCTGCGAATTTCCAGATGTGTTTCCAGATGACGTCAGTGATTTGCCTCCAGAGCGTGAGGTAGAGTTTGCAGTGGACTTAATACCAGGTACGAGTCCAGTGTCGATGGCTCCTTATCGGATGTCAGCTTCTGAGTTAAGTGAATTGAAGAAACAGTTGGAATAATTGCTTGATAAGAGGCTTGTTCGACCAAGTGTTTCTCCGTGGGGTGCTCCTGTGTTGTTAGTGAAGAAGAAAGATGGAAGTATGAGGTTGTGCGTTGATTATCGGAAGTTGAATAAAGTGACGATCAAGAATAAGTATCCACTTCCGAGAATCGACGATTTGATGGATCAGCTAGTAGGTGCTTGTGTGTTCAGCAAGATTGATTTGAGGTCGGGTTATCATCAGATTCGAGTTAAGCCTGATGATATTCCGAAGATGGCTTTCAGAATGAGATATGAACACTATGAATACACTGTGATGCCGTTTGGTGTATCTAATGCACCTGGTGTGTTCATGGAGTATATGAATCGGGTTTTCCATGAGTATTTGGACAAGTTTGTGGTGGTGTTTATCAATGATATCTTGATATATTCTCGATCTGAAGAAGAGCATGCCGAGCATTTGAGAACTGTGTTGCAAGTCTTGAAGGAGAAGAAGTTGTATGCAAAGCTGTCGAAGTGTGAGTTTTGGTTGAAGGAAGTGAGTTTCCTTGGCCATGTGATTTCAAGTGGTGGTGTTGTTGTTGATCCTTCTAAGATTGATGTCGTGTTACAGTGGGAGACTCCGAAGTCTGCTACTGAGATACGAAGTTTTCTGGGATTAGCGGGTTACTACCGCAAGTTTATTGAAGGCTTTTCTAAGTTGGCATTACCTTTGACTCAGTTTACTCGAAAGGGTCAGACTTTTGTGTGGGATGTAGCTTGTAAAGAGAGTTTCGTGGAATTGAAGAAGATATTGACTACTGCTCCAGTGTTGATTTTGCCTAATCCGAGTGAATCTTTTGTGGTGTATTGTGATGCGTCGAAGACGAGTCTTGGTGGAGTATTGATGCAAAATGGACAAGTTGTTGCTTATGCTTCGAGACAATTGCGAGTTCATGAGAGAAATTATCCTACACATGACTTGGAATTGGCCGCGGTGGTGTTTGTGTTGAAAATTTGGAGACATTATCAGTTTGGCTCTAAATTTGAGGTGTTCAGTGATCATAAGAGTCTAAAGTACTTGTTTGATCAGAAGGAATTGAATATGAGGCAGAGGAGGTGGTTAGAGCTATTGGAGGATTTTGATTTTGATTTGAGTTATCATCCGGGCAAAGCAAATGTAGTGGCTGATGCATTGAGCAGAAAGTCATTGCATATGTCGATGCTTATGGTGAAAGAGTTGGAATTAATTGGGCAATTCAGAGATTTGAGTTTGGTGTGTGAAGCAACTCCTGACAGTGTGAAGTTGGGAATGTTGAAGTTGACTAGTAGTATTCTGGAAGAAATCAGAGTGGGACAGCAATCCGATTTAAAGTTGATTGACCAATTGGTTTTGATTAACCAAGGTAACGGAGGTGACTTCCGAATTGGTGAGAATGGTGTAATGATGTTCAGAGACAGGGTGTGTATCCTAGATGTTCCAGATATTAAGAAGAGCATTCTTGAAGAAGGACATCGAAGTAGGTTGAGTATTCATCCCGGTGCTACGAAGATGTACCAAGATTTGAAAAAGTTGTTTTGGTGGCCAGGTATGAAGAAGGACGTTGCAGAGTTTGTTTATGCGTGTTTGACTTGTCAGAAGTCGAAAGTTGAGCATCAGAAGCCTTTAGGTATGATGCAGCCGCTGAGGATTCCAGAATGGAAATGGGATAGTATTTCCATGGATTTTGTAGTGGGGTTGCCGAAGACTGTTAAGGGGAATGATTCAATTTGGGTGATCGTGGATAGATTAACTAAGTTGGCTCATTTCTTGCCGATGAAGATTAATCATTCCATGCAGAAGCTAGCCGAGATGTACATTGAAGAGATTGTGAAGTTACATGGGGTACCTTCGAGTATTGTGTTGGATAGAGATCCGAGGTTTACATCGAGGTTCTGGAAGAGTTTGCAAGATGCCTTGGGTACCAAGTTGAGGATGAGTTCTGCATATCATCCGCAGAAGGACGGTCAGACAGAAAGGACTATCCAATCTTTGGAGGATTTGTTGAGGGCTTGTGTGTTGGATCATGGAGGATCATGGGATAGCCATTTACCGTTGATTGAGTTCACGTACAATAATAGTTTTCATGATAGTATTGGGATGGCACCCTATGAAGCTTTGTATGGGAGAAGGTGTATGACTCCTTTGTGTTGGTATGAATCGGGCGAGAGTGTTGTACTCGGGCCTGAAATTGTGCAAGAGACGACTGAGAAGATTAAGAAGATCCAAGAGAGAATGAAAGCTTCGCAGAGTCGTCAGAAGAGTTACCATGACAAGAGGAGGAAGGCGCTTGAATTCCAAGAGGGAGATCATGTGTTTTTGAGAGTGACGGCAGTGACTGGTGTGGGTCGAGCTTTGAAGTCTAAGAAGCTCACTCCACGTTTTGTTGGTCCATACCAGATATCGCAGAGGATAGGAGAGGTAGCCTATCGAATTGCTTTACCACCGTCACTTGCGAATTTGCATGACGTGTTCCATGTGTCTCAATTGAGGAAGTACATTTCGGATCCGTCGCATGTGATTCAGATGGATGATGTACAAGTGAAGGATAATCTGACTGTGGAAGCATTGCCGGTGCGTGTTGATGGTCGAGAGATGAAGCAACTGCGGGGTAGAGACGTAACTTTGGTGAAGGTGTTGTGGGGTGGACCAGCTGGTGAAAGTTGGACTTGGGAACGTGAAGATCAGATGAGGGAGTCCTATCCGACTCTATTCCCTTGAGGTAATTTTCGAGGGCGAAAATTCTTTAAGTGGGGGAGAGTTGTAACACCCCAAATTTCGTAAGAATATTTAATTAATTTATTTAAATATTATATTCGTGAATTTCGGTGATTTGTGTGGATGTCAGTGATTTTATGAAGTTTTGGGTTATTTAATTAAATAATAGCATATGTTATGGAATATGATGTATTATTATTTAAATTAAATAATATTAAAGGAATTAAGGGCGAAGTGGACATTTGAGGAGAATTAGTGGGGGTAAGATGGGAAGAGCACATTTAGGGGTATTTTAAGAGAGAATAGTGAAAGGAACTCATTATTCGTATTTTTCTTGAGGAAGAGGAAAAGGTGCTCTGAAGAACAAGTGAGAGGGAGGCTAGGGCATAGAAGATTTCCAGCGAAACTTCGAGAAAAGATCGAAAGAAGCAAAACTCTAAGGTATGTGGAGTATCGCTTTACAATATTTGTGATATAAAGATTATGTGTTGTGGGTAATTGGGGTTTTGTGGGAAACCTAGGAATTATTGTTAGGGATGATGAATTGTGATGATTTACTATGGGATGATTGTTGTTATTGATTTATACATGATAGTTATAGGTTATAATAACATAATCTGTGATGATTTGAGGAAAAATCTGGGTTTTGGAGTGTGGAATCGCAGACGGGGAAGTGCTGTTATCGCAGGGTTTTTCTGCAGAAATCGCAGAGCCCGCTTAGCGCGGTCTAGCACGCTTAGCGCGGTCTGAAGGAATTTCGCCTCTTCGAGGCAGTGAGTAGCGCGCTTAGCGCGGGTGGGGCGCACTTAGCGCGACCTGGAACTGAAAACATTTTTTTATTGAATTAAAATTCATGAAAATTATCTGCCTTGTGTTATATTGATGTTGTGATGTTGCGGTGAATTTCTGCTATGTGTTGACGTGTTATATGTGATGAAAATGATGTTTTGATGATCATATGATGATGTGACGTTATTGATGCTTATTAGATGTTTGTATGTGATGTTTGATGACAAAACGATGATGTGAAGTACCATGAGTACATTGACGATTATGAGATGACGATTAATGATGTTTTGATGATTAAATGACGATGTGGATAACATGATATTTGATGAATGATGGTGCACTTAATAACTTTTGTTGATGATGATTGTAACGCCCCAATCAGTTTTGTCAGTTTTATCTTTTTAATTAATTGAGTCGTTTTGAGTATTTTATTATTATATTATTTTATTTCTGACTTTTATGTGAAAATATGTTATTTTTCATCGTGATTATATTTTATCGCGTTTTGGGAGCGTTTGCGAGATATTTGAGTGTGGGGGTATTTTGGTCATTTCATCTTATTTTTCATTAAGTTAGAAAATAGAAATAGAAAGAGAGAAAAATAGAGAGAAAGAAAAAGAGAAGAAGGAAAAGGGAAAGAAAAGAGAAGAAGAGAAGAAAAAGAGAGAAAACTTGGAAATCAAGAAAACAATCTCCCGACTTTATCAAACGCTATTTAATCGGGTAAGGGTGCGAAACTCGATTATACTATGTTTGTGTATGATTATGTATGTGTGTGTTTGGATGATTCTCTTGCTTTCCATGGTTTTTCACTTCTAGGTTGAAAATGATAAAATGATAGAAATTGAGGTTTTAGCGGTTGGAAATCGACGTAAATGTGGTAGAATGCTTGTTGCCATGATTAGATTAGGTTCTGATTGATATATGTTGATTTGGAAATGTTTTGGTTGGAAAAAATATCATTTTGGGGTTTCTAATGCGCCAGGTGTGTTTATGGAGTACATGAATCATATTTTCCACGAGCATTTGGATCGATTTGTTGTTGTGTTTATTGATGACATTTTGATTTATTCTAAGTCTCGGGAGGAGCACGCGGAGCATTTGCGTATTGTTTTACAGGTTTTGAAGGAAAAGAAGCTTTTTGCCAAATTGTCCAAGTGTGAATTTTGGTTGTCGGAGGTGAGTTTTCTTGGACACGTAATTTCAGGTAATGGTATTGCTATGGATCCATCTAAAGTAGAAGCAGTTCTACAATGGGAGGCTCCGAGATCTGTTATTGAAATTCGAAGCTTTTTGGGTTTGGCCGGGTATTATCGAAGGTTCATTGAAGGTTTTTCTAAGCTAGCACTTCCTTTGACCCAATTGACTTGTAAAGGGTAAGCGTTCATTTGGGATATTCGATGTGAGGAAAGTTTTAATGAGCTGAAGAGAAGATTGACGACAACTCTGATTTTGATTTTGCCGAATCCTACTGAACCATTTGTGGTGTATTGTGATGCGTCTTTGATTGGTCTAGGTGGGGTACTAATGCAAGACGGTAAGGTCGTGGCGTATGCTTCGAGGCAGTTGAGAGTGCATGAGAAGAATTACCCTACGCATAACTTGGAGTTAGCGGTTGTGGTGTTTGTATTTAAAATTTGGAGGCATTATCTTTTTGGTACGAGGTTTGAAGTCTTTAGTGATCACAAAAGTTTGAAATATCTGTTTGATCAGAAGGAGTTGAATATGAGGCAACGAAGATGGTTGGAGTTTTTGAAGGACTACGACTTTGGCTTGAATTACCATCCTGGTAAAGCTAATGTGGTAGCCGATGCGTTGAGTCAGAAATCGTTGCATATGTCCGCTTTAATGGTTAAGGAATGGGAGCTTTTGGAATCGTTTAGAGATTTGAGTTTGGTAGGTGAAGTAACGTCGGATAGTGTGAGGCTGGGTATGTTGAAGGTTACTTATGATTTTCTGATGACGGTAAGTGAGAAACAGAAGTTGGATGTGAAATAGGTGGATTTGATGTTGGTTGGCAGAAAATATGCGAATAGTGATTTTCAAGTGGATGTTAATGGTGTGTTGAGGTTCCGTGGACGAATTTGTATTCCGGACGATTCGGATTTGAAACGGATGGTCAGACCGAGAGAACGATTCAGTCATTGGAAGATTTGTTGAGAGCGTGTGTTCTGGAACAAGGTGGTGCATGGGATAGTTATCTTGCATTGATTGAATTCACGTATAATAACAGTTTCCATTCTAGTATTGGAATGGCACCTTTTGAAGCACTGTATGGACGAAGATGTCGAACACCGTTGTGTTGGCACGAATCTGGTGAGAGTTCGGTGGTTGGGCCAGAGTTGGTGCAACGGACTACGGAAAAAGTGAAGCTTATTCGTGAGAAAATGAAGACTTCTCAGAGTAGGCAAAAGAGTTATCATGATCGTAGAAGGAAAGATCTCGAGTTTCAAGAGGGCGATCATGTATTTTTGAGAGTTACGCCGGTAACGGGTGTTGGTCATGCATTGAAGTCGAAGAAACTTACTTCTCGGTTTATTGGTCCTTACCAGATATCTGCGAGAGTGGGTGCTGTGGCTTATAGGGTGGCGTTGCCGCCGAATCTGTCGAATTTGCATGATGTGTTCCATGTTTCACAGCTTCGGAAGTATATTCTGGATCCTTCGCATGTGATTCCGATGGATGAGGTTGAGGTAAGGTAGAACCTTACGGTCGAGGCTTTACCGGTTAGTATTTTGGATTGTGAGGTGAAGCGGTTAAGGGGCAAAGATATTGCACTTGTGAAGGTAGCGTGAGGAGGCGCCACTGAGGGCAATTTGACTTGGGAGTTGGAAAGTCGGATGCGGGAGTCGTATCCAGAGTTGTTCGTCTCAGGTAATATTTTCGAGGACGAAAATTTCTAAGTGGGGGAGAGTTGTAACGCCCCAGTCAGTTTTGTCAGCTTTGTCTTTTTAATTAATTGAGTCGTTTTGAGTATTTTATTATTATATTATTTTATTTCTGACTTTTATGTGAAAATATGTTATTTTTCATCGTGATTATATTTTATCGCGTTTTGGGAGCGTTTGCGAGATATTTGAGTGTGGGGGTATTTTGGTCATTTCATCTTATTTTTCAATAAGTTAGAAAATAGAAATAGAAAGAGAGAAAAATAGAGAGAAAGAAAAAGAGAAGAAGGAAAAGGGAAAGAAAAGAGAAGAAGAGAAGAAAAAGAGAGAAAACTTGGAAATCAAGAAAACAATCTCCCGACTTTATCAAACGCTATTTAATCGGGTAAGGGTGTGAAACTCGATTATACTATGTTTGTGTATGATTATGTATGTGTGTGTTTGGATGATTCTCTTGCTTTCCATGGTTTTTCACTTCTAGGTTGAAAATGATAAAATGATAGAAATCGAGGTTTTAGCGGTTGGAAATCGACGTAAATGTGGTAGAATGCTTGTTGCCATGATTAGATTAGGTTCTGATTGATATATGTTGATTTGGAAATGTTTTGGTTGGAAAAAATATCATTTTGGGTTTTCAAACAGCGCTGCAGAATTCTGGGTTTTCGCAGGTTCGCCTAGCGAACCTGGAGCGAAGGTGGTAGCGAATGAATTTTTGCGGGTTCGCCTAGCGAACCAGTTAGCGAAGGTCAGCGAAGGTTCGCTACGTTGTTCGCCTAGCGAACTTTGCATGTTTTGGGTTCTGGTGGTTGCTGCCTTGGTTCGCCAAGGGGTTCGCCTAGCGAACTTTGTGTCTGTTTTCTAGCTGATAGTGGGTTCGCTGGACATTCGCCTAGCGAAGGTGGTAGCGAATGCTCGCTAGAGGGTTCGCCTAGCGAACATGGCTGTTTGTGCAATTTTGTTTTCTTCATAACTTTTGATCTATGGTTCGGTTTGATGCGTTAGAAAGCTTATAAAATGTTCTTGCTTATGATGATGGTTTTGATATTGTTGGCCGATTAAATTAGGTCGGGAATTAGAAAATATGTCATTTTGTCGACTTTCGCAGTTTTAATTGTGTGAACTTGATGTGTATATGCAATATGCTGTTGGTGTGGATATTGTATGACCTGTGTACTGTTGTGTGCTGAAATTGCATGAAATCCATATTGTGATGATGATTGGTGGCCTTAGGGCAAGAAAATGCAATGTGTGGTAATTTATGATATATGCATGATTATGGATGTGTATATGTGTGCATTTTAAATGTCATGAGTCATTGTATGCCAAGCATCATGATATGCATTCTTGTGACGTCGTGAGCGACGGATTGATTCCAGAGGGAATCCGCTATAAAATCGTGCGCCTTAAAAATAAGAGGACAGAAAGCGATCTGATCGGATCGTGCGCCTTAAAAATAAGAGGACCGAAAGCGATGATTATAGACGATCGTGTGTCCATGTGGGGTGTGAGCGATCGGGTCGTGTGCCCGTGTGGGGTGTGAACGATCCATAAACGTCGTGTGCCCGTGTGGGGTGTGAGCGACGGGGAACATTGTATGCCCGACGGGGAGTTACACTAAGTAACGAGCGATGGTTCCAACAGAGTTCCTGAGTGAACTAGTGATGAGAAATGTTTGAAGTCGGTACCGCATATGCATTGCATAGAGTCGTTGTGTCGGTCTCTGTGCATTTGCATAAATCATGGATTAATTGTGTATGGAATTGTGAATGTGATTGATGAGATGGAATATGTATAATTGTATTGATGATGAGTGTATGGTGTATGACTGATGTGTATTGGTATTGGATACCTGAGAATGAGACTCGTGTTGTGTTGTATTTGATTGTGGTGCATTTGTGGTGAGAATATTTTGCTTGTGCATTTCTGTGTTAATATATAATTATATGCAACTGTATTATGATTGTGTTTCTCACCCTTCTGCTGTTTTATAATGCTCTATGAGGCATTGCAGATTAGAGTTGCTGGAGGTCTTTTTGTGAAGCTTAGGTCTTCATTCTTTTGTCGGCCGGCTCTGATATGTGACACCGGGTAGTCGGGGTGATCGAGTGTGATTATTTTGTATTATGTATATGTATCTTTTGGATTGTACATGTATGGTTGTATATGACACATACACTTTTATGATATATATATATATATATATATATATATATATATATATATATATATATATATATATATATATATATATATGAGATTCAGTTATGGATTTTCCGCTTTCATTCTGTTTCTGAATTGTGGGTGGATTACTACCTGAATTGTTGCATATCTTTATGAGCAGGTGTTGTATGTGTATTTTGTTTCAAATTGATGTGACCCCCCCGGTCTATGCCGTGCATGTTTTAAATATACTCTGATGAAATTTTGAATTCTATTTATCGCTTTAATAGCTTGGGGGTATAGATTGGGGGTGTTACAATGATGATTATGACGTTGTGCATCATGCATTCATAGCATTTAGACTTCGGTCTATTGATGATGATAAGGACTTTGGTCTAGTGATGATTTAGGACTTTGGTCCAGTGGTGGCTTCAATCCCATTGTGCAGATTGGAGTATTTTGTGACGTGCTCCCTTGTGGAGGGTTGATGGCCTAGTGCCCATTATTATGACGATTTGGTACCACATGCATTTTATGACGTTGCATTTCATCCTTGGTGGCATTGCATAATTGCATATAAGTGATATCGGTGATGTGATGTTTTATGTGATGTTTTATATGATGTTTAGGGTGAGAAGCTGTAGTATATGATGAAAACAACTATTGCCTGTTGATGTCTTTTCTTTATATGATTTATATTGAATTGTGATTACTCACCCTGCCTGTTTGAATGTTGCCTCCACGTGGGTAACGTGCAGGTGATCAGGTTTAGCCGTGGATGTTTTCGAGGACTTGAAGTTTATTTGCTTTGGTCGATTTAGAGGGTCTTGCTCTGATAGTGTAACATCGGGTGGGGGTCCTTTGAGTCGAACTATGTTGTTTCTTTATTTTGGTGTTATTTGATGATGTAGTTTTATTTGAATTATTATGACGTTTGTTGAAAACCGTTTTAATTGGAAGTTTTGAATTCCGCTGCCATGTGAAGGATTTAAATTTAAATTTGATGGAAGTCCCTTGGTGTATAGGGCAATTGTGTTATTTTGAACTTATTGAGAAATGTGCACCCTTTGAGGTGATTATTACTCTGATATTTTGTGTATTTTGCTGTGTTTATTCGTGGGTTAGAAAAGGGTGTTACAGCCGTTGTTGACAGTTATTTCGACTGTATATAAATAGAGAGTCATAGTGTTAGATTTTCGTGTGTGTATTCAAAATTTGTACAAGTTACTAAAAAAATACTCAAAATACTCGTGTGAGAGAAAAGAGTTATCATTGAGAAAATGTACGTTTGAAAAAACACCAGTTTCATTCTTTACATTTCAATGAAGTTTTAAGTTATTTATTTGCAATTCATTCTACATTTCTGCAATTTCATTCCTGCACTTTTATTACGTTTTCGTTATTTCTTTTAAGAACCAAACTTTATCATTTCTGTTCAAACCACATCAATTTATGAAAAAACAATGATGAACATAATGAATAAAAGGTTTGATATCTATACATATTGTCGAAACTTTTAAAGCACATTGTCCTAGGATTTGTATGGTCGATCCTGCAAGTAAACTAATTTTCACAAATTAGGAGACCAGCGGTTGTTTGCTAATTCTCAAGGCAAACACCCTTATACTCATAACTCAATAAGGAGTGTTAATTTTAAATTAGTTTGATACCTTGATTTAATAAGGAGTGTTAGTTTATTTCATTTGACACCTTGTTTTATTGGTTTACTTGTTTGCACATAATCAGTTTGTTTGATAAAAATACACCTATAAAATGTGACATATTCTCATAATTAATACAACCTTCTACTCATAAATCAATACAATTTTTCCTTTCAATTTTTTGGTTTAATTTTAGTTACTTCATTAGCAAGTAACTATTTTAGTTGATTTTAATTCAACTATGGCTGGAAATGAGTCGAGTTGAGTCGAACTCGCCCCAGTTCGACTCGACTCGTTAAGAATTGGTTCAGCTCAAATCTCGGTTCGAGTTCGACACAAATTTTTTTTTAAGCTCAAACTCGACTCGTTATAAGTTCACGAACAGTTTGGTTCTACTCATTAGATTCATCTCGTTAGGTTCAGCTCACTTGCTTTAAGGACATAAAAGCCATTTTTAAGTCTATTTTTTTTTATATATATTTGACATTTTAAATTAATATTTTTTTAAAAAGAAAATGTTGAAATAAAATAAATTTATCTGATTGAAATTTAACTTTGTCTTAAAAATCTACTAATTCAGAAACTACACAACTCTCAAGAGATACATTTGAAAGTCTATTTCCAAAAACTACTCAATTGGAGTTTAAATTTATCTAAAAAATCCACAACTTCATCTAAATATGTAGGAAACTTACAAATTTAATTAAATAGTACACCAAAAATTGCTAAAAATTGATACATTTGCATCACAGAATGATTGTCACACTTACAACCTCATTAAACATGTTAGTTTTGCAAATACCATAATGCCTCCAACTAGAATGACTCTAAATGCAATTGTCACCTTTAATGTCATAACTAGTACGGAAGGGACACTATATGGTTAAGATATGGAGTAAATATTTAAACTTACTCTTAAAGACAATATAATCATTCTCATATATAATCGAGTTGACTCATGAACTTAACGAGTCGAACTATGTATGGTTCAAGTTCATCTCATTTAGTTAACGAACTTAATTTTAGCTCATATTCAGCTCATTTGGTTCATGAATCTAGTTCAACGATTTAATTGTTGAACCGATTTCTGAACTATTTTCGAGTTGGTTCGATTCATTGTCAACCCTAAATCCAACAATAATGCAGAGAAGGACATGGCAGTGAATATAAAGTGATTCATGTTTTTGAAGGACATGCATTGTTGACTCCACCATCTTTCCTTATGGATAAACTAGCGGGATACCCGTGCCTTCGCACGGGTACCCGTCGGTGACGCGCATTTGTCTACATTTAAAATTTGAAATAAAAAGATTAATAAAAATTTGTAAATATAAAAAATATAATTTATATTTAAAAATATAGAATCAATACCCGCGGACACCGGTTGGTATTTTTTATAAAAATATTTATGTTATAATTTAGTTTAAAAAAAATATCAAATTTACATAGTATTTGTAAATATTATTTTAATTGTATAAATAAATATTAGTAACACTAATAAATACATTTTGTTTGTCACTACAAAAAATTGCGTAAATTGTGGCAGTTTGATTACGGCGTTTAGTAAAAATCTGACACAATTTACAACCGATAATGGCGGTTTTATTAACCGACCTAATATACGTTAATAAACGGCGGTTTCAACCGCCATTATTTACTTAATTGTTTTTAATATTCACGTTTTAATATTCCTTATTTATTCAATAAAAAAGGCTCATTTTTCCCTCTTTCCTTTTTTTTAGTATTGACGATTTCCTTATTTATAGAATAAATATTTTTAATCATTATTAAATAAAAATGATCAATTATATTTTTTATAAATTTAAAAGAAAAAAGAAAACCTAATTTTTGTTTCATATTCTTCGTTTCCGATGAAATGAAAACCTCTTCTTCTTTTCCTGTGTTCAAATTCCTTCACACCCTTTCGATTTTGATTTCAGCTTTCCTTTTTTCTATTTTCTTTTTAAAATGATTCAGGTATTGAGCTATTATTTTTTAGAAATCACTCATTTGATGTTATTGTGACATTGATGCCATTGAGGATTAAGGTTGTTATGTGATTTTCTAGATGTCTCTCTTTTTATATGATGATTACTGTTTTTTTAAACATTCAGGTAGAATGGAATGAGAAAAATGTTGCTTGGGGCCAAGCTTGCCTTCTTCTTCATCCTATGTACCCGTATTTACGACCGAAGTTTCATTATCCTTTATATCATATTAATAGTTAGTATTGTTAATATGATAACATTTCTCATCCTTCATTTAATAAATTAATCATGAACTAATGAAACCAGTTCAAAACAGAATTTTACAACTGTAGGTGGGTGTTTAAATGTTTGAGTTACCAACTTTTATTGATTAAAATCATCTACTAGTTAAGATATTTTTTCTGCAAGTCATAGATACCTCACAAAAATGTCACAAAGAATATTAAGAAGACATGTGCCACTGTTACTTGTTAAATTATTTTATGAAAGTCAAACGCATGTTTATTAAGTAATGTGTCTTATGGTGAATTTCACTACAAGAACATTTCAGTCAATTTTATTATTTTTTAGACAATGCATAGAAAGATACAGTGGCAGAAATGTTAGTTTGGAATTACTCTTGTAGTTTTAGTTGAATTTTTTTTCTCATTCTATAAGTTTTAGTACAAGATGGTATCTAGCTCAGTTGAAATCTTATATCAAATAAAACTTACAAGATCCTATTTACTTGTGTCCACATTTTCATTTTATTGACAAACTACATCTTACACAATATTTATTGAGAATGACATTACACATGCCCTTAACTCATTAATTTTTAGCTATCAAATAAAAATAATTCCTATTGGTAGCTATCCTCCAATCACGGACACTAACAACACTACTTTAAAGGTGTAAGTATGTGTTAAGTTTCTACTTTTATTTGTCTTTATGATGTTATAATTTTTATAAGTATATGGCCTAATTTCAGTGAAAACCTCAAATATAATTGATTGAAGAATATCATATGTAACAGTTGATTTGTTGGCAGCAATTTCAGTCTGTCTGCATTTTAGTTTTTCCTCCTAATTTTTTAAATTAAACACCAGAGTAAACTTTGGAGATACATTACTTTTTTTTAATATTTAGGATCGTTCTTTGCCCCTGCCCCGGGTTTTGTATGCCTGTGGCGACACTGTAATTGATGTTCGGAGTTATACGAATATAAATGTTATTGACAAAATGATATAACAAATTTGTTGCCTTTATAATTGTTCTTAAACTTATACAATGTGCCATTAATAATGGCTAAGCTCTCGGAGGTTTGGTTCAAATAACTTGTTTTGGAGTACTTGCAGAACAATGACACAATTTTTAGCATGTCTAAAGGATTTTGCAGAATTTGCCAAATCTAAGCATCAAGAGAATACCATACCATCTGAGAAATGTTTCAAGTTACCTTATAAGTAAGTTTCATTATATTTAATATATTCACTAGAGTGAATATTATCTTTTGGTATTATGTAGTCATTTAATTGCATTGGATAAGCATAACATTCACAATGGTACCATCATGTTTATCTCTTCTAGAGTCCATTACTTTATGCATTTTTTGCTAATTGATTGTGAAAGAAGGAGAATATGATGTTTTGATCTTTTATGGGGTTTTACTTTAAGTTGGTGTTCGAAGGAATAAAAGAGATCTTCAAAGAGGAAATATGTTACTTCATGCAAAACTTCATTATGCTTTAATGAACTTTATATTATTTACGAATTTCACTAAATTGTTTTCTCTGTGATATTTATCATATTAGGTTATTTTTAGTAGGGATGACAAACGGCTATGCCCCCTATTTAGGCTCGCAAAAAAAACGGAGCGAAGCAGACATAGTTGAAGGTGTAGGCATAAAGCCTAACTTGCACCACAGAAAAATGAGGGTGGGCAGACATTGCACCCTTAAAGGTTAAAAATTGAAAAAATCCTGGTTAATGTCAATGCCTGCAAAAAGTCATGGTGGACCTAAAACCTTAACTCGCCTCACAAAAAAATGACGGTAAAACGGGCATACGTTTGTTTTGTCACCCCTAATTTTTAATAGGAAAATGTTAAGATATTAATGTTAGTGTTTTCTTCATCATGGTTTGAACCTGAGTCCTTTAGCTCCTTCACTCTTAAGTTCAAATCAGTCAAGCTACCTTACCCTTTATCCCACTCCCTTGTCATCATTTTTGACGTTCTTGATAAAATATTTCTATTTATACCATAATTTTAGAATCATTTATCAAAATGTAATTCTATGACTATCTTGTGTTATTTGTGACATTGAGAATGATAAATAGTTGTGATGGCTTGTAGGATTGAGACTGACAAAGTGGAAAACTATTCCATCACCCAAAGCTTCAATAAGTAGGAAAATTGGACGAAAGAACTCAAATTTAAACCGAGCTCTTTATTGGTTTGTTTGAACATTTAGGTTTATTATGTAAATTTTGAAAAATTTAAACAATTGTTGTGACTTTTATATTGGGTTGTTAATATATGTCCTTTAATATTCTTACAAGAATGTATAAATTTAAATTTATTTTACATATTTAAATTTATCTTTAATGTTATTGTTAAATTGTCTTAAAAGAAAATATATAAGTATAATTTGAAAAATATGGCAGTTAATACGATGTAATTTTGGCTTATTCAGTAGTTAATTACGACGGTTTTAACCCACGTATTAAGTAAAGATATTTGTTGTATATGAAATATATGGTGATCTTACCTGGATCAGACAGTTGTTCAGTGGCCAGCAACGTCGTATGGACTTCAGCTCCGGTGATGATGATACGGCGGGGGGGGGGGGGGGGGGGGGGTGTACCTGCAAGGTACTCCAACGCTCAAGTAAGAAAGGGAGTAAGCAAGTACAAAAAAACAGGTGAGACTTAGAATATGTTATGTAACCTGACCCTCTCAAGTGAGAGGGTATTTATAGAGAGCCCCCAGCGCAGGGCCAACGGTTACTTGCACTAGGCTGGATTGCCAGGCCCAATCCAGGTAACTGCCAAGGCTTACGTGGCGTAGTGAAGACCAGCACGTGGTCTTCGCCCTAGTGTAACGGTCCCTAAATCTTCGGAAGTAGGGCAGACCGATTCCTTCGGGAGTGGGAAGTTACAAGAGAACATGTCCACGCGGGGAGAAGCATGTAGGTGTCAAGGAGAGGTGTGTCCACGAGCTATACGCCTCTGCCTGACGGTCTTCTACCCCGCGTGTCCGACGTCTGAGGGGACTGGCACGTGCCCGACACAGAGGTGGCTTTTGACCTCGTTGGGCCTTCGTTGGTCATTAGGCTTGGGCCTGCCCGACCGTAGGGCAGACGCTGGCCCAGTCCGGAACAGGAGCCCCCCAAGTCGTAGTTCTGAGGTGTCAGAGTAATGACTTAAGGACCAGTAATATGTCGAGGACGTATCCCGTCGGGGAAGGGATTCTAGAAGAGGAGTGGTTGGTCAAACGGGGAGAAATAAATCACTCCGCTCGGGCTAGGCTGGCCGCGGATGAGCGCTGTCGTGGGGATACGAGAAGTTTGAACCGAAGAGAACAGAAGGACGCGTGTTGGGGAATGAAGAGACATGCATGGGAGAGCGTGTGCCACGTGTCGCATCTCATCATTGCCTAGGGCGGCTACGCTAGGGTAGCGTAATCGATTGCCTAGGAGCCCTCGAGGCTCGTGAGACCCTTATAAATAGGGGCCATCTCGTTTCATTTCCATTTCGCTCTCCCTCTGCTCAGACTTTGCCTTCTTTCGTTCTCTCTTCAACCGCCGTTCGCCGCCGCTGACAGCCACACCGGAACCCTACCGGAAGCACCTTCGAAGTAAGTTTCTCTCTTTTTTCCTCTTTTGCTTGCATTTGTAGGGTGAATCTATGGTGAACTGATGAAGTTCCCATGGAAATCACGAAATATCCGGCGAAAACGGCGGAATTTCCAAGTTTACTCAGAATCTCGCGGGGAGAGACGATGAAATCCCCGAGGACATGAAAAATGTCACGGGGTCGTGAGATGAACATCTCTCAGTTCTTTTGTTGAGTCTCTCGGGGATAACTGACAAAATCCCCGAGGACACGAAGAATGTCACGGGGACGTGGGTCGGATATCTCGGGGTCCCGCCCAACGCCGCTCCCCGCAGACCTGAGGATGGTCGCGGGTTCGTGTTTCCCGACGTTCCTCCCTCGCCCTTTCACTTGATCAGCGGTGGAGTGGTGGATTTGATATGGTTCATCGAATTCACCATTTCCTTATGCTTTTTAGGTAAATGGACGTATTGCAAGTGACCGAGGGATCTTTAGATACTTACGACGAGCCCGACTCACATATAGCGGAGAGACCAGCGCTGGGGAGAGGTCACCCGACGACTGGGCCTGCGAGGAGGCTGTAAACATGATCTCCCAGTTTGTCGATTTGGACGAGGCCGACATATTTTGCACCGTCGAGTGTAACACCCTACTTTCCCTTTTTATAAAAATAAAAGTAATATGGATAAATCAGAGTTTTACAACCAACAAGCGGGATGCCACATCATTAAACCAACAACGAAAACCCTTTTCATTAAAGAAATAAAATAGCGGAAAATAATTATTTATTCAATTCACGACACACTTGCCAAAATACTCCAAAACTCCACATAAACTCGTGGTCCTCAAAATAATGAATTCAAAAGAGATATGTAACAAAATTTAATGAAGAATAACAATTTATAAAATCCCCAAAATTCCCGTGTTACGTATCAGAGCGACTCCTACGACTCGAACAGGCAACACGCACTCCAAGCAACTCAAGTACCTGGATTATCTGTACTTCCGAAGAAGCACAGACACAACAACAACAAAGGGGTGAGAACTACAATTAATAATAAACGGCAAATAACACATGATAAGAGTAGTCACTCAACACAATCATATAATCACATAAGCACGACCTACTTGTCACTTTCAATCATAATTCAATCAACATAAAATGATAATGCAATGCGACTCAACAATAGACACAATGCATGTGGTACCAACAATCACCATGGTTCATTCAATCGAACCCGGATAAATCACATACACCTCTACTTGGCAATGATTTATCCCACCATTCTCCACATTGGAGTTCGGATGAATCACATACACTCCTCCTGAGCAATGATCCATCCCCACCGACACACCATGAATGCATGACATCAATATGCATATAGTCCATGTATAATCATAATCATACTATCTCACGATCCTCCTGATCACAATCAATTCAGAAACACCACAGAAAATGCTTCACACGACGTTAATTAGCTAATTACTAATTAATTCACCAAAATTATTAATTTAATTATTTTTATCACCAATCCTACATTTCTCAAGGTCTGACATCTATCCCCAACCTCTCAAACCAAAAGAAACAACTTCGGACGCGAAAACGGGAAAGGAATCGCGAAACGGCAAAACCCTGCACTCTCCCTGGCCATACGCGTATTGCCCTGGGCCATACACGTATTGCCCATCTCTCTCGCCCATCCATACGCGTATTGCCTCACTTTATACGCGTATGGGCAGAGACCTATTTTTCCATCAAAATTTCACTTCAGATCTCGTTACGCGTAATGCCACTCCCTTACGCGTATTGCCCAAGCCTCCATACGCATACCGTTACGCGTACAGGCAGAGGGTCGTGCCAAGCCTCCTTTTGGCCCTCCCATACGCGTATTGACCATAGACATACGCGTATTGCCCTACATGATACGCGTATGGCCAGATCTATTACGCAAATGCAATTTCCCACCCAGTTTGGTTTCTGCTACGGGATCCTCACTTTTCCCCTCCAATCCAGTCCTAAACTTGTTTCTACACTAGTTTCAGGTCTTATTCTTCATCTTACTTCTTTACCTATCATTACTAATCCAATTTACGGTTCTTAGATCTAATTATTGGTCATATTCACCTGCATAAACCAGTCCAGCAACACATATAATTTATACAGAAGCAACAACAGAATTATTCACCAAGAATCATACGAATTCCAGATCCAATATGGCATCACAACAAGGATTTCACAGCAATCATTCACACAAACACAGATAAATTCAAACAGAATTAGAAATACGAATTCTTACGGGGTTAAGGAATCCCCACTACCCTCTCATGATTATATCACCCATATTAAACTCATTCTCCCCCCTTACCTCGAATTTCTTGATCAAATTCCTGCGAAATTGATGAAGATGGGTGCCCTAGCTCTTCATTGTTCTTCTTCTCTAACTCTTTCTTTTCCCAAAATCTGATTATGGCTAACTCTCGAAAATGTACCTGATGGAAATAGCTCCGGATACGACTCTCGCATCCTGCTCTCCAGCTCCCAGGTCACACTTCCCCCAGCAGCTCCTCCCCAAGCTACTCTCACCAGAGGTATCTCCTTTCCTCTGAGTTGCTTCATCTTTCGATCCTCGGTCCTTATCGGCATCGCGTCCACAGTAAGATTATCTCTAATCTGTACCTCATCCCTTTGGATAACATGAGATGGATCAGATACATACTTCCAAAGTTGCGACACATGAAATACATCATGCAAGTTCGAAAGTTCAGGCGGTAACGCCACTCTGTAAGCAACTGCACCAACTCTCTGCAAGACCTGATACGGTCCAATAAACTTAGGATCCAACTTCTTCGATTTTAATGCACGTCCCACACCGGTCACTGAGTTAACTCTCAGGAACACGTGATCACCTTCACTGAATTCCAAATCTTTCTTCCGATTATCATGATAACTTTTCTGCCTACTCTGAGATGCCCTCATCTATTCACAGATCATTTGAATTCTCTCAGTAGTCTGTTGCACAATTTCTGGTCCAAGCACTACATTCTCACCTGTTTCGTACCAACACAGAGGTGTCCTACACCTCCTACCATACAAAGATTCGAAAGGCGCCATTCCAATGCTAGAATGGTGACTGTTATTCTATGTGAACTCAATCAATGGCAAATGAGTATCCCACGCACCCTCTTTCTCCAACACACAGGCCCTCAGCAAATCTTCCAACAACTGGATAGTCCTCTCTGATTGACCATCTGTCTGTGGGTGATAAGCCGAGCTCAACTTCAATTTGGAACCCAAGGCTTCCTGTAGACTCTTCCAAAATTCTGAAGTAAACCTCAGATCTCTATCCGACACTATGCTCGACGGTACACCATGCAACTTCACAATTATTCTGATATAAATCTCCGCCAGCTTCGACAATGGAAAACTGATGTTAATTGGTATAAAGTGTGCGGATTTCGTAAGTCGATCCACCACTACCCAAATAGCATCAAAGCCTCTCGCCGTATTTGGCAAACCAGTAACAAAATCCATAGCAATACTGTCCCATTTCCATTTCGAAATTTCCAACGGTTGCATTAATCCCGACGGTTTCTGGTGTTCCACCTTTGACTTCTGACATATCAAACAAGCATAAACAAACTGAGCTATGTCCCTCTTCATACCGGACCACCAAAATAACTTCTTCAAGTCATGATACATCTTTGTAGCTCCCGGATGAATACTCAAGCTACTCCGATGACTTTCTTCTAAGATTACCTTTTTCAATTCCTCATTATCCGGTACACAAATTCTGCCCCGAAATCTCAACACCCCAACATTATCCACTTTAAAATCACTATCAGGATCACCTCCTCCTGTAGGCATTAAGTCTACTAGTTTCACATCCAGTTTCTGGTTTTCTTTAATTACATCCAAAAAGTCATTATTCACCTTCAGCATACCCAATCTAATACTCTTTGACGTAGCTTCACAAACCATACTCAAGTCTCTGAACTGCTCAATCAATTCCATTTCTTTCACCATCAAGGCTGACATATGGATTGTCTTTCGACTCAGAGCATCTGCCACAACATTAGCTTTTCCCGGATGGTAACTTAGATTAAAATCATAGTCCTTCAGAAATTCCAACCATCTTCTCTGCCTCATATTCAACTCCTTCTGATCGAATAAATATTTCAGACTCTTATGATCACTGAATACTTCAAATCTTGATCCATACAAATAATGTCGCCAAATTTTCAATACAAAAACTACTGCAGCTAATTCAAGATCATGAGTAGGATAGTTCCTCTCATGCACCCTTAACTGCCGTGAAGCATAAGCCACTACCTTGCCATTTTGCATTAACACACCGCCTAATCCCATCTTAGACGCATCACAATACACTACAAAAGGATCATTTGGACTTGGTAGAATTAACACTGGTATTGTAGTCAATTTCTTCTTCAGTTCCTCAAAACTTTCCTCACAGGCAGCATCCCAAACAAAAGCTTGATTCTTCCTGGTTAGCTGAGTCAATGGCAATGCCAATTTAGAAAACCCTTCAATGAATCTTCTATAGTAACCTGCCAATCCCAAAAAGCTTTTAATCTCCGTTGCTGTCTTCGGAGCTTCCCACTGAAGCACTGCACTTACTTTAGATGGATCCACCGTTATACCATCACCAGAAATAACATGACCCAAGAAACTCACAGTCCTCAACCAGAATTCACACTTCGAGAACTTTGTAAACAATTTATTATCTTTCAACACCTGCAATGCGATTCTCAAGTGTCCTGCATGGTCCTCGTCAGACTTAGAATAAATCAGTATATCATCAATAAATACCACAATAAATTGATCCAGATAAGAGTGGAAGATGCGATTCATATATTCCATAAACACACCCGGCGCATTAGACACTCCGAAAGGCATCACTGCATATTCGTAATGTCTGTAGCGAATTCGGAAAGCAGTCTTCTGAATATCACATTCCTTTACTCTAATCTGATGGTAACCCGACCTCAGATCAATTTTGCGGAAAACACGAGCTCCTACTAGCTGATCCATTAAGTCATCAATCCTCGGAAGTGGATACTTATTCTTAATGGTCACTTTATTCAACTGACGGTATCAATGCACAGACGCATACTACCATCCTTCTTTTTCACCAACAACACTGGAGCTCCCCACGGCGACACACTTGGTCTAATAAACTTCTTATCGAGCAATTCTCCGACCTGAGATTTCAACTCTGCCAATTCTGATGCAGACATCCTGTACGGTGCCATAGAGATAGGTTTGGTACCTGGTACAAGATCAATAGTGAATTCAACTTCCCTTGTCGGAGGCAATTGTGTGATGTCATCTGGAAACACTTCAGGAAATTCATTAACCACTGGTAATTCATTAACTGAAGTCTTGCTTTCAACAGATAACGAGGAATACACCGCAAACAGCTTCGCTTCATCCTCCAACAACGCCCTCAACTCCCTGCTAGATAGCGAATATGCTAATGCTTCCTCTTCAGGAGTAAGAAACAGTAACGTCTTCCTGAAGCAATCAATATAAACCCGGTTGAACTCCAACCAGTTCATTCTAAAAATAACATCGAGATTACTGAGTGGCAAACAAATCAAGTCCACTCTGAAATCTCTACCAAACATGGTCAGCGGACACTTCAAACACACCAAAGAAGTAACCACAAAACCAATAAATGGAGTTTCAATCGTCATCCTCTGCTCTAGAGTAGATGGCACAATCCCTAATCTCTTCACACAATCAACAGAAATAAACGAGTGCGTTGCACCCGTGTCAATGATAACAATCAAAGTAATATCATTAATAAAGCAAGTACCTTTGACGGAACGCTCCTCATCAGTGGATTGGGCTCCCACCAAGGCAAATACTTTTCCACTGGCCTGAGCTTTCTTTGGCTTCTCACAGTAAGTGCTGATGTGACCTTTTTCTCTACAGTTATAACAGGTAGGCATAGTGACCCTATAATCTGCTATAACATGACCTACTTTACCACACTTAAAACACTTCTTCACCTCATTCAGACAGTTATTAGCACGGTGACCCGCACCACCACATCTGAAGCACTTGAGAGTATCAACACCTACTCCTTTCTCCTTTGGTTTCTTTCCTACGTCAGTTTTCTGTTTCCCCTTATCAGCTGGAGCACTGTAAGGAGTACCTCCAAACCTCTGCTTAACCTTCTTCTCATTCACAACCTTGTAATGAGCAATTCTGGCTCTGTTATCATTGTCATAGATTCTGCTTCTGCTTACCAGTTATGGATAATTTCTTATCTTCTGACAAGCAATGCCTAGTTTGATCTTGGGACGCAGCCCATTCTCAAACTTCAAGCACTTCGAAGTCATAGCTTCCTCAGTATTGTAATGAGCACAATAATGTATCAATTCCTCAAATCGGGCAGCGTATTCAGCAACTGTCTTATCACCCTGTTTCAGCTCTAGAAATTCAACTTCCTTTGCACTACGAATATCTTCCGGAAAATACTTTTCTAGAAACTCAATTTGAAACATTGTCCAAGTAATCTTAGTAACCGCAGCTTCCAACCTCTGACGACTATTGTCCCACCAGGCTTCAGCCTCCCCTTCCAGCATATGAGTGCCAAAACGTACCTTCTGAGCGTCACTGCATTCCATGGTCCTGAAGATCTTCTCAACAGCCTTCAGCGATTTCTGTGCAGCCTCTGGATCCAAAATACCTCCCTCATATGTAGGCGGCTTATTGCTCTAGAACTGTGCTAAGTCCTGAAACTGAGCACCTCCAGCCTGATTGGGGTTCTCTACAGCTTGTGCCATGGCTTGCATAGCAGCAGCAAGAGCAGCATCATTCCTTCCTGCCATACTGGTCAACAATCAACATACGGTCAGAACACACAATCGACCCCTATACTAAGGACAGACTCAACTACTACACCTGGCCGGACGGACCGACCTGCTCAGATACCAATTGTAACACCCCACTTTCCCTTTTTATAAAAATAAAAGTAATACGGATAAATTAGAGTTTTACAACCAACAAGTGGAATGCCACATCATTAAACCAACAACAAAAACTTTTTTCATTAAAGAAATAAAACAGCGGAAAATAATTATTTATTCAATTCACGGCACACTTGCCAAAATACTCCAAAACTCCACATAAACTCGTGGTCCTCAAAATAATGAATTCAAAAGAGATACGTAACAAAATTTAATGAAGAATAACAATTTATAAAATCCCCAAAATTCCCGTGTTACGTATCAGAGCGACTCCTATGACTCAAACAGGCAACACGCACTCCAAGAAACTCAAGTACCTGGATTATCTGTACTTCCGAAGAAGCACATACACAACAACAACAAAGGGGTGAGAACTACATTTAATAATAAACGGCAAATAACACATGATAAGAGTAGTCACTCACACACAACCATATAATCACATAAGCACGACCTACTTGTCACTTTCAATCATAATTCAATCAACATAAAATGATAATGACATGCGACTCAACAATAGACACAATGCATGTGGTACCAACAATCACCATGGTTCATTCAATCGAACCCGGATAAATCACATACACCTCTACTTGGCAATGATTTATCCAACCATTCTCCACATTGGAGTTCGGATGAATCACATACACTCCTCCTGAGCAATGATCCATCCCCACCGACACACCATGAATGCATGACATCAATATGCATATAGTCCATGTATAATCATAATTATACAATCTCACGATCCTCCTGATCACAATCAATTCAGAAACACCACAGAAAACGCTTCACACGACGTTAATTAGCTAATTAATAATTAATTCACCAAAATTATTAATTTAATTATTTTTATCACCAATCCTACATTTCTCAAGGTCTGACATCTATCCCCAACCTCTCAAACCAAAAGAAACAACTTCGGACGTGAAAACGAGAAAGGAATCGCGAAACGGCAAAATTCTGCACTCTCCCTGGCCATACATGTATTGCCCTGGGCCATACGCGTATTGCCCATCTCTCTCGCCCATCCATACGCGTATTGCCTCACTTGATACGCGTATGGGCAGAGACCTGTTTTTCCATTAAAATTTCACTTCAGATCTCGTTACGCGTAATGCCACTCCCTTACGCGTATTGCCCAAGCCTCCATACGCGTACGGGCAGAGGGCCGTGCCAAGCCTCCTTTTGGCCCTCCCATACGCGTATTGACCATAGCCATACGCGTATTGCCCTACGTGATACGTGTATGGCCAGATCTATTACGCAAATGCAATTTCCCACCCAGTCTGGTTTCTGCTACGGGATCCTCACTTTTCCCCTCCAATCCAGTCCTAAACTTGTTTCTACACTAGTTTCAGGTCCTATTCTTCATCTTACTTCTTTACCTATCATTACTAATCTAATTTACAGTTCTTAGATCTAATTATTGGTCATATTCACCTGCATAAACCAGTCCAGCAACACATATAATTTATACAGCAGCAACAACTGAATTATTCACCAAGAATCATACGAATTCCAGATCCAATATGGCATCACAACAAGGATTTCACAGCAATTATTCACACAAACACAGATAAATTCAAACACAGATAAATTTAAACAGAATTAGACATACGAATTCTTACGGGGTTAAGGAATCTCCACTATCCTCTCATGATTATATCACCCATATTAAACTCATTCTCCCTCTTTACCTCGAATTTCTTGATCAAATTCCTGCGAAATTGATGAAGATGGGTGCCCTAACTCTTGCTTTTTCTTCTTCTCTAACTCTTTCTTTTCCCAAAATCTGATTATGGCTAACTCTCGCACTAACCCTCACTAATCTCAGCTTTGTTAGTAAACTGCCCATCCATTTATCCATTAGCCCATTATCAAATTAATTAAATCAGATTTTAATTTAAAATAATAATAGTATTAATAATAATAATAAGGAGAATAATAATAACCATAATAATAATATGAAATATGCTATTAATAATAATAATAATATTAATAATACTAATAACAATAAGTTCCATATTACTATTAATGGACACACCCCCCACCGTATCACTACAAACATTACCCCTTTCGGGCTCAGACACCCCCCTAAACAAGGCCAAACAATTGAAAATAAAACACGACGATCAAATAATTTAAATTGGGGTGTTACATCGAGCACCGTCTAGTGGGTTCATCGAAGACGTGGAACGTGTTCAGGCCGATGCCACATCATCGAATATGCTCGACCTACAGCGGGATGCGGTTTCCCGTGTACGAGTTCATGTTCGACGAGGCGGGGTGGCATTTGCCCTTCACGGATTTCCAACAGTCAGTGTTCGTCTGGCTGCGTTTGGCCCCTTCTCAGCTCCACCCCAACTCTCTCGCTTTCATCATGGTTTTCGAGCTCGTGTGCAAATACCTGAAGATCGGGGCGACTGTGCCCCTATTTTTTTCGCATTTTCCATCTTCAACGGAAGGCCGTCGACGGCAAGCATGGCTGGGTGTCCTTCAAGCAGGTGAGCACTCTGTTTCACACATATATGGACTCTGTGCGAGATTTTAAGTACCGGTACTACCTCGTGAGGCCGGTCACACTTGAGGCCATAAGTTTAGTGTACCATCGGGTCCTCGAAGAAGTAGATGGGCGGTGAAAAGAGGCCTTTGTGCCCAGGTTCCCGTTGTTCTGGACTGAAGAACACTTCAAGAGGGGAACAGACAGCTATATTGTCCGCCCTGGTAAACTCTGTGAAGGGGATTGCTTGGCTCACGAGGCCATAGTCAAGTTCGTCGGTGGGTTTAACAAAGCCAAGTTCGTGACGCCGAACGGGGACTTCCTTCTGGGCGACGACGGGGAGGTCTTAACGAAGCGTCGATTGATCAACACTAGGGCTTTCCTCGAGATTTTTTCTGACGAGGAAGCTCTCGAGCTGTTAGGTGGGGTGGCCTCCCAGGCCTGCTTTTCCCTTCGTCCTACTTTTTGAATTACTGACCTCTTGGTTTTCTGTGCAGGTAAGATGTCGAGTACCGAGGAGCGTCTCAAGAAACTGAAAAACACCCGAGCTTCAAAAAAGGGTCGGGTCGAACAGCTCCAAGCACAACATCCTGGCACAACTTCAGTGCCCACGGATTCTTCGACCTCTCCCAAAGGGAGTCAATCTCCCAGTAGCCAAGGGTCTCCGAAACGGAAGCGCACAGACGGGCAGGTGGACGTCGACCTGACGGTTGAGAACAGTCCTCCCTTTGAGAAGTTCATACTTCCTCCTTGTCATTTGAGGCCCCACTTCTTCTCGGGTACCAACTCTCCAGGTATCCCTGTTGCCGAAGTCCAGGCCGTCCTGGGTGCTCCTCAAGCTTCGAGGAGGAAAGCCCTGCTTGAGGACTTGTCCGCCGTTATGCGAGTCTTTTCGACGACTTTAATCTTAAACGACGAGACTTGTCTAACAGCCGAGCTAAACGGGCTGCAAGAGAGGTTCCAGTCCGTTGTTGCCGAGGTGACAAAAGTGGGCAAGGAGCTGACTGAGTGCAAAGAACTGAACCGAGCTCAGGCCGAGCATCAGAAGCAGCAGACCGAAAACCTGAAATAGCTTGAGGAGAAGTTGAGAAAAGCTGAGGAGGGAAGGAAAAGCCTCTTGGAGAAGGTCGCTGAATTGGAAGATGCTGCTCGCCCCGCCGAGGAAGAAACTGAGGAAGATATACTGTTGACGTCGCGGGCAGCGTTGATTGCTAAACTCCGAGAGACTGAGCAGGACAACCTTGTGGCCGCTGAAATAGGCTTTAAGAATGATGTGCAGCAGCTTCAGATCCTCAACCCTGGCCTAACTACGGAGGGAGCCCACTCCGACTACGACGTGGTTGATGGTCGAATCGTGCGGCCGGTGGAAGAGGAAGAGGTTGACGGGGACGCGACCGGGTGTGAGCAGCCAGAGGGGACGGCCGCAGAATAGGTTCTGTTTTCTTGTTTTGCTTGGCCTGCGAGCCATTTCATTTTGTTTCTTTTGTTTGCCCGGCCTGCGTGCCAAGGGCTTTTGGAATATTTGTAATATTTGTACAATGGGCTTTTTGCCCAGATTTATATTTTGATCGCTGCGTTTATATGTGTGTGATGTTTACTTGTTTTGTTTATGTGTGATGTTATTGCATTTGCTATACTTTGTTTATTTTTGTCTAAGTATAGAGATTTTGGGGCTTGCTCAACTTCGATAATCCTCGACTGCGTGGAGAGCTGGTCGAGTGGCCGGAAGTGTATTCCGACCTTCAACGAGGCTAAGATCTCGGTCGAGGTCTTAGCTTCGTGCCGTGAACTTCCCATCGCGAGCTGGGTGTTCTGCCTAATTGGTACAACGACGACGGAGCTCGATCGAGGTATCCTCGTCGGATCAAAAGTCCTCGCGCACACACAACGCGGCCTTTGATCATCGTGTTCTGTATAGGGGTGTCGCGCTTGTACCCTAGTGCGTCCCCGTAACCGCGATGCTAGTATGTCATGGCCAGTGTTTAACTGTAGTACTATTTGAGTTTCTCAGCGTTCCATGGTCGAGCAAGTTCTTCCCCGTGCAGATTTTTGAGGAAGTAGGCTCCTGTCCCCGTTTTCGTGCAGACGCGGTACGGGCCCTCCCAGTTTGCGGTGAGTTTGCCTTCCCGCGAATCTTTCTTGTTCCTTCGTAGGACGAGGGTGCCTACTTGAAAATCACGTTTGATAACTTTGTCGTTATAACGTAAAGTTATTTTCTGTTTAAGTGAAGCTTCTCGGAGAGAAGCGCCCGAACGTGTCTCCTCGACGAAATCGAGCTCTTCCCTCAGGGCTTCGTTGTTCGCGTCTCCGTCGAGAGGGGCTTCCGTCCTCCTCAAGGGTTCCTTGATCTCCACGGGGATCACCGCTTCCGTTCCGTAGGTTATACGAAAAGGGGTCTCCCCGGTCGTGGAATGTGGGGTTGTTCGGTAGGCCCAGAGGACGCTGTGTAGCTCCTCGACCCACCGTTGTTTGGCGTCGCCTAATCGACGTTTCAGTCCTCGGAGGATTACTCTGTTCGCCGCTTCGGCTTGCCCGTTCGTTTGAGGGTGCTCGACCAATGTGAAGTGCTGCTTCGTGCCCAGTTTGGTGACGAAGTCTTAGAAGTTCCTGTCGGTGAACTGTGTTCCGTTGTCGGTGACAATAGCTTGGGGCACGCCGAATCGGGCGAGGATGTTCCTCTTGTAAAAACGTAGTATGTTGAAGGTCGTGATTTTGGCCAACACTTCCGCCTCGATCCACTTCGTAAAATAATCCACCCCGACAATGAGGTATTTGTTTTGATACGATCCCACGACGAAAGGTCCGAGGATATCCATCCCCCACCACGCAAACGGCCACGGGGAGGATAGTGTTTTGAGCTTGTTAGGAGGAGCGAGGTGCATGTCCCCGTGTCGCTGGCATCTATCTCACTTCTTGACGTGTTCCTTGGCGTCTTGTTGCATGGTGGGCCAGTAATACCCTGCCCGAAGTGCTTTACGGGCTAACGATCATCCACCGAGGTGCTGTGCATTGATTCCCTCATGGATTTCCTGGAGTATGCCGAGGACCTTGGTCTCCTCGACACACCTGAGGAGGGGAATAGAAAACCCTCGCCGGTATAGCTTATCCTCGACTATCGCGTACGAGCACGCCCGCCGCTTCACCATCCCTGCTTCCTTGGGATCTTCGGGCAGTTTGCCCGTCGTGAGGTACTCGTATACCGGGTCATCCAGCAATTGCTTCCCCCGATGGCGTTCACGTCTGCCGCCGGAACGGGTTTGTCGATGCTCGGGCGGGAAAGCACTTCTTGTATGACAGATTTGTTTCCGCCTTTCTTCTTTGTGCTTGCCAATTTGGACAAGACATCTGCTCGGGTATTGTGCTCGCGAGGGATGTGGGTTACCTCCGTGGAGGTGAATTTTTTCATCTTTTCTTTCACCAAGGTCAAGTATTCGATGAGGCTGTCGTTCTTGGCCTGGTACTCTCCTCGGACTTGTGAGGCCACCAGCTGGGAGTCGGTGAAGATTTTGACCTCCTTGGCACCGAGGTCCTCGGCCAACCGAAGCCTGACGAGGAAAACCTCGTACTCTGCTTGGTTGTTCGACGTCGGGAAGGATAGTTCGAGGGATACCTCGATGAGGATGCCTTCCTTGTTTTCGAGGATAATTCCGGCCCCGCTTCCCTTCCTGCTGGATGCTCCGTCGACATAGATCGTCCACTTTTGGGATCCGTTGGTCGAAGGTTCCAGGACGGTCATCTCTGCCACAAAGTCGGCCAATACCTGAGCCTTTAGGGCTTTCCTTCCCTCGTATTGGATGTCGAATTCGGCGAGTTCGAGCGACCATCTGAGCATCCTCCCCGCCATATCTGGTAGTCCAAGGAGTTGCCTTATAGGCTGTTCGGTCCTCACGGCGATAGTGTGGGCTAGGAAGTAATGGCGCAGCCTCCTGGCTGCGGTGACGAGGGCCAGGGAGGCTTTCTCTATCTGCTGATACCTGAGCTCGGGGCCCTGGAGGGCTTTAATCGTGAAGTAAATCGGTTTCTGCCCGTCCAGGGTTTCCCAGATGAGGACGGCGCTGACCGCTTCACTCGTGATTGCGAGATAGAAGAACAATGTCTCCCTGTGATCGGGTCGTGAAAGGACCGGGGGTCGTGATAGGACTTGTTTTAGGTGGAGGAGCGTCTGCTTGCACTCTTTGCTTCATTCAAACGTCGGTTTTTGTCGAAGAAGTTTGAAAAACGGGAGCGCGTATTGTGCAGACTTGGCGACGAAGCGGGAGAGGGCGGTGAGCATCCCTTTCAATGATTGTATTGACTTCTTCGAGTCTGGAGTAGGGATCTCGGAGAAAGCCCTACACTTGTCGGGGTTGGCCTCGATTCCTCGCTCTGTGAGGTAGAAGCCGAGGAACATACCTGCCCGAACGCCGAAGGTGCATTTGTCGGGATTGAACCTCATGCGACATCTCCTCGCTGTGTCAAACACCTTCTTGAGGTGCGCGGCATGGTCGACTTCCTCCGCGGATTTGATGATCATGTCGTCCATATAGACCTCGATCATGTCGCCGATTTCAGCCCGGAAAACCTTGTTCATCATCCGTTGGTAGGTCGCCCCGGCGTTCTTCAGGCCGAAGGGCATTACGTTGTAGTAGTAATTGCCCGACTCGGTCATGAAGGCCGTGTGCTATTTTTCGACCTTATCCATGGGAATTTGGGTGTATCCCGAGTAGGCGTCCATGAAGGATAATAGTTTGTAACCTGCAGAGTTGTCGACCAGCTGGTCGATGTTATGCAAGGGATAACAGTCTTTCGGGCATGCCCGGTTAAGATCAGTATAGTCAACACACATCCTCCATTTTCCATTATTATTTTTGACGAGTACAACGTTGGACAACCAGGTTGTGTATCTGGCCTCTGAAATAAAATTCGCCTCTAAGAGGTTTTTTACAGCTTTTTCAGCAGCCTCCGCTTTTTCGGGAGACTGCTTACGCCTACGTTGAGCTTTGGACCTAGCGGCCGGATCTACTGCGAGCTGATGGCAAGCCACCTCAGGGTTACGCCAGGCATCTCGGAGGCGCTCCATGCGAATAGATCAGCGTTCTCCCGGAGACATGCCTTAAGTTGCTCCTTCGCCAGGTCGGGGATCCCGGTGCCAATCTTCACGTTACGGTCTGGATCGTCCCCGAGGGCCACGAGCTCAAAGTCTCCGTCTGGGATGGGGCGCGTTGGGTGGAGAGGCCGCCCGTTGTTTTTCGCCTGGAGGTCGAGGTCCGCTGCTCCGCCCTCTTCGTGCTCGTCCAGGAACCTGCTGTCGAGGTCAACCGCGTTGACGCGCGGGAGATGCCTCTGTACGGTGTCCGTGGATGACTTTGCTCCGGTCTTGGGCTTGGTACCGATGGAACTCATGCCTTTGATCGCAGCGTCGAAGCACCTCCTGGACGCGTCTATGTCCCTGTGCATCATAACTACATGTCCCATGGCCGTGTAGTACTTCATCTTGAGGTGGACCGTTGATGGTACTGCTGTGAGTTCGGCCAGGGTGGTCCTCCCGAGGATGCAGTTGTAGAGGGATGGGCATTCAACCACCAGGAAACGGGTCTTCACTTGGCGGGCAGTGTCTTCGGCCCCGAATATGACCATCATTTCAACGTAGCCCTATGGTCTGGTGGTGGTGCCGTTGAACCCCTGCAGATCTGAACCGATGTACGGGGTCAGATGTCTCTTATCGAGCTGGAGAGTCCCGAACAGATGGGCATACATGATGTCGACCGAACTTCCCTGGTTGACGAGGATCCTTCGAACGTTAAAATTTTCCATCTGTGCCCTGACTAAGAGGGGGATGGTGGCGTTGGGCGCTCCGCCTGGGAGCTCTTTAAGGTAGAAGGTGATAGGGTTTGATTTCCCTTGCACCTTCTCGAGAGTAGTGGTCTTCGCCGATGTTGCAGACTCCAGTTCTTCAAATTTCCACTTGATCGACCCGACGGACACCTTCTCGTAACCACCCCCGGAGATGACCATAGTCTTGGGGAAACCTTCCCATGTGCTGCGGGCAGCGACGGGGTCTTCATGGAGGAAGTTTGCCCACATGCTGCGAACTGCTTCTTGGCCCTCGATGCCTTCGGGGACAAAGAAGTCTTCGGGCGAGTGACGCTGAGGGCGACCTGAAACCGACTCTCGTCGGGAGGGGGTGTCGTTTCCTCGACGTTTTGGGCTTCCCGGGAGTTGGGACGAGGACCGTCATTCTTCTGGGTATATTTCTTTAAGTGCCCTTCCTTGATCAGGATCTCAATTGCATCTTTGAATTGGATGTAGTCCTCCGTGACATGTCCATGGCTCCGGTGGAACCTGCTATACTTGGACCTGTATGTGTTTGATTTGGGGGTCGTTGGCTTCGGAAAGCGGATGCCTCCTTTGAGAAATTCCGAGTTGGAGCACTCGGAGAGGATTCACGCGCGGGGAGCGTTGAGCGGGGTGTATTTCGTGAACCGGCCAGCTGGTTCGCGCGGTTCACGAGGATCCCGGGGGAGATTTTCTTTCTTTCTTTCGCCTTCTCGTCGAGGAGGAAAGTCTTCTTCTTTGTGGCCGTGGGGGCCTTCCTTCCGCCTCGACTCAAGGGCGATCTGCGCTGCCTCCGACTCCTCGAGCTCGATGTACGACTGAGCTCGTTGAAGGAGGTCCCCCAGACAGCGAGGTCTGCGGAGGCCCACGGACTTGGCAAAATAGGATCCAAAACGTAGTCCGTGGATGATTAAATACTTCTTCATGTCGTCGGTCGTATGAACCTCGACAGCTTCCCTGTTGAATCTCTCAATGTAGTTCCTGAGAGATTCGTTCTTCCCCTGGAAGATGCTCTCTAGTGCAGCTTCCGTCTTCGGGTGTCGAAGAGACAATGTGAAGTGTTGTCTTAGTTGCTTCCAGGATGTGATCGACCCGGGTGCCAGACCCTTGTACCAAGTTATAGCGCTCTTCCGCAAGGTGGTGAGGAAAAGCCTGCACTTAATGGCTCCCCTGACATTTCTGAAGCCGAGCATGGCTTCAAAACTTTCGACGTGATCGTCGGGGTCGGCCAGGCCATCGTAGGTCCCCAGTGGCGGGGGTTTCTCCATGCCCGCAGGAATTGGGGCGTCCATGATCTCCCATGATAGGGGGGTCCTCTGGTCGTCGTCGTCGTCGCTTCCAGCCGGGGACCTCGAAGGGGATCGGTGATGTCGACCAGGTTCTTGTCATGGAGGGTAATTCCTTGAACGGTTCCTCGCCCTCTCCTCGGTGGTCTTGGTCTTCTTGGTAGTTGAGGAGGGCCTGGGTTCCTTCCGAGGTGGGGAACGACGGCGCTTCTAGGAGATCGTCGGCTGGGGCGTTCGAGGCGCGGCCGACGACCCTCGCGCACCGGTGAGGGGGTTCGAGATTCTTCTGAAGGAGTCCTTCGCGGGGAAGGAGAACGGCGAGGTGAAGGCGGGCGACGATGTCTTTGCGGGGAAGATCATTGTGTTTGTAACACCCCAATTCCCATCGCGAATAAATAATACATATATAAATTAGAGTAAATAAAAATTTATTTTTCCGACAGAAAACAGGGATGTCACAATTAAAGAAAGAAAACACAATCCCTGCTCATTTATTTGATACATAACACAAAATGGAATAACCTCAAAGGGAAACTTTTTCCATACAAAAGGAAAGGTCAATTATGGAATAAAGCGGAAGATCCATAACCGAATTGTTTTACAACATAAATTGCTTTATAATATCAAAATATACATACAAAGGTAATACACAATAAATCTAACAAAGGTATACATATATAACATAATCGTTCCTCGACTCCCGTGCTACGTATCAGAGCAGACACCAAGACCGACAAAAGAACAGAGGGCTAATCTTCACAAAAGCCTCCAAGACTACAAATCTGATATTGCCTCATAGAGCAACAAACCACAACAGAAGGGTGAGAAATAACAATTATATCAAGATTGCATAATAATATGCAAACACATATAAATTCAAATACATAGTTATTCTCACCACAAGCATCACATACTAATACACATAGCATATATCAATTACACCAACATAATCACATATTCACACATAAGGCACACCAAAGTCATAACATATGTAAACACACCACCACATCACATAACACATGTCTACACATAACACATATCATCCATAACCAATGCATTTATCACATATGCACATCAATTCACCAATCCAATCATAAATCTCAACACATACTCAACCAATTCACAATTTCCACACATAATCAATCCATTCATGATTTCCCACACATAATCAATCCATTCATGATTCTCACACATAATCAACCCATTCATGATTCATGCAAATGCACAGAGACCGACACAACGACTCTATGCAATGCATATGCGGTACCATCCATCCATCATTTCTCAACATTAGTTCACTCAGGAACTATTGGAATCATTGCTTGTTACTCAACGTAACTCCCCGTCGGGCAAACGATGTTCCCCGTCGCTTTAAGTCCTCTTGGTATAAGGCGCACGACGTTTATGGATTGCTTTAAATCCTCTTTGTATAAGGCGCACAATCCGATCACTTTAAGTCCTCTTTGTATAAGGTGCACGATCGTATATAATCATATTTTTAAGTCCTCTTTGTATAAGGCGCACGATGTTATAGCGGATTCCCTCTGGAATCGATTCGTCGCTCACACCCACTAGGGCACACGACATCACAAGATGCATATCATGATGCTTGGCATACAAGGACTCATGACAATCAAATGCATCTTCACCAATCAACAATATGATTTATCTCATCATCATTATTCATGCATTGGAAATCAATTCAAACAATGTATTTACTTGCCATAAGGCCACCAAATAACACACATTGAATTTCACATACACAATGCATTTCATCATAAACCACAAACCACAACAATTAGCATTTTAGCATATACACTCATATCAATTCACCTCAAGAATTACTCACCATCAACCACAACAATCATACAATGTATTTCACCACACAACAACATCATTATCACATGCATCAGCATCGTATAAATAGCACAATAGCCCCACATTTATAGGACGATAACATATCACATCGAACACCAACAAACACAACAAAACCTACAAACCACTAATCATCCCCTACCAAATATTCTTGGTTAAATCATGGTCTAACATTACCATTTAATAGCATCTTAAGTTATCTATCTAATGCCTCAAGTCCCACATCAATCGGACTCGCGATTCGGGAGTTATGGTGGAAACATAAACCACACTTTTCACACATACATCACTTTTCCATATTTTCTTATCAATACAAGGCATAAACATATATTCCTATTGCACTATCAAAAAGAACATTGAAATAGCTTTCCAACGCACCCGACCATGCCTCAATCTGATTTACGGATCAAAAGTTATGAAGAAAACAAAAGCTGAAAATCTGTCACGTTCGCAATGCGAAGCTCCCAGCGAACCGTGGCAGAACCAAAAAGGCCCAAAGTTCGCAATGCGAACAGCTAGCGAACGTTCGCTGTTTCCTTTGCTTTGGCTCGCAATGCGAACCTGCGAAACCCAGAATTTCCAGCAGCGATAACATAGGTCATTTGGGGTCAAAATCCCTCATTTCTTCCACCCAAACACTTCCAAAACATATTATAGCAACCAAAACATGATACAAACCTAACAACAAGTATTCTACTCAGTTTTTATCGAATTTCATCCGCAAAAACATCGATTTCTATCAATTGCTCCTAATTCCAATCGATACGAAAAGTTGCGAAACAACCAAAACAATTACAACAAACAACACATATACATACACAAGCAAGATATAATTGAAACTTCTCACCCTTACCCGATTAATCGCGCTCGAAACGGAGTTTCCGCGATTTTCCTCTTTCTCCTCTTTTCGCTTTCTTTCTTCTCTTTTTCTTTCTCTTCTTTTTCTTTCCTTTTCTTTTCTCTCTTTTTCTCTCTACTTTCTATTTATATAAATATCTAAACCCCTAAAAGACTATTTTACCCCTCAGCTCAAATATCTCGCAAACGCTCTCAAAATGCGATAAAACATAAACATCGATGAAAAATAATACATTGTCAAATAAAAGTAAAAAATAAAATAATATAAAACAAAAATAATTAAATCGACTCAATTAAATAAATAAGACAAAACCGGGGTGTTACAGTGCCCGCCCTCGCTCGAGTGCTTCAATTATGAGATTCTGGTGCATGATCAGCTTGTTGGTCTGATTGACCAAGGCAAATAGGGCCACGGTGCTCGAATCTGCATTAGACGGAGGAGCAACTGGCTGAAAGACGGCTTGCTGGTCGTCCTGGGGGGCGACGTCGTAAGCCGTGTCTTGGGAGTCTGGGGAGGCGGTCTGCCCGTCTCTTACGTCGCCTTCTTCGACGTTGAGGGCAGCAGCGTCCTCATGGTGGTTTCTGTTCTCGAGTTGCGCGAGGACGGTGTCCAGAGCTTTGTTCGCAGACGGGTTATTGGCCATGCTGGTGATGAACGAAAGGACTGCTTTGGTTTATCGTTGAAGGAAAAACGGGGAAGCAATGTTTCCCACAGACGGCGCCACTGATCTTACCTGGATCAGACAGTTGTTCAGTGGCCAGCAACGTCGTATGGACTTCACCTCCAGTGATGATGATACGGCGGGGGGGGGGGGGGGGGGGGTGTACCTGCAAGGTACTCCGACGCTCAAGTAAGAAAGGGAGTAAGCAAGTACAGAAAAACAGGTGAGAGTTAGAATATGTTGTGTAACCTGACCCTCTCAAGTGAGAGGGTATTTATAGAGAGCCCCCAGCACGGGGCCAACGGTTACTTGCACTGGGCTGGATTGCTAGGCCCAATCCAGGTAACTGTCAGGGCTTACGTGGCGTAGTGAAGACCAGCACGTGGTCTTCGCCCTGGTGTAACGGTCCCTAAATCTCCGGAAGTAGGGCTGACCGATTCCTTTGGGAGTGGGAAGTTACAAGAGAACGTGTCCTCGCGGGGAGGAGCATGTAGGTGTCGAGGAGAGGTATGCCCACGAGCTATACGCCTCTGCCCGACGGTCTTCTACCCCGCGTGTCCGACGTCTGAGGGGACTGGCACGTGCCCGACACGGAGGTGGCTTTTGACCTCGTTGGGCCTTCGTTGGTCATTGGGCTTGGGCCTGCCCGACCGTAGGGCAGGCGCTGGCCCAGTCCGGAACATATGTCATTTCAAAACTCCATTGTTTCCAAACAAAAACCGCCAGTTTAAACTATGTATGTAACGACGGTTTGTATGGCGTTTACTTTTTAACCGCCACTATTTTCCTAGCGGCAGCACAAAACCTCGTAATTGTAAATTACGGCGTTTGAAACCGCCACAATTTACGCGTTTTTTTTGTAGTGCATGTTTGAATTCATACATTATTTTAAATATATTCACCTTTATTTTTTTTAATTGTACAATAATTGTAATAACTTGTGGTCTGGATACCCGTTCATTCACACGGGTACTGATGAGTTATGCACAATTGTTTTCAAAATGTAATAAGAATGAATTTTGTTTTGACATTATTTATAAAAATATGTTGATGAATAAAAACTGTTTCCTTTTATAAGAGTATTTGGATCATCAATACAATTTTTCTCATATATAAAAATAAAGTTTAATATAAAGTATTAAAATTTTTCTCCTATATAAAAATATTTGTCTCATATACTCTATTATATTATCAATGGCTTTATTTTGTCTCATATACTCTATCTTAATTTATGCAAGCATGGTAGTCCCTATAGAAAAAATGAATTAAAAATTAGAGTAACAACAACAACATCAATATATTAATAAAATGTATATTTAATATTGATATTTTATTTTATAAGTAGAATTTTCCGTGTACATATACATAAAATATTTTACTCAACCATATTTTATTTCCCGTATATAAATATTATTTTTGATTTGACATTATTTATAAAAATATTTGAATCAATATTAAACTTATTCCCGTATATAGAATTTATCTGTAAATCTTTTTTTTTATATTTAGTTTAATCTGTTTAAAAAAATAATGAAACACGTAAAAATCAATTATACATCTTTAAAATTATTTTGATTTTCTTAAAATATAAATTAAATATACACTTATCAACAATCACATATTTTTTATACTATGTGTCATATACTAAGTTTGACATTGATGATCTAGTGGGATATCCGTGCGTTCGCACGGGTACTGGTGTGGTACGCATATTTGTGTTTAAAATATAATAAAAATAAAAATAAAATAAAAACAACAAAATTGTTTAACCCAAAAATTTTATTAATTTTAAAAAATATACATGTAGAAGATGAAATATAAGTAGAACAACAATTTTCCCCGTGTATTAATATTATTTTTAAAAAATATAAATGTAGCATTTATAATTGTTTTAGTATATATAAAAATTGGATTAGCATTATTAAAAATTATTTATTATAATTTTAATAAAATTCTGCATTTAATTGAAAAAAAAGTTTTATAATTAATATGTTTGAAAACATATAAATATTTGTGAAATTATTTCAAATTTATTAGTGTTAATAGCACAATAAACATTTATCCTTAGTAACTATTTGAATATTAGTGTAGAATTAATTAGTGTTAATAACATAATAAATACTTGTTAAATTATTTCAAATTTATTAGTGTTAATAACACAATAAACATTTATCCGTAGTAACTATTTGAATATTAGTGTAGAATTAATTAGTGTTAATAACATAATAAATATTTGTTAAATTATTTCAAATTTATTTACTTAATAGTAATAAGTATATGTCTCATATTTAATTATGTTTATGAACAAAAATATTTGACTTGTATATAATTACTCATTGTTAACAAATTGTCTCATATTTTCATTGTAGATGTAGAACACATTTTCTCAAAAAATTTCATGGCCTCATCAATATTCTTCTTTAAACAATATGCATGTATAACTAGCCCATATGTGACAACAGAGAGCTTAAGACCTTCTTTAATCTTAGTAGCAGTTGCAAAATCTCCGACTTTGCCAAGGTAAGAATCCAAAGTGTTATATGTGACAATATCAGGCTTAACTCCTGTTTCTTCCATTTCGTTGAGCATTTTATAAACTCGTTTAAGTTTTTTCTTCTTGTAGAATCCACTGATGAGAACATTGTAGCAAGCTCTATCATGACCAAACCCGGCCCGTTTCAACGGTGACACAACAACACAGGCATCATCCATCCTTCCAGCAATGGTTAAACCAGATATCAAACTATAGTAAACAATTGCATCCGGTGAGCATCCATAACTCAACATCTCATCAAAATATTGCATGGCTTTATCAATATTGTTTACACCACAGAAGGCAGATATCAGCATGATCAAATTTTTGAAGCATAACCCTATACAGTACTAACACCTCAAAAAATTGCATTTAAAGTTGAAAACAAAAACATAAATCTGATCTTTCTAAGCAAAAATTGAATGGTAGTGGTTGATCCAAGATGTCTTCTCCACACTGCAAATCATCAAAAACACTACAATGTTTAAAAAAATAAAGAATCAATAGATACAACAAATAACTCAACACATAAATTAACTTTACACGACCAAGGTTGCAAGTATCCATCCAAACCAAACAACTCTATATATTAAATTACTTTAAATATGATTCTTGCAAACCAAGAGGAATGAACAGATATACTAAAATATCCGAATTGTGATAAATTTCAAAAATTACCTCAAACATCACAAGAGTAGACTCAATCACACGTTCAGTGATCGATGCATTTGTCGTGGCATCAATTACACTTTGATAGTCTAGTAACCCATCATCCTGTATGGCTCCTAATTTTTCTAGCTTAGTTTCCCCAGATTCATTTAAAAAAAATATCAGCTACACTTGTGCAAAATATAATACTCAACAATATGAGATGTAATTAATCGATACATGAGTTACTTACAGGGTTTGCAGCATATGGAATATTCATCTTGCTATTCAAGTCAACCACAAACTGTGAATTCATCACTTAGATTCCAAGAAACCTGAAGAAAAAGAGTTCAATTAAGCATAAGCATTAAATAATACACAAATATCTAGAATACAATGAATATGCTTCAATTGCTTAATCTAAAGAGTATTGCTTCAGGACTTTGGTGGTTGAATGTAATCTTTATAATATCGATTCAGGGACAGCTCCTATAAAAGGTAATTTAATGTATGTTTCGCTAGCATTCTTGAACCACTTGCACGACAAAACAAAATTAGTTTCTTCTACATGTCGTACATTTGTAGCATCATGGAGGACAAATTGACAATTTCCATTTAAAATGACATAGAAGGATGCACGCGTGTGAAATCAAACTGAGAAGCATCAACTATGATACATTAACTGACTGCAGGATAAACACAGTTGCATTGTAAACAGATCATTTTTTTTAAGTGTATTGGCTTTTTAAAAAGAGAGCAATAATACATAACATTGAAGAATGTGTGCAAAAGAGTGTGTTGCCATCAAGAGAGTGCATTCATTTCTTTCAAAAAGAAATCAAGCAAACCAAACTACGAAAAATATAGCTCAGGATATTTTCTTTTCATCAGGAAGAGAGCTCAACATTAATTATTGACACTGAAACAAAACCAACATAAAGGGAAAATTTTTAACGCGACTTTACTACTAAAACTCTTTAATCTTTGTACTGGTTTCTTCATGTCATACTCATTATAAAAGTCTTTCAATGAGATGTCTTTTATTCTTTCCACATTTCCACCTTCTGTATAAAATGTATCTAATATGGTATGACGCCGGTATAATCTCCGAAACAGAAACAAAGAGTTGAATCCTACAGGAAGGTAAATATCAGTGGTATATACAAAAACCTTAAATAGTTTAAGAGCATACAACCTAAAGTTTTCTAAAAATATAGAAAACATATAGGCCCTCTTTGTACTTGTCTGGCAGATTCTCACTCCATTCAACATTTATCAGTCTGCAACAAAGGAATAATTATTATGAGAAATAATGTTGTCAACCAACTCAAGAATAATGACAGTAGTAATCCAGTCCTATTATAATCAGTAATCAGTATATTATATAACATTAGTTCTCAAATGGTGTAAGTACAAGAAGGACATGCACCTTTTGGATAAGAACTTTGTCCTAAATGTTTGAATTATTTTTTTTCAAATTGTGTATAGTGGTGGAAAAGGATTGCATCAAACTGCTCCACAATATTCTGCTAGATCCATTTCATTGACAGGTCTTGTAAAAGTAAAGTCTGGAGACATTAATGCATTTGGAACCACGTGATTATATGGGCCGAGGTGACCACTTTCTCTAGCCCGATGAGCACTTTCATCGGCTTCCCTTCTTGTCTTATGTGCTAGATATCTAGCTGCTTCAGCTGAAGTGCGGCAACCAGTAGCCCAGGCTTCCTGCAATACCATATTCAATAAATGTCAGCCTTAATGTTGACTTGTTTGATTCAGGCAGAGCAGTTTGCGTGTCACGAAATCAATATCAAAAGCTAAGTGGGAACACCAGGGGAAAATTCACACTCAACAATATTTCTCTGCAGTATCATAACACTTCTTTCAAATGTGGGAATACCAGGGAAAAATTCACACTCTATAGTAAACTCTCAAATAAAAGAATAAGTCACGTTACCTTGATAGAGACATTGCTCTTAGATTGTGTTTCCAGAGCTTCTGTCATAGACTACAAAATCCACATGTAGTTAAAATAATTAATAAAGTAATATCATGAAGTGAGAAGACACAGTAAGCAGTTATAGATGACATTAAGGGCCAATTCATGAAGAGGCTTTCATTGTGACCATAACATTAACATTCTTCAAATCAGTAAGAATAGTATAATATGTCACATAAATATAACACAAACTATCAAGCGGCTGAACAATGTAAGACAAATAAACAGTTGATGCGTGCTTTTCGAAAGTATACAGAATACATCAGAGTAATATAAAAGATTATCGATCCCACAGAGTCTAATGTCAATCCATCGATTACTATTGTTACGTTGTTTATCTAAGGCTAATAGAAACAGTATAAAGTGCGCAGGCAAAAGAGAATAAAGAGTAAAAACGAATTCAGATAAATGGCATTGGTATGTAATTCACATCGATCAAGCAGTACTCCTATTGTCTAAATAGATATACTTACGGGGCAATATTTTCTTCTTTGAAAAAGAGTTAATTAAAAAGGAACTGTTGTGTTAGCGTGATCGAAACTGGACCTACCCTCTAATCTATACCAGCCGCCCACGCTGCACCGGTCGCGTATTGCGTTAAAGTGATGAAGTCCTTTTTTATATAATTACCTCTAAGACTCGGTTAAAAAGTGATTTTGATTGGAAACATTTAATATCAAAGGGTTTCCGACATATGCTTGGACAACCGGATCCTAACTCTATAAATGTGTCCGAAAATAGTTTTAAAATCACTTTATAATAATATTAAATTTCCCTAATTAATTAACAAAGAGCTTTCGCTGTTTTTATTAATTAAAAACTAACCAACTTTTATCTTATGTATCAGACGACTTTCGATCTTACCCGTCATAGTCACGGTTATTACTCAAATAGAAACACGGTCCCATTTACGTAATGGCCGATCAAGTTAAGTTCAGAAAAGTTGTATTAAAACCAAAACATCCCCTAAAGTATTTCTACAAACACAACATACGGAGTACCATTGAAACAACGGTCCTCACATCCCAGCCCTTAAGGATTTAGCTAGACATGACTATGGTAAACATGGCATGAAATAGATATGCAGGATAAATAATTTAAAAATGTGTAAAGGGTGCGATTGATTTTCAAAGACGAGAACAAAAGTGTCACGTTTAAGTTCGGTTTGAAAACAAATCTTTTAAGATAGATATTTAAAACGGACAGTGCGATAAAGTAAAGAATGTAAAACAGTGCGGGAAAATAAACGAATTTAAAGCAAGGTGGAAGTAAATAAAGTAAAGCGGTGCAGGAAAGTAAATAAAGTAAAGACGATGTGAGTAAATAAAATACGAATTGAATAATAAACCTGCTCCAAACTGGAGACTTTAATCTGGTACAATGCTGGAAAGTAAATCTGACTTGGAAAGTAAAATGGCGGCAAGATTAATCTACTTCCAAAGTGCTCCAATCTCGATTACAACAATGGTGCAATAACCCTCGATGTGACGGATTATCGCTTTAAACAAACTAAATTTATGCCTATGCTGTAACTAAGAAATGATGAAATATAAATGGAAACTAAAGGCCTATTTATAGTGTGGAAACCCTTGGAAGTTACACAAAACGTTCAGAAAACGTGTGGAGAGAATTCCTCTAGTCATGGCCATTTCCCTCAACTGCCTTGACCAAGGCGAGTTTTGGGAAGATGGCGCCCGCCGTCTACCCATGGCGCTCGCCATGTGTGAAAAGGGTGGAAGATGTGGTCTTCTGCCTGTTGAGACATGGGTAAAACCCTACATGTCATAGCGTCCTTCTTGGCCAACCCCATGTGAAACGCCGTGTATGTATTTTTAATCGAAATCTTCCGATTCTCGCTCTTTTTGCTTATTTTCTTCATGAAAGGCTCCACTGGGGCACTTTACCTAAAAACAACATAAAACATAGACATAATATAAGAAAAATAGTAAATAAGCTATAATAATCATGTGCAATCCGAGTCAAATACGCAATATGTTTCGGTGTTATCAAATTCTCCCACACTTGAACCTTTGCTTATCCTCAAGCAAAACTCATATAGGCACAAAAGATAAACAACAACACACAAGGATTAAATCTGGGCTAGAGACTTTAGTATTGATCAAGACTGCTTCGATAAGTACTGGTTCGTGAACCAAGGATATCGTGGTAACAGTTTCCGCAAGTTGCGGTCATAAGTTTCTCTCCTATGCGAACGAATCCATATCATGGTATTATACTTAGGCCTAATTTATTCATTCCTTTCTCATCCCCTTTTCATTCAGGTGCAACCACATTAAGCCCGTTATCTCGTACTTGCATGGTGAACAAACCCGTTGGTGATCCTGATTCATATTTGGGCCAAAACTAAATTCTTTTTGCATTTCAACACAGAGACACAAGCATAATTTTTGGAAGTCTCGCTACCGTTGGGCTAAATAACTGGGTGAGGGTTACCTAACTTAGAAGGTGGATCCTTTTCAAATTGATTTTATTATTACTTTTTTTTTTCTTTTTTCTTTCTTTTTCTCTTTTGGGATCATTCACCTATTTGCATTAGTTTGTTCACTTAGCAGTGACTAAGATGGTGCTGACTGGTGAATAAACTACTTAGGGAGTGAATTTTAGGGATGAGATCTTAAGGCCATAACATAATAAGTATTTGGACAAGGTCCTATAATTGAGAAACTTACGATGTTAAAACGATATCGATTTTTCACAATTTTTCCCAAGTCTCCGCATATGATCCTAACTTGTCTAATAGCCCAAATTTTCGAAAATAGATGTTGTTACCTATTAAATTTTTTTGTTATAGCTCAAGAAATGGGGAAAATAGACAAACTACACAAATGACTCGTCAAGCACATGTATTATTTAGACTAAGTAAAAATAAACTAAAAAAACATACTAGAAAAATAAACTAGAAAGCGATAAAGCATAAAGGAAAACTGAAAATGGTAAATACCTCCTCCCACACTTAAACCGAACATTGTCCCCAATATTTCGATAAAAGGTGGAAAAGAGATAGGTAGAACCTGGATAGTGCTACTGCTGACCGCTAGTACCCTCTCCTCCCTGCTCTGAATGTCGGGGGTGACGGCTCCTGCTGCGGTGTCGAGCACTCTGTGAGATCTTAAGCTGCTCAATCCTCAATGCTAGTGAGGCATTAGACTCTCGGAGTTTGCGGAGGTTTCCCAGTATGGAACCCTGAGTAGCCTCCACTAGCCCGAATCACCTGTCAAGGTATGCTTGCTGACGCTGCTGCTGAGATGCTACGGCGAACTGAGACTCTAAAATAGAACACATAGATCGCTCAGTATGCCGCTGCTGCTCACGCATGAATTCCATCATATCCTGCTGTTGCTCATACATGGCATAGAATAGGCCATCACGCTCTTCTTCGTGAGCTTGTTGTGCTCCCCACATCTCTTCAGTAATATAAAATCCCATAGGAGTACCTGCAGAAGGGTTAGTAAAAAGTGGAGTGTGTGCAGGTGATGCATGTGGAGGGGGTGCATTATAAACAGGAGACTGGTTTCTCTGCTCATACTCGTCATCGGTCCCGTCGTCCTCGTCCTCTGGGAAGTTTGGTGGTACCGGGCCGAGAAAGGGTGCAGCTTCTAAATCATAAATCCAGTTTCTTCTAAGTCGCACATCGGTGCGACCGGAACAGGGTAAAACAACACTCGGGATAACTACATTATGAACCATAAAGGTGTAGCCTCCTTTCTTCCTCACTTTGCACAATCTCATATCTGTTAAAAATTTTAAATTTATTGTTCGCGGCGGGAGGGGTTCCAATGTAGCTAGCTCGGTGTCCAACTCAAAAGCACGTGCAATGGAGGTAATTAATCCTCCAATTGCAATAGTTTTGCCCTCTCTCTCAGCAACACACATGTACGTTATCATGAAAGGGACGACATTTAACCTCCTCTGTAAGAGGGCAGCCTGTAAAAAGATCAACTCCTTAGAATTTAATTTATTCATATTTTCTCGGGCAAAAATAGTAGATGCCAATAGAAGCCTAAAAATATGTATGTCAGGGTTGTGGATATCCGAGGCCAAGTTGCCTTCGAAAGAGTTTGTGATACGACCTGTAAGATCATTCCACAGTTGGAACACCTCAGCCTGCCAGTTAGTGTCCAAAGGTGTCTCGCAGATAACACCTTCTTCGTGAGGAAGTCCTAACATACTTGCAAGGTGGTCGGTAGTGACCTCATATTCTCTATTAAACATCCTAAATGTCACAGTACCGACGGTGCTAGTGGTATTAGGACTAACATTATAAGTCAGGGAACTCAAAAATTCCTGGGTCAGCCTCTTAAAGGTTGGTTCTCTATGAGTAAAAATGTCATGCAATCCTAAATTTTCTAACATATAGAAAACACTACGATAAATCCCTAAACTATATAGGCAGTCAGTATCGATATACCTCGTCGCAAAAATTTCGCGCCTCAGCAATGCTTCAAATTTTCTTCTCTGCCTATCCCCCGCTCTTCCTTCTCGAAAGATGACCCCTCCGTACTCCATTTTCGCCATTGTTGAAGCTTTTTGAAGATAAATGGGTTTTTTTGGTGAAGAATGGTGAAATGAGATTTTGTGGAGTTTTTTATGAAAGTTTGGATTTTTATGGGTGGAAAGTTAGTGGGGTAGTGGAAATGGTAGTGGGTTTAATGATTAAGTGGGTGGTTAATGGGATTTAGTTTGTTTTTAAGGTAGGTAAAAAATGGATAAAGTGGGGAAGAAGATGAGTTGAATGTGAAAAATGGTGGTTTTTCACATTTTGTCCCGTGTAAAGCTTCAGATCCCATGGCCCCCGCCATGAGGGAGATGGCACCCACCATCTTTGTGCTTTGGGCTAGACGGATTTTTGGGCCTTGGCTTGATTTTTTTTCCTCTTTGTTTGGGGGGTGTATGTAGCGTCTTCTGAGATTTCTCTTAGCATTTGTACATGCAAGAAATGTAAATGATATTTTTAAATAATAAAGATATGGTATGCAACATAAATAATAATATAAAATTAAAAAGAAAAGGATATGCACTATAAATAATAATTTGCAAATTTTTAAATTTCACTGATAAAACATAGTATGGTGATAATTGCATATAGTAAGTGAGTGCAATGTATCAAGATACTTTGATAAAATAGATGTGCATAATAGTAATAAGTCTGGTAACAGAAATAAAATGCGGAAATAAATAAAACGACTAAAAACAAAAGAATGTCTAATAAAGGTGAATAAAAATAATAGTAATAATGATGCGGTAAATCTCCCTCACACGTAGTGTGAGCAATGTCCTCAGTGCTCTAAAAAGGTATTCTATAATGATTGGTGACGAACACCCTGATTCATATGTGGACAAGATGCCTTCGCCTCTGTAAGCTGACGTCTGAGACTGTAGATTTCGTGATACAGGCAATCAATCTCAACGACATGAGTGGAATCAGATTCCTCATTCAGAATGGTGAATTCGGTAAGCTCTTCGCGAAGAGATATTATCTCTTTGCGCATAGTGTCGAACTCAGAGTAAATGTCGCGTCTCTGCAGATTAACATTAGAAGAGTATACTGTGGTCCTTTCTGGGAGGGGTGTAAGATAGTATTCAGGAACAGGTGGTGATTTGGGTTTATTGGGTGTCTCATCCTGGGCCTCTAAGGGGTATGACCAGGTCTCTTTATTGTAGACATTGGTTCGGGTAGGATGGGGTAGTCCAAATTAATGGATGGTCTCATCGTCAATTAGGAGCTTATAATGTTCTGGGCTAAAATAGACTCTCCTAATTAGGCCACGGTCCAGGCAATGGTCTAGGTCAATCAAGGTACAGCCACAATAGGCGGTCAGGTGAGATATTTTGCTAATGAGACCTAAGGCATAGGCGATGTGTGTCATTGTTCCTCCTACGTGGATAAGTCCCTCGGAGGATCTGGAAATCATGTTAAGGTAGTTTATTAGGAAATTTCCGCTGGCTACAGGACGTGACTGGGTGGTGCAAAAGAGCATAAGAATTTCTACAGCACTTACATGGTCATCGGTTTCACTTTTCCCAAAGAAGGTTTAGGCCAAAATCATCTGAAAATACCTAAAAGTTGGGTTATGGATCATGTTTGACAGCTGGGTGGAGGGATCAGGGCCTCCTCCACCGGTGATTTCACTCTATAACTTATCCAACTCATCCTGCATCATGTCACACTCAGGGAATTCATGTACGACATCAAGGCCACACTGAAATCCTAGTAGGTTAGCAAAATCTTTGTGGGTAAAAGTGTATTCATTTCCAAACAATCTAAAGTTAATGTGGCCTCTTTTGAAACCTCTACCAACATAGGGTTCATAGATAAGTGAGATGAGGAATTCTAGGGTGAGGTGTCTGTAAGTCACATTCATTGCATCAGAGTATTCATCCCATTGGAGTTGGTGGCAAAAATATCTCACACTAGCTTCGAGGCCTAAGGTTTCTAAGCACCTAGGGTCAGGGTATCTGGTAGGAAGCATTGGCCGCTTAGAAAGGACCACAAATATTTTCTTCTGAATGTCATCTCTAAACACAACATGCATATCGTTGAAGTGCGACATCCTGAAAAACAAGATTAGTGGAGAATGCTATCGAAGGCGATAGATCTAAAACATGTGAAATTCTGGTACAGATGTGTGATGTCTTTGTGCAATGTCACAACATCGCAATCTGTTGAACAAGGCAATAATAGAAACAGCAAATAACACACTGAATTGTTCACCCAGTTCGGTTCAACAACCTACATCTGGGGGCATACCAAGCCAGGAAGGAAGTCCACTATTAGTAGTATCAAATTACAGACTCAACAGACCAGTTGACAATCTACCTAATTTAATCACTACCCAATGACCCTTCTACCTAAGTTCTCCCTAGGTAAGAGACTCCATCTCACTTCCTATCATCACAATGATGTCTAGCAGTCAACTACACCGTCACTGCATCAACAGCTTGTTTACCAACGACTTTTCTAACACAGAAAACCAGAAGACACACTTCCATGACTTACATTGGAGTTGCTTCAAAGCTTCCTCCAAGAACAAACCCAAACTCATTACCTACAGGTTTCTGAGTTAACCACAGTGACCATCTCACAACCCGAGTGGTTCACTTTGACAAAGCCCTAAAGATCTACATCTTGGACCCGTACCTATTCTAGGTTACAAGCAATCTATTTATAACATAATCCCAACTGGATTTGGGCCTTCAAATCATATCATATCTTCTGTAACAAATCTGCTTCTAAATAGATCTTCAATCATATCTTCAATTAAATCTTCAATTATTAACTCTGAATATTCTCCATATCTTTATGCTTTAAATGCACAACAAACTGATCTTCATAACTAATTGTAACAGAATATATCTCTCCCTTGATCTTCGCCTGCATTCTCTGATTCTCTTTAGCAGAATATCTCATTCACACCAGAAACACGTGCAGCCCTAATTAATCATCCCAGACCTGATGTTGTAATGTTCTGGTATAGTGATGTTAAGACTTCGCATGTGACATCACTCTTCAGCACTTTAACTCTTCAACACTATTTACAACCCAGACTGTTAGCAGTTCATGTTGCAACATCAACCATGACATCAACATTGTTTTAACAAAATTTCAGCCAATTACAAGAACTTACAATCTCCCCCTTTGGCTAATTTTGGCTAAAACAACTATATAAACATTACAACTCAGATTACAACAGTAATTACAACTCTATACTACTGTCAGTAGTTATCAGTAACCACTGAACCTAACAGTAACCAGCAAACCTGGAGAAACATCTTCTAGGGAATATTTGAATGATGTTAAGACATATCATGTCTGACAACTTCTTTTGGCAGCACATCCCACCACAATCACTTCAGGCAACACATCAGGAGGAAGAAGTAGAAAGTCCCGAAGTTATGCACTCAGATTACAGATATCTGGTGTACATGAGGAAGAAGATTTTAGACACTCCCCCTTAATACAACACATATCTTTTTCCTTTCAACTCAGACCCGGAATCATTATGGACAACTCCCCCAGAAAAGAAATGTTTGTCTATTCATCAAAGACCAATGGTGGCATAAGATAATTCTGCACACCATCATTGATAAGATAATTCTGCCAACCCAGGTAACTCAGAACACAAGTCACAACTGTGTTCATAACTCAGGACACAAGTCACAAAGACTCAACCCCAACTAGAGGATGTACCATCCTGTTCTGCAGAATCAGAAACAACGGATTCCAGGCATAACATCTGTGCAAACCATTTAGACCATCTCTCTCCTTTCTCCCCCTTTTTAGCCACAAATTGGCAAAGGAAACCCTCACAAAACCAGACCCAAGAAGTGCTCACCCAAAAACGAATAAATGCCATATGACTCACTGGCTGAAGGTGAACAAACTAACCCCTATAAATAGCTGACCAGTAACTTAGAAATTAACGAGCCTTGAACATGTCAATGTTCTTGGTCAAACAAACGCTATTTTAGGTATCAAAAACTGCATTCAAATTCAATGCCTACCTTCCAAAAACTGCCTTGACTGCCTTCAATATTTCACAACTGAATCTTACCATAAATTAGGCCAATAACGCTCCATGCATAGTCGAAGCCACATGTTTCACCACCGTCCAAAATACTTCCCTGTTTGGCTCAAGAAAAACATGTCCTGTTTCATGTTCTGACATCTCTTCAGATATTGCCTGCTGGCTCATTAACCCAAGACTCTACAAACACATCTTCTTATCTAATGGGTATTGATACAACTTCTTCTAGATTGCTTCCAACCATCAGCCAAGTACACCACTTTTGCTTTTCAGACCTCTCCTGTATAGGCACTATCTTCACACAGCTATGACAGGTCCCACACTGCACAAGCTTGATCAGCACACATGCTGCAACAGGCTATAGTAAACAGTCTTACACTCAATGCCCAATAATGCCACATTCCTCATGGGGATTTTAGATACAAGATATGCCAAGTCCAATAAACAAAGGCCCATTTGATTGGAAATTTCTCACACAAGATAAACACCCTTCTGTCCTTACATTCACCAGCTCCTAATGAAGTCTTCAACATGAAAGTAGCCATGTATTTCCTGAACTACTTACCATCAAGATTAGAATCTGCCCATTCTAATCCACACTATGTCAGAACTGCCACTTCAGACTATAATGTTGCTTCTTCAAACTTCATAAGTATGGTGCATACTCAACCAACATGTAGGACATCAGCACGAGACAAAAGACCATCCCACTTAACTAGACAAGACCTAGCCTCATCCTACTAGGACCACTTCCACCCAGGCACCAAGCACGAAGTTCTGGTAACCAATATGTCAAGAGAAACAGGTTCCAAGAAAAAGAGATTCCCACACCAAAGACTACTCTGACTGGTCAGGCGATACAAATAATGCCATATTATCCATTATAAATATCAAACCTCCTCGCTCCTATCAGCACACCAAGGAAGGAAACATGAGTCAGTCTAACAAGAATGCAGCAAAGAGACACATGCAAGAGGACAAGAAGCCAGATCCTCAGAAGTTGAAGGACACAACACTGTCCAAAGCTGGAGCATCTTCTGGAGCAACAAGAACACGCAGGACATCAGAAACCAGGATGAAGACTATCAAGAAAAACCAAGTGCAGCTTCAAGCATCTGATGATGAATGGGATGAAGATTGGAAGACTTTTCTTGATTCGGGGGGTTGGGATAATCTCTAGACACTTTGTTTGTTGTTTTTACTAATCTTGTAAGCTTTCATCAAAGCAATAAATTTCTGTTTTACTTCTGTTCCATTTACACAACTGTACAAGTCACAACTTTTCAATTTGCTTCAAACTAAGTGCCAACACCAAAAGCTCCCATAATATCATTCTCCCCCTATCAAGGATAACCAGTGCACCTTTGCAAGAAGAACACCTTCCATCAACACAAACCCCTACTGAGTTCTTCCAGAAATTGCATAGAAAAGCACATTGTCCACAAACAAAGTTGTCCTTCAGACTCCTCCTCAGAAGCATGTGCACATATGATTCAAACAATTAGCTTCACATGGGTAGAACCATTTATGTCCACACCAACATGCCATCCAACAGCCTAATGTCATAACATGTTATCTGACATTATCTCCTCACAAGATTCAACCAATCTTCACAATCTTGATCAGCATATATACCTTTGCAGCCAAAATCCATAGACAAGTATTCCCCCTGTCATGGTTAACTAATGCTCTAGATGAGGATGAACAATAGAGCACACTTCTGAGCACATTCATTTTGGTACCACTATCCCTTTCTCTTAAGGCAGTCATTCTCTATTAAACTCTTCATCTAAGGCAGACCTTCTACTTCATCATTCTCCCGTATGATTATGTAGACGCTCCTTAGGCATCAATCTTCTGAACCAGGGCATAATCTTCCTCTCATCCTTCTTCAAGAAGAATAGTCTCCTTGAGTCTTCCACTCATCGACCTACTGCCCAAGAGTAACTCAAACTCATCCCTTACAAATTGGATGATACTCCATAGTCACCAATCAACCCCACCAGTTGATTCATCTCCAAAGTGCTTAACCATTGAAAATACTTCTCAACGCTTCTGCAGTCCTGCACTTTAACCTCAGACAAATACAAAGTCTCCTGTCAATGTATATTGTCATCAGTTGACTACCCAACTCTATCCAAAGCAGACAAATATGCAAGATACAACATTTTATCTGGTCTGACATCCTTTTTCTGCAGACTCGAGGCACTGATTGATCCTTCTTTTGCTAATCCACCCCACTGATCACATTAGATTAGGTAAGTGGCTTGTCCTGATACTTCACCGTAAGCATAATGTTTCAACATCACCAGTCACATGACCCAGCATACTCTAATATTCCAAGAATCTTCAAACCTTTGATTCCATCCTCATTAGGTTACCACAACTAGGCTTAAGAGATAACTTATCAAGATCTTCACTCCCGCATGAAAACTTTGACAGTGATACTCTTTTGCTTTGGCTCTACCTTCTTCTGATCCTTTCAGCCACAAGGCTGATGCAAACACCAATTCCAATTGACCAAAGGCTGATTGACATATTAAGCTTAGCTTCTTTCTTGATGAATCTTCACACCACCCATATGCCTCCTCTTCCAAGTCAGGAGTAGGTTCCAAACAGATGTGATCAACATATTTGTTTAGCCCCCAAGCATCTGCTGGTAGGACATAAGTTCTCTTCACACCCAGAAGACCCTTTAACACACCCCAGAGATTGACCTTGTAAGGTTGGAGGCAAAGTAAATCACTTCTTTCTTCCGACCTCTTTCCAACACACTCATGTAAAAGTTCCTTTATGAGCTAGTTGAAGATGTCCTCATGTATCACCATACCATGTGATATATCTTCAGAGGAGAACAGAAAGTTGTAGCCTTGACACAAAACCACCAGGAATTTTCCATCAGATATATATATGCAGCGGAACATACACCAGAAAACTCCTTTACAACCTTCAGGCAAAACATAATAACCCTTGCATAAACACGACACTCCAAGTGCACTAGGTCATCATAGGTTTGAAACTAAGTCAAACCGCACATCAGCTCACCACAAAAGCTACAAGCCTGATAACTTTATTCTCCACTCCAAGGGATCATACAAAAATCTCTATGCACGGACCAAGTTCATAACTATTTTCCTCGCTCATGAACCAGAAAGTATCTTCCCAAGATCTCATCCAGAAACAGACAGGATGCCTGCTCTGATACCAATTGAAATTCTGGTACAGATGTGTGATGTCTTTGTGCAATGTCACAACATCGCAATCTGCTGAACAAGGCAATAATAGAAACAACAAATAACACATTGAATTGTTCACCCAGTTCGGTTCAACAACCTACATCTGGGGGCATACCAAGCCAGGAAGGAAGTCCACTATTAGTAGTATCAAATTACAGACTCAACAGACCAGTTGACAATCTACCTAATTTAATCACTACCCAATGACCCTTCTACCTAAGTCCTCCCTAGGTAAAAGACTCCATCTCACTTCATATCATTACAATGATGTCTAGCAGTCAACTACACCGTCACTGCATCAACAGCTTGTTTACCAACGACTTTTCTAACACAGAAAACCAGAAGACACACTTCCATGACTTACATTGGAGTTGCTTCAAAGCTTCCTCCAAGAACAAACCCAAACTCATTACCTACAGGTTTCTGAGTTAACCACAGTGACCATCTCACAACCCGAGTGGTTCACTTTGACAAAGCCCTAAAGATCTACATCTTGGACCCGTACCTATTCTAGGTTACAAGCAATCTATTTATAATATAATCCCAACTGGATTTGGGCCTTCAAATCATATCATATCTTCTGTAACAAATTTGCTTCTAAATAGATCTTCAATCATATCTTCAATTAAATCTTCAATTAAATCTTCAATTATTAACTCTGAATATTCTCCATATCTTTATGCTTTAAATGCGCAACAAACTGATCTTCATAACTGATTGTAACAGAATATATCTCTCCCTTGATCTTCGCCTGCATTCTCTGATTCTCTTTAGCAGAATATCTCATTCACACCAGAAACACGTGCAACCCTAATTAATCATCCCAGACCTGATGTTGTAATGTTCTGGTATAGTGATGTTAAGACTTCGCATGTGACATCACTCTTCAGCACTTTAACTCTTCAACACTATTTACAACCCAGACTGTTAGCAGTTCATGTTGCAACATCAACCATGACATCAACATTGTTTTAACGAAATTTCAGCCAATTACAAGAACTTACAACATGAAACATGAATATCACACAAGTTAGTCCTGTTAAGAAGATAAAAAGAAATAATTAATTCACCTTTTAAGGGTAACACATAAATAAATAAAAACGAGAAAGCAATAAAAATTGGTCGTGGGTTGCCTCCCACCCAGCGCTTGTTTAACATCATTAGCTCGACGATTATGGAAATTACTCAGTAGATGTAGCAATGGGTGGTTCGATCAAAGTGTGACCAGAGTAGTAGGTAGGGATATCACCACCGTAATAAGGTTTCAACCATTGTCCGTTTACCATAAAAGGACTACATGAATTATCTCGTATCTCTACTGCCCCAGACCTTAGGACTTTAGTAACCTTGTAGGGACCAGTCCATCTAGAGTGTAACTTACCAGGGAACAATCGTAATCTAGAATTGAAAAGAAGTATTGGGTCGCCTATGTTAAACTCCTTCTTAATAATCATTCTGTCATGCCATGCTTTAGTACTTTCTTTATATATGATGGCATTTTCATAAGCATCACGACGTATTTCTTCTAATTTATGAATATCTAGAATGCGTTTTCTACCGGCTTCTAGGTAATCCATATTAAGGGCTTTGATGGCCCAATAGGCTTTAAGTTCCAGCTCAAAGGGTAAGTGACAAGAGTTTTCATAAACCAATTGGTAAAGGGTTGTTCCTATAGGGGTTTTGAAAGCGGTTCTATAAGCCTATAAAGCTTCTTGTAATCTTAAGGACCAATCCTTTCTGGATATAGAGACAGTTTTTTCTAGGTTCTGCTTAATCTCCCTATTCGACACCTCAACTTGTCCACTGGTTTGCGGATGATAGGGTGTTGCTACTCTATGTTTAGCTCCATATTTATTTAAAAGATTATCAAATATCCTTGATATGAAGTGCAATCCGCCATCGCTTATAACTAGGCGAGGTACTCCAAATCTAGGGAATATGTTGTTTTTGAATAATTTAATAACCACACGAGTGTCATTGGTAGGTGAAGCTACAACCTCTATCCACTTAGACACGTAGTCGACGGCCACCAAGATATACTTATTTCCCATCGAGGATGGAAAGGGTCCCATGAAATCTACTCCCCAAACATCGAAGAGCTCTACTTCTTGGATATTTTTCAAGGGCATCTCGTCACGTCTAGAGACATTTCCAGTGCATTGACATCGGTCACATCTGACAATGTAGGCATGGATGTCGCGCTATAGTGTTGGCCAATAAAGGCCTTCTTGGAATATTTTGGCGCAAGTCTTGGATGTGCCTGCATGTCCACCATAAGGTGCATAGTGACAATGTTTAATTATGTTTTCTACCTCCTCTTCAGGGACGCAGTGACAAAATAAACCGCCTGCATCTCTCTTGAATATTAGGGGTTCGTCCCAGTAAAAATGTTTCACGTCATGAAAGAACTTCTTCTTTTGTTGGTAGTTGAGGTCAGGGGGTATAATATCGGTGGCTAAGTAATTTACAAAGTCTACGTACCATGGTACGTTCGAGACTGCTAAGGCTTTCTCAAGGTCTTGTTCAGAATAAGGGTCAGGGTTATCACTATCATCGGTTCTAATAGTGGCTATAAGTCTATCGTAAGCAAAATCATCTTTTATCGGAATTAGATCTGGTATTAGGTATTCTAGCCTCGAAAGGTGATCAACGACCACGTTTTTTGTGCCTTTCTTACCACGAATCTCCAAATCGAACTCTTGTAGCAAAAGGATCCAGCGAAGTAATCTAGGCTTAGCGTCCTTCTTGCTTAAAAAATATTGGATTGCGGCATGATCAGTGTAGATTATAATCTTGGCTCCGACTAAATAAGATCGGAATTTGTTAATAGCGAAAACTACGGCTAGGATCTCTTTTTCGGTTGTGGCATAATTTAATTGAGCGGCGTCTAATGTTCTACTCGCATAATAAATTATGTGCAGTTTCTTATCTTTCCTTTGTCCTAAAACAGCGCCAACAACGTAGTCGCTTGCATCGTACATAATTTCAAAAGGTTGGTTCCAATCAGGAGGTTGTATAATAGGTGCGGAAATCAATGCTTGTTTAAGGAGTTTAAAGGCTTCGAGACATTTTTCATCGAAATTGAACTCAACGTTTTTCATTAGAAGGCCGATCAAGGGTTTGGTTATCTTAGAGAAGTCCTTGATGAAGCGTCGGTAGAAATCGGCGTGTCCAAGAAAGCTGCGGATTTCTCTAACTGTCTTTGGTGGTTGCAGGTTTTCTATTACCTCTATTTTAGCTTTATCAACTTCTATGCCTCTTTCAGACACTATGTGTCCTAGTACTATTCCTTCGGTAACCATAAAATGACATTTCTCCCAGTTTAGAACGAGATTCACTTCTACGCATCGTTCCAGAATTCTTTCAAGGTTAGTTAGGCAGTTTATAAAACTGGCTCCATATACCGAGAAATCATCCATGAAAACTTCCATGATTTCGTCAAGGAAATCTGCGAAGATTGACATCATACATCGTTGAAAAGTGGCTAGGGCATTGCACAGTCCGAATGGCATTCGTCGATAGGCAAATGTTCCATATGGGCAAGTAAAGGTTGTTTTCTCTTGATCATCGGGGTGAATAGGAATTTGGAAAATTCCCAAATATCCATCCAAATAGCAAAAGTAAGAATGTCTTGCTAGACGTTCAAGCATTTGATCTATGAATGGAAGAGGAAAATGGTCATTCCTAGTTGCTTTGTTGAGTTTTCTATAATCTATACACATACGCTAACCGTTTTCTATACGTTTCGCTACTTGTTCTCCTTTTTCGTTTTGTACTACTGCGACACCTCCCTTCTTAGGTACCAAATGTACAGGACTTACCCACTTACTGTCAGAAATTTGGTAAATTATCCCAGCCTCTAGTAACTTTAACACTTACCTTTTTACCACATCACTCATTATAGGATTTATCCTTCTTTGATGTTCTCTCAAAGGTTTGGAATCGTCCTCCAGCATAATCCGGTGCATGCACACGGATGGGCTTATCCCTTTAAGATCAGAAATGTTTTAACCTAGAGCTGCGGGATATTTTCTTAAGACATCTAAGAGTTGATTGGTTTCATCACCGTTTAAGGTGGCACTAACTATCACTGGACAATTTAGTTCTTCATCCAAAAATTCGTATCTCAGATTCTTAGGCAATTCCTTGAGCTCAACTGCTGATTTCTTAGGGCATGGCATATGGTTTGGGGTGAGTGCTAAGCATTCGTAAAGGCTGTCGTCAATATAAGGTTCAATTAACTTTTCAAATCCGTCGTCCTCCATTATGGGGGTTGAGGGTAATTTAATTATTTCAACTGGATCTGTTTGGTCTAACTCTCTTATGCACTCATCGATAATATCAATGGAATAACAGAAGTCATCTATGGCTGGTGCCATTAGGAATTTGGATAGTATAAATTCTACTTTTTCATCTCCTAATTCGAAGGTCATTTTTCCTCTTTTGACGTCCATTATAGCTCCAACTGTTTATAAGAAAGGTCTACCTAGAAGGATCGAGATTTCGTCGTCCTCTTTTATGTCCATGACGACAAAATTTGTAGGAATATAGAGTTGGCCTATCCTAACTAGGATGTATTCCAATATTCCTATTGGATATTTAACTGATCTATCGGCTAATTGAAGACACATCCTAGTTGGTTGCATTTCTCCTAGGTTCAATCTATTACAAACGGCTAAGGGCATTAGGCTTACACTAGCTCCTAAGTCCAAAAGTGTTTTGTTGATGGCATGATTTCCTAAAACACAGGGTATAGAAAAACTTTCGGTGTCTTTCTCCTTTTTGGCAAGCTTATTCTCTACAATAGAGTTGCACTCTAAGGGTTTAGGATCATCAAGTCTTCGTTTGTTGGTCAAGATATCTTTCAGGAATTTGGCATAAGAGGGTATTTGGGTAATAACTTTGGTGAATGGAATCTCAACGTGGAGTTTCTCAATCACTTTTATGAACTTCTTATATTGGTTATCTAATTTGGTTCATTTAAGCTTTTGTGGATATGGAATTTGAGGTTTGTAAGGTGGGGGTGGTACGTATACTTCATTATCCTTTTCTCCCTCCTTATGTTTAACGTCTTCATTTTTCTTTTTCTCAGACTCTACTGGTTTCTTTACTTGTTTCTCAGGTGTGGTCGCAATATTCCTCGGGGGTTCTGGATTTTTCAACCTAGGGTTTACAGGTTCGGCATAAGTAGTTCCGCTCCGTAGGGCAATAACGTTTGCGTGCCCCTTGGGGTTAGGTTCAGGTTGTCCGGGAAATTGTCCTCATCGTGTGGCTTGAGTAGCCTGTTGTTGTGCCACTTGAGAAATCTGAGTCTCCAACATTTTATTGTGGGCAATGACGGAATCGACCTTGGTGGTTAATTGAGTAATTAATCTATTCATGTGAATGTTTTGGTTCATGAACTCCTTGTTTTGATGGGTTTGGGAGGAAATGAAACCTTCCAACCTTTTCACAAGATGTGATTTTTGAGGCATAGCTTGAACAGGTTGATTCGGTCTTGGGGTTTGGTAAACTGGTGGTCTTTGGGGTGTAGTAGCCTGAGTAGGGTTAGTATTCTTATAGGAAAAATTGGGGTGATTCCTCCATCCAGGGTTATAAGTATTTTAATAGGGATTACCTTGGGCATAATTGATCTGGTCTGTGCCTGCTTCGACTAAAAGATGACATTCATCCATAGTATGCCCTTGGGTTCCACAGATTTCGCATCCGGGTTGAACTGAAGCTACGGTGGCCGTAGGGTTAATCGTTAAACTTTCAACTTTTTGGGTTATGGCATCCACTTTGGCTTTCATATAGTCGAGACAACTAATTTCGTAAATACCTCATTTGGTCTATTTCTTCTCCACCGGAGTTTGTTCGGTTCCCCATTGATAATGGTTTTGTGCCATATCTTCAATGAGAGCGCAAGCTTCGGGGTAAGGTTTGTTCATGAGAAAGCCACCGGCGGCAGTGTCGATGGTCAACTTTGTGTTATACATGAGTCCGTCATAAAAGGTATGAATTATAAGCCATTGTTCTAGACCATGGTGTGGACAAGCTCTTAATAGCTCTTTGTATCTTTCCCATACGTCGAAAAGTGATTCACCATCTTGTTGATTGAATCTGGTTATTTGGTTCCGTAGGACAGCAACCTTACTCGGTGGAAAATATCTAGCTAGGAATACTTTCTTAAGGTCATTCCAAGTGGTTATTGAATTTGCTGGAAGGGAATCTAACCATGACCGGGCTTTATCTCTGAGGAAAAAGGGAAATAGTCTTAGACGTATCGCCTCAGGAGAAGCACCGTTTGTTTTTAAGGTGTCTGCTACTTGAATAAAAACCTTTAAGTGTTGGTTTGGGTTCTCCGTAGGAAGACCTGCAAACTGGTTCTGTTGTACTAGTTGCAATAGGGAAGGTTTTAATTCGAAGTTGTTAACTTGAATGGTCGGGTTTACAATACTAGAGTGAGGTTCTTCGTTGGATGGCAAGGCGAAGTCCTTAAGTGGTATTTGGTTTTGTTCTTCTGCCATTACTCTTCTAATTCTACGGAGCAAAAGACGGGCACGAGCGTATCTTTCGGGTTCAGCTATTGGATCAACTAAGTTTCCGGTACTACGAGATCTTCGCATTGACCGGCTAAGAAAAAGGGTTGCCTTATTCTAGACGGTGTAACAACAGGGTACGAAATTTGACGTAGTTGGTCCCCGGCAACGGCGCCAGAAACTTGATGCGTGCTTTCCGAAAGTATACATAATACGTCAGAGTAATATAAAAGATTATCGATCCCACAAAGACCAATGTCAATCTATCGATTACTATTATTACGTTGTTTATCTGAGGCTAATAGAAACAGTATAAAGTGCGCAGGAAAAAGAGAATAAAGAGTAAAAACGAATTCAGATAAATGACACTGGTGTGTAATTCAAATCGATCAAGCAGTACTCCTATTGTCTAAATAGAGACACTTACGGGGCAATATTTTCTTCTTTGAAAAAGTGTTAATTAAAAGGGAACCGTCGCGTTAGCGTGATAGGAACCGTATCTACCCTCTAATCTATACCAGCCGCTCACGCTGCACCGGTCGCGTATTGCGTTAAAGTGATGAAGTCCTTTTTTATATAACCACCTTTAAGACTCGGTTAAAAAGTGATTTTGATTGGAAACATTTAAGGGTTAATACACCTTTTGCCCCCTGCCATATGGGCAAACTCCCAAAAACAACCCTGTATAAAAAACACAGATCCCCCCCTGTCATTTTAAGATTCCATTCTTTTAGTCCTTGAGTAGATCTAGTCACTTAAAACGCTTATGTGGCAAGGACATGTTGGCAATTTTTGTTTGAGTCATCTCCCACATGACATTTTTTTATTATTTTTTATTTTTTAAATTTCATGTGGCATTTTTAATTTTTTTAATTATTATTTTTAGATTAATTTTTAATTCTATTTTTTTCGTATTATTTTTTATTTTTAATTTAATTCTATTTTTTTTAAATTATTAATTTAAAAATTATTTTATTTGGGCCAAGCACATATTCCAATTCTTTTTAGCCCAGGTATTTTTCCATTTAAAATCCATTACACAAGTATCTAATATAAACACTATATTTTTTCCTGCATTAAACGATGTGGGACAACTACACTTCTCTTAATCATCAATTTTTCACTTGCAGTAACACTGTTTCTTCTTCAATATGCCATTCACCATTTTCACCCACTAAGCTCAACCATACAAATAACAACACACTGTTTCTTCTTCAATATGCCATTCACCATTTTTTCTTGAATTTGTATTCATCACCATAACAGATGCTTTAATAGATGTTTTTCAAGTCTTATAAGGAATATCTTGGCAATAAAACAAGCAACACCCATTATCTAGTAGCAACACCTTTCTGTAGAAAACTCACCAACAGAACCTTCAACACAAACAACAATTAATCACCACAAATCCTTCAACTACCATCTTCGACCTTCAACTTTATTCTATTCATAACCTGCACTTCAATTTCCAGATTCAAAACAAAAAGCAAAAAACATTTCACAATTTGTAAATTTCACCTTCACCAATCTTCAACCATAACCTTGTTCCTTAACACACAACAACACTGAAGCAGAGATGAAAAACAAGATGAAGAGAGATTGAGATCAGAATCTCACTTGTGTTTGGAAGGATTGTATTGTGCGTTTTTTCAGATAAGCAAGAGTCCCACATCGTTTGGGACAAAAATGATATCAGTGTTTATATTAGAATAGTGGTTCATTGAATTACAAGTGAAAGCATACATGGGCCTAGAAGAGTGGAGATGATAATGGGCTTATATGTATTTGATCTTGGCCCTATTAAAATAATTTTTAAAATAATAATTTAAAAAAATAGAATTAAATTAAAAATAAAAATAATATGAAAAAAATAAAATAGAATTAAAAAAATATATTAAAAAAAATTTAAAAATACCACATGGAATTTAAAAATTAAATAAAAATTAAAAATGCCAACTAATCTGTCTACGTAGTAAAAAATAATAATAAAAAATTTAAAAAATTGCCACGTCACATATTCTGTTGACTGGATTTCAAGAGGGGTCAAAACAGTGGAATCTTCAAATGTCAGGGGGGGAATCTATTTTTTTTACATGGGGATTTTTCAACCCTCGCCCATATGGCAGGGGGCAAAAGAATAATTAACCCAACATTTAATATTAAAGGGTTTCCGGCATATGCTCGGCCAACTGGATCCTAACTCTATAAACGCGTCCGAAAATAGTTTTAAAATCACTTTCTAATACTATTAAATTTCCCTAATTAATTAACAAAGCGCTTTCGCTGTTTTTATTAATTAAAAACTAACCAACTTTTATCTTAAGTATCAGACGACTTTCAATCTTACCCGACATAGTCACAGTTATTACTCAAATAGAAACACGGTCCCATTTGCGCAATGGCCGATCAAGTTAAGTTCAGAAAAGTTGTATTAAAACCAAAACAGCCCCTAAAGTATTTCTACAAACACAACATACGGAGTACCGTCGAAACGACGGTCCTCACATCTTAGTCCTTAAGGATTTAGCTAGACATGACTATGGTAAACAAGGCATGAAATAGATATGCAGGATAAATCATTTTAAAACATGTAAAGGGTGCGATTGATTTTCAAAGACGAGAACGAAAATGTCACGCTTAAGCTCGGTTTGAAAACAAATCTTTTAAGATAAAGATATTTAAAACGGGCAGTGCGATAAAGTAAAGAATGTAAAGCAGTGCGGAAAAATAAACAAATTTAAAGCAAGGCAGAATTAAATAAAGTAAAGCGGTGAGGGAAAGTAAATAAAGTAAAGACGATGCGAGTAAATAAAATGTGAATTGAATAATAAACCTGCTCCAAACAGAAGACTTTAATTTGGTACAATGGTGGAAAGTAAATCTGACTTGGAAAGTAAAATGGCAGCAAGATTAATCTACTTCTAAAGTGCTCTAATCTCGACTACCACAATGGTGCAATAACCCCTCGATGTGACAGATTGTCGCTTTAAACAAACTGAATTTATGCCTATGCTGTAACTAAAAAAGGATGAAAAACAAATGGAAACTAAAGGCCTATTTATAGTGTGGAAACCCTTGGAAGTTACACGAAACGTTCAGAAAACGTATGGAGAGAATTCCTCTAGTCTTGGCCAATTCCCTCAACTGCCTTGACCAAGGCGAGTTTTGGGAAGATGGCGCCCGCCGTCTACCCATGGCGCCCACCATGTGTGAAAAGGGTGGAAGACGTGGTCTTCTGTCCATTGAGACGTGGGTAAAACCCTACACGTCATAGCGTCTTCCTTGGCCAACGCCATGTGAAACGCCGTGTGTGTATTTTCCACCGAAATCTTCTGATTATCGCTCTTTTTGCTTCTTTTCATCAAGAAAGGCTCCACTGGGGCACTTTACCTAAAAACAAAATAAAACATAGACATAATACAATAAAAACAGTAAATAAACTATAATAATCATGTGCAATCCGAGTCAAATATGCAGTGTGTTTCGGTGTTATCAACAGCCGACAAAGATTTATCACCAAATAGTTATTTCAGGTACAATAATTTCTCTGGACTCATTGCTTATGATTCCAAAATCATATTGGAAATTGAGTCTGCTTGTCATGGGTTGCCTTCCCATCCCGCCATTTCCTTTCTTATCATGGCAGCACATTCTCCGTAATCTATTTGCCAATCCTTTAGTACAAATTAAGGGAATACTTTGAGTGTTTTAGGTGATATCCAAGGAAGATATTGATGAAAGATGAAACAATAAGGGATCCTTGAATTGTTCTCATTGTGTGGGTAAACCTTTACAAATTACAAGTGTTGAAATCTATTAGCATTTCAGATTAACGATTTCGTGTTGGACAAAGAAATTCAGTCAACAAATAACCAAACCAGATCATCAATCCGTTTTGAAATAAACAAACCTCATGCTCAGATGAAAAAGTCAGGTCATTCTACTAATTGATGATCAACATCACCGGAAGTAAAAAAACAAGTGATCCGAGTAATAACAATTAGCTAAAGGTCAGCATGAATTTTAAGTTATCAATGAAAAAAATAAAAATATTGAAAGCTCCAAGAGTTTAACTAAATTTTGGTAAAACATAATGTTGGGAAAAATGTTCCAACTTGAAGATTTATGCCCCAGACCAAATATGTCGAGTGAGATGTCCCAGCATGATGACTCGACATCATGATCATTACAGCAGGTTTTGTTTTAATCTGTTCCAAGATTCAAGGCGCGATTGGCAGTGGATCAAGGATCAAAGATATGAAGCCCAACAAAGCAGAAGACTATAAAAGAACACCAAGACCTAGGCAGAAAGAGAGAGAGGACGACATAGACTTAGGAATCATATTTTTTCAAGTAGGGTTTATGTTTTAAGAGTCGTAGGTTTCTCTTGTAAGTCTCTCTCTGTATCGACTTGATGCAGTGTGGTAGACATAGGTACTTGTACAGATTCAGAAGCCCGTAGGCAATGAATCGTGTAGGGTTCTTGGATGAAGCTTTGAAGCAAATCCAAGTTAACTTGTTAGTCAAGGATGCTTTACTGAACTTTGTATTGGAAGGGGTATCTTTCAATAGGAATGATACATTTATGAGGTATTAACTGTTAGATAATCACAGGTTGTGATTTAGGGAGTGATATGGGTTTCTCTTATCAATTAGATGCGACTTCTAATGATAAGGTCTTCATTGGGTAGTGATAGGTTAGCGTGGGTGCTTTCTGTAAACCTAAGGTTGTTTACATAAAACTATACTACTGATAGTGAATTCTTCTTCCTGGATTGGTATCCCCCAAATGTAGGTGAGTTGCACCGAACTGGGTCATCATATTCTATGTTGTTTATCATTCTGCAATTTACAAGTTCAGTTTTGATTAACATGTTGGATCATATGTCGTAACATCTGTGATTCTGCAGTTCTGATATTCAAGCTATCAGTCTGCTGTTTCTATTCTTTGTTTAAATGATTATGCAGAACAATGTCTTGACATGTGTTAGGACATCTGTTGTCTGCTATGCCAGAATTTCAATTGGTATCAGAGCAGGCATCCTGTTTATTTTTGGATGAGATCTTTGGGAGATACTTTTCGGCGTTTAAACAAGGAGGAGTTTTGAAGATCAAATCAATCGCCTTAGACATACTCAAGGGTATTAATGGATGGGATGGATGTTCTGGATCGAAGGTAACAACCCAGTGGTTGTTCATGTTGCTGAGGAGGTTCTACAACAACTGCAGGAGAAGTGGCTAGTTCTCTTGTTGGGGTGTCTTATAAGATGTTCTGACGTCTTATTAAGGCAAGTTGAATTTGTTCCTTGGTGGTTCCGCTGCATATGTTTCTGATGGAAGAGCTCTAGAATTATAGGATTCTGGAGTTGTTACTGAAGACAGATGGTGGAAGATCTCAATCGTCGGCCTCTATAGTTAAAGATATCTGCATCTTTTTATTCCAAAGTCAGGAGCGATGGAATGAAGGGAGTTGTTGGAAGATGTTTGTTATGGTGACTTGGTACTTGGAAGCTTGGTTCTATGGTACAGTTTGAAGTCAGTTGAAGAGGAGGGGAGTTGAGTTTAGGTTTATCATGTTCTTGCTCTGGGAGTTTGATAAATTATTGACCGGCTAGGTTGTCAAAGATACTTGAGAATTCTCTCATGTCCACTCATAAAGGCATCTCAGTCGTGCATCTGAAGTCTTCTAGTTATTCTTCTTACTAAAAGGTGTTTCTATGAAACACAACATGAAGAAAGTGGAGATGATTTATTTTCACCATCCAAAAACATCAAGGAAGGATTCATATCTCTTAACCCTAAGAGTGAGTCCAATCTGATTGGAGTTCTCAGAACTGTTGAGGTAAATAGGATTCGTTCAGATAGAATCTTAGTTACTTGAGTCAAGGGTGGCAGCCTTGGTATCTCAACACTGTTTGTCAAAGAAGATACTTGCAAAAGATTGAATACTTGATAAGTGTTCATGAAGTAATCTGGTGGAGCTTAGCTATAACAATTAAGAAGGGTTATTGGACATGGATTTAAGATCAATCGCTATTTGTGGAATTCATAAGTATTTAATTGATTATCCTTGTAAGTCAAGATTGCTGATGTTCAACAAGATGTTGGAACATCTCATCATCAGAGTTTGTGCATAATCATGGGAGGGGTACTACATACGCTTTAGCATCTGTTTTGGTCTTGGGTGTTGACCTAAGAATCTGCTTCAGTCAGCTGTGACAGAAGCATATGATTTCTGGAAAGTTTCTTGGCAAGAAACTGGTATGGACAATGGTGCTATTGAAGATAAAGATGAAGACATCATAATCTTGATGGTTATTTCTTGGATCAGTTTATTTCTGATCTAGGAGGAATGAAGTGTTGGTGATGGCACATCTTGGATCAGTTTGTTTCTGATCTAGGTACTTAGGAGCATGGGATCTTGCTCATTTTGAAGGTCAAGGTTAAGTGGCAGTTATCTCTGACTTTCTACAGACTGCTCTACTAAGGAAAGTGGCATTCTTTGGTATGGCTATGGTGTAGTCTATGACTACTTATCTTCTGAAGATTCAGACGTGGCAGGTGTAAAGTCTTTGAAGTTTCAAAGCAGATAGTTTTTTCATCAAGGTGTGAGCTTGTATGGAGTATCTATGACATGATCAAACATGATAGAGGTTGTCTACTCAAACTTGGTTGTTGAATCAAGTCTACGAGAGCATGGAACTCTTGTTCTGTAATAGGGAGGAGGTTATTCTAAATGGAAGAAGGAGGAGCCGAATTCAACAGTTGGATGTTGTATCAGAATGTTCTGACATCTAGCTTAACATCAGGATCTCAGCTGGTGATGTGGCACATCAGCTTAAGATAAGGTGATCTACAGGAGAATGGAAGTTATGGATGATTCAAAAAGGTCTATCTTATGCAGTTTGCGGGAGCTGTGGTTTGAGAAGATGTTACATGTCTAGAGGCTTGGTGGATCCATGATGTCTTGCTATGGAGCAAGTAGTCATGTGACTTGAAGATCAGATTTCATTGGTGAATCAGTGTATCTTATGGGAGTTCTGAAGAAGAGTGAGATCAATTAAAAAGTGGCATTTGGTTGGTTTCATGGTGTGCATTCAAGCAGGGTGTTTGGAACTAATTACTCTTGGGTAAAAGGGTAGTTGGTTGAAAACGACAGGAGGTGGTGATTCTTGGAACTTATGGCAGAAGTTCTTAGTTTATGAAGAAACCTTATTTTGGTGGATGAGAGTTTATTTCTCTAGTTTTTTTGGAGTTCTTGTTGATCAAGCTGGTGGCGCAGTGTTGTTTGAAGATCTTCAGTTGGATTACTATGCAAATAGTAAGTCCAGTGGTGGAGCATATCAAGAACCATGGTGTGTGGTGTCTGTGATGTGTGAAGAATGTCTTAACAGATGTTAGAATATTTTATGGGTTAGTTATCCTTGGAGTAGGATACTAAGTTCTGAGTGTATAACTTGACACTCACATCTTGTCTAAGAAGTGTTTATCTTATCATACGGGAGAATGATGGGTAAAGGATTGTCTTGGAAGTCTGATGTGAATGAGACATGCTAGAAGTGGATCAGTTTGGTGCTTGTGAAGCAAATGGGCTGAAGATTTCTGGAGCATGTATACGATATCTGACATCATTAAGAAGATAGCAAACTAAGGGACCCTGTGTGTCTCTTTAAGGAATGTGGACCATTCCAGATCAATTGGGTTGTATCTCAGGGAACAAGGAGATCTATACATGAGAATTCAGGAGGAATTCGTGTGGTGTATGTATAGTTTCTGGACGAGAGGGATCAATGGAGCTTTGTTCTCAATCCAAGAGTTTGTTAATTTAGGATGGTGATCCTAATGAGTCCTCACGGGAAGCATGATGGTGTTCATGCGTGAGTGATTATTGGTTCTTGTCAGAAGAAGCAATAGGTGGAGTTGATGATTGTGTTCAGCAGGTAGGTTGGACAGAGGGTGCGCTCTTGAAGACATGAAGATGTGTCTTATGTTTTCCATTCATCTACATAAGTGTTCATTGGAGGAGCACTGGTTAACTTAGATAGGGGGAGTAGCTCCTTGATCTAAGAGGTATTGATGCAGTAGTGCAGATTATTTATAAAGACTGTTTGTGGTGTTAAGCAGTTTATGATAGATTGCCTCAAGTGAGGTTGATATGTTAGACAAGATGTCGTGACATTACGCTCTTGATATAAGTTCTGGATGAATTTATCAGGTGGTTCTGATTCTGTCATTGGGTATCAATGGGTTGAATTAGAAGTGGTACAAGTATCTTGGGAAATTCTGTTTGCTGTTTGGAAGAAATTAGGTTTCTGCTAATGGAAAGCTAAATGAATGAATTCTACTGTAATCAAGTTTGATAAATCTGAATTAAGAAAGTCTTATCTGTGGGGACCATAAGCCTTACAAAATCAGGTTAGGTATCAGGACACTGTTCAGAAGCAGTTTCGAGGACAAGTCAGAAACGGTGGAATCATTGACTAGTCTTTTGTTTGGATTTGCTTTACCTACATAACTTCTTAATATTTAAGGAAGAGCGAGCTAGAACATATTTCTTAGGTTAAGATCAAATGAGTTTTGTTCGTGTGTGGGTAAACATTATTTGGGTTTGGGTTTGCATGGGTCATTTTTTGTCAATTTTTGGCTAAAAGGGGGAGAATGACTTACTGCTGAGAGGTGTATGTGCATTTGTTGCTGATCTGCAAAAATGTCTCAAAGGATGTTCCGACGTTCTGGGTTTTAACATCTTGAGAAGTTGTGTTTTGTGATCAGAGTTAGGAAGGAAGTTATGTTTTGTGATCTGAGTTACATTCTATATGTACTCGGTATCACAAGGGAATGAAGAGGGTAACTCAAAATTATCTTCTCCCTCTTCCTTGGCACTTGCTTCAAGTATTTTTCCACTGCATGCACCATTAGGCTGAAGGATGTTTTAGCCAAAATTTGTCAAAAGGGGGAGATTGAAAGCTCCAAGAGTTTGACTAAATTTTGGTAAAACATAATGTTGGGAAAGATGTTCCAACATGAAGATTTATGCCCCAGACCAAAGATGTCGAGTGAGATGTCCCAGCATGATGACTCGACATCATGATCATTACAACAGGTTTTGTTTTAATCTGTTCCAAGATTTAAGGCGCGATTGGCAGTGGACCAAGGATAAAAAATGTGAAGCCCAACAAAGCAGGAGTCTATAAAATAAGACCAAGACCTAGGCAGAAAGAGAGAGAGGACGACATAGACTTAGGAATCTTATTTGTCAAGTAGGGTTTAGGTTTTGAGAGTCGTAGGTTTCTCTTGTAAGTCTACCTCTGTATCGATTTGATGCAGTGTGGCAGAAATAGGTACTTGTACAGATTCAGAAGCCCGTAGACAATGAATCGTGTAGTGTTCTTGGATGAAGCTTTGAAGCAAATCCAAGTTAACTTGTTAGTCAAGGATACTTGACTAAACTTTGTATTGGAAAGGGTGTATTTCAATAGGAATGATACAGTTATGAGGTATTAACTGTTAGATAATCACAAGTTGTGATTTAGGGAGTGAGATGGGTTTCTCTTATCAATTAGATGCGACTTCTAATGATAAAGTCTTCATTGGGTAGTGATAGGTTAGCGTGGGTGCTTTCTGTAAACCTGAGGTTGTTTACATAAAACTATACTACTGATAGTGAATTCTTCTTCCTGGATTGGTATCCCCCAGATGTAGGTAAGTTGCACCGAACTGGGTCATCATATTCTGTGTTGTTTATCATTCTGCAATTTACAAGTTCAGTTTTGATTAACATGTTGGATCATATGTCGTAACATCTGTGATTCTGCAGTTCTGATATTCAAGCTATCAGTCTGCTGTTTCTATTCTTTGTTTAAATGATTATGCAGAACAATGTCTTGACATGTGTTAGGACATCTGTTGTCTGCTATGCCAGAATTTCAAATATAAAACATTGTGGAAGAAAGGGAGTGAAAAAAACAATGTACCTCACTATCATGCTCCATGAAAAATGTTTCTTGAACACCACCTGGTACTAAGATGCAACTAATGGCACCGACAACACCTGTGAGTTCCCCTTTATTAACCTTCAAATGAATATTTTTCAGGTCTTGTTCTAAGCTATCATCATCCCAACTAAAGGTACCATCTTGAACATTGATAGCAATTTCTCTGTCGCAGGATCTTGAACACAGTTGTTGTAGTGAAAACAGTTCCTACATCAAGTTTAACTCCAACTAACAGCGAGGTACCGAAAGTGAGGTTTTTGAACCGGTACATTTAGTAGGCTTCTCACACACAATGCTTTATTTCATTTAAGGAAACATGAAATTACAACTTACCAGATCTGACTTTCTTTTTCGCCATTTCATCAAAAATCACCTTGGCTTCATGTATTTGTCCCGCCTTAGCTAGGTCATCCATCAAAACATATCACGACATCTGCATACAGATCCAAACTATTCAGATAAGACACTAAAAAAGAGAAGACATAAAAATGAAAATAAACCTTGTTTGGTACTAACCCTTCTGATTTCATATATTGAATCAGCACATCAGCTTTTAGGGTTTGCTTGAGAAGATTGAGTTTCAGCATATTCAATTGTTGAAATAACCAAAACATTGGCTTACCCGTCGAAACCCGGTTCAATACTTCCTGAAAGAACAATAACAAAAACGTCAAATACAAAATGGCAAGACAAAGGCATTTGCAGCTTTGCGAAGATACGAAATCACATCTGTAGGATCGATATCGATAGCCTTATCGGCTTTGGTCTGAGTTTCGTTAGCGAGGTGTTACTGAGTAAAAAGAAGAATGATCTGAAGAAAAAGAGGGAGAAAGAAGAAGAAAAGGGAGAAGGAAGAAGAGAGAGAGAGAGAGAGAGAGAGAGAGTGTGTGTGTTAGAAGAATTTCAAAATTGAAATTGCATTAATTGTTTACCTGCAGCATTGGAAAAACAAGTCCATATATTATATTTTATTATTTCTTAAGAGAAACATTTGGAGTGTGGTGCATCAATGAGCAGTGGTATCAACCATGTCGTGTACGTGGACAACCAAAAGTGAAGAAAAGTTGTAGAAGAAGCCACGTGGTGCATTGTGAGAACAAAAGGGTATTTGGGGGGTTTCAGAACAATTGATGTTCTTATATGGTAGATAAGTGCTTATGAGACCTCTTAGAATGAAGTTGCAAAGTCAATAACAAACTCCGTTTAGTTAGAGGATGTCAATGATCATTTATTTATTCATATTTATATAAATGAAGAATGACAATTAAGTTTTATATATAGCTATATTTGAATGTTTATGGCAAACATGGATGAAAAATTAGAAAATAAGAATAAGAATTGTTCAATTGGGGATAGTTTTTAAAATAAATGTAGGTTTCAGTGGATGATCTATTATAATGTGGTAAAATATGTTATTCACAAAGACAAATAAGTATATGTAAGTGTTGAATATGTCAAAAATTAAAGAGAAAATATCAAATTATAATTGGAGATAAATATTCTCAAATAACTCATTTTAAAAGTGAAGACCAAAATTGTCCAATCACTGTATCATAAAGACTAAAAGTGAATTTTAACCTAATTTCAATATTTATATGTAATAGTAGTTTGTTTTGTTGATAAATGTTTCTCAACAAACATAGTAAAAAAAAATATAAATTGAAATCTATGAGAATTTATCACTTTTAATTTAAAATTAAAAAATAATATATTATTATAACAAAATATGCTTATAACATTGAGTAATATTTATAACTATTGTAATGCAAATATAGTCATTTTAGTACTTTTAGTATAAACAAAAAAAAAGACTATATGAGTATTTGATACATTTAAATTTGAGCTCTTCTAATATACAACTCTCCTTTTATTACTAAAACAAACAACTTTCTTTTATCAATTAAGATATATATAGTAGTTAAAAATTTGAAGGACAAATAAAATGCTATTGTTATTTTGTTTTACAAAATAAATAGGTTTTTGGAAAACATAATTATATGTGCACGTTTCAAAAATCAGTACCCTTACTGCATGTATCAACATTAGGTTCATGTTTGTCATTAAAAAATACAATATGATACTTATTACTTCTTCTTTTTCTTCTTTTGAAAAAAATACATAATGTGATTCAATTACAAAGTATTTTCATGTCTTTCCTAAGTTTGATGGAGGCAAAAAGCTTTCAGCAGTCAAACCCCAAATATTAAAATCTACCTCTTCAATCTTCCACCTTTCTTCCAATTCTCTTTTGTGATTTGCTGATTGTTCTCCATATCTAGAAACTGTAACACGAGTTATGCCACTATGCGAAACATTTATTCCATCTACATATCTATAATCATCAATTACTGATTCTAAACTTGTTTCCCAAAAAATGTCAGTATCATCTTTGGTTCTCATTGTTAGTAATCTAGAATCTTCAAATTGAACTAAAAGACCCGATCTTTGGCTAAAATAGCCCCATATTGTGTGATGAATGACTTCAAAATTTGGGCCACTTTGAGCCTCACGAATGGCCGGACTTGTTTCTAGTTTAAGAATAAAACATTCTTCTTCGTTGATTATTTTCTCTCCTATACAAGCAGCGTCTAAAAATAAATTAGCTGTAGCCCTTGGATCCAATCCCTACAAAGAAATAATCTAGTTATGCTCAACAACAAGAACAAATAAAAAGCATTACAAAACATGTTATGCTACTACTACCAAACATCTTTTTAATGAAATAGTAAACAAGTTAGGTATTATCCTCACACCAAGTGGAAAGAGAAATGATACTTACCATTTTGACATAAAAATCCGACAACAATTTAGATGATAGTTAATGAAGTAATATATATACCTGAAGGAAGCGACGAAGAGGTCTAGGAGCACCTTTTGAAATAGGTGTTTGTTGATTAGAAGAATGACGCCACGAAACCTTACCATTGCTACCACAAATAACTTTGCAACCGGACACAACAAGTTCTAAACACCACAAATCTGGATCCTTTTGCCATAAAACAAATCCTCCATTTTCTTCAGAGGTTTTTTTCACCTCACTGGTTTCACTGGTATGATGAAAATCTGAAGCAGTAATTTTAACTTGCCCCATTACACACATACTTTCCACAACATTTAATGCTGGTTGTCCTCCTGTTGCTGCTATATATTGTTGCACTATATACTTGGCTGTTGATGCTTCCTACCAAACATCACCCACCCTTTTAGTCATAATAAAAAAGTATGCACGGAAACATATACAAAGTTTTAAAAGAGGATTGATGAGAAATGATTAATCATGTCAAACATAAATATTTAATAATGACCACAATTTAATCACACATGTGACTTAGATAAACAATATCAAAATTTAGAACCACATATCATGATGTTATTTGTATTGATCTCCTATAAGAGTATGATATGTATATAAGATATTATATGTATCCTTCTATAATATGATAGAATAACACAAATAACATCATAATAATTGTTCATAAAATTTGTGCGTAAAGAAAATATATTTGTATGTGTTCTTACAATTGAACAATCTCTGACGGGACGATGAATGGAATGTCCTAATTGAACTTGAAGAGGTATAAGAGGAGAACCAACAAGGTAAAGTAAAAAACGAAGCTCATTTAATCGTGCACAAACCGTAGGAGAAGACAATCTATCCTCAGTTTGAGCCTTCATCCATGTTAACATATTCTGCCACCTTAATGTTACAGTACTTCCCATGTTTGAAAACATTTCTTCAGGTATAGGTATTTCAAGAACAGTTTCCAATCCATCTTCTTTATCTATGTTTGGACATAGCCTCCTTAATGATGACTTTGCAATTGCTTGTTTCATTTCATTAGTGTGAGATATAGACAAAGATAGAGACAAGACAATGTACAAGGATGAACTTGATTGAAGATGTGAGATGAGTGAAGAAATGGAGAGAGAAAAATTAAAGAAGAGGCTAGAGTAAAAAACTAAATCATCTTTAATTAATGTATGAAAAATGAGAGGATGTGATTAATTAGAAGACTCTCCTTGTTTATAGGTGTTGTGTGGGCACAAATTCTAGTTTGTTATGTTTCATTGTTTTTCTTTAAGTTTCTATTTAAAGATTTAATCTATGATTTTTTCTAATTAACTTTAGTTTTTAATTATGCATTATTTCCTTAATTATATTTTAAATTCTAAATCTCTCTCAATGTTAAAAGGAAAATTATATATATATATTGTTCTGGACTGGACCAATGACTATAATTGGCCAAATCCGCCTCTGCTCCGAACAGCAAAGGACAGGCGCCCGAAACTGCGTTATGCCCGACATAACGGCTAGTTTGGGCAGTTACTTATTCTTTGGAGAAAACGGTTATTTCGCCCCGAAAATAGGACCGTTGGCCACGCGCTGGGGGCTCTATATAAACCCTCTCACTTGAGAGGGTCAGGTATCGAATATTCACCCTAAGAACTCATACTTTCTACTTGCCCCTTTTCTCTGACCCTTTCTCACTTGAGCGTCGGAGTGCCTTGCAGGTACACCCCCTCCTCTCCATACGACCAGCATTCCTGACACACTTGGCGGCCTGATTCTACAGGATCTGATCCAGCCTTCACGATCAATGGCGCCGTCTGTGGGAAACTTTATTCTCCCCTTCTTTCTTTAACCGAAGATCAAAACAACTTTCGAACATCATCACGATCATGGCCTCCCAAGTTCGTACCCAGGATGCTCTTCATTCCACCATCCTCCCCGTCAACAAATCTGACGTTGACGACCAATCATCTCTCCTCCGAGATGCCCGTTTTCTTAGGGATGGAGCCACTGCTTCTCCTTCCCCTACCCCTGCTGATCGCAACAACGATCAACCGTCTCTCGACCTCTAGCCCGTTCCTGTTCCGCCCAGCGCCGACCCGGCCGTGACAGCCCTCTTGGAGGCCCTCAACAAAACCAACACCCTGATCCTGCAGCAATACGAGAGGATCGGGGCACTAGAAGAGTCTCTCCGTCCAAGATCCCCTCCTACGCGGAGGAACCAGCGACGATCTAGAAGCCCGCAGCCACGGAGAGAAATCGACCGAAGACTGCGCCAAGAGCACGATCCTCGCGTAGCCCGAAAGCGCGACCAGATCTCCCCGCGTGACCAGCGCGCTCATGACCACAAAAGGACTCGAAGGAACGAGGAATCTCCGATCAAGTCCAAAGGACGAGCACGCTCACCTTCTCCTCGAAGGAACCGCTCACCTTCTCCTCGAAGGAACCACTCACCTTCTCCTCGAAGGAACCGCTCACCTTCTCCGCGAAGGAACCGCCGACGTGAGCAACCCGTCAGGTCACCATCATACACCAGTTCTAGTGACGACGACGAGCCTCGCGGCCTGTTGTCCCAAGAGATCCTGGCTACCCGTCTCCCAAAAGGCTTGGAGAAACCCCCGTCACTTGGCACGTACGACGGGACCACTGACCCAGACGAGCACATCGAAAATATCGATGCGCTCTTAGACTACCGCGGCGTACGGGGCAACATCAAGTGCAGACTGTTCCCGACCACGCTCCGAAAGGGAGCAATGACATGGTATAAACAACTGCCCGAGGAATCCATCACCTCGTGGAAACAGCTCGGCAGGATGTTCTCGCGGCACTTCACGGCATCTCGCCGCCATCCCAAAATTGAGGCCTCCCTCGGAGCCATAATCCAGGGGAAAGACGAAACTCTCCAAGCATATATCGAGAGGTTCAACAAGGAAGCTGTCCAGGTCCCGACGACAGATAAGATGAAGAAGTTCCTGCTCGAACAGGGGGTCCGCCCGGACTCCGAGTTCGCTAAAGCCATTGGCCTCGCGCCACCGAGGAACTTAGACGCCCTCCTCCTCAAAGCCCAATCTCATATTCAGTACGAGGAGAAGATTGCGGCCAGTAACGTCCGAGCGTCTCGCCGCCAGGAGAACTCCCGGGCTTCTAAAGGAGAAGAAGCCTCGATGTCTCGTCGAGGTGAACGAAGGCACGAGGACCGTTCCCGCGACTCCCGTGACAGCAAAGGGCCCTCCGGGCGTTTCCATGATTACACTCCCCTGACCGTTTCCAGGGAGAAGATTTTGACCGAATGTGCCAATTCGGAGTTCAAACAAGCCGGGGTTCGTTTCCCCAAACAGCTGCCGAACAGACCAAATGTGGACAAGTCAAAGTACTGCCGCTTCCACAAAAGTCACGGCCATACTACAGAGGACTGCATCCATCTGAAGGACGCCATTGAAATACTGATCAGGGACGGCCACCTGAAGCAGTTCGCGAAGAAGAAGGGCACTCCTCGGCAGGACGCCCAGGAGTCCAAGAAGGTCGAGGAGGAGGTGCCCTCCTTGGAAGACGCCAACATACAGGTCGCTATGTCCATATCGCGACCCGAGGACTTCAACGTCCCTGACGGGCTCAGCGCCCCTGCATCTTTCGCGGTCCACAGCCCGTGGGAGACCTTTCCCTCCACCATGATCATCTCTGGCGGGGGTTTCAACCAAGTTACTATGGGATCCGTGAAACGGAAGTTCAAACACCTGATCAACACCAGCTCGAACAAAGTAACCACGCTTGATCAGGCCCCGAAGGGTTCCATCCTTATCTCCTTCTACAGGGAGGAACTCCTCGGCAGCTCCCCGAACTCAAGCATTCCGTTGCTCGTCAGAGCCCAAATGGCAAACTTCGACGTTCGCTGAATCCTAGTCGACCAGGGTAGCTCGGTCGACATCATGTACTCCCAGCTGTTCTCAATGCTGCAGCTGGACGAATCGCACCTTACCCCCTACGTAAGGTCCGATTTGCAGGGGTTCAACGGGTCTGTGACCAAGCCATGGGGTTAAGTCGAGTTGATCGTGACCTTCGGAGCAGCTGAAACGACCAGATCCATCAAGGTGCAATTTCTGGTAATCGACTGCCCGTCACTTTACCAATGCATTTTCGGAAGGCCAACTCTGGCCGAGTTGGTAGCGGTCCCATCGACCGTCCACCTGAAGATGAAGTATTACACTTCGAAAAGAATGGTCGCCACCCTCCACAGTGATATAGAATCTGCCCGATGGTGTTTTGAAGCAGCTACAAAGGGGCTCAACGCCATTGCGCCCAAGCCTAAAGCGTCGAGCAAGCCAGCACTGCCAAGCAGCTCCGAGGAGGCTAAGCCTCTGCCGCAGGTCGACTCTATCAACTTCGACAGTCGCTTCCCCGAGGACCAACAGGAGGAACGAGTAGCTTCAGCCGGCCCATCCGCGTCATCCAGCAGCAGCTCCCATCCGATGCACCCAATCCCGGATGGCAACTTCGAGCTAGTCCTGTTCGGCGAAGACCCCCAACGGGGAGTAAAGATCGGAGCAGACCTGCCTGACATCGCGAGGAAGCAGCTCAAAGCGTGCCTCCGAGAGAATGCCGACCTATTTGCGTGGAGCGCCGCGGAAATGGCCAGCTTGGATCTATCCGCCGCATGTCACCAGCTGACCATTGACCCGACCATCAAGGCCGTAGCACAACGTAGGAGGAAGCAGTCTCCGGAGAAAACGGAGGCTGCCGAAAAAGCTGTAAAGGACCCCCTCGAGGCCAAATTTATTTCGGAAGCCAAGTACACCACTTGGCTGTCCAACGTTGTATTGGTTAAAAAATCTAATGGAAAATGGCGCATGTGCATTGATTATACCGATCTCAATAAGGCATGCCCGAAGGATGCCTACCCCCTCCCCAATATTGATAAACTTGTTGATAATTCTGCTGGTTTTAAACTTTTATCGTTCATGGACGCCTACTCGGGCTACAATCAAATCCCAATGGCAATGTCCGACAAAAAATATACGGCCTTCCTGACCGAATCGGGGAACTATTACTACAACGTAATGCCCTTCGGCCTGAAGAACGCCGGAGCAACGTACCAACGAATGATGAACAAGGTATTTCGGGGAGAAATAGGCGACATGCTCGAAGTATACATGGACGACATGATCGTTAAGTCCCACGAGGAAACCGATCATACTGCCCACTTACGAAAGGTCTTCGAACAGGCCAGGAAATACAAAATGCGTTTTAACCCAGAGAAGTGCACGTTCGGTGTCCGGGCAGGAAAATTCCTCGGCTTCTACTTAACGGAACGAGGAATCGAAGCCAATCCTGACAAATGTCGGGCATTCTCCGAGTTTCCTACGCCCAAGTCCAAAAAATACATCCAGTCCCTCAACGGGATGCTCGCGTCACTATCTCATTTCGTGGCCAAATCCGCCCAGCACGCCCTGCCATTCTTCAAACTCCTCCGCAAAGAGGCAACATTCGAATGGACCGAGGAGTACGATGAGGCCCTTCTCCATCTGAAACGGGCACTCTTAGAGCCACCGATCCTCTCTCAACCAGACAACAACGAAACACTGTACTTATATCTGGCCGTCGCGACCGAGGCAGTGAGTGCCGCTCTCATCCGCGAGACGCCTGACGGGCAGAAACCTATTTACTTCACAAGCAAAGCATTGCAAGGACCAGAGTTAAGATACCAGCAGATAGAGAAAGTGGCATTGGCCCTCAACAATGCAGCCAGAAGATTAAGACACTACTTCCTGGCTCACACGATCGTGGTTCGAACAGACCAGCCCATAAAGCAGCTGCTCGGATGACCAGATATGGCCAGCCGAATGCTCAAATGGTCACTGGAACTGTCCGAATTTGACATCCAATACGTAGGCAGAAAAGCCCTCAAGGCCCAAGCTCTAGCCGACTTCGTCGCGGAGATGACATTCGCAGACTCCCCCGTGAGCGATGCGCGCAAGTGGACCATCTTCGTCGACGGTGCCTCAAGCTCGGCAGGAAGCGGCGCGGCCATCATACTGGAAAGCGACGAAGGAATTATCGTCGAGGTATCACTCACGCTGTCTTTCCCAACCTCCAATAACCAGGCAGAATACGAAGCCTTCCTCGCTGGGCTACGCCTTGCCCAGGACCTGGGCGCACAAGAAGTCGTCATTTTCACGGACTCACAACTCGTGGCCCTCCAGGTCCGGGGTGAATACCAAGCCAAAAACGAAAACCTGACCGAATACTTGGCCCTGGTAAAGAAGGAAATGGCGAAATTCACAACAGTGGAAGTGAAACACGTTCCCCGCGAACATAACGTACGAGCAGACGTGCTGTCTAAACTGGCCAGCACGAAGAAGAAAGGCAGAAACAAATCCGTCATACAGGAAGTGCTTCCTCGACCCAACATCGAGAAGACCTCCCCGACACTAGAAGTGCAGGTGATCGGCGACAGCAACTGCTGGATGACCCCAGTCTACAACTATCTCGCCAAAGACGAACTCCCGTCCGACGCAAAGGAGGTCAGCACGATCAGGCGAAGAGCCTGCTCGTATGTCCTGGTCGAAGGTAAACTATACAGGCGGGGATTCTCCATTCCACTGCTCAAATGTGTCGAGGAGGAGATGGTCGCGTACATCCTGCGCGAAATCCACGAGGGAATCAATGCCCAACATCTCGGAGGAAGATCCCTTGCTCGCAAGGCTCTCCGAGCAGGATACTACTGGCCGACCATGCAAAACGATGCGAAAGAACATGTGAAGAAATGCGACAAATGCCAACTGTTGGTTCTTGGATTGGCTAGAATTTTGGTAAAACAAAGTTGTTCAATTTTGATGTCACTTGGGTGATGTCTTAACATTGAGTCTTAACATTGGTTTATGTTAAGGATTTAAGTTATTGAAGTTTTGAAGTCTGATGTCACATGCGATGTCATGACATCAGGTCTGCAGGAAATTAATAACATCAGGTTTAGTGATGTTGTTAGGGTTTGCGTTTTAGCTGAATATTGGGAGAGTTGTTAGTCTCATTGGATGCAGATATCTTGGGATAGATATTCTCTGTTGCATAGAGATTTGATGCAGATTTGTAGGAGTGTTTAAAGGCTGAAGATTTAAGAAGATTTTGAGAGAGAAAATCTGTTTTGAAGATTCAGTTTTATATAACAAATCAGGTCAGATATTGTAGCAGGTCCAAGCCCAATTCAAGTTGCTATATAAAGCGCATCAATCCTGAAGGAAAAGTAACAAAGAAAGAGAGCTAAAGACTGAAAGTCGATTGAGTCTTCGTGTTTTGTAAACCATTCGAGTGTGAATTGGTATTGTTGTTTTGAGTTGTTCTTGATCAAAGCTGTGAAGCAGAATCAAGTTGTGTTTTTCAAAGTGTGTGATCTTTGAATTATGTCACTGAAGTGATTTAGGGATTGAGTAGTGTTCTCATACCTAAATGGTCTCTTAGGTAGAAGGTTCATTAAGTAGAGATTAAGTTTAGGAGATGTCAACTGGGTTGTTGAGTCTGTAAATTAATTCTACTGATAGTGAAATTCATCCCTGGCTTGGTAGCCCCCAGATTAAGTTATTAAACTGAACTGGGTAAACAATTCTGTGTGTTTCTCTTGTTGTTTTACATTGTCCATTGCAGAGTGTGTTATTGTGACATCACACGTAACATCACATTTCTGGTACCATAATTTTAATTGGTATCAGAGTAGGCATCCTGCTCTGCATTTGGGTGAGATCTAGGGCTGATACTTTCTGGTAAAGATGGACAAGGAAGTTGGTGGATTTGTGAATAGACCCCCTATTTTGGATGGCTCGAATTATGATTATTGGAAGCCAAGGATGATCACCTTTTTGAAATCCTTGGACAACCGGGCTTGGAAGGCTATCATTAAAGAATGGAAAGCACCTGTTGTGTTTGAAAAAGATGATGCTGGGAAAGATAAAGAGGGCACCTCAAAGCCGAAGCCTGAAGAAGAATGGACCAAGGAAGAAGATGAGCTTGCCCTTGGTAATTCCAAAGCTTTAAATGTTATTTTCAATGGAGTAGATAAGAATATATTCAGGTTGATCAATACCTGTGAAGTTGCTAAGGAAGCTTGGGACATCTTGAAGACTACACATGAAGGATCATCTAGAGTTAAGATGTCAAGACTTCAGATTCTAACATCAAATTTTGAAAGTATGAAGATGAAGGAAGATGAGACTATCCATGACTTCCACATGAGTATCCTTGAGCTGTCCAATGCATCCAGTGCTCTTGGAGAAAAGATGTCAGAAGAAAAGCTTGTAAGGAAAATCCTTAGGTCCCTTCCTAAGAGGTACAAGATGAAGGTGACTGCCATTGAAGAAGCACAAGACATCAGCCAGATGAGAGTTGATGAGTTCATTGGATCTCTTCAAACTTTTGAGCTTGGGTTGAATGAGGAAGAACCTGAAAAGAAGCCAAAGAGTATAGCCTTGGTTTCAGATGCTCAAGAAGAGAAAGGGAATAGTGCTGAATCCCAGGAGGATCTATCTCAGGCCATTGTTATGTTGGGAAGGCAGTTCAACAAGGTGTTCAAAAGCATGAACAAGAATTTCAAGCCTAATGTCAAGAACATCGCTTCTGACAAGTCTAAGGAGAAGGATGAAGAGAAGACTGCTCAAGACAAGGGTGTTCAGTGCTTTGAGTGTGAAGGTCATGGACATGTTAAGAAAGAATGTCCCACATTCCTGAAGAAGCAGAAGAAAGGAATGACAGTTTCTTAGTCAGACTCTGATAGTGAAAGTGAAGGAGAGTCAGCCAAACATGTCAAAGCGTTAACTGGAACAGTTATTTCTGATGGTGACTCAAGTGATGAGGAACTGACTTTTGAGGAGTTAGCATCCACTTATCAAGAGCTTTGTCTAAAGAGTGCAGAAATCTGTCAAGAAAGTGAAAAACAGAAGAAACAGATTGTTCAGCTTGAGATTGCTAAAGCTGATCTGGAAAATGAAGTCTTATTAGTCAAAGCTCATCTTGATCATATGACCAAATCTGTTAGGATGCTGAACTGTGGTACAGACACACTTGATAAGATCCTTCAGACATAAAAGGTTACTGGTGATAAGTCAGGCATAGGATTTATGGTTGAGGAAAAGGTATCTGCTGAAGCAAGCACTTCAGGAACCAAGAAGGAGATGTATTAACCAATGTCTCAACATCACACAAAGAGACAGGATCCTAAACCTAAGCAGGTTGATCATCCACAACCTCAAAATGTTGGGAAGAGGCATGTTTCTGGAGCTAGGCAGTATATGCCTCCACAATATCATAAGAGCATGCAGGCTTCTAGGTTCAAACAAAACATGTTCCATCAGATGTCTCAACATCAGGGAAACATGTATTGCTATGGATATAATAATGTTGTGCCTTATTATTATGGAAAAAGGAAGCCTCATCACCATAGAAGACAGCCAAAAGGACAACACCCTTACCATAGAAGACAATCAAACTATGGGAGAAGAAGACAACATTATGGGCGGCAGCCACAGCAATATCATCCTCAAGGTGGCATAAGGTTCAACCACTTCAGAGAAGACAGAGTTAGGTGCTTTTACTGTGGCAGATTTGGACACATGCAGTTTTCTTGTTTCAAGCTACATGGTTATCCCAAGTCTAACCCTCAACCCAGACAGAAGGATAACATGCCCAAGGTTGTTAAGCAGTGGGTTCCTAAAGAAGAGGTTAAGTGTCTATTGGCTCACTTTTCAGATAGACACTCTGCTAAGGATGGTTGGTACTTTGACAGTGGTTGTTCAAAGCACATGACTGGTTTCAAAAACCAATTGGTGGATGTCAATTCTTGCTCCTCAATTGATGTTACTTTTGGAAACGGAGAGAAAGGGGTGGTACATGGTGTTGGAAAAGTGAAGTGTCATGATGGACCTAATCTTGACAATGTGCTTCTTGTCAAAGGATTGAGTGCTAATTTAATTAGCATAAGTCAGCTGTGTGACGAAGGGTGTAAGGTCAACTACTCCAAAGATGAGTGTGTGGTGACAAATTAGCAGAATGAGGTAGTGATGAAAGGTATAAGATCCAGAGATAATTGCTATCAATGGGTACCTCAAGTGGACAGCTTATCTGGTGATGTTAAGGTTGATGTTGTAACATCAGATTGTGACAACAAGTGTGAAAGTCTGCTGGAAGGTCAATTAGGGTTAATTACTCTTAATGTGAATCCTTTTAAATTTTTAAAAGTAAAGGGTATTTGGAGGGAGAAACTCATTGATTGGTCTTTAAGGAATACACAAAATCAGGCACCATACCTTAGACCATCATTCCCTTTTGTAGCAATATCACGTGTCATCAAAGCTCATATCTCCCGGCTGTTCATCTCCTTCAACAAGAAGAATCATCTGTCTCTGAACCGATACTGCTTCAAGGGAACCATGTCAAAACAGATGTCTTCTCCATCAAAGAAATATGCCTCACAATGTTCCTCGCGAGATAAAGCTAGGGTTTCTACAGAAGAGGGGACTGCAGAAGAAGTGTTGAATGTAGAACCCAACTCTATGATGCTCCCAGAGTCAGGTATATCTAGACCACTGAGGCAAATGCCTGCTGAACATTCTGAAAAGGAAAAGAGTGACATGCAAAGTGCAGCTACAAATCTTCATAGACTTGCTATGTCTGTTATTGAAGATTCTGAAGTGGGAGTGGAAGAAGATGATGTGCATGAGGAAGCTAATGTTAAGGGGGATGTTAGAACATCACCTGTTGAAGCTACTCCTGGTGAAGAAAAGAATGAGGATGTGATCAATGTGGTTGATTTATCTGATGATGAAGTCATTGGTAAAGTTGTTCCAAGTATTGCTAAGAGACTAACGACAAGGAGAGAAAAGGCTGTTGAATCCTCTCCAAAGAAGTCTTCTGAAGGCAAGAAGAAAACTGTTGTTATTGGTCCTACAAAGCCTTGGAGCAAGGTTGTTACTTCCTCCAAAAAGAGGAAGATCAGGGAAGATTCTGATTCTGACTTTGATGTTGAGGATGATGCTCATGACATCACACCTGTCAGAAGAACAATTTTGAAGAGAATCTCTGACAAAGTCCCTGAAGTACCAGTTGACAACATTTCCTTTCATTATGCCAGCAGTGCATCAATGTGGAAATTTGTATGTTAGAGAAGACTAGCCCTAGAGAGGGAGCTTGGGAAAGAAGCTTTAGAGATGAAGGATATTATGGAGCTGATTAATGAGGCTGGGTTGGTAAAGACTGTGACCAAATTTCCTAAGTGCTATGAGGGTCTTGTCAAAGAATTTGTGGTCAACATTTCTGGAAAAATTGCTGATAAAAAGAGCATTGATTTCATGAAAGTCTATGTGAGAGGAAAGTGCATTAATTTCTCTCCTAGTACTATCAACAAGTATCTGGGAAAAGATGATGAAGAGTACAGTGAACTTGAGATGACTGATAATGAAATATGTAAAGAGATTACAGCTGGTCAGGTAAAGGTTTGGCCATTGAAAGGGAAGTTGAAGGCTAGTAAACTTAGCATCAAGTATGCCATTCTTCACAGAATTGGAGCAGCCAACTGGGTGCCAACAAACCACAAGACAACAATAGTTGTTGGATTGGGTAGGTTTATCTATGCTGTTGGGAAGAAGATCAAGTTTGACTATGGTAGCTACATCTTTGAGCAAGTGGTGAAACATGCTGAAACAAATGCTATCAAGTTACCTATAGCATTCCCATCTCTTGTTTGTGGAATCATCTTGGAGCAGCATCCTGAAACTTTAACAAGTTCAGATATATCTTGCAAGAGGGAGTCAGCCTTGTCCTTGCATCCTAAGTTGTTTGCTGGACATCATGTTCCAGACATTGTTATAACATCAAGTTCTGGTGCTAAAAAGGCCAGTACTAAAGCTGAGTTGATTGAAGAATTGAAGGCAACATGCAAGGATCTTGATGTGGTTATCAGTACTAGCACTGTTAGGAAGTTGAGAATTGAGCAGATGATCAAATCCTTGGAACAAGGTGATGATGATGTTGAAGAACCAGGTTCTGAAGAAGGTGGTCCTAGCACTGATGATGAAGATGGGGCCAGCTCTGATGAAGACTAGTTTCCCTGCTGCTTTTTCTAGATAGTAGTTTAGTTTTATTGTTTTGCTGTTTTTAATTCTGCACTTGATGTGCCTAATATGTAATTTGAATATTGTGCCTGTGTATGCACTATTTTTGTTCTATGATTTGTCTTGTCTTGCATGCTGACTTTAGACTGACAATGAGAGCTTGTTTAGGACTAACTGTAGTGAGTAGGACTTACATGTTGAGATTTGTCCAATTGTGGCTAAAAAGGGGGAGAGTTAGCCAAGAGTTAGACAAGGTGTTGCAAGGCCAAGAAAAAGAATTTGTCATTGTGTGATGCGAAGGAGTGTAGCTAGTGTGATGCTAAAATGCAGATATTGAGGGGGAGAGTTGTTGAATAGTTACTGGTATGCTTGTTCTTGCCTTGAGGGGGAGCTTGCCCTATGCTGCTGATTAGTGTTTGAAGTCGGTGCAACTGTTTGAAGAAATGTTGCTACCAGTTAGTGTTGAAGTATGTAGCAGAGTATTGAAGTGTGCATTATGAAGTTGTGATGAAGAAATGCTGATGCGAAGGGTGGTAAAATATTCATGTTTATCCGCTGCTGAAGTCTCTGATGTTGTAGAGATTGTTTTAGCCAAAATTAGCCAAAGGGGGAGATTGTTGGTTCTTGGATTAGCTAGAATTTTGGTAAAACAAAGTTGTTCAATGTTGATGCCACTTGGGTGATGTCTTAACATTGAGTCTTAACATTGGTTTATGTTAAGGATTTAAGTTGTTGAAGTTTTGAAGTCTGATGTCACATGCGATGTCATGACATCAGGTCTGCAGGAGATTAATAACATCAGGTTTAGTGATGTTGTTAGGGTTGCGTTTTAGCTGAATATTGGGAGAGCTGTTAGTCTCATTGGATGCGGATATCTTGGGATAGATATTCTCTATTGCATAGAGATTTGATGCAGATTTGTAGGAGTGTTTAAAGGCTGAAGATTTAAGAAGATTTTGAGAGAGAAAATCTGTTTTGAAGATTCAGTTTTATATAACAAATTAGGTCAGATATTGTAGCAGGTCCAAGCCCAATTCAAGTTGCTATATAAAGCTTATCAATCCTGAAGGAAAAGTAACGAAGAAAGAGAGCTAAAGACTGAAAGTCGATTGAGTCTTCGTGTTTTGTAAACCATTCGAGTGTGAATTGGTATTGTTGTTTTGAGTTGTTCTTGATCAAAGCTGTGAAGTAGAATCAAGTTGTGTTTTTCAAAGTGTGTGATCTTTGAATTATGTCACTGAAGTGATTTAGGGATTGAGTAGTGTTCTCATACCTAAGTGGTCTCTTAGGTAGAAGGTTCATTAAGTAGAGATTAAGTTTAGGAGATGTCAACTGGGTTGGTGAGTCTGTAAATTAATTCTACTGACAGTGAAATTCATCCCTGGCTTGGTAGCCCCCATATTAAGTTGTTAAACAGAACTGGGTAAACAATTCTGTGTGTTTCTCTTGTTGTTTTACATTGTCCATTGCAGAGTGTGTTGTTGTGACATCACACGTAACATCACATTTCTAGTACCAGAATTTTACCAACGGCACGGGGACATGCACATGGCTCTGCCCAACGAGCTCAAGGCTATGTCCTCCCCGTGGCCATTCGCCTGGTGGGGCCTAGACATCCTAGGACCCTTCGTGGTAGGATCAAGTCAGAACAAGTACCTCATAGTGGGCGTAGATTACTTCACAAAATGGATAGAAGCAGAAGCTCTAGCCAAAATAACTGCCCTCAACATCCTGCGTTTCTACAAACGAAACATCCTTGCACGTTTCGGTATTCCTCAAGCGATAGTAACGGACAGGAAGTTTCAGGACTTCGTCGCCCAACTGGGCACGAAGCAACACTTTGCATCCGTCAAACACCCCCAAACAAATGGGTAGGCTGAGGCAGCTAATCGAGTCATCCTTCGAGGTCTCAAGCGAAGGCTAGATGAAACAAAGAAGACATGGGTCGAGGAGCTACACAGCGTGCTCTGGGCGTACCGTACAACTCCCCATTCAACGACCAGGGAAACACCTTTCCGTTTGGCATACGGAACCGAGGCCGTAATTCTATTCGAAGTTCACGTGCCCTCTAGGCGGACAGAGTCGCCCCTAGACGAGGAGATGAACGACGAATCTTTAAGGGAAGAGCTCGACCTCGTCTAGGGGCAGCTCTCCGCGAAGCCTCACTGAAACAAAAGATCACCATCAGGCACAACGCCAAAGTGATACGACGAGAGTTCGACGTGGGAAGCCTTGTCCTAAGAAGAAACCACAAAGACTCTCGCGAAGGCAAACTAGCAGCCAATTGGGAGGGAACCTATCGCGTCCGGGCAAAAACGGAAAATGGGGCCTACTACCTAGAACATCTCACTGGGGAGGAACTCGCTCGGCCATGGAACACTAAGAAGCTAAAACAATACTACAGCTAAATCCTCGGCTCGACTCGTCACAACGACGAACGTCAGCTGCCGACCACTATGCGCGTCTAGGTACAAGCGTCGCATACGACTAAAGCATAACCCCGCTCAGTAATGAGCCCGATAAGTGCTCGACAGCGGTCCTCGATCGAGCATCGTCGTCATCAGAGTACCACGATTGGCAGAACCCCAGCTCGCGATGGGACGTTCACGCCGCGAACTCAGGCCTCAAAAGTGACCTGAGCTCCGCTCCCTGCCAGGACATTCCCCGGCAGTTCGACCAGTTCCCCACACTGCCGAACACATCTATTATGAGCAATCTCCCCAAAAGATATTCACACAAGTCAAATACCCCCTATCACGGGTGGACATACATTCACAGCGAGCATGCATACAACACTTAGCGAAAATAAAAGCAAGTAAAGCCATGCAAACAACAGAACTAAATATGCGATAATTTAACAAGTGGCCGCAAAGACCACAATTGTACATTGTTACATAAAACGGGGGCCATGCCCCCCAAAAATAAATTACAACGGCACGCAGGCCGGACAAATTACAACAAGGTAACAAACTCCTCATTCATCGGCATGCTCGGTTGACTCTGGCTCGGGCCCCTGCTCCTCTGCGGGCTGATCCTCGGGGGTAACGGCGAAGAGACCTTCGGGCAAGACAATGCGACCATCATCAACATGCGCAAGATAGTGAGTACCCTCGGCGGAGATTTCAAGCCCAGGGTTCACCACGCGCAGCTGAGCCACAGCGTTTTCGAAAGATTCCTCCGCAACGGCGATGCCATCGTCTTCGGCCAGAAGTATACGAGCGACCAGCTCGGATCTAGTCTTCAAATTCCTCACATCGTCTGGCTCGTCGATACCCGGGGCATTGGCCGTCCTCAGCTCCCTGATTAGCTCCTCGGCAGCTTTTTTCTCCGCCGACAACCTAGAGTTCTCCTCTTTTAGCCTGGCCGCTTCCTCTTCCTCTTTCTTCCGAGCCTCACCAGCACCCTTGACTTCCTCCTTGAGGGATGCTACAGAAGCACAAGCAGCGTTGAATTCGGACTCAGTTGCGGAGTCCCTTTCAGCATAAAATGCCGCCATCTCCAGCATCCGGACCAAGGCTGAAGCATCTTGGGCCACCAGCGCCCTCTTGCTCGGGCGGTCCATGCCTTCCAAGCGAAGAGATTCCGCCCGGGGAACTGTAGCGAGCGATTTTGGACGCGGTTCTTAAGCGCTGGTCGCTCTCTGCGGTCTGAGCTTGAACTACAGGTCGATTCATTTTTTATCCTATTGTGAGCTGAATAAGGAAGGGAAATAGATGTCTCCAATTAACCCTGCTTGCATACTGAGTTTAAACAGCGGTCTGTTAGGCTACGGATGCTATCAATGTGGGGGGGCCTTTGTACTGGTTATTTGTGTTTTCGCCAATACGGTTTTCTTTCTTTTTTACCTGGGCAGAAGGTTTCTGGCGGGGAACAAGGATTAGGATGTTAGGACTGATGTTTTTGAATTACTGCTTTTGATTGGTGGAGATATGGGATTTGGGTTTTTTGTTGATTGCGCTCGCTAAGATCTTTTCTTTCGATCTTATGCCTACGTATTCCCGTTTACCGAAACAGGGAAATCAGAGCGTTCGTAGTTCCTCCTATTCTATGGGAGGAAATTGGTTTTTGGTGTCTTGTTCAAAGCCCAAGACGTGAAGCGAAAGGTGGTTTGTATCTTGTTCAAAGCCCAAGATGTGAAGCTGAAGGTCTATTTGTGTCTTGTTCAAAGCCCAAGACGTGAAGCTGAAAGACCTCGACTTTAGAGAGAATTTGTCCTCTCTAAAGAGGGGAGAAGGAGAATTACTTTAACTGGGATATGCGGATCCGAGCAATGCCATAATTTCCGAAGAAAGGGGTTTTAGCCTGAAGGAGAAGACTTTAACTCAGTGTAGAGCAATGCCATCTTTCCTTAGGAATTTCTCATGCTAAAAGAGGGATAGTGGCATGGATGTAGATGATCCAGAGGCTTGCCGCTTACAGCAATTAGATGAAGAGGAAGGAGTTGTTGATGTTTGTATACTGTGAACGAGGCACAACTTTGATGCTAAAAGGTTGATTGGATCAACCAGTGATTTTCTTATACAAAGCCTAAGAGGAGGCTAATTTCCGCTAGGAAAATCATTATACAAAGCCTAAGAGGAGGCTATTTTGTGTCTCGTACAAAGCCCGAGAAAGAGGCTAAAAGGGGTTCGACCCAGTGGGGCATATCGTTATACAAAGCCTAAGAGGAGGCTAGCAAAGAGTTGATTCAGTTGGAGAATCTTTTATACTCAGTAAGAGAGTGTTTTTGTATCCCGTACAAAGCCCGAGAGAGAGGCGAAAAGGTTATTTTGACTCCACTGGGGAGAATTTTGGTATCTCGTACGAAGCCCGAGATGGAGGCTATTGTAACTGTTTCAATTGAGTGACAGATCCAATATACTGATTTTAAAAGAGAAAATCAGTTCTTATATGAGCATCACTGTACTCAGGAGTTTGATTTGAGGATCAGGGATATCTCCTTCTCTTTGAGGAAACAGGAAATCCAAAGGGTATTGAGACTGTCCGAGTCTGCGGGTTTCCTTCCTATTTAACGAAGGGTGCTTGAGAATGTCTTTGGGACTCAAGGAGGTTAGACTGTCCATGTCTAGAGTTTTATTTTTTGTACTACGCTGTGAGAAACAGTAGTAGACTCTATGAAAGGACTGTTCTATGAGGATGACTAGGTTCTGTTCCTATACCTCTAGGAGGTCGTCGGGATAATTTGTACGAAGCCCAAGAGGAGGCTGGAAACTTTTAAGAAGCCGACGGGTCCTTGTACGAAGCCCAAGAGGAGGCTATCATTCCCGGAGGAAGAGATCATTATACGAAGCCTAAGAGGAGGCTGTGAGTACTTCTAAGAAGCCGTAGTGTCCTTGAATAATGCCCAAGAGGAGGCCGATGCTTTTAAGAAGCTCGTGGGTCTATCAACTCCTTTCCATTAGGAGAGATAACTCTTTTAAAGATGAAAACCACTGGTAAACGTGCGAGGTTTACTATCCAGCGACTTTTAGCTTTTGAAGAGGGTTCCTTAGTTAAGGTCCAAGATTATGACCGTAGTGGGTACCCAAACCCCGAGACATTCAAGGCAAGCTATCCACAAGGAATAGATCAAGTCAGGAAAGTTCGAGAATTGGGAAGAAACTCAAAGATGCCATTCACGGAGAATACATTCATCTTGGGGAGTAGAGTTTCTTGACGATTCCTAAGGAGGACAGCCGAAGAGAAGACTGTATCTGGTGCTCCTATTGGGGACCTAGGCGTCTATTTCTACGAATAAGTGAAACGGCGTCACCTAGTTCTAGACGTAGTTGCCGGGGAAACTCGAAATATCTATACTATTATTACACAGTTGATATGAGTTTATGAAAGGAGACTTACAGTGAGCAGCCCCACAATACAGTTTATAATATGAAAGCAGTAAATGAAAGCGATAACCACTTACTCGGTTGTAGAGCTTCCATGCTGTTGGGTTAGTTGTTCAACAAAGAAAAGATTGAAAACAACAGTATATTCAAAATCAAAGGAGAAAGTGCTTTGAAAAAGAAAGATTTGGGGCTTACAGCTCAAGGAGAGGCCCAGGGTTTTATCAGTGAGCGCACTGTTCGAATTTGTACAGAGGGACTTATACAAGTGACTGGGGCCCAAAAAGGTTTTCTGTACAAAGGGATGGGTCTTACACTCTCTCAAGAGGCCCAAAAAGGTTTAAAGAAAAGAGTGGGGCTTATAACACGAGGGTAGGCCCAAATGATTTTTTGTTTAAAAATGGCGATTGTGCCGAGGTTTTCTTTTAACGCAGAGGGACTTATACAATAAGTGAGGCCCAAAATGTTTTAGTTAAAAGGGGGATTGGGTCTTACACTCTAATAGAGGCCCAAAGTGTTTCGAATTTTTAAACGGGCGACGATCACGCTGTTTACTTGTACAGAGGGACTTATACAATGGATGAGGCCCAAAAAGTTTTTGTACAAGGGGGGATAGGTCTTACACTCTCTCAAGAGGCCCAAAGAGTTTTGAAAATGATTTATGAGGGTTGAATTAATCCAAAACCCTAATTTGTTTTCAAAATGTATTTAATTGAATAAAAATTCAATTAAAATGATCAAAAATTGTTTAACACATGGAAAACAAATTGTGATCTTGGATTAATGCTTCAAAAATTAAGTATTGACCTACAAAATAATTAGAAAGCATTAAAAGTTGCAAAATCAATGTAGAAAAAATATTTAAAATGCCAAAAACAATCAAAATATTAATTCTTTGCAAAAATATCAATTATATGAAATAAATAATATTTTTGGGATTTTTTGATAAAATAAAATATTTTAACATTTTTGTGAATTATTAAAAAAAGAATCAACTCAAAATCACTAAAACTCAGAGAGAAATTAATTTTTGAATCAATTAAACAAAATCACAAAATTCAAATATTTGAATTTCTAAAAATGGCGCCAAGAACAACACCAAGAACACGCGCGTTTCTCAGTTTGCCCAGATTTGCGTTTTCTATCCAATCTCCATGAATACGTAATCATATCATGCAATCCACATATCATTATGCTCGTCTCAACCTCACGATTATGTCTATGTACTTTAATTTCATTTAAATTAAACATACAACAAGAAATCACGAAGAAACCTCAAGAACCCTAATTTCTGCATGAAGGCTAGGATTTTTTATACACGATTCAAACAATGCAATTAATTGAGGGAAAACATTCCATGCATGATTATGAACATATGGCCAAATTATTGTGCGAGGAAATATGCATAGATTGAGAGATGACCAAGTATGTGCTTACCTCCAAGCCGTGACAACAAGTGCAATGTGATTTTTGATTTGGAGGTGTTACAGATGAGTGGTGATGACCTGAACAGCTTCCCTACACCCTATGGATTGTGTTTGGATGGTTGGACTTGATTGAAACGGGCTGGATCATTTTGTTGCACCTCAGCTGCAATTTGGTTAAAACCTTGAGCAACCAGCTGATGATTTCATGAAATTGATGTTTCAGAAGTTATGTGAGTGTTTGATCAGCTCATATGTGATGTATGTGAGGTGTGTGAGTGATTGGTTTGTGCAGAATTGCTCTCAAACTCAAAACTCGATAGCTACCTTGCTAAGAAAGGGATTTTTGCCAAGAGAAAGAGATTTTGAGGAAAGCATCTATTAGATGGCTTTGGTGTACTTAAACTGACCACAATTGAGCTCTATTTATAGTAGAGCAAGTTTGTTTTGCAAGGAATAGTGCATGGCAGCTGGTAAGTAGGTTTAGCCAATGTTGGCAAATGAAAATCCAAGTCTCCTCTAGCCATTGACTAGAGGTTAGGGCACAGAGCTTTGGTCCCCTTGGTCTTGGATAAGTCTTGACTGATTTCAGATGAGAATGGCTCAGTCCATGCCACCTTGATGGTTCCATTGAATGCCTCATTCCAAATTTGAAGTCTTGTCCCTATTTTGGCCATTCTAGGTTCAACATGCTATTTCTTGTTCCATGAACTTTGGAGGCTTGGCTCAGTGATTGTCCCCTTTGGATTCAATCCTCTGAGGTGTCCAAGTGGATTGGAGCAATTGAATTTGGCTGATTTTGGCAAATCGACCAAAGTTGCAAATTCTGCCTTGCCTTGACAGATTTCAGCAAGGCAACTTGGCAATGTTGTATCTCATGGTGTAGGTTGAATTTGGCAATGTTCTTGGCCATTTTGGAAAGCTCTTACATGATACAACAACTGTTTGAACAAGTTTGGTTTTGATCTCTTTTGATTCCAAGTGAAAAATCCCCCTACATTTGGCAAAAAGTGAGGCAGAATCTGACTTAGTGAAAATTTCACTAAGTGTTGGAAAAAGTGACATTTTCACTTTTTAGCCACTTTGATCACTCCATAACTCAACATCCTTAATGAATTGGAATGACTTGTAGTTGAAGTTTTTGTAGGTGATAATGAGGGCTACAAATCCATCTTTGGATGAGAAAAAATGGCCTTGTGGTTTAGGAGTTATGGTCCTCCAAAGTTGGTACCTTTGCCACTTTATTTTTAACTTAGAAAAATTTCTAAGTTTTATGGTTACCCCTTTTACAAGTTATCTCACTTTTCTTGATTTTTCTTGATGAATGATGATTCAAATCATACATTAACATCATTTTAGGGTTAAAAATCCATTTTGGTGAAAAATCTCAAAAAGTCAAAGTAAACTTTTGTGCCCAGTTGACTTTTTATCAGATGAATTCCAAACTGTGCAATTCTTCAGGAAATCATGTCCTTGACCTAAATCAAACTTGATGGACATGTTCCATGGGTGTCATAGGGTATATTCAATCATGTATTAGGGTTTGGGAGCATGTCCTGGTCGAAAGTCAAAGTTACAGTTGACTTTTTCCTTAAAACCCTAATTGTGGTGCAGATGAAAATGAGACTTGTTGCTCAAGCTTCTTGGATCAATCCATTGTTTCAAATGGATCAATATGGTATGTTAGAGACCCTCAAATCATCTCTTGAGGTCTTGGCTCATGATTTGTCCCAAAAGCCAACTTAGGGGTGAATTAGGTCAAGAAACCCTAATTCCTGATTTTTGATGAATGCATCTCCTGAGGCAAAATTGACTTGGTGCATGGGTTCATGAGGTTCCATGAAGCATATTAGGTTATGTTTTGGATCATTGCCTTGTGCCCAGATGAAAATTTCCATCTGGAGGCCCTGGTCGACCAAAACCCTAATTTGGTGACACTGTCGATCTTGAGACTTGATCCACCTAGAAGGGAGCAGCCTTGTGCTTAATCCTTGAAGTAGGAGTCCTTTTGATCCTTTGTGGATGTTTGAGAGATTAGACAAGTTGAAGATCATGTCATTTCTTGATTGATCCTTTGTCTAAGCACTCAGAGAGGGCTTGAAACCCTAATTTTGATTGTAATGGATGCTCACGCATCTTTGGGGAGACTGATGAAGCATGATGGTTCATCCATATTGTGATGATGATTTTCACAATGATGGGAAACTCTAGTGGTCAAAATTTGGGGTATTACAGATGCCCCTATTTAATCTTCTTGGACCCAAAGGTGTGAATGACGAAGGGATTCAGGCATTCGGGGTGCAAGAGGATTAAATATCGGAATACCCGAAATTTTGATGGTGGTTATGAATGGTAGCTTACGCATTCATCTTCTTTAGCTAAGCAATGATGTTTAGAAAAGGTAAACTTCCCCTCGATCCTGGTTTCCTACCAAGGAACTGGTCTCAGTCTCTTTTGAAATAAACTTCCCCTCGATCCTGGTTTCCTACCAAGGAACTGGTATAAGTTTCTTTTGAACTTCCCCTCGATCCTGGTTTCCTACCAAGGAACTGGTCTAAGTTTCAGAAATAAACTTCCCCTCGCTCCTGGTTTCCTACCAAGAACCGGTCTCAGTTTCTTTTGTCAATAAACTTTATTGACAAGGGACGCTATGTGTAGCGGTTTTCCTTCAAACTTCTCGCCGAATTTTCCTGGAGAGATGCCATTTGAGGGAAAAAGGTTTGATGTCAGACTTGCTGGGGAACCCCTTCGTCTGAATTGTAGAGTTGCACAAACTTCTCTGTTTTGGAGACGCCATTTGTCGATTCTACTAGGGAAAGCGAGTCTCTTGAGAGACTGTTTTCGTTTGGGGTTACATCATACTTTTCTCAGGATCTTCCCGGAGAAATGCCATATGATGGGATCCAATTTTGAGGTGCCAATGACCTTTTCATCAGTGGTTTTTCGGAGCAAAACTGGCGTGCTGCCGAATCTCTGATCACGAGGCTTTCTCTGTGGATTTTCCTTAATCCGAGAAAGCAAGGATATCATCTTCAATGGCGAAGAGTGATGTTTATTGAAAGTTTTCTCTGGCTTTTCAGAGGTTCAAGTTATCAAAGTGGTCGAGTGTCGACTCTGATCTAAAGATACACCGGTGGCGAGATTGTTCAGGCATAACGTTTCCTAACGAGGAAAGAACTGACAACTCGATTGAGAAAACTGTTTATCACTAGGGGACAAGACCGACTAGAGTGATAGTGATGCAATATGAAATGTAAATGCAAATAAAAAAATGCATGATGTATGTATGTATATGCTGACAAAACAGATGCGACATACAGACTAATGGATGAACACAATTGGATACTCGGCCATCGCGGGGCGAAGAAGTACCGTTGGTTCAAAATAGCAATTCCACCTTGCTTAGGAGAAATAGTCCACGCGGGGAGCTATGTTGATCGGGCTTAGGAGATGAGAACCTGGCCGAGGCGTGTCAGACGAAACAAGGTCTCTGACACAGTTGATCCCTTCATTCAGGCATACTGGCTTAGAAGGAGTACTTTGATTCTGCACTTTGAAGTTCGCTTACTTCGGGAGAAGCGATCGATGTTCTTCTGATGTTCAACAGTCAAAAGAAATGCCATCTTTAATTTAAAAGCAGAAAAAGTTTTAACAAGTAAATTCATTTTTTGTCTTATTTCAAGAATCACTGATTAAGTTTAAACAACGTCGTTCTGTAAAGCTAAAACAAGTAAAGAATTACAAACAAAAGCACAAGGGCTCAAATTTTATTGATAAGATGGAGATCAGCCAAACGCGTGATTCCAAAGAGTATATACAAAGTTAGAAAATGGTAATTTACAGGGAAAAGGGCTACGTTGAAACATAACGACCACTATCCTTCTACCAACTTTGAATTCGGGACATCCTGAGCTTCCGTCGAAGATGACCTTTGACTGGAGATTTCCTCCGATGGATGGTGTAACCGCTGCTGCTGAGGGACTTGCCTCTGTTGAACATAGTTACTTGCCATTATCCCTAACTTTTGCCTGGATTGTACTTTGAGATTTCCAATCCATCGGGATGATTTTTTTTCATGTCTCTAACTTTTGCCTGGACCGCCCTTTCGGGTTTTCAATCCACCGAGACGTTTTTTTTTTTTAGTTTAGGCGAAGTATTTCTTGACTACATCAACATTCGTGGGGTAGGCAAATTTCTCTCCGTCCATGGTTGCAAGTCTCAAGGCGCCGTCTGAGAAAGCTTTCGTGACCACATAGGGGCCATCATAATTTGGGGTCCATTTGCCCCGAGAATCAGTGAGAAATGATTGTATCTTCTTGAGCACAAGGTCTCCTTTCCTGAAGACGCGAGGTCGAAACTTTTTGTCGAACGCCCTCTTCATTCTCTGTTGATACAACTGACCGTGGCATAGTGCCGTGATTCACTTTTCTTCGATCAGGTTCAGTTCGTCGTGTCGACTTTGACACCATTCAGCTTCGGTGAGCTTTGCTTCCATCAATACCCGGATTGATGGGATCTCTACTTCTATGGGGAGCACTACCTCCATGCCATATACTAGAGAGAAAGGGGTAGCCCCTGTTGAAGTACGGACAGATGTGCGATAACCATGAAGAGCAAAGGGTAGCATTTCGTGCCAATATTTATAGGTTACAACCATCTTTTGAACGATCTTCTTGATGTTCTTGTTAGCCGCTTCTACCGCTCCGTTCATCTTGGGTCGGTAGGGATATGAGTTATGGTGTTCGATCTTGTACTCTGCGCACAACTCTTTCATCATCTTATTGTTCAATTTAGATCCATTATTAGTAATGATCTCACTTGGAACACTATAACGACAGATGATATTGTATTTGATAAATCGGACCACCACTTGTCGGGTTACATTGGCGAATGACGCTGCTTCGACCCACTTGGTGAAATACTCAATGGCTACCAGGATGAACCGATGTCCGTTTGAAGCCTTAGGTTCGATCAAGCCGATCATGTCGATTCCCCATATGGAAAAAGGCCACGGGGAAGAAAGAACTTTGAGATGTGATGGCGGTACATGAATTTTGTCGGAGTATATCTGACACTTGTGACACCTCCTTATGTACTTGTAGCAGTCAGATTCCATTGTCAACCAATAGTACCCGGCTCTCAGAATTTTTCTGGCCATTGTGTGTCCGTTGGCATGAGTGTCAAAGGATCCTTCATGAATTTCTTTCATGAGCATGTCTGCTTCTGGTCTGTCGACGCATCGGAGCAAAACCATGTCAAAATTTCTCTTATAAAGAGTGTCACCGCTCAGGAAGAAGTTTCCAGCCAATCTTCTGAGGGTTTTCCTGTCTTTTCTGAGTGCCCCAGATGGGTACTCTTGTTTCTGAAGGAAGCATTTAATATTGTGATACCACGGTTTGTCATCTATGACTGCTTCAATCGCGAAGATGTAAACGGGCCGTTCAAGGCGCATTATGTCGATCTTAGGTATGTCATTCCATCGACCTACACTAATCATGGAAGAGATAGTGGCTAAAGCGTCAGCCATGTGATTCTCATCACGAGGGATGTGATGAAACTCAACTCTGTTGAAGAAGGGTAACAACCTCCTTGCATAGTCTTTGTAAGGAATCAATCCTGATTGGTATGTGTTCCAATCTCCTTTTATCTGATTGATCACTAAGGCTGAGTCGCCGTATACGTCCAAGTTTTTGATCCTTAAATCAATCGCTTCTTCGAGACCCATAATACATGCTTCGTATTCGGCCTCGTTGTTCGTACATTTGAACGTAAGTCTGGCAGTGAAAGGAATGTGGGAACCCTGAGGGGTAACAATGATTGCCCCAATTCCATTTCCATAATGATTGACTACTCCGTCAAAGATAAGTCCCCACTGGGAACCTGGTTCTGGCCCTTCACTGGGTAGCGGTTCATCGCAATCTTTCATTTTTAGATACATGACATCTTCGTCTGGGAAGTCAAACCCGATTGATTCTTGATCGTCAATCGGTTGATGAGCCAAATAATCGGCTAAAATACTTCCTTTAACGGCTTTTTGAGCATGGTACTCTATGTCATATTCTGATAGTAACATCTGCCAACGGGCAATCCTTCCCGTGAGAGCAGGTTTTTCGAAAACGTACTTGATTGGATCCATTTCGGAGACCAACCAAGTAGTATGACGAATCATGTACTGGCGAAGACGTTTGGCTGCCCAAGCCAAAGCGCAACAAGTTTTCTCAAGCATTGTGTACTGAGTTTCGCAGTCGGTGAATTTCTTGCTTAGATAGTAAATGGCAGACTCTTTCCTTTTGGTTTCGTCTTGTTGGCCAAGTACACATCCCATTGAGTCCTCTAGGACTGTGAGGTAAATGATCAGTGGTCTTCCTTCCACTGGAGGTGATAGAATTGGAGGGTTCAACAGATATTCCTTAATACTGTCGAAGGCAGTTTGGCAGTCTTCTGACCAAACGCAATCCTGGTTCTTTTTGAGTAACTTGAAAATCGGCGCACAAGTGGCGGTCATAAGGAATATGAATCTGGAGATGTAGTTCAAACGTCCCAGGAATCCTCTGACTTGTTTTTCAGTTTTCGGAGAAGGCATTTCTTGAATGGCCTTGACCTTGTAAGGATCAACCTCAATTCCTTTCTGGCTGACGATGAACCCTAGTAGTTTCCCTGAATGGACACCGAAGGTGCACTTGTTGGGATTCAAGCGGAGCTTGAATTTTCTCAGACGTTCGAACAATTTTGACAGATGTTCAACGTGCTCATCCTCTGTTCTTGATTTTGCAATCAAATCATCGACATATACCTCGATTTCTTTGTGTATCATGTCATGAAACAGAGTAGTCATGGCCCTTTGATAGGTTGCCCCGGCATTCTTCAAACCGAACGGCATTACCTTGTAACAAAAGGTACCCCATGGGGTAATGAACGAAGTTTTCTCCATGTCTTTCGGCGCCATTTTGATCTGGTTATAGCCCGAGAATCCATCCATGAAGGAGAATACTTTGAACTTTGCTGTGCTGTCAACCAACATGTCAATGTGTGGTAAAGGAAAGTCGTCCTTTGGACTTGCCTTGTTTAAATCTCTGTAGTCGACGCACATTCTGACCCTTCCGTCCTTTTTGGGAACGGGTACGATGTTGGCTAACCATTTGGGATATTCAGATGTAGCGAGGAAACCCGCGTCGATCTGTTTCTGTACCTCCTCTTTGATTTTGATGGCCATGTTCGGGTGAGTCCGTCTCAACCTTTGCTTTACTGGCGGACTTTCTGATCTTAACGGTAAGTGATGTTCCACGATGCTGGTATCCAACCCTGGCATATCCTGATAGGACCAAGCAAACACATCGGGGAATTCTTTGAGAAGCGTTATCAAACCCTCTCTGGCAATTGGACTGAGCAATGCTCCGATCCTGATTTCTTTTCTCTCTTTTTTTGAACCCAAGTTTACCGTTTCCAACGGCTCTTTGTGAGGTTCGATGGACCTTTCCTCTTGTCTGCGTAGTCGGGAGATCTCTTCTGGAATTTGGTCGTCATTTTCTTCTTCAGCCTCGAATACCGGGAACTCAAAGTTGGAATAAGGCATCGGATCGTATGTTTTAACGGGGTATAAAACAAGCAATCTGCATGACGTGATGATTCGTGTTTAGAAGAGATAGAGAAAATGTAAGTGTGTGCAGTGTTTTGATTTTACTGCTTGTTTTTATTATTGAATGTTTTTTAGGATTACCATTTTCTGAAAAAGCAAAAAGAGAAAACAGCAATTAATGCGGAAATTACAGAACGACGTTATTTTATTAATGAACAAGTTGAATCTTGAAACTACAGCCCTATAAAACAAAACTCTGTCGCTTTGGGCAAAGCGAAGAGGGAAATTTACAGAAAGCGAGCCCTATTAAAACATCTGTTTCACCTGGGCAGGGTGAAAGGTTAAAGATGGCAATTACTTTGACTGACGAACGACCTTCGGAACCTCGATGGTAACCCATTGGCGGCGAACTCCTCGGTGAATCACAAAGTCTGGCATCTTCCTTGATTTGTCTTCAGAAATGACGCTGATTTCTGGTGGAGCAGGATCATTGGAATCTGTCTCCCAGGCAGAATTGTCGTAGGAGGATTCCTCTGTTGTATTTTGCATAGCATTTGTGCTCTCAGGTACATCTCCCCATCCAGTTGACTGGATATCTTCGAGCCTGATACGAGAGCTTTCGGGAGCAGTGTACTTGACCATAAAGTCGTATTTTCCACTTGGTTGTCCCAGGGTGTCCCACACTTCTGCGGAACTGGAGGAGTCATCTTTCTCGATGACGTTGACCTCGGGAAAAGCATAGTTGATGAATTCAAGCCCTGCAAACGTTGCGAATTCATCTTCATGTTGAGTAGTTTCCGAATGACCTGAGTGTTGATCCCATGACATGGTGGGGACACAGGTATTCTGTTCAATGATAGTCAGCTGAGTTTCATTGTCCGGCTGACTTTTTGGCCCCAAGTTTCCTGGATAAGGCTGCCACATTGGCAGGCCATCCATCGGGCCATAGTAATTGTGGTCAAAGTTGTCTTTCAACAGAGTGTCTTCCTCTAATGAATTTGGCGGAGCACGACATCCTTCCGGATCACAATCTCCGTAGATCATTTTGACATCTGATCTTGGTATAAATCTCGGACTTTCTGTAGGAAAGCAAAAAGGCATAGGCACCTCTTCCTGAGACATATAACCGTCCTCATTAAGATAAGACTTCCATTCTTCATCTGTGTCAGAGGGATCTTCCTCATTGATAGCATGAACTGTCTGAGACACTGGGTGAAGAAAACCTCCACTGTGGAAGAAGTTTTGAAGGGGATGAAGACCTTCATCGTCGGCAGCTGCCTGGGTACAGGTTGCAGAAAAACCAAGACCCTTCTTTGTTTTATTGTCAATGGGAATGACAAGTTGTCCCCATCCTGTCGTATCGGTACTCTCGACCGCTTTGATAGCATCTTTGTATGAAGAAATCGAGGTTCCTCCTTCAGATTGATCGTCCTTGCTCACCGATAGTGCTTGGAACTGAGTCCCAATAACCTCCTCGGGTTCCACACAAGTAGATGATGATAAGTTGCTCACAAGCAAGGCTTGTTCCCCACAAACCGTGACAAGTTGATCGTTATTGACGAACTTTAGCTTTTGGTGGAGGGTTGAAGTAACCGCTCCAGCCTGATGTATCCAAGGTCTTCCTAATAAACAACTGTATGTTGCCCGGATGTCCATGACCTGGAAAATGATTTGGAAAGTGTGAGGACCAATAGTTATGGGAAGATCAACTTTGCCGATAACTATTTTTCTGGATCCGTCGAATGCTTTGACGACAACCTCGCTGACTCTCATCGGAGGGCCCTTGAATGATAATTGCATCAAAGTGGACTTCGGCATAACATTCAGGGCTGACCCTGTGTCTACCAGTACGTTGCCTAAAGCATCGCCCTGGCAGGTAACTGTAATGTTGAGCGCCATGTTATGACGGCGACCCTCTTCAGGTAGTTCCTCATCACTAAATCCCAAATTATTGCAGGAAGTGATGTTAGAGACAATATTATCGAACTGTCTGATTGTTACATCCTGTTCCACAAAGGCTTGCTCCAAGACTTTCTGTAGAGCCCCTCTGTGTGCCTCTGAACTGAGTAATAGTGATAATACTGAGATCTTCAAAGGAGTCTGTAACAGTTGATCAAAAATGTTATATTCACTCCTTTGGATGAGCTTTAGCATCTCATCTTTGTCTTTTGAAAAGTCTGGATTACTAGATTGACCGACTGGCGGATCAGGAATTTCTGCCTGAAGTTCCTTTTCTTTGTTGGATTCTCCAACCCCTCGGTTGAAGATTCGACCGCTCCGTGTTACACGACTGATGTCTGCAATATTCACGACGGAGGGTAATGGAATTTCCTTTCCATTCTCGATTATTGTTGCACCGTATTTGTAAGGGATCGCCTTAGTTGATTCATACGGTAGTGGCCCCGGTAGATAGATGACTATGGGAACCTTCTGATTTTTCTGACCATCATAAGTAACCTTGATTCGTTCCTGGTTGGGAACTCTAGATTCGTCAAATAGAGGGATGATGGCAAAAACATCCCTGGTCCTGTGGTGACCAGAGATCGTGACGACATCCTCAACTTGCTCGGCAAGGTAGTTCGGCGACCAAATGATGGGTCCTGAACCTGGATATGGATGAATTTCTCCATGATCGATCTGACCTTGAAGAGCTGCTCTCACAAGGTAACACCCTTGGTTACTTTCCGAACAAACGCTACAACTGTCATAGTTGTGTGGTGGCACCTGGCCATGCCCACTTTGAATGCAATGTAACCTCACTAGGTTATCTTCCATTGATCGGACATCCTGACTTTGACGACGAGTAGGATTCCTGTGATTGATACTAATCTGCTGAGTATCTTCGTCCATATAGATTGGCATCCACCAGTGATTTAACAAGTGCTGAAGTGCCTCCTGGACAAGGGTACAACCTCGATCATTTTCGCAACCCGCTTTACAGCTTTGATAATCATGTGATATTAAGAATCCGAGTCGGACCTGCTCAGCATATAACTCTACCAGGTTGGTATTCATTACGCGGATATCGAAGATCTGAACCATGTTGATTTGATAGGAGTTTCTATCATGGTAGTCTTGGATCCATCCAAGATCCATCTGACGCTGGAGGGCCTCTTGTATGAAAGAGCATCCCTGTTTGTTTACCGAGCAAATCAGACAGGAACTGTAATCGTGTCGCGGCAGATTATGATACTGGCTTTGCCTTGAGTGCATCGCCACCAAGTTGACATTCATCGCACGGATGTCGTGGTTTTGAATGACGTTGGAATTCGTGTAGACCATGTTAACTCCACGAACTCGGTGCTCTTGGATCCATCCAAGATCCATTTGTTCCTGTAGAGCTGCTTGCACTACAGAACATCCTTGGTTGTCTTTAGAGCAGATATCACACTGGTGATAATTATGAGGTGGCACATGGCCATATCCACTCTGTCTACGATGCATCTTGACCAGGTTGGTCTTCAATAAGAGTACATCGTGAATTTGATATACATCATTAGTCTCTTTCTCAATCAGATTGACTGCAGCCTTCTCATGTTGAGGCAGCGGGTTCGTGAGAACATTGGGATTCGTATCTTTGAAAGATAAGAGCCCGCTCCTAACAAGCTTTTGCACGTCGGATTTGAAATTGAGACAAGTCTCAATGTTATGCCCTGAACCTCCTTGATGATAAGGGCATGTTTGATCCGCTTTAAACCAAAAAGGCAGATTTTCCGGAACTGAAAGGGGAGACTTAGTCTGGATGTGCCCCTTGGCTAGCAGTAACGAAAACAGTTCTGCGTACGTTACGGGTATAGGATCAAATCCTGGTGGCCGTGTTGTACGGTTGTTGTTATATGGAGGACGAGCCTGCTGAAGAGGCTGTTGTGTCCTTTGTTGGTCAGGTTGGCTCTGCGCTACCTGAGGTTGATACATAGAAACAGGTGTGGGGCCGATAGCAAGAGTAACAGCTGCTACCGGTTGATAACGTCGCCTTTGCTTTCCGAGAGAGATATTCCCAATATCTTGCCCTTTTTTCTTAGGGAGAGCACTACCGTACTTTTTAGTACCGCTCGTCGATCCAGTGTCATTCACCAAACGTCCTTCTCGGACGGCTTCCTCAAGACGTACACCCATGCCGACAATTTCGGTGAAATCACTGGGCGCACTGGCAACCATTCGGTCATAGTAAAATAAGCTTAAGGTCTTTAAGAAGATTTTTGTCATCTCTTTTTCCTCAAGAGGTGGACAAATTTGAGCGGCAATTTCACGCCACCTTTGAGCATACTCCTTAAAGGTTTCCTTGTCCTTTTGTGACATTGATCTGAGTTGATCTCTGTCGGGTGCCATGTCCAAATTGTATTTGTATTGTTGGACGAAGGCAGTACCAAGATCTCTGAATGTACTGATCCTAGTACGGTTTAAACCCATGTACCACTTGAGTGCGGCACCGGTTAAACTATCCTGAAAGTAATGAATCAGCAGGTCCTGATTCTCCGTCTGAGCTGACATCCGCCGAGCGTACATCACCAGATGGCTCTGAGGACAAGAGTTACCCTTGTATTTTTCAAAGTCGGGCACTTGGAACTTGTGCGGGACTTTCATATTTGGGACCAAGCAGAGGTCTGCGGCGTCCTTCCCAAATAAATCCTGACCGCGAATGGCTTGCAGCTCTTTCTGCATTTCCAAGAACTGCTCCTGGAATTCATCCATTATGTCAAACATAGTTTCCTTCTTACCAGAAGGTGTTGGTGGAATCTGCCCTTCCGGGACAGTGTGCACCACAGGGGGTGGTACCGTGACTACGGCAGTAAGTCTTGGCGCCTCCCAAAGTTTGTAACCTTCAGGAGTCTTGAGTATGCCCCTGGCATCTTCGTTTTCCCGAAGTTTGTAACCTTCAGGCCCATCGGCTTCTGTTGCGATTCCCTAATCTTCAGCGATCGGCGGAACATATCCTTCCGGGATATAGTTAACAGGCATGCCCCAAGGACGATCTTTCGGCAACTGATACCTAGGATCATACTTTTCTATGATGGGCGTTGAGGTAATCTCTGAGATCACAGTTCTTTGTAGCTGAGCTTCTGCCATGGCTTGCATGTCGTTACGAAGCTTTCTCATATCCTCTCTCAGAGCGTCGATCTCTTCTCTCAACTCTCTGTTTTCTTCCTCAAGATCATCCATCCTTTTCTGACGATTGGCCCGAGTATTATACGAATGAGACAGTTTGACTCTAGAATCGAGACACAAACGTGAGATTCGTAGGTAAGGAGAATACGCGATGTGAGAATGATGAATGCAATGATTATATTAATTGTTTTTAGGTTTAATCAAAATAAACTTCGACAATTAGATTGCAAATATCAAACAGTGGGGAAACCCCTTTTTATTGAATTCCAAAGGATTACAGAAATGGAAATACAGTAGATTACAAAGTGCGGAAACAGAAACCTAAACTAATGGGTCTCGAGTCCTCTCTGAGGAGAAACCGGGTGCTGATTCTGGTATCTTCCTTTTCTTTGACCGGGGCTCTTGGGCCGTTGTCGGGTTGTCATTCCTTTGCCAAGTGAAAGGAGTGAGCAAATTCCTTTGGCATCTTGATTCTCCACAGCATGCTACTTCAAAATTTCAATCAGAGCATCTTTCTCTTTTAGTAGTTGATGTATTTGGATACACTCTACGTCGAGGGTGCGGTACTTGTTCTTCCAAGATCTTCTTTCCTTTTGAACTTTATTGAGAGTAACCTGAAGCCTTTAAGTTTCCGTCATGAAGTACATGACAATTTCCCTCGGCGGAAGAATTCCGTAACGAGGATAAGGCATCGTTAGCTTGAGAGCTCTAGTTTGTACCCAATGGAGATAAGGCTCCACCGAGACACAGTCCGGTTTTCCCAGAGACTCTCGTCCTTTCTTATGAACATGTTTCCAAGCTTGCACTATTTCCATCTTTAGTGCTCTGTCACTTTCTCCTTCTTTGAAGAAAAGACCTTCCAGATGAACACCCAGTGGGATGTGTCTCATCGGGTATCCAAATTGACGAAGAACCAATATCAGATGATAGTTGATTCCTCCTTTAGTTCCTATGAGGGGTACGCTGGGGAAGTTTCCACAACGGTCAATGATTCTGATTCCCTCATAAATCCTATTACACCAATCTATATCAGAGTTGGTAAGAGACATGATCTTCTGCGACCAACGTAAGACACTCTTGCAATCCCAAAAAGCAGCAGACTTGGGCAAGTGAGAGATAAACCATTTGTAGAGCAAAGGTACACAGCATGTGATCTCCCCTCCGCTGTACAAATTTCCCAAGTGTACAGAATGATACGCATCTGCGAGCAAAGTCGGCACAGGGTTTCCAATGAGAAAAACCTTAATAGCGTTGATATCGACGAAGTTATTGATGTTGGGAAACAAAAATAACCCGTAGGTGAGCAAGACAAAGATGCTTTCAAAAGCAGTCCCGTTCCCTATACTAGCGAAGTACAGAGCTTTCTTTGTCAAGAACTGGGCTGGCAAACCTTGGATGCCACCCTTAGTGGTCATGTGAGTCCTGACCTTGGACTCATCCAAATGAATTGCTATTGCAATAGTCTGATTCTTTGGAATTTCTTCCAGTCTAGAAAATGGAGCTCGATCAGTGATATGTAAATCAGTCAGATGAGAATACTCCTCCAGCGTTGGTGCAAGCTGGTAATCCGGGAATGTGAAACAATGATAAACCGGATCGTAGAACTGAATGAGCGCGTCCATGATCCCCTTAATCACATGGACTCTTAATAGTGGTAGCAAACCACCGTGCCTGGCTCTGAAAGCCTCTGGGTTAACGATCATCCTCGCTAACTTTCTCAAATCCCCTAGTTTTGGAACCTTGAAGGTATACTGGTGAGTTCTCCTTCTACCGAAATCCATTAGCGTAATCCTCTTCTCTGATATTTGCAATCACAGTCTTAGTTTAATTTGAAAAACAGAGAGACTAGAAGAGAAATTTTTTTGAATGTTTTAATGTTTTATTAAATGAATGCATGAATGCAGCACACAAAAACATAGAAAAAACATGGGGTCAGAGGGTCGTTGTCATGAAGTCAAGGCTCTACCCATCCCCAAAGGTTTATACTAGGGTGATTTTTGTACCTGTACTCATTATCAACAGCTCCTCCCAGGAAAGCAAAACAACAAGCGGATCGCCAGCGAGTTGTAGAGCAATCTTAGAGTAAGTGCTATTCACCGAGAATAGATCACCAGCCTCAAATGAGGGTAGTATCGCGTAACAGCTATTTTCGATAGCTTCCGCACTACGAAAGGGTTTGGCTTTTCTAGGTGTATACTCATTCTCACCACATGCGGCATCACACGCATTCCCATTAGCAGAAAAATAAACACGTATAGCAATTAGGAAAAGCAGGATATATATTTGTCCTAATCATCCTAGACTTATAAAACTACGAATCTTAAGTTCCTGACAGAAATGGGTTCCCCGGCGGAAGCCCCAATCTGTGGTTCCCTGCCTAAGAGATGGACCAGCATAGGTCAATCTTTCTCCTCAGCAGAGTTCCCATTTTCCGTAGAAAACGGGGATGATGCCCTAAGGCAAAAAGATCTTGGCAAAGACTCCCCAGCAGAGTTGCCATTTTACAAGGAAAACAGAAAGGAAGAAAGATAAGGCCCCACGGTGGGCGCCATTTTTTTCTATAGCGAGCGATTTTGGACGCGGTTCTTAAGCGCTGGTCGCTCTCTGCGGTCTGAGCTTGAACTACAGGTCGATTCATTTTTTATCCTATTGTAAGCTGAATAAGGAAGGGAAATAGATGTCTCCAATTAACCCTGCTTGCATACTGAGTTTAAACAGCGGTCTGTTAGGCTACGGATGCTATCAATGTGGGGGGGGGGAACTTTGTACTGGTTATTTGTGTTTTCCCCAATACGGTTTTCTTTCTTTTTTACCTGGGCAGAAGGTTTCTAGCGGGGAACAAGGATTAGGATGTTAGGACTGATGTTTTTGAATTACTGCTTTTGATTGATGGAGATATGGGATTTGGGTTTTTTGTTGATTGCGCTCGCTAAGATCTTTTCTTTCGATCTTATGCCTACATATTCCCGTTTACCGAAACAGGGAAATCAGAGCGTTCGTAGTTCCTCCTATTCTATGGGAGGAAATTGGTTTTTGGTGTCTTGTTCAAAGCCCAAGACGTGAAGCGAAAGGTGGTTTGTATCTTGTTCAAAGCCCAAGATGTGAAGCTGAAGGTCTATTTGTGTCTTGTTCAAAGCCCAAGACGTGAAGCTGAAAGACCTCGACTTTAGAGAGAATTTGTCCTCTCTAAAGAGGGGAGAATGAGAATTACTTTAACTGGGATACGCGGATCCGAGCAATGCCATAATTTCCAAAGAAAGGGGTTTTAGCCTGAAGGAGAAGACTTTAACTCAGTGTAGAGCAATGCCATCTTTCCTTAGGAATTTCTCATGCTAAAAGAGGGACAGTGGCATGGATGTAGATGATCCAGAGGCTTGCCGCTTACAGCGATTAGATGAAGGGGAAGGAGTTGTTGATGTTTGTATACTGTGAACGAGGCACAACTTTGATGCTAAAAGGTTGATTGGATCAACCAGTGATTTTCTTATACAAAGCCTGAGAGGAGGCTAATTTCCGCTAGGAAAATCATTATACAAAGCCTAAGAGGAGGCTATTTTGTGTCTCGTACAAAGCCCGAGAAAGAGGCTAAAAGGGGTTCGACCCAGTGGGGCATATCGTTATACAAAGCCTAAGAGGAGGCTAGCAAAGAGTTGATTCAGTTGGAGAATCTTTTATACTCAGTAAGAGAGTGTTTTTGTATCTCGTACAAAGCCCGGGAGAGAGGCGAAAAGGTTATTTTGACTCCACTGGGGAGAATTTTGGTATCTCGTACGAAGCCCGAGATGGAGGCTATTGTAACTGTTTCAGTTGAGTGACAGATCCAATATACTGATTTTAAAAGAGAAAATCAGTTCTTATATGAGCATCACTGTACTCAGGAGTTTGATTTGAGGATCAGGGATATCTCCTTCTCTTTGAGGAAACAGGAAATCCAAAGGGTATTGAGACTGTCCAATCTGCGGGTTTCCTTCCTATTTAACGAAGGGTGCTTGAGAATGTCTTTGAGACTCAAGGAGGTTAGACTGTCCATGTCTAGAGTTTTATTTTTTGTACTACGCTGTGAGAAACAGTAGTAGACTCTATGAAAGGACTGTTCTATGAGGATGACTAGGTTCTGTTCCTATACCTCTAGGAGGTCGTCGGGACAATTTGTATGAAGCCCAAGAGGAGGCTGGAAACTTTTAAGAAGCCGACGGGTCCTTGTACGAAGCCCAAGAGGAGGCTATCATTCCCGGAGGAAGAGATCATTATACGAAGCCTAAGAGGAGGCTGTGAATACTTCTAAGAAGTCGTAGTGTCCTTGAATAATGCCCAAGAGGAGGCCGATGCTTTTAAGAAGCCCGTGGGTCTATCAACTCCTTTCCATTAGGAGAGATAACTCTTTTAAAGATGAAAATCACTGGTAAACGTGCGAGGTTTACTATCCAGCGACTTTTAGCTTTTGAAGAGGGTTCCTTAGTTAAGGTCCAAGATTATGACCGTAGTGGGTACCCAAACCCCGAGACATTCAAGGCAAGCTATCCACAAGGAATAGATCAAGTCAGGAAAGTTCGAGAATTGGGAAGAAACTCAAAGATGCCATTCACGGAGAATACATTTATCTTGGGGAGTAGAGTTTCTTGACGATTCCTAAGGAGGACAGCCGAAGAGAAGACTGTATCTGGTGCTCCTATTGGGGACCTAGGCGTCTATTTCTACGAATAAGTGAAACGGCGTCACCTAGTTCTAGACGTAGTTGCCGGGGAAACTCGAAATATCTATACTATTATTACACAGTTGATATGAGTTTATGAAAGGAGACTTACAGTGAGCATCCCCACAATACAGTTTATAATATGAAAGCAGTAAATGAAAGCGATAACCACTTACTCGGTTGTAGAGCTTCCATGCTGTTGGGTTAGTTGTTCAACAAAGAAAAGATTGAAAACAACAGTATATTCAAAATCAAAGGAGAAAGTGCTTTGAAAAAGAAAGATTTGGGGCTTACAGCTCAAGGAGAGGCCCAGGGTTTTATCAGTGATCGCACTGTTCGAATTTGTACAGAGAGACTTATACAAGTGACTGGGGCCCAAAAAGGTTTTCTGTACAAAGGGATGGGTCTTACACTCTCTCAAGAGGCCCAAAAAGGTTTAAAGAAAAGAGTGGGGCTTATAACACGAGGGTAGGCCCAAATGATTTTTCGTTTAAAAATGGCGATCGTGCAGAGGTTTTCTTTTAACGCAGAGGGACTTATACAATACGTGAGGCCCAAAATGTTTTGGTTAAAAGGGGGATTGGGTCTTACACTCTAATAGAGGCCCAAAGTGTTTCGAATTTTTAAACGGGCGACGATCACGCCGTTTACTTGTACAGAGGGACTTATACAATGGATGAGGCCCAAAAAGTTTTTGTACAAGGGGGGATGGGTCTTACACTCTCTCAAGAGGCCCAAAGAGTTTTGAAAATGATTTATGAGGGTTGAATTAATCCAAAACCCTAATTTGTTTTCAAAATGTATTTAATTGAATAAAAATTCAATTAAAATGATCAAAAATTGTTTAACACATGGAAAACAAATTGTGATCTTGGATTAATGCTTCAAAAATTAAGTATTGACCTACAAAATAATTAGAAAGCATTAAAAGTTGCAAAATCAATGTAGAAAAAATATTTAAAATGCCAAAAACAATCAAAATATTAATTCTTTGAAAAAATATCAATTATATGAAATAAATAATATTTTTGGGATTTTTTGATAAAATAAAATATTTTAACATTTTTGTGAATTATTAAAAAAAGAATCAACTCAAAATCATTAAAACTCAGAGAGAAATTAATTTTTGAATCAATTAAACAAAATCACAAAATTCAAATATTTGAATTTCTAAAAATGGCGCCAAGAACAACACCAAGAACACGCGCGTTTCTCAGTTTGCCCAGATTTGCGTTTTCTATCCAATCTCCATGAATACGTAATCATATCATGCAATCCACATATCATTATGCTCGTCTCAACCTCACGATTATGTCTATGTACTTTAATTTCATTTAAATTAAACATACAACAAGAAATCACGAAGAAACCTCAAGAACCCTAATTTCTGCATGAAGGCTAGGATTTTTGATACACGATTCAAACAATGCAATTAATTGAGGGAAAACATTCCATGCATGATTATGAACATATGACCAAATTATTGTGCGAGGAAATATGCATAGATTGAGAGATGGCCAAGTATGTGCTTACCTCTAAGCCGTGACAGCAAGTGCAATGTGATTTTTGATTTGGAGGTGTTACAGATGAGTGGTGATGACCTGAACAGCTTCCCTACACCCTATGGATTGTGTTTGGATGGTTGGACTTGATTGAAATGGGCTGGATCATTTTGTGGCACCTCAGCTGCACTTTGGTTAAAACCTTGAGCAACCAGCTGATGATTTCATGAAATTGATGTTTCAAAAGTTATGTGAGTGTTTGATCAGCTCATATGTGATGTATGTGAGGTGTGTGAGTGATTGGTTTGTGCAGAATTGCTCTCAAACTCAAAACCCGATAGCTACCTTGCTAAGAAAGGCATTTTTGCCAAGAGAAAGAGATTTTGAGGAAAGCATCTGTTAGATGGCTTTGGTGTACTTAAACTGACCACAATTGAGCTCTATTTATAGTAGAGCAAGTTTGTTTTGCAAGGAATAGTGCATGGCAGCTGGTAAGTAGGTTTGGCCAATGTTGGCAAATGAAAATCCAAGTCTCCTCTAGCCATTGACTAGAGGTTAGGGCACAGAGCTTTGGTCCCCTTGGTCTTGGATAAGTCTTGACTGATTTCAGATGAGAATGGCTCAGTCCATGCCACCTTGATGGTTCCATTGAATGCCTCATTCCAAATTTGAAGTCTTGTCCCTATTTTGGCCATTCTAGGTTCAACATGCTATTTCTTGTTCCATGGACTTTGGAGGCTTGGCTCAGTGATTGTCCCCTTTGGATTCAATCCTCTGAGGTGTTCAAGTGGATTGGAGCAATTGAATTTGGCTGATTTTGGCAAATCGACCAAAGTTGCAAATTCTGCCTTGCCTTGACAGATTTCAGCAAGGCAACTTGGCAATGTTGTATCTCATGGTGTAGGTTGAATTTGGCAATGTTCTTGGCCATTTTGGAAAGCTCTTACATGATACAACAACTATTTGAACAAGTTTGGTTTTGATCTCTTTTGATTCCAAGTGAAAAATCCCCCTACATTTGGCAAAAAGTGAGGCAGAATCTGACTTAGTGAAAATTTCACTAAGTGTTGGAAAAAGTGACATTTTCACTTTTTAGCCACTTTGATCACTCCATAACTCAAAATCCTTAATGAATTGGAATGACTTGTAGTTGAAGTTTTTGTAGGTGATAATGAGGGCTACAAATCCATATTTGGATGAGAAAAAATGGCCTTGTGGTTTAGGAGTTATGGTCCTCCAAAGTTGGTACCTTTGCCACTTTATTTTTAACTTAGAAAAATTTCTAAGTTTTATGGTTACCCCTTTTACAAGTTATCTCACTTTTCTTGATTTTTCTTGATGAATGATGATTCAAATCATACATTAACATCATTTTAGGGTTAAAAATCCATTTTGGTGAAAAATCTCAAAAAGTCAAAGTTGACTTTTGTGCCCAGTTGACTTTTTATCAGATGAATTCCAAACTGTGCAATTCTTCAGGAAATCATGTCCTTGACCTAAATCAAACTTAATGGACATGTTCCATGGGTGTCATAGGGTATATTCAATCATGTATTAGGGTTTGGGAGCATGTCCTGGTCGAAAGTCAAAGTTACAGTTGACTTTTTCCTTAAAACCCTAATTGTGGTGCAGATGAAAATGAGACTTGTTGCTCAAGCTTCTTGGATCAATCCATTGTTCCAAATGGATCAATATGGTATGTTAGAGACCCTCAAATCATCTCTTGAGGTCTTGGCTCATGATTTGTCCCAAAAGCCAACTTAGGGGTGAATTAGGTCAAGAAACCCTAATTCCTGATTTTTTATGAATGCATCTCCTGAGGCAAAATTGACTTGGTGCATGGGTTCATGAGGTTCCATGAAGCATATTAGGTTATGTTTTGGATCATTGCCTTGTGCCCAGATGAAAATTTCCATCTGGAGGCCCTGGTCGACCAAAACCCTAATTTGGTGACACTGTCGATCTTGAGACTTGATCCACCTAGAAGGGAGCAGCCTTGTGCTTAATCCTTGAAGTAGGAGTCCTTTTGATCCTTTGTGGATGTTTGATAGATTAGACAAGTTGAAGATCATGTCATTTCTTGATTGATCCTTTGTCTAAGCACTCAAAGAGGGCTTGAAACCCTAATTTTGATTGTAATGGATGCTCACCCATCTTTGGGGAGACTGATGAAGCATAATGGTTCATCCATATTGTGATGATGATTTTCACAATGATGGGAAACTCTAGTGGTCAAAATTTGGGGTATTACAGGAACAACTAAAGAGTTGCCTTCGAAAAACCTCCTATCAAGTATGCAGGGAGGAAGCTTGAACTTCCCTTTCTCCGCTACCCGAGTAAGGTCCACGGTATCAGCAATCCTTGGCCGCTTTGGTCGCCCGGCCAAAGGCAGAGGAGATCCCCGGGGAGCAGGAGTCGGAGAAGTGGAGGTCCCTGCAGCAGCTTGAACGGAAGGAGGAGCACGGGTACCAGCGAACCGAGATTTCGGAGGAGCCGTTCCAGCTTTGTTCCTCACCAGAGAATTCCTCACAACCCGATCATGAGCCTGAGGCATCTCACCTGCACAAATAAAATACGAGCATGTTAGTTACGAGGAAAGAAAATGACTCACAAAATTAAACAACTAAAGACTACCGAGCAATTTCTCAGCATCCGCAAGAGTCTTGCACTCCAGCAGTGCCTTAACGTTGATAAACCGGCGCTCGACCCTCTGACTCCCATCTTCCTCGAAGATCGGGCTGCCCTTTCTAGTCCAACATGCAGCGAGATTGAAGGAGTTGACCCACTTCACCAACGCCTCGTAAGCCAAGGCATCCTGCCCGCGCAGGTCGCCCGGTTTAAAAACGTAATCGCTGGGCTTCTTGGCAAAATGGTCGGGTGACCAATGAATGGGGAACTTGTAAAGCCTCTGCCCGATGTACTTCCCCTCCTCGTTAAGCAGCTCGTTTCCGTCGTCATCAACCTCTATCTCCCAGACATATGTGCCGTCCTGGGCGACCTCGGACACGGGCTCAACAATGAAGTACCGCTGCTTGAATGTCCGGACTAACTCCGAAAACGGTTTAAAGAGCTTGCGAGGCTGCTTCAGAGAAACCCAACCATACTTCTTCCCCGTCAACTGCCTTTGTAGATGGAAAACAACGAAGAATAGAGGGAGAGTGGCCCCCAAAGAAAGATGCTCGCACACCAATTCGAAAGCCCGGATGAAGGCCAGCGAATTAGGGTGCAGTTGTGTGGGGGCTAATTTCAGATGCTCGAACACCAACCGCTGAAAATCAGTAAAAGGCAGCCTCAGTCCCAGCTCTTTGAAGGCATACTCGTACATTGTAAACCGGTCCCCGAAGTCCGTGCAGACCGGCTCGTTCACAGTAGGGAAATGCACCTTCCACTCCCCTCCCGGTCCTACCTCCGTAAAGACGTCCGCCAAAGACTTTGCGAACGTAGAAATGTGCTCGGAAGGTTCGGCCACCTCCCACTCCTCCGCGGAGAACCCTTCGACGTCACCCTCGTCCATATCATCCCGAACCTCTTCTTCCTCCCCGGCATTGCTGGAGGAACTTAAGGTCACCAAGCTCGAAGCCGTCGAGCTACTATTTTCCTCGGAGCCAGTTTCTTCCTTAGACGTGTCTAGAATAACTTCTCTGTTTGGCCCCGTCACCATTGCGATCACCTGAAAAGCAGAGAAGGCAGTGAATACGACAGCAAATCAAATCCACCCTTCCACTGCTAAGTTAAGTGAAAGGGCGCGCAAAGGGCTGAGGACAACGTCCCCGACCTAAGCCCTAACATCGAAGAAAAGCTAAAGCCTCCCCGCGAGGAGAAGCTCGAAACATATCCTCCTCCTGCGAGGAGCCTCCCCGCACTCATGCCCAGATTCCGTTTGAAGCATCACCGGAACCTGGAAACGTTCTACCGGAAAACTCATCGCTTTATCAGAAGATGAACAAGCACGGTGGTCACGCATGCACAACTACCGCAACCACACCGTGGACCACCCCCATCGCTGGACATACTACGTACTCCGGCGAAGTGCTGGGGGAGCAAAATGGCGCAACCACCGTCCACCACCAACACTCGCCAGAAATCCACCTATTTTGTCATCTAAAGCTAACCCTAACCGCATACAATCTACCACTAACAACAAAAGGGAGTAAAACAAGCTACAGATCAGAAAACTTACTTGATTTTAGAAGAAGGTAGAAGCTGCTTGAAGCTGGTGACGGTGGTCGGAAAGCCTGACGACTCTATGCTAGCTCCCCGGAGCAACGAGCAGTCCTTAAGTCATCACTCCCATGCTTGGGAGCAACGACTTGGGGGGCTCCTGTTCTGGACTGGACCAATGGCTAGAATTGGCCCAATCCGCCTCTGCTCCAGAGCGGCCCAAAATTGCCTAAGTCCAATCTATAGAGGGGAAAAAATGACCTTTCTGCCCCTCCAACCGGGCAAGGAATGCAACGTTCCTCCCCAGCATTGATGCCCGTTACGCACGGCTTCCTCGCTGCCCGAACAGCAAAGGACAGGCGCCCGGAATTGCGTTATGCCCGACATAACGGCTAGTTTCGGGCACCCTGCCCGGCATAACGGCTAGTTTGGGCAGTTACCTATTCTTTGGGGAAAACGATTATTTCGCCCCGAAAATAGGACCGTTGGCCACGCACTGGGGGCTCTATATAAACCCTCTCGCTTGAGAGGGTCAGGTATTGAATATTCACCCTAAGAACTCATACTTTGTACTTGCCCATTTTCTCTGACCCTTTCTCACTTGAGCGTCGGAGTGCCTTGCAGATACACCCCCTCCTCTCCATACGACCAGCATCCTTGACGCACTTGGCGGCCTGATTCTACAGGATCTGATCCAGTCTTCACGATCATATATATATAATACTCAAGTGTCACAATTATTTAAAAATATATATGGGTATTTCTTAATACACCACCCATGTTTCTTAGACACCACGCGAAATTTTATTTTTGGCCCCAGTTTCCGGATGTGCACATCCGGACGCACCGTTTTTTTTAAAAACGTTGATTTGTTCCAGATGTGTAAATCAGGAAAAATTCCTGATCTGCAGATCCAAAAAAAAAATTCCATAAAATCATTTCATGATCTGCAGATCCGGATAAAATCAAAAGTATTCCATAAAATCATTTACTTCTAAATATAATTAAACCCAATATAATTAAATCCAATATAATTAAAATCCAATATAATTAAAATTAATATGATTTTTTTTCTAAATGATTAATATGGTATTTACTTCTAAATGATTTTTTTTTCAATATAATTAAATCCAATATAATTAAATCTAATATAATTAAAATCCAATATAATTAAAATTAATATGATTTTTTTTTCTAAATGATTAATATGGTATTTACTTTTAAATGATTTTTTTTCAATATAATTAAATACAATATAATTAAATCCAATATAATTAAAATTCAATATAATTAAAATTAATATGATTTTTTTTCTAAATGATTAATATGGTATTTACTTCTAAATAATTTTTTTTCAATATAATTAAATTCAATATAATTAAATTCAATATAATTAAAATACAATATAATTAAAATTAATATAATTTTTTTTCTAAATGATTAATATAGTATTTACTGTTAAATGATTTTTTTTCAATATAATAATTTACTTCTATATTGAATTTAATTATAACGGATTTAATTATATTTAGAAGTAAATGATTTTATGAAATACTTTTGATTTTATCACCATCTACAGATCAAGAAATGGTGTCTAAGAAACATGGATAGTGTATTAAAAAATTTTCATATATATTTTTCTTCTCTTTCTACCTTTATTTAAATACATGCATGTGTCTAAATAGCATGCTCAAATAGTTGTAACCAATTTAAAATTTCCTCTTATATAATAATAAGAATATGAAAATTTATAACACTCTTTAATAAAGTGATTGATAGTTCTCATGGATATCAAGATATATCTAAGTGATTTATTTATTTTTGAAAAGTTTATTTCTTTTACAGAGAGAGGCATTGAATTCAATTGTTTTCAATGATATTTAAACTATATCTCACAAAATAATATATCTCACTAAATTCTACTGTTTTCACTAGAGATTATAGAGTAAAGCCATCACCATTATATACCCACAAAATAATATAACATGTAAATATTATATGTTTTTTTAGAAGAACCCTAAAATATCCGGTTACATCCAATTTTATTTAAAATATCTCACACACACGCGCATACACGCATGCGCACGCTCAGTTTCATTGCTATTTGATTAAATTTAATAAAATAATAAGTCAAAACCATATTTGCCATGAACACAACTAGACTTTACAGAAGATATGGAAACCATTTGAAGAAACTTTTTCCAGCCCAATTTTCTTACCCTTTACCTCTCTCTAGCTTATTCCTAACATCTAAATAACCAAACTCATCCTATAAATTATTATCATGGTTATTTTTTCCACAAAGTTAAGGATGTTCATGGACGGTTAATTTGCATAATTAATTTATAATAATAAATAATTCATATATTATAATCGATTATTAAAACTAATTTTCATAACTGGTTTTTACTTTTTAAAATGGTTATAAATCGGTTATTAACCGGTTATATCTATAACCAATTTTATAATTATTTTTTATTTAATTTTATTTTAAAATAAATTTTTTAAAGAATTTTTTTTTCAAAAAAATAATATTTTTTTAAGAAAAAATATTTATGTTCAAAAATATTTCTTTTTTAATTTTTGGAAAAAATATTTTTTTTATTTAAAAAAATCAATATTTTAAATTTTTTGAAAATAAATTATTTACTGTAAAAATAAAAAATTTATTTTTTTCGAAAAAATATTTTACTTTTAGAAAAAATATTTTTTTTAGAAAAAAAATATTTTTTTTTCAAAAAAAGATATATTTTAAAAAGAATTTATTTTAAAAAAAATTTACATTTGCAAAAAATTTTCAAAGTTTTTTTTATTAATTTTTTTGACTAATTTAGTTTTTATTTTGAATATGAATGTCCAAATTATAAATTTGGTTAAAACTATATTTAAAATATAAATTTGATTAAAACCATACTAATAATTAATCGATTTTTAATAATTACATTTAAATATGAATATGGATTATTTAAATAACCGGTTTATTTGAAATTCTTCCATAGGACACACTTATGAATCCCTATCACAGTGATTAGTGATCTTTTAACATATGCATCAAAAGATGAAGAATGAAATGAAAAATTTATGTATTTGGATCATCGATTAGTGGGAACATACCAAGAAATGAAAGAATCCATTTCATCAAAAATATTTTCTTCTTCTTTGTCATCTTCAACTTGTTATTCGGTGTTGACCATGTTGAAAAGTTCTCATTGGATAAAAGAATCACTGTTTATATTTAAGAATTTTACTTATTCAAGGAGGAGAAACTACATTAATGATGAGATTGTTGAGGATTGATTTTCCATTTTCACGCTAATTAACTTTTTTTTTGCTTTTTGTGTTGATAATGTTTATGTGGTGCACAGGATTTGTGATTAATGTGGGTCTCTTAATATAAAAATATTTGTACACTAGAAATAAAAAGAGTTAAGAAAACTCAATTTGTATCTTTATGATACAAAAACTCAATAATGACAGAATACAGGGAAGACACAAAACACAAAAAAATTGAAAGATAATACATTTATACTAATACAAATTAACAAACTCACATAATCAACATCAAATATTAAAAGGGGTGAGGATCCAAAGAAAATGAAGATGAGAGCAGAAAAAGAGAAAGAGAATGGAAAAGGAAGAGAATGTGAAAAAGGTTTACATAAAAATCAGTATTCTATGAAAATTTAATTCCTTAACATAGGTATTTTGGTAATTTTTAAGGCGTAACTATATTAAGGGATATTAAAAAAAATTATTAATGAAATATTAATATAATAAATAGTTTAATTTCTCTCAACTGTAAGTGCAAACATATTTTACACAATAACCTAATAATATATTATCATAGCTGATCATATGAACAAAAATTTATCACATCCAATCTCTCTCTTTATATGCAGATGACATCATACTCTTTTGCAATGGCTCCTCCACCAACATTTAGGTGCTTTCCTAGTTTTTTTGGTTAGACATGTTGAGATATCAAGACAAGTCATAAATTTTCAAAAGTCCATTATATATAGAGGTTTTATTTCTCAAGTCAAATTGACTTATATAGCTCCATTTCCCAGTTTCAACATTGGGTTGGTACCATACCTTTCCTTTATCTTGGTGTTCAATTTTCAAAGGCAAACCCAAGACTTGTCACTTTCAACCGATCATTGATAAAATCAAGATAAAGTTAACCACTTGGAAAGCTTCTTTACTCTCCTTTGCTTGTAGGATTCAACATAACATGTCATATACTTCATGATTATTTATTCTTGGCCCAACTCTCTTCTGAAATAACTTTAGTTTTTGTTTTGAAACTTTGCATGGAGTGGTGACTTGAAAAACAAGAAACTAGTAATACTGGCTTGGAAAATTGTTAGCTCTCCTATTTTTGAAGGGGGTCTAGGTTTGAGGTCAATCAATCATCTCGATGACGTAACCAATCTCAAATCATGCTTGGATATGACCAATCTAGCAATCAATGGGAAACTTTTTTAAGAAGCAAAGTTCTTAGAGGCAGCACATGTATTAAACACCAGACGTTCTCATCAACTGGAGTGATAGCAAGCTTTAATTCCAAATTCTAATGTCAAATTCTAAATGCCTCATTGGTAATGATAGCAAAAATAACTTTTAGTCACATAATTGGTTCGAAGCAGATATTCTTGGTGATATGTTTAACATCCCTGCACATATTTCATAGAAGATATTCTCTAATGTGCAAGATTATATTCTTAATTCAAGTTGGTATATTCCTTTGGAGTTACAAGAGATGTTCCCTACACTCCTTAACCACATAAGTAATATCATCGTCCCTTTGGAGCATAAGATTGATATGATGATTTGAAATCACACTACCTCATACATGCTCTCCTTAAAAGATTTATACTTTTTCACAGCCCTTCCATCTCAAGCTAAGGATTGTGCCAAGTTCATTTGGATCAAGGCAATTCCTCCTTCTCACTCTACTTTGGTTTATAGGATCATCCATAAAAAAGTCTACTAATGGCAATCTCACAAGTAGAGGTTGTCATCTCCTATCAATGTGTAACCTTTGTAAGCTATCATCTGAGTCTACAATGCATTTGTTTGTTTATTGTCCTTTTGCCTCAAAGCTTTGAAATTGGATGCATAACATTATTAACCATGCCATAGATTTCACCTCTTTTGCTTCTATGTTAGAGGTATGCAAGAAAGGGTGGAATCCTCAACGTTCTTTATTCATTTGTGTAGAAGTCATTGCCACCTTTAATGTTATTTGGAAATGCATGAATAATCTTAGATTAAAAATATTCATTGCTATCAGAACTCCATTATATCCAAAATCAAAGCCTCAGTTTCTATCACAAGTAATATTAGAAATTTGGAAACCGGTCAATCCATGGTTGATTTCTCAATCCTCAAGGTTTTCAAAATTAATGCTCATCATCAAAAATAACCTCAGATCAAGGCAGTCCTATGGTAGCATCTAATTTCAAATTGGATCAAATGTAACACCGATGGCTCAGGTTTAGGCAACCCTTGTCACCAGCTTATGTTGGTTTATTTAGAATTGGCAATAGAGACTAAGTGGGTTGTTTTGATTCTCAACTTAGTAATCACAACTTCTTATTTGCATAACTGATATGACTTATTTTGGCCACTAAATGTGCTCATGCTAGGAATTAAAACTATTTTATGGATTGAAACAGATTTCAAAATTGCTACCTTGGCATTCAAGAAGCTTCTAATTATCCTTTGGTAGGTTCATAATAGTTGGATCAACTACATATCCTTATCTAGATCAAAGCACTTCATGATTGCACATATTTAGATCAATGCACTTCATGATTACACATATTTTTAGATAGGGAAGTCAATGTGTTGATAAGCTGGCCAATATTTGTCTATCTTTGTTGGATTTCACATGGCGGAGCACACAACCTTTAGTGGTTATGAATGAGATAGTTAAGAATAAGTTAGGCATGCCTAACTTTAGATTTTTCTATTCTTCATTGTTTTTTGGTTTCCTTGATGGCCAGGCCTTACCCCTTCCATTTGTAATCCTTTTTTCTTATTTTTAATATATAAGGCTTATATAATAAAAATGATGATATTATATTTGATTAAAATTCTTTGTAAAAGACAAAGTTTCTCATCTAACCCTTTATCTTTTTTTTTCATATATATATATATATATATATATATATATATATATATATATATATATATATATATATATATATATATATATATATATATATATATATTTCAAATTGGTATTTTATATTTAGAAAAGATTACTATGTTGAACCTAATCATATTAATTTTTTGCTCAACATTATTAGTAATATATTGACGTTATTGTTAATTGCATGTGTGAGCATATTATTGTAAGAACAAGATTTGGTTCTGCATCTAGCCTTATGTTTTGATGATAACAATATATAAATTCATAAAGAACAAATTTGTATCCTAATGGTTTTGTTAAGTATGCAGATATTAGATACAAGTTCTAACTTTGATAAAGTAATGTGTGACGTCATCAAAGTCTGAACATAGTACACTCTAACTCTGAGATATGTATTCTACAAGATTGCTCAACGCTTCTGATGCAGTCAAGTTCTGAAGTCTTATGCCCAATACTCTGATGGTCAAGGTTTTGAAGCTTTTGAAGACCAAACTCTGAAGATTCTGAAGACTAAGTTTTAAAGACTCGGAAGACCAAAATTCAGAAGATTCTAAAGACAAGGTTATGAAAACTCTCTCATACAGACTCTGATTCTTCTTCTAAGCATGCTTCGTCAACTCTTTATCTGAAGCCCCTAAACAATTGAAGATAAAATCAAAAAGTTTTACACGAGAAAATAGTACCCAGTACAAGATCAACATTCTTTCCACTACAATGATTTTGAGGGAAAAGGACTATACTATTGTACCATTGTGTCTCCCAGACCGTTATGCAAGGATGTAACTACATTTCTTGATTCCATTTCTACCTTCCAACGAATATTTTCATTGCCTATATAAAGGAGTATTGGAAGAATGGAAAGAATGCAACAATACATACAACATCTTGACACAAAGAGCTATCACGTAAATATTGCAAACAATGAATATTTTGAGAGAAAGAAAAGCAAACACACAAGAACTTTTGTTCTACATAAAAAATATTTTGTGTAATTCTTTGTATTTCATTTGTGTAATATGCTTTTTAGAAGCATCTTGTAACACATTTTGTATCTCAATATTTGAGTTGTGTTTCCTTGAGTGACTAGGATATAGTAATAATTACTTAAGAAGACATGGATAATTAGTCTTTGTGGTTGTAATCGAGTTTGGTTATAGTGGATTAAGTCCTTGTGATAAGGTAGCTTTGTTAACAGCAAACCATGATAAAATTAATCGTGTTCATTATTTTTGTTCTTAGTTCTCTCCTTGTTGTTTTGGGTAGCAAAAGTTTTCATTCTAGAAACCCAATTCAACACCCCCTGGTTCTAGTATTGATTGTTTATCAAACACTTCATTGTGTTAGATAAAGATTCAGTTTTTTGAAACACAATAGCAGGAGTCCCTCTACCAGTTGCATCCACTGAAAGAGATCACTATACTACTACATTCATACAGTTTTGATGGAGAAAATTTTGACTATTAGAAAGATAGAATTGAAAGTTTCTTTTTTGGCCATGATGTGGATCTGAATATGGTAGTTGATGTCTACATTCATCCGGTGTATAACAGTGGTAACAAGTTAGAAAGAAGAGGGATGTCTAAGCAAAAAAATAAAGATTACAAGAATCATCATTAAGCTAGAACCATTATGTTGAATGCTACATCATATGATGAGTATGAGAAGATCACAAATAGAGACCCATCTAAGTCTATATTTGACTCATTAAAGATTACTCATAAAGAAAATGCTCAAGTGAAAGAAACCAAGGCATTGGCCTTGATACAAAAATATGAATCCTTCAAAATGGTGGATGATGAAATAGTTGAGAACATGTTCTCAAGGTTTCAGACTCTAGTTGCATAACTGAAGGTTCTGTACAAAGGTTACTCTACTACAGATCATTTTAAGAAGATTATCAAAAGCTTACCCAAGAGATGGAGGCCTATGGTAACTACGCTGAAGCTGTTTAAGGATCTGAACAACACTACTCTTGAAGAACTCATAGGTTCTTTGAGAAGTCACAAGATAGAGCTTGAAGAGGATGAGCCTAAAAAAACTAAATTTGTGGCTATGAAATCTATGGGAAAGTCTGAAAAGAGTAAAACCTTTCAAGTTGAGAAGAAGAAGAATCTGAAGAAGATTTTGAAGAAGAAAATGAGTTATCTTTTCTCTCTAGAAGAGTTAATTAACTCTGGAAGAAAAGACAAAGTAAGCTCAGAGGATCAAAAAGGACAGGTGGTCGCTTTGAGTCTACATTTAACAGAAGAAGTTAGGTGTTACCAACCTGCTTTGAGTGCAAGTAGACAAGTCACTACGAGAATGAATGTCCCAAGCTGAAGAAATATAGACCAAAGAAGAAAGACTTCATAGGGAAGAAGAAAGCTCTAATGGCTACCTGGGATGACTTTGAATCCTCAGGAGACGACATTGAGGGAGAGCAAGGTAACGCGGCACTGATGGCATGCACATAAGCCTCTGATGATAAGACACAACCAGAATCAGAATCTGAATCTGAGTTAGACTCTGAAGAGGTATTTCCTAATCTATCTCATTTTGAATTAGAATCTTGTTTATCTGAAATTCTGGAAAAGTATCAGAAGCTTTAAAGCATATACAAGGATCTCAAACAATCTAATTTATCTGAATATGAAGCACATAGTAATCTTAAGAAAGATTTCCTCACTTTAAATGAAGAAAACTTTATTCTGAAAAATGAATACTCTGAACTTCAAAGTAAGAGTTCTAAATTTGAGGAAGAAATTATTTCAGAAGCTTATGTGGATTTTTAAAATGTCATAAAGAAATATGACAAATCCTTTTAGACATTTATGGCTAGAAACATCAATAGAAGTAAAATGGATTCAATGATCAATGGTGTTAGCAGAAATGGAAGAAGAGGAATTGGTTATGTGCCTAAAGAAAAACCTAATTTAAAAAAAAAGGCAAAACCAAAAGCTCTTTATTCTCATTTCTCTTATGCACATACAAAAAATGATTATTTTGTACAAAGACCCATGTAGCGAGCGATTTTGGACGCGGTTCTTAAGCGCTGGTCGCTCTCTGCGGTTTGAGCTTTGACTACAGGTCAATTCATTTTTTATCCTATTGTGAGCTGAATAAGGAAGGGAAATAGATGTCTCCAATTAACCCTGCTTTGCATACTGAGTTTAAACAGCGGTCTGTTAGGTTACGAATGCTATCAATGTGGGGGGGGGGCCTTGTACTGGTTATTTGTATTTTCGCCAATACTGTTTTCTTTCTTTTTACCTGGGCAGAAGGTTTCTGGCGGGGAACAAGGATTGGGATGTTAGGACTGATGCTTTTGAATTGATTGATGGAGATATGGGATTTGGGTTTTTTGTTGATTGTGCTCGCTAAGATCTTTTCTTTCGATCTTATGCCTACGTATTCCCGTTTACCGAAACAGGGAAATCAGAGCGTTCGTAGTTCCTCCTATTCTATGGGAGGAAATGGGTGTTTTGGTGTCTTGTTCAAAGCCCAAGACATGAAGCTAAAGGTGGTTTGTATCTTGTTCAAAACCCAAGATGTGAAGCTGAAGGTGATTTATATCTTGTTCAAAGCCCAAGATGTGAAGCTGAAAAGTCCATTTGTGTCTTGTTCAAAGCCCAAGACGTGAAGCTGAAGGACCTCGACTTTAGAGAGAATTTGTCATCTCTAAAGAAGGGTTTGTCTGTCACAACTATTGGGTGACTGGTTATAAAGGAGAATTACTTTAACCGGGATACGCGGATCCTAGCAATGCCATAATTTCCTTAAAAGGGGATTTTAACCTGAAGGAGAAGACTTTAACTCAGTGTAGAGCAATGCTATCTTTCCTTAGGAATTTATCATGCTAAAAGAGGGACAGTGGCATGGATGTAGATGATCCAGAGGTTTGCCGCTTACAGCGATTAGATGAAGGGAAAAGAGTTGTTGATGTTTGTGTACTGTGAACGAGGCACAGCTTTGCTGCTAAAAGGTTGATTGGATCAACCAGTGGTTTTCTTATACAAAGCCTAAGAGGAGGCTATTGGCCCAACAAGAGGGAGTTTTTATGTGTCTCGTACGAAGCCCAAGAGAGAGGCTAAAAGGGTTGACTCAACAGGAGAATCTTTTATACTCAACAAGAGAGTGATTTTGTATCTCGTATGAAGCCCGAGATGGAGGCTAAAAGGTTTGACTCAACAAGAGAGTCTTTGTATCTCGTACGAAGCCCGAGATGGAGGCTAAAATTTGTTTGGCTTAATAAGAACCTTTTTGTATCTCGTATAAAGCCCGAGATGGAGGCGAAAGGGGTAATTGACTCAACGAGGGAGTCTCTTATGTGTCTCGTACAAAGCCCGAGAGAGAGGCTAAAAGGTTTGATTCAACAAGAGAGTCTTTGTATCTCGTACGAAGCCCGAGATAGAGGCTATTGTAACTGTTTCAGTTGAGTGACAGATCCAATATACTGATTTTAAAATAGAAAATCAGTTCTTATATGAGCAACACTGTACTCAGGGATTTGATTTGAGGATCAGGGATATTTCCTTCTCTTTGAGGAAACGGGAAATCCAAAGGGTATTGAGACTGTCCGAGTCTACGGGTTTCCTTCCTATTTAATGAAGGGGTCGCTTGAGAATGTCTTTGAGACTCAAGGAAGTTAGACTGTCCAAGTCTAGAGTTTTATCTTTTGTACTATGCTTTGAGAAACAGTAGTAGACTCTATGAAAGGACTGTTCTATGAGAATGACTAGGTTCTGTTCCTATACCTCTAGGAGGTCGTCGGGAAAATTTGTACGAAGCCCAAGAGGAGGCTGGAAATTTTTAAGAAGCCGACGGGTCCTTGTACTAAGCCCAAGAGAAGGCTATCATTCCCGGAGGAAGATATCATTATACGAAGCCTAAGAGGAGGCTGTGAATACTTCTAAGAAGCCGTAGGGTCCTTGTACGAAGCCCAAGAGGAGGCGGGGTTCCTTTTAAGAAGCCCGTGGGTCCTTGTACGATGCCCAAGAGGAGGCCGATGCTTTTAAGAAGCCCGTGGGTCCCTAAACCCCGAGAAATTCAAGGCAATGCTATTCACCGAGAATAGATCAAAGTCAGGAAAGTCCGAGAATTTGGAAGAAACTCAAAGATGCCATTCACGGAGAAGACGTTCATCTTTGGGAGTAGAGTTCCTTGACAATTCCTAATGAGGACAGCCGAAGAGAAGACTGTATCTGGTGATCCTATTGGGGATCTAGTTGTCTATTTCTACAAATAAACAAAACGGCGTCACCTAGTTCTAGACGTAGTTGCCGGGGAAACTCTAAATATCTATACTATTATTACACAGTTGATATGAGTTTATGAAAGAAGACTTACAGCGAAACAGCCCCACAATACAGTTATATATATATATGAATTTGTGAAAGGAGACTTACAGTGAAACAGCCCCACAATACAGTTATATACATATGAAAACAGTAAATGAAAGCGGGTAAACACTTACTCGGTTGTAGAGCTTCCATGCTGTTTGGTTAGTTGTTCAACAAAGAAAGATTGAAAACAACAGTATATTCAAAATCAAAGGAGAAAGTGCTTTGAAAAAGAAAGATTTGGGGCTTACAGCTCAAGGAGAGGCCCAGGGTTTTATCAGTGAGCGCACTGTTGAATTTGTACAGAGGGACTTATACAAGTGACTGAGGTCCAAGAAAGGTTTTCTGTACAAAGGGATGGGTCTTACACTCTATCAAGAGGCCCAAGTGAGTTTTAAGAAAAGAAATGGGTCTTACTACTCGAGGGTAGGCCCAATGGTTAATTTTGAAAAGGGCGACGGTCGCGCCGAGGTTTTGGAAACACCGTGGGACTTATACAAGTGACTGAGGCCCAAACTTTTGGTATTTACAAAGGGATTGGGTCTTACACTCTATTAGAGGCCTAAAGAGTTTAAAGAAAAGAAATGGGGCTTACAACACGAGGGGAGACCCATAGTCTTTATTTTCAAGATGAATATTCACTTTTAAAATGCTTAAAAACAATTAAAAATGAATTTATTCACAAAAATACCAACTATATTAAATAAATAATATAAATTTTATTTTTTTGTAGAATAAAATATTTTACTATTTTTGTGATTTTTCAGAAAAAGAACCAATAAAAAATAATCAAAATTGAAGGAGTTATTAATTTTTCAAATTATTAAAAAAATAATAAGAAAATATAAAAAAGAGGGGTTGGGTCTTACACTCTATTAGAGGCCCAAAGTGTATTTTTGTACAAAAGATGTGGCTTACAACTCAGGGAGAGGCCCAAAATATTTTCAGTTTGAAAATGGCGATCGCGCCGAAATTTTTAACGTATCGGGACTTATACAATAGCTGAGGCCCAAAATTTGTTTTGTTAAAAAAGGGTTGGGTCTTACACTCTAATAGAGGCCCAAAAGTTTTGAATGAGTCTTATAGCTCGAGGAGAGGCCCAAGGTTATTTCTTAAAAAGGCGACGATCGCGCCGTTTGTTTTTTACGGTATCGGGGCTTATACAATGAATGAGGCCCAAAAATGATTTGGTCAAAAAAGGATTGGGTCTTACACTCTATTAGAGGCCCAAGTGTTTAAAAAAGATTTGTTAGGGTGAAAATCAAAGAAAACCCCAATTTCATTTTTTAGACATTTTTTCAAGAAAAATTAAGTAAAAAATGATAAAAATATCAAATAAAATCATTAAATAATGATTAAAGTTTATGGAAAAAAAATATTTTATCAACATAAATATTTAAAATCATTTTGGTTTTAAAAATCAAGAAAAAAAAAAGAAATAATTTTAAAAGCATTTAAAACAATTTATAACACTATTTTTAAATATATTAAAAATAATATTTTTTTGGCTAAAATACAGTTTTGGTCCCCCTGCTTTTTAAAATTCACAGTTTTGGTCCCCCTGTTTTTTTTTTAACAGTTTTGGTCCCCCACCCCAATTTTGGCCCAAAAAAAGTGATGAACAGTAACTTGTCCGTACATGTCCGTACATGAACAGTGCACGTCCGTACATGAACAGTGAGAGGTGGGGGACCAAAACTGTTAAAAAAAAAAACAGGGGGACCAAAACTGTGAATTTTGAAAAACAGGGGGACCAAAACTGTATTTTAGCCTATTTTTTTTTTTTTTGGATTAAAATATTATGGGGTACGAATTGGAAAATGATGATTTTTTGCTATGTGAAAAAAATTGGTTGAGTTTTGAAAATAAAAAGTACGAAAAAAAGAAAAGATATCAAAATATCATTTTCGACATTTTTTGGGGTAAAAACGAGTACCGAAACTTTAATTTTCAACACGTTTTTATCAAATTTCAAACACTCATAACTCTCTCAATTTTTATCGGAATCAAAATCCGGAAGTACCTACCTGACCGATTTTTCGCAAGGAATCCGATGGTATTACTCACGCACGCGGAAAATCGACGCACAAAATGCAGAAAAACTGCTATCGTTTTTGAAAATATCGTTCCGCGCCGAATTTCCAACACGCGTAACTCTATCGATTTTTATCGGAATCAAAATCCGGAAGTACCTACCTGACCGATTTTTCGCAAGGAATCCTATGGTATTACTCACGCACGCGGAAAATCGACGTATAAAATGCAGAAATTAAAAAACAAAAACTGTTATCGATTAAAAACATCGTTCCGCGTTGAATTTCAAACACGCGTAACTCTCTCGATTTTTAACTGAATCAAGATCCGCAAAAGCCTATCCTGGCCGATTTTTCGCAAGGAATCCAATGGTACCGCTCACGCACGCCGAAACTCAATGTACAAAACGCAGCGATAAAAAAACCAGAGCTGCTGCGTTTAAAAACATCGTTTCGCGTAAAATTTCCAACTCGCGTAACTCTCTCGATTTTTAACCGAATCAAGATCCGCAAGAGCCTATATTGACCGATTTTTCACAAGGAATCCAATGGTATCACTCATGCACACGAAAAATCGACACACAAAACGCAGAAATTAAAAAACAAAAACTGCTATCGTTGTTTTCGACGCCGTTTCGCGTAAAATTTCCAACGCGCGTAACTCTCTCAATTTTCATCGGAATTGAAATCCGTAAAAACCTATCTTGACAGATTTTTCGCAAGGAATCCAATGGTATTATTCACGCACTCGGAAACTCACTGTACAAAGCGAAAAAAAACAGAACCGCTATCGTTAATTCGACGCCGTTTTCGCGTAAAATTTCCAACGCGCGTAACTCTCTCAGTTTTCATCGGAATTGAAATCCGTAAAAACCTATCTTGACCGATTTTTCACAAGGAATCCAATGGTGTTACTCATGCAAACTAAAACTTAAAGTATAGAACACACCAATCACAAAAAATCAGAACTGTACATGTTTTAAAATAACCAAAATTCCACAAAACAAACATGTCAAAATGCAAATAGTGGGAGGATCACAACATACACATTAAGGACTACATTTTTGCCTCAAGAATTATTCAATATGATGCATGTATGTGGACAACAAAGGAAAGCATGATTCAAAGAATTCAAGTTGTGGATTTTACCTCTTTTTTGGAGATTTTGGGCAACCTTCCAAGTGCTTTGTTCCAGAAATGATTTGATGCTTTGGACAACCTAAAATGACCTCTTAGAAGCTTTTAGGATGGTTGGAATTGGCTGGAAACCTCTGGAGCAAGTTTGTGCACTTTCTCGCGAAATGGTCAAAAACGACCAAAATGCCAACTCTCTCAAATGGTGTTCCAGATGTGTGGCACCATTTGGGATAGTTCAAGGATGATATTTAGAGTGTGTTTGAGGTTTTATCTGGTTTGGAAAGTGATTGAATCAAGACATGGCTTGAAAAATGCAAAAAAGTGTCATTTTGAGGTTTTGAGAGGTGACTTTGTGATGTTGTGATTACAGGTCACTTTTGATGGTTTGCACAACTTACATATGATATATATGAGGTGTGTGTGTGATTAGTTTGAGTGGAATTGCTCTCTAGCTCAAAAACTCAGAATTTCCTTACTAATGAAGGCATTTTGGAGTGAAAGAGAGAATTTAAGGAAAGCATCTGTTTGATGGATTTGGTGTACTCAAACTGAGCACAAACGAGCTCTATTTATAGTGGAGCAAGTTTGTTTTGGGATCCACAGTGAATGGTGGCTGCAGCAGGTGTTTGTTCCATGTTGGCCAATGGAAATCCAAGTCTCCTCTAGCCATTGACTAGAGGTTAGGGCACGGGCTGCTGGTTCCCTTGGTCTTGGATAAGTCTTGACTAATTTCAGATGAGAATGGCTCAGTACATGCCACCTCTAAGCATCCATTAAATGCTCCAAACCAAAATTGGAGTTTTGTCCCTCTTTTAGGGATTTCTAGGCTTTGGCATGCTTTTCTTTGTTCCTTGGACTTGGGAGGTTCATGGATCAGATCATCCCACTTGGATTTGATCCTTAGATGTGTCCAAACTGATAACAAGGCTTGAAAATTCGTGTGGCACAAAAAATGTGCAAATCTGCCTTGAAAAATTCAGCTTCAGCAAGCCATTTTGTAAGATCCATAACTCCCTGGTCGAGTATGCTATATGGACGTTCTAGGACTTTTCGGAAAGCTTAGATGACGTACTTCAACTTTTATGTTTAACATTAGACCTGGTTCAACTTGGATCATGGAGAAAAACAGCCTTGAAGTTGGGACATTGTGCTGAAAAATGTCAATTTTAACTTTTTAGCCATTTTGATCCAAGCATAACTCAAAATCCTTAATGAATTGGACTTAGGTCTAGTTGAAGTTTTTGTAGAGGGTAATGAGGGCTACAAATCAAGCTTTGGATGGAGAAAAATGGCTTTGTGGTTTAGGAGTTATGATCCTCCAAAGTTGGTACCCTTGCCACTTTTTTTTCATAACTTAGAAAAATTTCTAAGTTTTTATGGTTACCCCTTTTACAAGTTATCCCACTTTCTTTGATTTTTCTTGATGAATGATGATTCCAATCATACATTAACATCATTTTAGGGTTAAAAAACCATTTTTATGAAAAATCTCAAAAAGTCAAAGTTTGACTTTTGTGCACAGTTGACTTTTTATCAGATGAATTCCAAACCGTGCGATTCTTCAGGAAATCATGTCCTTGACCTAAATCAAAATTGATGGACATGTTCCATGGGTGTTATAGGGTGTATTTAATCGTGTCCCACGGCTTGGGAGCATGTCCTGGTCAAAAGTCAAAGCTACAGTTGACTTTTCCCGCGAAACCCCAACTGTGGTTCAGATGAAATTGAAACTTGTTGCTCAAGCTTCTTGGGTTAATCCATTGTTGCAAATGGATCAACGTGGTATGTTGGAGACCCTCAAATCATGTCTTGAGGTCTTGGCTCATGATTTGTCCCAAAAGTCAACTTAGGGGTGAATTAGGTCAAGAAACCCTAATTCCTGATTTTTGATGTATGCATCCCCTGAGGCTAAATTGACTTGATGATGGGATTTATGATGTTCCATGGAGCATTTTAGGTTATGCTTTGAAGCATTGGCTCATGCCCAGAGGAAAATTTCCATCTGGAGGCCCTAGTCGACCAAACCCTAATTTGGTGACACTGGCGATCCTGAGGCTTGATCCACCTAGAAGGGAGCAAACTTGTGCTTAATCCTTGAAGTGGGAGTCCTCTTGATCCATTGTGGATATTTGAGAGGCTAGATAAGTTGAAGACCAAGTCATTCCTTGATTGATCCTTTGTCTAAGAGCTCTGCGAGGGCTTGAAACCCTAAATCCTGTTTGTAGTGAATGATTACCCACCTTTGGGGAGACCAATGAGGTACAAAGGTACATCCATATTGTCCTGATGATTTGCACAATGATGGGAAATCTTAGTGGTCAAAATTTGGGGTATGACAGATGCCCCTATTTAATCTTCTTGGACCCGAAGGTATGAATGACGAAGGTGTTCGGGCATTCGGGGTGCAAGAGGATTAAATATCGGAATACCCGAAATTTTGATGGTGGTTATGAATGGTAGCTTAGGCATTCATCTTCTTTAGCTAAGCGAAGATGCTTAGAAAAGGTAAACTTCCCCTCGATCCTGGTCTTCAGCCAAGGAGCTGGTCTCAGTTTTCTTTTGAAATAAACTTCCCCTCGATCCTGGTTTCCTACCAAGGAACTGGTCTTAGTTTCTTTTGTAAACTTCCCCTCGATCCTGGTTTCCTACCAAGGAACTGGTCTTAGTTTCTAATGTAAACTTCCCCTCGATCCTAGTTTCCTACCAAGGATCTGGTCTTAGTTGCTGAAATAAACTTCCCCTCGATCCTGGTTTCCTACCAAGGAACTAGTCTCAGTTTCTTTTGTCAATAAACTTTCTTGACAAGGAACGCTATTAGTAGCGGTTTTCCTCAAACTTCTCGCCGAATTTTCCCGGGGAGATGCCATTTGAGTGGAAAAAGATTTTGATGTCAGACTTGCTGGGGAACCCAATCGTCTGAGCTGTAGAGGTGCACAAACTTCTCTATTTTGGAGACGCCATTTGTCGATTCTACTGGGGAAAGCGAGTCTCTTGAGAGACTATTTTCGTTTGGGGGCTTACATCATACTTTTCTCGGGATCTTCCCGGAGAAATGTCATATGATGTGATCCAATTTTGAGGTGCCGATGACCTTTTCATCAGCGGATTTTCGGAGAAATACTGATGTACTGCCGAATCTCTGTTTAAGAGGCTTTCTCTGGGGATTTTCCTTAATCCGGGAAAGCAAGGACATCGTCTTCGATGGCGAAGAGCGACATCTGTTGAAGGTTTTCTCTGGCTTTTCAGAGGTTCAAGTTATCAAAGTGGTCAAGGACCGTCTCTAATCCAGAGATAAACTGGAGGAGAGATTGCTTAGATGATTCACTTCCTAACGAGGAAAGGTCTGACAACTCGATTAAGAGGACTTATCACTAGGGGATAAGAACGACTAGAGTGATAGTGATGCAATATGAATGTGAATGCAAATCAATAATGCATGATGTATATATGTATATGCGGACAAAACTGACGCAACATACCAACTAAAAGATGAACATGACTGGATACTCGGCCACCGCGGGGCGTGTAGAAATATCGCTGGTTCAAGATAGCAATTCTGCCTTGCTTAGGAGAAACGGTCCCTGTTGGGGGTGACGCTGGTCGGGCTTAGGAGATGAGAACTCGGCCGAAGATGTCAGATGGGACATGGTCTCTGACATTATTGATCCTTCATTCAGGCGTACTGGTTTAGAAGGAGTACTTTGATTCTGCACTTTAAGGTTCGAACACCTTTGGAGAAGCGGTCGATGTTCTTCTGATGTTCAACAGTCAAAAGAAATTGCCGTCTTTATTAAAAAGCAGAAAAATTTTATCAAGTAAATTCATTTTTGTTTTATTTCAAGAATCGTTGATCATGTTAAAGTGTCGTTCTGTAAAGCTAAAATAAGTAAGAATTACAAACAAAAGCACAAAGGCTCAAATTTTATTGATAAGATGGAGATCAGCCAAACGCGTGATTCCAAAGAGTATATACAAAGTTTGAAAATGGTAATTTACAGGGAAAAGGGTTACGTTGAAACATAACGACCACTATCCTTCTACCAACTTTGAATTCGGGACATCCTGAGCTTCTGTCGAAGATGACCTTGACTGGAGTTTTCCTCCGATGGATGTTGTAACTGCTGCTGAGGGACTTGCCTCTGTTGAACATAGTTACTTGCCATTATCCCTAATTTTTGCCTGGATTGTACTTTGATGTTTCCAATCCATCGGGATGATTTTTTTCATGTCTCTAACTTTTGCCTGGACCGCCCTTTCGGGTTTTCAATCCACCGAGACATTTTTTTTTTAGTTTAGGCGAAGTATTTCTTGACTACATCAACATTTATGGGGTAGGCAAATTCCTCTCCGTCCATGGTTGCAAGTCTCAAGGCACCGCCTGAGAAAGCTTTCGTGACCACATAGGGGCCATCATAATTTGGGGTCCATTTGCCCCGAGAGTCAGTGAGAAATGATTGTATCTTCTTGAGCACGAGGTCTCCTTTTCTGAAGATATGAGGTCGGACCTTTTTGTCGAACGCCCTTTTCATTCTCTGTTGATACAACTGACCATGGCATAGTGCCGTGATTCGCTTCTCTTCGATCAGGTTCAGTTCATCGTGTCGACTTTGACACCATTCAGCTTCGGTGAGCTTAGCTTCCATCAATACCCGGATTGATGGGATCTCTACTTCTATGGGGAGAACTGCCTCCATGCCATATACTAGAGAGAAAGGGGTTGCCCATGTTGAAGTGCGGATAGATGTTCGATAACCGTGAAGAGCAAAGGGTAGCATTTCGTGCCAATCTTTATAGGTTACAACCATCTTTTGAACGATCTTCTTGATGTTCTTGTTAGCCTTTCTACCGCTCCGTTCATCTTGGGTCGGTAGGGAGATGAGTTATGGTGTTCGATCTTGAACTCTGCACACAACTCTTTCATCATCTTATTGTTCAAGTTAGATCCATTATCAGTAATGATCTCGCTTGGAACACCATAACGGCAGATGATATTGTTTTTGATAAATCGGACCACCACTTGTCGGGTTTCATTGGCGTATGACGCTGCTTCGACCCACTTGGTGAAATAATCAATGGCTACAAGGATGAACCGATGTCCGTTTGAAGCATTGGGCTCAATCATACCAATCATGTCGATTCCCCATATGGAAAAAGGCCACGGGGAAGAAAGAACTTTGAGATGTGATGGCGGTACATGAATTTTGTCGGAGTATATCTGATACTTATGACACCTCCTCATGTACTTGTAGCAGTCGGATTCCATGGTCAACCAGTAGTACCCTGCTCTCAGAATTTTTCTGGCCATTGCGTGTCCGTTGGCATGAGTGCCAAAGGATCCTTCGTGAATTTCTTTCATAAGCATGTCTGCTTCTGGTCTGTCGACGCATCGGAGCAAGACCATGTCAAAATTTCTCTTATAAAGAGTGTCACCGCTCAGGAAGAAGTTTCCAGCCAATCTTCTGAGGGTTTTCCTGTCTTTTCTGAGTGTCCCAGATGGGTACTCTTGTTTCTGAAGGAAGCATTTGATATCGTGATACCAAGGTCTGTCGTCTATGACTGCTTCAATCGCGAAGATGTAAGCGGGCCGTTCAAGGCGCATGATGTCGATCTTAGGTATGTCATTCCATCGACCTACACTAATCATGGAAGAGAGTGTGGCTAATGCATCAGCCATGTGATTCTCATCACGAGTGATGTGATGAAAGTCGACTCTGTTGAAGAAAGGTAACAACCTTCTTGCATAGTCTTTGTAAGGAATCAATCCTGATTGGTATGTGTTCCAATCTCCTTTTATCTGATTGATAACCAGGGCTGAGTCGCCATATACGTCCAAGTTTTTTATCCTTAAATCAATCGCTTCTTCGAGACCCATAATACAAGCTTCGTATTCGGCATAGTTGTTCGTACATTTGAACGTAAGTCGAGCGGTGAAAGGAATGTGGGTACCCTGAGGGGTAACAATGATTGCCCTAATTCCGTTTCCATAATGATTGACTGCTCCGTCAAAGATAAGTCCCCACTGGGAACCTGGTTCTGGCCCTTCACTGGGTAGCGTTTCATCGCAATCTTTCATTTTTAGATACATGACATCTTCGTCTGGGAAGTCAAACCCGATTGATTCTTGATCGTCAATCGGTTGATGAGCCAAATGATCGGCTAAAATACTTCCCTTAACGGCTTTCTGAGCATGGTACTCTATGTCATATTCTGATAACAGCATCTGCCAACGGGCAATCCTTCCCGTAAGAGCAGGCTTTTCGAAAACGTACTTGATTGGATCCATTTCGCAGACCAACCAAGTAGTATGACGAACATGTATTGGCGAAGACGTTTGGCTGCCCAAGCTTAAGCACAGCAAGTTTTCTCAAGCATCGTGTACCGAGTTTCGCAGTCGGTGAATTTCTTGCTTAGATAGTAAATGGCAGACTCTTTCCTTTTGATTTCGTCTTGTTGGCCAAGTACACATCCCATTGAGTCCTCCAAAACTGTGAGGTAAATGATCAGTGGTCTTCCTTCCACTGGAGGTGATAGAATCGGAGGATTCAACAGGTATTCCTTAATACTGTCGAAGGCGGTTTGGCAATCTTCTGACCAAACGCAATCCTGGTTCTTTTTCAGTAATTTGAAAATCGGCGCACATGTCGCGATCACAAGGAATATGAATCTGGAGATGTAGTTCAAACGTCCCAGGAATCCTCTGACTTGTTTTTCAATTTTCAGAGAAGGCATTTCTTGAATGGCCTTGACCTTGTCAGGATCAACTTCAATTCCTTTCTGGCTGACGATGAACCCTAAGAGTTTCCCTGAACGGACACCGAAGGTGCACTTGTTGGGATTCAAGCGGAGCTTGAATTTTCTTAGACGTTCGAACAGTTTTGACAGATGTTCAACGTGCTCATTCTCTGTTTTTGATTTTGCAATCATATCATCGACATATACCTCGATTTCTTTGTGTATCATGTCATGAAACAGAATAATCATGGCCCTTTGATAGGTTGCCCCGACGTTCTTCAAACCGAACGACATTACTTTGTAACAAAAAGTACCCCATGGGGTAATGAATGAAGTTTTCTCAATGTCTTTCGGCGCCATTTTGATTTGATTATAGCCCGAGAATCCATCCATGAAGGAGACTACTTTGAACTTTGCTGTGCTGTCAACCAGCATGTCAATGTGTGGTAAAGGAAAGTCTTCCTTTGGACTTGCCTTGTTTAGATCTCTGTAATCAACACACATTCTGACCTTTTCGTCCTTTTTGGGAACGGGTACGATGTTGGCTAACCATTGAGGATATTCAGATGTAGCGAGGAAACCTGCGTCAATCTGTTTCTGTACTTCCTCCTTGATTTTGATAGCCATGTCCGGGTGAGTCCGTCTCAACCTTTGTTTTACTGGCGGACATTCCGATCTTAACGGTAAGTGATGTTCCACGATGCTGGTATCCAACCCTGGCATATCTTGATAAAACCAAGCGAATACATCGGGGAATTCTTTGATAAGCTTTATCAAAATTTCTTTGACTGTTGGATTGAGCAGTGCCCCAATCCTGATTTCTTTTCTTTCTTTTTTCGAACCCAAGTTTACCGTTTCCAACGGCTCTTTGTGAGGTTCAATGGACCTTTCCTCTTGTCTGAGTAGTCGGGAGATCTCTTCTGGAATTTCGTTGTCATCTTCTTCTTCAGCCTCGAATACCGGGAACTCAAAGTTGGGAGAAGGCATCGGATCGTATGTTTCAACTGGGTGTAAAACAAGCAATCTGCATGACGTGATGATTCGTGTTTAGAAGAGATAGAGAAAATGCAAGTGTGTGCAGTGTTTTATTTTACTGCTTGTTTTTTTTTTTGAATTGTTTTTTAGGATTACCATTTTCTGAAAAAGCAAAAAGAGAAAACAGCAATAAATGCGGAAATTACAGAACGACGTTATTTTATTAATGAACAAGTCAAATTTTGAAACTACAGCCCTATAAAACAAAACTTTGTCGCTTTGGGCGAAGCGAAGAGGGAAATTTACAGAAAGGGAGCCCTATCAAAACATCCGTTTCACCTGGGCAGGGTGAAAGGTTAAAGATGGCAATTACTTTGACTGGTGAACGTCCTTCGGGACATCGACAGCAACCCATTGGCGGCGAACTCCTCGGTGAATCACAAAGTCTGGCACCTTCCTTGATTTGTCTTCAGAAATGACGCTGATTTCTGGTGGAGCAGGATCATTGGAATCTGTCTCCCAAGCAGAGTTGTCGTAGGAGGATTCCTCTGTTGCATTTTGCATAGCATTTGTGCTCTCAGCTGTATCTCCCCATCCAGTTGGCTGGATGTCTTCGAGCCTGATACGAGAGCTTTCGGGAGCGGTGTACTTGACCATAAAGTCGAATTTTCCACTCGGTTGTCCCAAGGTGTCCCACACTTCTTTGGAAATGGAGGAGTCATCTCTCTCGATGACGTTGACCTCTGGAAAAGCATAGTTGATGAATTCAAGTCCTGCAAACGTTGCAAATTCATCTTCATGTTGAGTAGCTTCAGGATGACCTGAGTGTTGATCCCATGACATGGTGGGGACACAGGTATTCTGTTCAATAACGGTCAGCTGATTTTCATTGCTCGGCTGACTTTCTTGCCCCAAGTTTCCTGGGTAAGGCTGCCACATTGGCAGGCCATCCATTGGGCCATAGTAGTTGTGGTCAAAGTTGTCTTTCATCAGAGTGTCCTCCTCTAATGAATTTGGCGGAGCACGACATCCTTCTGGATCACAATCCCCGTATATCATTTCGACGTCTGATCTTGGTATAAATCTCGGACTTTCTGTAGGAAAGCAAAAAGGAGTATGCACCTCTTCCTGAGACATATAACCGTCCTCATTACGATAGGACTTCCACTCTTCATCTGTGTCAGAGGGATTTTCCTCATTGATAGCATAAACTTGTAATACCCCAAATTTTGACCACTAATATTTCCCATCATTGTGAAAATCATCATCACAATATGGATGAACCATCATGCTTCATTAGTCTCCCCAAAGATGGGTGAGCATCCCTCTCTGAGTGCTTAAACAAAGGATCAATCAAGAAATGACATGATCTTCAACTTGTCTAATCTCTTAAACATCCACAATGGATAAAAAAGGACTCCCACTTCAAGGATTAAGCACAAGGCTGCTCCCTTCTAGGTGGATCAAGTCTCAAGATCGACAGTGTCACCAAATTAGGGTTTTGGTCGACCAGGGCCTCCAGATGGAAATTTTCATCTGGGCACAAGGCAATGATCCAAAACATGACCTAATATGCTTCATGGAACCTCATGAACCCATGCATCAAGTCAATTTTGCATCAGGGGATGCATTCATCAAAAATCAGGAATTAGGGTTTCTTGACCTAATTCACCCCTAAGTTGACTTTTGGGACAAACCATGAGCCAAGACCTCAAGACATGATTTGAGGGTCTCTAATATACCATGTTGATCCATTTAGAATAATGGATTGATCCAAGAAGCTTGAGCAACAAGTCTCATTTTCATCTGCACCACAATTAGGGTTTTAAGGGAAAATTCAACTGTAACTTTGACTTTTGACCAAGACATGCTCCCAAACCCTAATACATGATTGAATATACCCTATGACACCCATGGAACATGTCCATAAAGTTTGATTTAGGTCAAGGACATGATTTCCTGAAGAATTGCACAGTTTGGAATTCATCTGATAAAAAGTCAACTGTGCACAAAAGTCAACTTTGACTTTTTGAGATTTTTCACCAAAATGGATTTTTAACCCTAAAATGATGTTAATGTATGATTTGAATCATCATTCATCAAGAAAAATCAAGAAAAGTGAGATAACTTGTAAAAGGGGTAACTATAAAACTTAGAAATTTTTCTAAGTTAAAAATGAAGTGGCAAAGGTACCAACTTTGGAGGACCATAACTCCTAAACCACAAGGCCATTTTTTCTCATCCAAAGATGGATTTGTAGCCCTCACTATCACCTACAAAAACTTCAACTACAAGTCATTCCAATTCATTAAGGATTTTGAGTTATGGAGTGATCAAAGTGGCTGAAAAGTGAAAAAGTCACTTTTTCCAACACTTAGTGAAATTTTCACTAAGTCAGAATTCTGCTTCACTTTTTGCCAAATGTAGGAGGATTTTTCACTTGGAATCAAAAGATATCAAAACCAAACTTGTTCAAACAGTTGTTGTATCATGTTAGGGCTTTCCAAAATGGCCAAGAACATTGCCAAATTCAACCTACATCATGAGATACAACATTGGCAAGTTGCCTTGCTGAAATCTGTCAAGGCAAGGCAGAATTTGCATTTTGGCTCGATTTTCCAAAATCAGCCAATTGCAATTGCTCCAATCCACTTGGACACCTCAGAGGATTGAATCCAAAGGGGACAATCACTGAGCCAAGCCTCCAAGGTCCAAGGAACAAGGAATAACATGTTGAACCTAGAGTTGCCAAAGTAGGGACAAGACTTCAAATTTGGAATGAGGCATTCAATGGAACCATCAAGGTGACATGGACTGAGCCATTCTCATCTGAAATCAGTCAAGACTTATCCAAGACCAAGGGGACCAAAGCTCTGTGCCCTAACCTCTAGTCAATGGCTAGAGGAGACTTTCATTTCCATTGGCCAACATTGAGGAAACCTACTTACCAGCTGCCATGCACTATTCCTTGCAAAACTAACTTGCTCTACTATAAATAGAGCTCAATTGTGGTCAGTTTAAGTACACCAAAGCCATCTAACAGATGCTTTCCTCAAAATCTCTTTCTCTTGGCAAAAATGCCTTTCTTAGCAAGTCACTATCGGGTTTTTCATTAGAGAGAAATTCCACTCAAACCAATCATACACACACCTCATATATATCATATGTGAGCTTATCAAACACTTAAACAACATCTGGAACACTGATTTCTCAGAATCACCAGTCAATTGCTCAAGGTTTTAACCAAGTTCCAGTTGAGATGCCATGAAGTGATCCAGCCAATTTCCATCAAGTTCAAGCATTCAAACACACTCCATAGGGTGTAGGGAAGCTGTTCAGATCATCACAATTCATCTGTAACACCTCCTACTCAGAAATAAATTTGCTCTTGCTGTCACGACCTAGAGGTAAGCCTAAACTTGGTCATCTCTCAATCTATGCATATTTCCTCGCACAATACTTTTGCCAAATGTTCATAATCATGCATGGAATGTTTCCCCTCAAGTAATTGCTTTGTTTAAATCGTGTATCAAAAATCTCAGCCTTCATGCAGAATTTAGGGTTCTTGAGGATTTTTTGTGATTTCTTGTTTTATGCTTAATTTAAATGAAATTAATTGTCATAAACATGATCGTGAGGTTGAAACGAGTTGATTGGTATGTGGATTGCATGATATGATCAAGTATTCAGTGAGATTGGATAGAAAATGCAAATCAGGGGAAATCAGAACACGCGCGTGTTCTTGCCTTTGTTCTTGGCGCCATTTTCCAACATTTGAATATTTGAATTTTGTGATTTTTATTTAATTGATTCAAAAATTAATTTCTCTCTGAGTTTTAATGATTTTGAGTTGATTCTTTTTTTAATAATTCACAAAAATGTTAAAATATTTTATTTTCCCAAAAATCCCAAAAATATTATTTATTTCATATAATTGATATTTTTGCAATGAATTAATATTTTAATTGTTTTTGACATTTTGAATATTTTTTCCACCTTGATTTTGCAACTTTTAATGCCTTCTAATTATTTTGTAGGTCAATACTTAATTTTTGAAGCATTAATCCAAGATCACAATTTGTTTTCCATATGTTAAACAATTTTGATCATTTTAATTGAATTTTTATTCAATTAAAACACATTTTGAAAACAAATTAGGGTTTTTGGATTAATTCAACCCTCATAAATCATTTTCAAAACTTTTTGGGCCTCTAATAGAGTGTAAGACTCAATCCTTTTTTTGACCAAATCATTTTTGGGCCTCAGTGTATTGTATAAGTTCCGATACCGTAAAAAACAAACGGCGCGATCGTCGCCTTTTGAAAAATAACCCTGGGCCTCTCCTTGAGCTATAAGGCCCATTCAAAACCTTTTGGGCCTCTAATAGAGTGTAAGACCTAACCCCCTTTTAACCAAAACAATTTTTGGGCCTCACTTATTGTATAAGCCCCACTCTTTTTTTTAAAAAAACTTTTTGGGCCTCTTGAGAGAGTGTAAGACCCATCCCTTTGTACAGAAAACATTTTTGGGCCTCAGTCACTTGTATAAGTCCCTCTGTACAAATTCAACAGTGCAATCACTGGTAAAACCCTGGGCCTCTCCTTGAGCTGTAAGCCCTTTCTCCTTTGATTTTGAATATACTATTGTTTTCAATCTTTCTTTGTTGAACAACTAACCAAACAGCATGGAAGCACTACAACCGAGTAAGTGGTTATCGCTTTCATTTACTGCTTTCATATTATAAACTGTATTGTGGGGCTGCTCACTGTAAGTCTCCTTTCATAAACTCATATCTACTGTGTAATAATAGTATAGATATTTCGAGTTTCCCCGGCTACTACGTCTAGAACTAGGTGACGCCGTTTCACTTATTCGTAGAAATAGACGCCTAGATCCCCAATAGGAGCACCAGATACAGTCTTCTCTTCGGCTGTCCTCCTTAGGAATCATCAAGAAATTCTATTCCCCAGAGATGAATTATTCTCGGTGAAACTTCTCTTGAATTTCTTCAAACCTCCGAACTGTTCAAACTCTCTTGAAAAGATAAAAGTTGCTGGATAGTAAACCTCGCACGTTTACCAGTGGTTTTATCTTTAAAAGAGTTTTCTTGAACTTTTCTTTGGTTTGGGACCCACGGGCTTCTTAAAAGCATCGGCCTCCTCTTGGGCATCGTACAAGGACCCACAGGCTTCCTATAAGCAACCCGGCCTCCTCTTGGGCATTATTCAAGGACCCTACGACTTCTTAGAAGTATTCAGAGCCTCCTCTTAGGCTTCGTATAATGATCTCTTCCTCCGGGAATGATAGCCTCCTCTTGGGCTTCGTACAAGGACCCGTCGGCTTCTTAAAAGATTCCAGCCGCCTCTTGGGCTTCGTACAAATTGTCCCGACGACCTCCTAGAGGTATAGGAACAGAGCCTAGTCATCCTCATAGAATAGTCCTTTCATAGAGTCTACTACTGTTTCTCGAAGCATAGTACAAAAGATAAAACTCTAGACTTGGATAGTCTAACTTCCTTGAGTCTCAAAGACATTCTCAAGCACCCTTCGTTAAATAGGAAGAAAACCCGCAGACTTGGATAGTCTCAATACCCTTTGGATTTCCCGTTTCCTCAAAGAAAAGGAAATATCCCTGATCCTCAAATAAAATCCCTGTGTACAGTGTTACTCATATAAGAACTGATTTTCTCTTTTAAATCAGTATATTGGATCTGTCACTCAACTGAAACAGTTACAATAGCCTCCATCTCGGGCTTCGTACGAGATACCAAAATTCTCCCTAGTGGAGTCAAAAAAACCTTTTAGCCTCTCTCTCAGGCTTTGTATGAGACACAAAAGATTCCCTCGTAGAGTCAATCCCCTTTTTTTTGCCTCCATCTCGGGCCTCGTACGAGATATAAATCCCTTAAGCAAGAGTCGAACTCTTTGTTAGCCTCCTCTTAGGCTTTGTATAACGATATGCCCCACTGGGTCAAAAACCTTTAGCCTCTCTTTCGGGCTTTGTATGAGACACAAAATAGCCTCCTCTTAGGCTTTGTATAATGATTTTCCTAGCGGAAATTAGCCTCCTCTTAGGCTTTGTATAAGAAAACCACTAGTTGATCCAATCAACCTTTTAGCATCAAAGCTGTGCCTCGTTCACAGTACACAAATATCAACAACTCCTTTCCCTTCATCTAATCGCTGTAAGCGGCAAGCCTCTGGATCATCTATATCCATGCCACTGTCCCTCTTTTAGCATGAGAAATTCCTAAGGAAAGATGGCATTGCTCTATACTGAGTTAAAGTCTTCTCCTTTAGGTTAAAACCCTTTCTTCGAAAATTATGGCATTGCTCGGATCCGCGTATCCCAGTTAAAGTAATTCTCCTTCTCCCCTCTTTAGAGATGACAAATTCTCTCTAAAGTCGAGGTCTTTCAGCTTCACATCTTGGGCTTTGATCAAGATACAAATCACCTTTCGCTTCACGTCTTGGGCTTTGAACAAGACACCGAAAACCAATTTCCTCCCATAGAATAGGAGGAACTACGAACGCTCTGATTTCCCTGTTTCGGTAAACGGGAATACGTAGGCATAAGATCGAAAGAAAAGATCTTAGCGAGCGCAATCAACAAAAAACCTAAATCCCATATCTCCATCAATTAAAAGCAGTAATTCAAAAGCATCAGTCCTAACATCCTAATCCTCATTCCCCGCCAGAAACCCTTTGCCTAGAAAAAAGAAAGAAAGAACCGTATTGGCGAAATACGAATAACCAGTACAAAGGCCCCCCACATTGATAGCATCCGTAACCTAACAGACCGCTGTTTAAACTCAGTATGCAAGTAGGGTTAATTGGAGACATCTATTTCCCTTCCTTATTCAGCTCACAATAGGATAAAAATGAATCGACCTGTAGTTTTAAGCTCAACCGCAGAGAGCGACCAGCGCTTAAGAACCGCGTCCAAAATCGCTCGCTACAGAAAAGTGGCGCCCACCGTGGGGCCCTGTTTTTCTTTCTGTCTATTTTCCTTGTAAAATGGCGACTCTGCTGGGGAGTCTCCTTTTCTGCCTTAGGGCATCATCCCCGTTTTCTACGGAAAATGGGAACTCTACCGAAGAGAAAGATTGACCTATGCTGGTCCACCTCTTAGGCAGGGAACCACAGATTGGGGCTTCCGCCGGGGAACCCATTTCTGTCAGGAACTTAAGAATCGTAGCTTTATAAGTCTAGGATGATTAGGACAAATATATATATATACTGCTTTTCCTAATTGCTATACGTGTTTATTTTTCTGCTACTGGGAATGCGTGTGATGCCGCATGTGGTGAGATTGAGTATACACTTAAGAAAAGCCAACCTTTTTCATAGTGCGGAAGCTATCGGAAATAGCTGTTACGCGATACTACCCTCATTTGAGGCTGGTGATCTATTCTCGGTGAATAACACTTACTCTAAGATTGCACACAACTCGCTGGCGATCCGCTTATTGTCTGCCTTCCTGGGAGGAGCTGATGATAATGAGTACAGGTACAAAAATCACCCTAGTATAAACCTTTGGGGATGGGTAGAGCCTTGACTTCATGACAACGACCCTTTTACCCCATGTTTTTTTCTATGTTTTTGTGTGCTGCATTCATGCATTCATTTAATAAAACATTAAAACATTAAAAAAACCTTCTCTTCTAGTCTCTCTGTTTTTCAAATTAAACTAAGACTGTGATTGCAAATATCAGAGAAAAAGATTGCATTAATGGATTTCGGTAGAAGGAGAACTCACCAGTATACCTTCAAGGTTCCAAAACTAGGGGATTTAAGAAAGTTAGCGAGGATGATCGTTAACCCAGAGGCTTTCAGAGCCAAGCACGGTGGTCTGCTACCACTGTTAAGAGTCCATGTGATTAAGGGGATCATGGATGCGCTCATTCAGTTCTACGATCCGGTTTATCACTGTTTCACATTCTCGGATTACCAGCTGGCACCAACGCTGGAGGAGTATTCTCATCTGACTGATTTACATATCACTGATCGAGCTATATTTTCTGGACTGGAAGAAATTCCAAAGAATCAGACTATTGCAAGAGCAATTCATTTGGACGAGTCTGAGGTCAGGACTCACCTGACCACTAAGGGTGGCATACAAGGTTTGCCAGCCCAGTTCTTGACAAAAAAGGCTCTGTACTTTGCTAGTATAGGGAACAGGACTGCTTTTGAAAGCATCTTTGTCTTGCTCACCTACGGGTTATTTTTGTTTCCCAACATCAATAACTTCGTCGATATCAACGCTATTAAGGTTTTTCTCATTGGAGAACCTGTGCCGACTTTGCTCGCAAATGCGTATCATTTTGTACACTTAGGAAATTTGTACAGCGGAGGGGAGATCACATGCTGTGTACCTTTGCTTTACAAGTGGTTTATCTCTCACTTGCCCAAGTCTGCCGCTTTTTGGGATTGCAAGAGTGTCTTACGTTGGTCACAGAAGATCATGTCTCTCACCAACTCTGATATAGATTGGTGTAATAGGATTTATGAGGGAATCAGAATCATTGACCGTTGTGGAAACTTCCCCAGCGTACCCCTCATAGGAACTAAAGGAGGAATCAACTATCATCCGATATTAGTTCTTCGTCAATTTGGATACCCGATGAGACACATCCCACTGGGTGTTCATCTGGAAGGTCTTTTCTTCAAAGAAGGAGAAAACGACAGAGCACTAAAGATGGAAATAGTGCATGCTTGGAAACAGGTTCATAAGAAAGGACGAGAGTCTCTGGGAAAACCGGACTGTGTCTCGGTGGAGCCTTATCTCCATTGGGTACAAACTAGAGCTCTCAAGCTAAAGATGCCTTATCCTCGTTACGGAATTCTTCCACCGAGGGAAACTGTCATGTACTTCCTGACGGAAACTGAAAGGCTTCAGGTTACTCTCAACAAAGTTCAAAAGGAAAGAAGGTCTTGGAAGAACAAGTACCGCACCCTCGACGTAGAGTGTATCCAAATACAGCAACTACTGAAAGAAAAAGATGCTCTGATTGAAATTTTGGAGCAACATGCTGTAGATAATCAAGATGATCAAAGGAATTTGCTCGCTCCTTTCACCTGACAAAGGAATGACAAACCGACAACGGCCCAAGAGCCCCGGTCAAAGAAAAGGAAGATATCAGAATCAGCACCCGATTTCTCTTCAGAGAGGACTCGGGACCCATTAGTTTAGGTTTCTGTTTCTGCACTTTGTAATCTACTGTATTTCCATTTTTGTAATCCTTTGGAATTCAATAAAAAGGGGTTTCCCCACCGTTTGATATTTGCAATCTAATTGTCGAAGTTTATTTTGATTAAACCAAAAAAACAACAATTAATATAATCATTGCATTCATCATTCTCACATCGCGTATTCTCCTTACCTACGAATCTCACGTTTGTGTCTCGATTCTAGAGTCAAACTGTCTCATTCATATAATACTCGGGCCAATCGTCAGAAAAAGATGGATGATCTTGAGGAAGAAAACAGAGAGTTGAAAGAAGAGATCGACACTCTGAGAGAGGATATGAGAAAGCTTCGTAATGACATGCAAGCCATGGCAGAAGCTCAGCTACAAAGAACTGTGATCTCAGAGATCACCTCAACGCCCATCATAGAAAAGTATGATCCTAGGTATCAGATACCGAAAGATCGTCCTTGGGGCATGCCTGTTAACTATATCCCGGAAGGATATGTTCCGCCGATCACTGAAGATCAGGGAATCGCAACAGAAGCCGCTGGGCCTGAAGGTTACAAACTTCGGGGAAAGCGAAGATGCCAGGGGCATACTCAAGACTCCTGAAGGTTACAAACTTCGGGAGGCGCCAAGACTTACTGCCGTAGTCACGGTACCACCCCCTGTGGTGCACACTGTCCCGGAAGGACAGATTCCACCAACACCTTCTGGTAAGAAGGAAACTATGTTTGACAGAATGGAGGAATTCCAGGAACAGTTCTTGGAAATGCAGAAAGAGCTGCAAGCCATTCGCGGTCAGGATCTATTTGGAAAGGACGCCACAGACCTCTGCTTGGTCCCAAATGTAAAAGTCCCGCACAAGTTCCAAGTGCCCGACTTTGAAAAATACAAGGGTAACTCTTGCCCTCAGAGCCATCTGGTGATGTACGCTCGGCGGATGTCAGCCCAGATGGAGAATCAGGACCTGCTGATTCATTACTTTCAGGATAGTTTAACTGGTGCCGCACTCAAATGGTACATGGGTTTAAACCGTACTACGATCAATACATTGATAGATCTTGGTACTGCCTTCGTCCAACAATACAAATATAATTTGGACATGGCACCCGACAGAGATCAACTCAGATCAATGTCACAAAAGGACAAGGAAACCTTTAAGGAGTATGCTCAAAGGTGGCGTGAAATTTCCGCTCAAATTTGTCCACCTCTTGAGGAAAAAGAGATGACAAAAATCTTCTTAAAGACCTTAAGCTCATTTTACTATGACCGAATGGTTGCCAGTGCGCCCAGTGATTTCACCGAAATGGTCGGCATGGGTGTACGTCTTGAGGAAGCCGTCCGAGAAAGACGTTTGGTAAAAGACACTGGATCGACGAGCGGTACTAAAAAATACGGTAGTGCTCTCCCTAAGAAAAAAGAGCAAGATATTGGGAATATCTCTCTCGGAAAGCAAAGGCGACATTATCAGCCAGTAGCAGCTGTTACTCCTGCTATCGGCCCCGCGCCTGTTCCTACGTACCAACCTCAGGTTGCGCAGAGCCAACCTGACCAACAAAGGACACAACAGCCTCTTCAACAGGCTCGTCCTCCATATAATAACAACCGTACAACACGACCATCAGGGTTTGATCCTATACCCATGTTGTACGCAGAGCTGTTTCCGTTACTGCTGGCTAAGGGGCACATTCAGACTAAGTATCCCCTTTCAGTTCCGGAAAATCCGCCTTTTTGGTTTAAAGCGGATCAAACATGTCCTTATCATTAAGGAGGTTCAGGGCATAACATTGAGACTTGCCTCAATTTCAAATCCGACGTGCAAAAGCTTGTTAGGAGCGGGCTCTTATCTTTCAAAGATACGAACCCTAATGTTCTTACGAACCCGCTGCCTCAACATGAGAAGGCTGCAGTCAATCTGATTGAGAAAGAGACTAACAATGTCTATCAAATTCACGATGTACTCTTATTGGGGGCCAATCTGGTCAAGATGCATTGTAGACAGAGTGGATATGGCCTTGTGCCACCTCATAATTATCACCAGTGTGATATCTGCTCTAAAGACAACCAGGGGTGTTCTGTAGTGCAAGCAGCTCTACAGGAACAAATGGATCTCGGATGGATCCAAGAGCACCGAGTTCGTGGAGTTAACATGGTCTACACGAATTCTAACGTCATTCAAAACCACGACATTCGTGCGATGAATGTCAACTTGGTGGCGATGCACTCAAGGCAAAGCCAGTATCATAATCTGTCGCGGCACGATTACAGTTCCTGTCTGATTTGCTCGGTAAACAAACAGGGATGCTCTTTCATACAAGAGGCCCTCCAGCGTCAGATGGATCTTGGATGGATCCAAGACTACCATGATAGGAACTCCTATCAAATCAACATGGTTCAGATCTTTGACATTCACGTGATGAATACCAATCTGGTAGAGTTACATGCTGAGCAGGTCCGACTCGGATTCTTAATATCACACGATTATCAAAGCTGTAAAGCGGGTTGCGAAAACGATCGAGGTTGTACCCTTGTCCAGGAGGCACTTCAGCACTTGTTAAATCACTGGTGGATTCCAATCTATATGGACGAAGATACTCAGCAGATTAGTATCAATAACAGGAATCCTACTCGTCGTCAAAGTCAGGATGTCCGATCAATGGAAGGTAACCTAGTGAGGTTACATTGTATTCAAAGTGGGCGTGGACAGGTGCCACCACACAATTATGACCATTGTAGTGTCTGTTCGGAAAGTAACCAAGGGTGTTATCTTGTGAGAGCAGCTCTTCAGGGTCAGATCGATCATGGAGAAATTCATCCATATCCAGGTTCAGGACCCATCATTTGGTCGCCGAACTACCTTGCCGATCAAGTTGAGGATGTTGTCACGATCTCTGGTCATCACCAGATCAGGGATGTTTTTGCCATCATCCCTCTACTTGACGAATCTAGAGTTCCCAACCGGGAACGGATCAAGGTTACTTATGATGGTCAGAAAAATTAGAAGGTTCCCATAGTCATCTATCTACCGGGGCCACTACCGTATGAATCAGCTAAGGCAATCCCTTACAAATACGGTGCAATAATAATCGAGAATGGAAAGGAAATTCCATTACCCTCCGTCGTGAATATTACGGACGTCAGTCGTGTAACACGGAGTGGTAGAATCTTCAACCGAGGGGTTGGGGAAGCTAACAAAGAAAAGGAACTTTAGGCAGAAATTCCTGATCCGCCAGTCGGTCAATCTAGTAATCCCGACTTTTCAAAAGACAAAGATGAGACGCTAAAGCTCATCCAAAGGAGTGAATATAACATTGTTGATCAACTGTTACAGACACCTTCAAAGATCTCAGTATTATCACTGTTACTCAGTTCAGAAGCACACAGAGAGGCTCTACAGAAAGTCTTGGAGTAAGCCTTTGTGGAACAGGATGTAACAATCAGACAATTCGATAGCATTGTCTCTAACATCACTTCCTGCAATAATTTGGGATTTAGTGATGAGGAATTACCTGAAGAGGGTCGCCGTCATAACATGGCGCTCAATATCACAGTTAACTGCCAGGGCGATGCTTTAGCCAACGTACTGGTAGACACAGGGTCAGCCCTGAATGTTATGCCGAAGTACACTTTGATGCAATTATCATTCAAGGGCCCTCCGATGAGAGTCAGCGAGATCGTCGTCAAAGCATTCGACGGATCCAGAAAAACAGTTATCGGCGAAGTGGATATTCCCATAACTATTGGTCCTCACACTTTCCAAATCACTTTCCAGGTCATGGACATCCGGGCAACATACAGTTGTTTATTAGGAAGACTATGGATACATCAGGCTGGAGCAGTTACTTCGACCCTCCACCAAAAGCTAAAGTTCGTCAAGAACGATCAACTTGTCACGGTTTGTGGGGAACAAGCCTTGCTTGTGAGTAACCTATCATCATCTACTTGTGTGGAACCCGAGGAGGTTATTGGAACTCAGTTCCAAGCACTATCGGTGACCAAGAACGATCAATCCGAAGAAGGAACTTCAATTTCTTCATACAAAGATGCTATCAAAGCGGTCGAGAGTACCGATACGACAGGATGGGGACGGCTTGTCATTCCTATTAACAATAAAACAAAGAAGGGTCTTGGTTTTTCTGCAACCTGTACCCAGACAGCCGCCAACGATGAAAGTCTTCATCCCCTTCAAAACTTCTTCCACAGTGGAGGTTTTCTTCACCCAGTGTCTCAGACAGTTCATGCTATCAATGAGGAAGATCCCTCTGACACAGATGAAGAATGGAAGTCCTACCCTAACAAGGACGGCTATATGTCTTAGGAAGAGGTGCCTATGCCTTTTTGCTTTCCTACAGAAAGTCCGAGATTTATACCAAGATCAGATGTCGAAATGATCTACGGAGATTGTGATCCGAAAGGATGCCGTGCTCCGCCAAATTCATTAGAGGAAGACACTCTGATGAAAGAAAACTTTGACCGCAATTACTATGGCCCGATGGATGGTCTGCCAATGTGGCAGCCTTACCCAGAAAACTTAGGGCAAGAAAGTCAGCCGAGTAATGAAACTCAGCTGAGCGTCATTGAACAGAATACCTGTGTCCCCACCATGTCATGGGATCAACATTCAGGTCATTCAGAAACTACTTAACATGAAGATGAATTCGCAACGTTTGCAGGACTAGAATTCATCAACTATGCTTTTCCTGAGGTCAACGTCATCGAGAGGGATGACTTCTCCAGTTCCAAAGAAGTTTGGGACACTTTGGGACAACCAAGTGGAAAATACGACTTTATGGTCAAGTACACTGCTCCCGAAAGCTCTCGTATCAGGCTCGAAGATATCCAGTCAACTGGATGGGGAGATACAGCTGAGAGCACAAATGCTATGCAAAATGCAACAGAGGAAGCCTCCTACGACAATTCTGCTTGGGAGACAGATTCCAATGATCCTGCTCCACCAGAAATCAGCGTCATTTCTAAAGACAAATCAAGGAAGGTGCCAGACTTTGTGATTCACCGAGGAGTTCGCCGCTAATGGGTTGCCGTCGAGGTTCCGAAGGTCGTTCGTCAGTCAAAGTAATTGCCATCTTTAACCTTTCACCCTGCCCAGGTGAAACAGATGTTTTGATAGGGCGCGCTTTTTGTAAATTTCCCTCTTCGCTTTGCCCAAAGCGACAGAGTTTTGTTTTATAGGGCTGTAGTTTCAAGATTCGACTTGTTCATTAATAAAATAACGTCGTTCTGTAATTTCCGCATTATTGCTGTTTTCTCTTTTTGCTTTTTCAGAAAATGGTAATCCTAAAAAACAATTCAAAAATAAAAACAAGCAGTAAAATAAATACACTGCACACACTTACATTTTCTCTATCTCTTCTAAACACGAATCATCACGTCATGCAGATTGCTTGTTTTATACCCCGTTGAAACATACGATCCGATGCCTTCTTCCAACTTTGAGTTTCCGGTATTCGAGGCTGAAGAAGAAGTTGACGACGAAATTCCAGAAGAGATCTCCCGACTACTCAGACAAGAGAAAAGGTCCATTGAACCTCACAAAGAGCCGTTGGAAACTGTAAGCTTGGGTTCAGAAAAAGAGAGAAAAGAAATCAGGATCGGAGCACTGCTCAGTCCAACTGCCAGAGAGGGTTTGATAAAGCTTCTCAAAGAATTTCCCGATGTATTCGCTTGGTCCTATCAGGATATACCAGGATTGGATACCAGCATCGTGGAACATCACTTTCCGCTAAGATCGGAATGTCCGCCAGTAAAGCAAAGGTTGAGACGCACTCACCCGGACATGGCCATCAAAATCAAGGAGGAGGTACAGAAACAGATCGACGCGGGTTTCCTCGCTACATCTGAATATCCTCAATGGTTAGCCAACATCGTACCCGTTCCCAAAAAGGATGGAAGGGTCAGAATGTGTGTTGATTACAGAGATCTAAACAAGGCAAATCCAAAGGACGACTTTCCTTTACCACACATCGACATGCTGGTTGACAGCACAGCAAAGTTCAAAGTTTTCTCCTTCATGGATGGATTCTCGGGCTATAACCAGATCAAAATGGCGCCGAAAGACATGGAGAAAACTTCGTTCATTACCCCATGGGGTACCTTTTGTTACAAGGTAATGCCATTCGGTTTGAAGAATGCCGGGGCAACCTATCAAAGGGCCATGACTACTCTGTTTCATGACATGATACATAAGGAAATCGAGGTATATGTCGATGATTTGATTGCAAAGTCAAGAACAGAGGATGAGCACGTTGAACATCTGTCAAAATTGTTCGAACGTCTAAGAAAATTCAAGCTCCGCTTGAATCCCAACAAGTGCACCTTCGGTGTCTGTTCAGGGAAACTACTAGGGTTCATCGTCAGCCAGAAAGGGATTGAGGTTGATCCTGACAAGGTCAAGGCCATTCAAGAAATGCCTTCTCCGAAAAATGAAAAACAAGTCAGAGGATTCCTGGGACGTTTGAACTACATCTCCAGATTCATATTCCTTATGACCGCCAATTGTGCGTTGATTTTCAAGTTATTGAAAAAGAACCAGGATTGCGTTTGGTCAGAAGATTGCCAAACCGCCTTCGACAGTATTAAGGAATATCTGTTGAATCCTCCGATTCTATCACCTCCAGTGGAAGGAAGACCACTAATCATTTACCTCACAGTCCTAGAGGACTCAATGGGATGTGTACTTGGCCAACAAGACGAAACTAAAAGGAAAGAGTCTGCCATTTACTATCTAAGCAAGAAATTCACCGACTGCGAAACTCGGTACACAATGCTTGAGAAAACTTGTTGCGCTTTGGCTTGGGCAGCCAAACGTCTTCGCCGGTACATGATTCGTCATACTACTTGGTTGGTCTCCAAAATGGATCCAATCAAGTACGTTTTCGAAAAACCTGCTCTCACGGGAAGGATTGCCCGTTGGCAGATGTTACTATCAGAATATGACATAGAGTACCGTGCTCAGAAAGCCGTTAAAGGAAGTATTGTAGCCGATCATTTTGCTCATCAACCGATTGACGATCAAGAATCAATCGGGTTTGACTTCCCAGACGAAGATGTCATGTATCTAAAGATGAAAGATTGCGATGAACCGCTACCCAGTGAAGGGCCAGAACCAGGTTCCCAGTGGGGACTTATCTTTGACGGAGCAGTCAATCATTATGGAAACGGAATTGGGGCAATCATTGTTACCCCTCAGGCTATCCACATTCCTTTCACTGCCAGACTTACGTTCAAATGTACAAACAACGAGGCCGAATACGAAGCATGTATCATGGGTCTCGAAGAAGCGATTGATTTAAGGATCAAAAACTTGGACGTATACGGCGATTCAGCCTTGGTTATTAACCAGATAAAAGGAGATTGGAACACATACCAATCAGGATTGATTCCTTACAAAGACTATGCAAGAAGGTTGTTACCCTTCTTCAACAGAGTCGACTTTCATCACATCCCTCGTGATGAGAATCACATGGCTGATGCATTAGCCACTCTCTCTTCCATGATTAGTGTAGGTCAATGGAATGACATACCTAAGATCGGCATCATGCGCCTTGAACGGCCCGCTTACATCTTCGCGATTAAAGCAGTCATAGACGACAGACCTTGGTATCACGATATCAAATGCTTCCTTCAGAAACAAGAGTACCCATCTGGGGCACTCAGAAAAGACAGGAAAACCCTCAGAAGATTGGCTGGAAACTTCTTCCTGAGTGGTGACACTCTTTATAAGAAAAATGTTGACATGGTCTTGCTCCGATCCGTCGACAGACTAGAAGCAGACATGCTCATGAAAGAAATTCATGAAGGATCCTTTGGAACTCATGCCAACGGACACACAATGGCGAGAAAAATTCTGAGAGCAGGGTATTATTGGTTGACAATGGAATCCGACTGCTACAAGTACATGAGGAGGTGTCACAAGTGTCAGATATACTCCGACAAAATTCATGTACCGCCATCACATCTCAAAGTTCTTTC